>JAODKE010000068.1:7829802-7843542 GCA_026779605.1 Mormyrus hasselquistii
GGGCGCCGCAGCAGCGAGCTGTGAAAGGTAGGCTAATTGTAGGGAAAGCTGCAGGCATTTCCTGACAGCTCTTAAACTTTGCGTCACCGAGACTTTATGGTAACAGCAGGTCAAAGCACTGGCCAGTTCCGCACGGAAAAAAATCTATAATGGTGAGCGGGAGTCTTTCGCCTTGGGTGGAATGTGTAGAGGACATCACCGCAAATTGGGACCGCTTGGGCTCCGGTGCAGTTCATCGGTTCGAGTTAAGAGTGATAGCCACCTCCCCCCCCCCTCCATCATTAAGCGCTCAATGCTAATCAAAACTGTCCACTCAGGGGCCCTTGACTTCCAACAAGCCCCGGCATCGGGCCTGAGAAGACAGACATCGCACCACCCCCCACGTTTCACTTAAATGAGAAGAAAATGTCACCCCTGATCACAGGCGACCTGGCTGCTGACTGTAATTTCATTACTTCTGCCTGGGATGAGTACTTTCGGCTCGGTTATATAGTCGCGAGGAGAGTTTCTCTGTGGCGTTGGAATTCTTATCATGGATGTCGTAAGTACGGGAGAGACAGGTGGCCTGAGGCCCCAGGTAGTCAGCTTATCACCCCCCTCTCAGGGAGGCCAGAGTTTTGCGAGGGTCATACAAGGGCCACATGCTGCTTCCCAAAGGGTCAGGAGAAGACTTTCAGCCACTCCATCCCTAAACACTTGAATATCTCCGCAATCCAGTCCCCAGACCCCCAACAAAGTCTCCTATCTCACCACCGCCTGTACTCCTGGTCTGGAGAAGTCCAGCAGGCCCTCCACTCGGGCTTCTCCACCTGACAGGATGTTTAGGAGCATCTGGTAGTCCGGCTTTTCTTTGTATGCCAGGGCATTCACACACTTCAAGAACACTGCCACCTCCTCTGGAAGAAAGTGGAGCAGCAGTTACCACAGGTGAGCATTAAACAACTGCCCCTCAACTAAGTTTATTCAAATCCTCATTGGAGGAACCTAAAGCATACACCCACATCTGTAATGTGTGCCTGGTAGTCTGCCACCTCGCCCTGCTGTTTGGGTACATGTGTCTTCCTAGAAATGTGTCTGGTGTCCTGGAGCCATCAGGACAGGTCAAGAGACTCAGGTACTACCTTGAATGCGTAGGTTTATAGATGGTGCCAGGATGAGTGGAGCGTGAGCAAGGCCTGGGCTGTGGGGCGGGGTGGGATGGGGTGGGGGTTGTGGTTCCCACATACATTAGCTTCACATTACCGATACATGCTGTCGGTGTTATCTGAGAAACCCAGTTGGAGAGAACCTTTCCAAAGATGTAAGGCCCCTGTCGAAAATCGCATCAACATGGCCCCCCAGCTCCTCATTCTGAAGCAATGTGCCTTCAGTCATATAACAGAACATTGTCCCTGAGCGCTCTATACGCTGGGAGAAACTCGGGAGATTACAGGGGCCGCATTCTGGCATCAAAGCTATGCTGTGATGCCTCCATGCCCCCCCACACACCTGTCATCCAAGAGCCCCCCAGCACCAACCTACTCACCCATACCACTGCCAGGTAGCTCCAGCACTGAATCAGGGAGGTTGGCCATCAGCCTGGGGTGGTGAACAGGAACAGAGCAAATGAGAAACTCCAGAACTGGATCTTTGTCTTATGGCATTGTTGGGTTAAGTTGACCCAAAAATGTCCTACATCACATCAAGAAATTATACCGCATGCAGTACAAAGAGCAGATTTCTTCTTTTCCCAAAAGCATTACCCATGACATCACCATTGGATGCTCGGTAGGCTTGCAGCTCTATGGACTATAATACTTTTGGTTTGCATCTGTCGTTTTTATGCATTGTACTACATTAACATTCAGTTGGTGAATCACATCTACTAAAAGGGAGGGGAAAAAAATCCACTCAGACTCTTGGGCTCCAGACCAGCAGGTCCCATCGCCAGAGTAAGGAACCATGAGAGCACCTGGCTTTGGCCTCCTGGACTATCACTAGGTTGTTCAACTTTGAGTCCCAGGGCAGTGTCCCACACAGCCAGTGGAGCAGGCAGTATCCCAGATTCTCCAGGTCACTGCGCCTTGAGGGAGCTGTGGAAACAGGGAGAAAACAGGCAAGAGGGTTAGTTACCCTCATACAGGAATGCAGTTTGGGAGACTTCCTCATCCCCTCCGCCAATCCCGCGGAGGTACGGTGCTTTGGCTTGCTCTGTACTCAAACACAAATGGCTCTTCCACCCCAGAATCCTGCTCCAGCTAGAACTTGAGCAAACAGGTCAATTACCCCTAACCTCCCCCATGCCACTGGTCATACCACTGTGCTCGACAGAACCCCAAAGCTTTCCCCATCTGGCTCATCACGAGAACCCGATCCCCGCGGCCTCTGACACGATCCAGACGGCCCTCGGCCTGTCCCGACGCTGTCTAAGGGAGAGCCAAGCAGTAAAACAAAGAAATAAATGTCTGAGCCTAAATTGTTAACACATGTTGCTAGAGCCCTTGGGGTCCATGCTGGCCATAGAGGGGGAGTGTAGACCTGAGTGCAGACCTTGAGCCAGAGACCCCTGGAGTCCCTCACGTACCTTGAGTTGTGTATGTACTGCCATCTAGCGCAAAGGCTCGCTCCTGAGCCCACCCGGGTCCTTGCAGCCAATGAAGGCAATTCAAACGGACATCTTTTCTTATCTCTCATGCTGTTTTTTTCCCCCTCCCAAAACAGATAATATATAGTACACTCTCAATACTATAATGTGGATTATGGATTGTAATGTTGATGCTTACATTTTTACATTCTTTTTTTGTAGATGGTTTTATCAAAAGCGACATTTTCATTTTTTTTCTTTTTTCTAAAGCAGGATAAGCCAGTTCGTGGAGCAATTGGGGGTTAGGGGTCATGCTCAAAGACCCAACAGTGAAGTCACTTTGCCAACCATAGGATTTGCCCCCCCCCCCCCCGCAACATGTCATGAGTTTGCACAAATACCATGCTAATCTTCTCTCTATCATGCTGCCATATTAAATAATGTTGATCTAGCCCCTACTGAACGGTGACAGCAATCGCAGTGACACGTGGTAAGCTCAGGCCGAACTGAATGCTCATCTCCTTTTGGGCAAGACCTGGCCATATGCAATGAAAAAAAACAGTCCCCCAAACCAAGCTATTCCCTCCTGTGGTTGCTCCCGTCGTAAATCTCCCGTCGACCAAAAAGTTGCTCGAACCACCCGTCGGAGGGGAGTTAGTCGTTTTTCCATCCAGAGAAGGTGAGGGCCATTCCAGAGAAACAGCTGGGGAGAGTCCGGCTGCTGCACACTGGGCAGGTCCTGCAAGCATGTCATGAAGATACATGGATCCACAGGAAGTCATACAAATCACCCGTCAGACCTATGACCCAAATGAAAATCCAAGGATCAAAACGAATGTCCAGGAGAACGAGATCCCAGAGCTGCCTGTAGAATGCACTTTGGGTGGCTCTGAATTTCCTGGCTTGCTTGTGGCTCTAAGGAGAGCACACCGAACAAACAAGTCTGCCATCGCAGCAGTCTGGCCTAAAGCATGCAGTGTGCCGTCTGAGAAACCCTTTTCCAAGCGTCAGTACATGTGCCACACTCAACACTGTACCGCAATGCACACGTTAAGCCAAAACCTCCTGCATTCGGTCACATATCCAAAGACAATCATCTAAAGTCAAAAACCGCCAGCACATTGGAATCTCGTCAGGAAAGGATTCAGTAAAGGAGTATAAAACCCTCATTCCTTCCCTTATTTCACATTAATTAATTAATTTGTTACTCTTCACTCTGACCACATCTCTCAAGATCTCTGTGCATGCAGAAAAGCCTGTCCACCCAAGTCTGCTCCACTAAGTCTGCATTCACCACAGTTCACTTATTCTGAGCAAAAGAAATGTCATTGTATAGACAGTGTCCATAGTTAATAATACTATTATCATTATTATCATATTTACATGAGAGGAAAAAAACAAATAGCTCCCAGTTGATTGTTGACAGCAAGGTGAACCAAAACATGTGCTCTGCTCAGCTTCTCCAGCTCTGCTCTATGGCCACAGCCCCTCTCCAGAGAAATTACCTATCGACTGCATTCATCAGAGATGGGGGAGTCCCCCTGGGGAACCTGTGCCCAACATTGATCCCTGCTCCCCCTCTCCCCCTCTCCCCCAGCACTGCAACAGCACTGCAAATACGATAACATCGTTTGGGTGGTTTTGGGGCCTGCGGCTACCCAGGAAATTAATTGGGTAGCTTGATTAACTGAAGCTTCAGCTGGATATTTTCTACGACATTATAGCCAGCAAACTGAGAAGTTACATGAGAGGTATTGATATCAAGTCATATGCAAATAATTTCAATTGTGTATTGTACTTTAAAAACAACTTTTACAAAGTGCTCTCTGTTTCAGGAAATAGTGATTAACACAGCATAAATTGCCGTTGACACATCTGGTGTATAAATGCAGGAAACATGCCACGTCAATGCTTGTGTTGTCAAAAGGTTTCTTTGATAACCTTTTGTTACCTGTAACAAACAGGTAACCAATTCATTCAGGAGGGAACAAAAGTGGGACTAAGGGAACTTAATAACCCAAGTTAGCTGTCAAACACCCTTTCACACCCTAAAACCTACCAGGTACAGACTTAAAAAGAAAAGTGGATGTTAAGCACAACGCTACTCTAAATTTTCCCCCTCTATAAACATCCGGAAAACAAGTAAATTTCCAATCGAAGGAGCATGCATTCCTTCAGAGGCACAGCTAGCTAGGGAAGGTGGACAGCAGAAGACGGGAAAAACAGCAGAAACAGGGCAGAGGCCCACCGTGGACTTGCAGACATCCGCCTGATTTCTGGTGACCCTCCAAAGGAGGAGTGCTAAGTTCATCATATCATTACCTATTTGTTTAACAGACATTCTCAGGCATTGGGATCCTCTCAGTTGTGTGTTTTGGTTCTTTCACTTCAGAACAACATAGCAATGGAGAACTTATGAATGATTTTAGCTTAATCCCTGCACATGAGATCCAGCCAATTGCCCCCTCTAGGCCACATGGAGTCTCCCCTCCCAACTCAGAAAAAAACATGGTCACAGTGACAAGCAGGACTAGAGCATCCAGAAGGACACTGTCCTCTGGCAGACATGTACATGCATCCAAGACTCAAAGCTATCAATCAAGTGCCTCTATGTACACTGACGAGAAACGTAGCTACTTAGGACTATAGTCTTTGGCTAAGAAGGCAATACAGAAATCTCCACTCAGACTATTCACGGAAAATCTACACAGATAACTTCAGTATCTAGCATTTTTACATTAGGATGCCACATAAGTTGTTTCTGTTATACCTGTGATGGTTTTCCTCTAGAGAGTTAAAAGAACCATGAAAACATCCAACCCTGACCACATTTTAAAAAGATAGATGGGTGGATGATGATACCAACTTTAGTGCAGTGTTGCCCATGGCAACACTGCTACCTCTAGAACTACAGTTCAAGAGGCACTGGGCAATCCTGGAATTCCAATCACGCATCGTAGAGACACATCCAGATTAATTCAGTGTCCTGTGCCTGTTACTATACTCCTACAAAATTAAATCTGGGAGAGTAGTGTCACTAAATAATATTATGTTATGTACAAATAAGAAGAAACAAAGTTCATCCACCATGACGGTAACAGCAATAATATGTTCTTGGAACATTAAGATTGGCTTTTCTTTGCCCACAGCCTTCATAGCTGACAAAGCACCTTGTTCCCTTATATTGACAAGAGTGACTGACAACACCACAACCGTTAGCTGCCCTGCCCAATACTGAAGCCCGAGTACCGCTACGGGCATGCCTAGTGTCCGGCTCCTGTCTAAAGCAACACTGAAGGTTTAATTAACAGTAAATGAATACACAATGCAGGTTATGACTTTAACTAATTAGGGAATTGTTGAATTAAGCCTACTAGGGAAAGTGCAGCTCAGAAGATCAATATCCAATGAAAAGTACTGTGTACGTCATTTGCCAGCAAATGGGTTTCCGATATTTTCTGAGGGAGTTCAAAAAAAAGTGAGAGAAATGTAGCTACGGTGACAGTAAGTTTACTTAAACAGCATAACAAACATTACAATAGAATGGGTCATGATCCTATAGGTCGTTTTTCTGACTTCTGGTCGAGTACCAGTACCAAAAGTTCCAGTACAGAAAAGTGCCAAACCAGCTGGGGTACTTTGTTACTTAGGGGTGGGACTTTCTTTGTCGGTTGGTTATCCAAATAGCCTGCCGCTAAAACACAATACAAACAGTTGCGAACTTAAAAAATAATAATGAACGAAGTGAAAAATATGCAATTTGGTTGTAAGAACATACAGCAAAAAGATTTAGATGCTATGACAAGAAAGTAAAACGTATTTTGTTGAATATACTAACTATAATTTACCAATCAAAGTTGCACTGAAAAATAAGGCTAGTTTTCATTATACCTCATAGGTTATTTGAATCTTACATTCAATTGCAATTGCAAAGGGTTTCTAAATATACTAGGCCATCATACTGCTGTTTGGATACACACGTCAACATGTTTAACATTATGTTTCATTTCCTAGTGAAAAAATAAGGTGTTGACCTTACCTACTCCATTGTGAGCATCTATACTTGTGTATTCAGTCGTGCCATTGTGTCTCTTCTTAGGATCTTCTTTATACTCCTTGTGAACACCATGAGGACAATACCTGTACGAGAGCCCATAGTCAGCCAGGTACACCTGCAAGGTGAGAAAGCAGCCATTAAATGTCAATATCCTATAAAAGATTTGAAATGATTCATTATATCATGTGAAGTATATTATATGAAGCATGGGATTATATGAAGTAGTGACCTTAACATTGGGTGTTTTGGGTCTTTTTGGGTATACTGCTCTGATATTCTAGAGTGGGATCTACTCAACGCTTACCACACCTACCTTGTTGGGGTCGTCATAGTCAAGCAGCAGGTTGGCAGCCTTGATGTCACCATGGACATATTCATGTTCATGAATGTACTCCAACACGTGCAACTGGAGAGCCGTGCAGAGGAGAAGGGGTTACTATACCGTCACGCTACTGCGGCACATGCTGAGACGGAGCCACGCCCAGAAACAAAAGCATGAAAGGATGTCCTCTGAAAGCCACGCTAGATGAACTAATCCGCCGGGGCTCAGAAAGCGCATCGAGCGGCGACGTCTCACCATGCGACAGCCCAGCTGCAGGACCGTCTGCCTCTTCAGCTTGCTGCCATTCTGTTGACACACCTTCTGCAGGTCAGTGCCTAAACGGTCCACCACCATGAACCTGTAGCTGAAAGGGGAACGAGACAACGGCATTCAGAATGCTAACCCTGGACAAGAGATTAAACATCATTCACATTAGTCTCTCAAGGGCGTAGGTTTGGTTTCAGCTTTGGTAGGGAGTGAATCAGTCCCAAAGGTCCCCCAGGCCCCTAACCCCACAAACGGTACCCCAACAATATTGGTGAAGACCTGTCCCTGCCCTTGTGCTCACTTCACACAGCTGTTGGCATTGTGGGAAAAAGAATTGATCTTCTGCAGTGGACTGGCATCCCATCCAGGATACACACCTGCCATGCGTTCTATGCTGTCTGGGACAAGCTCCAGTCCACTCCCACAATCCTATTCTGGATCAGCAGATAAAAGATGGATAGACGGCAGTTTTTATCTTATTCTTTACCGTGTCCCTTGATGTTCAGACAGTCCGGAGCCCCAGTAGTTTGGAATCCCAAGAAAATTTAATCTTCGCTCCCTCTTCCACTTTCGTACTGGCAGGATGGTAGCAGAGGGAAGTTTTACATGTTACAAACTATAAGAGTCTAACAACGGTGTCAGAAACACAACCATGCACTTCCTTGGTACATCCAATAATACTGCCCACAGCCTGTGTTTTCCACAGAAAACTGGAAAACCTCCAGTGGACCCAAAGTCTGAGGTCACAGTCCTACAACCACAGAAGCACAGCCTACCAGCTCATCAGCCTTCCAGGTGCCCTGTCCACCTGCATCCACCCCCACCCCAAACGCCCCCACCGCAGTAAATGTGGACGGCCATCCTGCTACAGCAGGCCAGGCTGGCTCACCACCAGCTAGACAGGTGGTCAGAGGCTCCCCTGGAAGAACCAGCATCATTATTTGCAATTTGGTCACCCTCTAAAAATTAGAGTCAAAACAAGCTGGGATTGCACTAACGAGCACAGGGGTACATGTTTGCCTTGGCTTATTAATTTGACTAGCAGAGATCATTTTCATCCACTGCCACTTAATCAGCGCGGTGCTGTCCGCCCGCAGCACCGCTAACAGCAGAGCGACCGCCCTCCTCTGTTTTCCCAATAAGCTGTCCAAGTTAGCGTTCATTGGGCCCACCTACTTTCAGACCAGGAGGCCAAAAGAAAAGCCTGTTATAATGGCCAAGCCTTACTCACCTATGCAGCTAAAAATAGCTTTTTAGTGGACACTAATGTCTGTTAATGCTACACTGGCTATTTTACTTTGCATTAACACAAAAGAAGGTTCTGCTCCCCAATAAGAAAAAACCCAGGAAACTCAAACTTGTACAGCAGTGCATTATTTAGGGCCGACTAAAACAAACAGATTTATATTACAGAGAATTGCGGATTAGTACCTGGTGTAATGTGTAGCAGATTTCTATGGTACAGTAAGGTAATAATACTTACAGCTTTCTTGTTTTGCGGCCCTTTGATAAAATTTCAGTTCTGTGAACAAAGGCCCATTTTCATGAAACTCCTGAAATGAAAATATTTAAACACTAAAATGTCAGATTATGACTAAAAAGGTTCAAATGAAAAATACCTAAAAATAAAAGACAGTCTGCACATATGCCAATTCCTTTGTTCAAATTATGAGATTCTTGTTTGAATTATGTATTGAGGAAGATTATAAGATACAGGAGGTGAGCACAGTATTAAAGACAAACACACAAAGGTCTCAGAGATCAGTAGGGAAGGAGCTGGAATCTTCATAATGAATGACCTCATTCCTCCACTCACCACTTTAATCACAAAATTGGTGTCTTCTCTAACGGGAGCATCCTGCTGTGCTGAGGCTGAAAGAAGCAAAACATAGCAAATCAAATAAATACAGGAAGCGCGGTGTTATGTTTCTGATACAGTACAGACAACAGGTGGTGTGGTGGTTAAGGACACAGATCAGCAATATGATGGCTGCCTTTTCAAAGGCTCAGAAAGGGCTCTGCTGTTGTAGCAGAAACTTAGACCCTTCTGGTAATGTGTCTAAGTCATATAACCCACCGTCACAGCACTGGCCTGCCCCAGAATCAAACTGAATGCTGACTTCATCACAGAGCACCTGGAGGTAAGGTCATCATGTGGCGATGTCATATGTTAGTAGAGAGGCAGATGGAGCGGCCCATAGCTCCGCCCCCCTTCCCTCCTCCCTTAATTACCGCCATGTCTGGCAAGTACAGAGCCACCAGAGCCTCTCTGGCACCTTGACAAGTGCCACCTGCCGGACAGAACGACACCCAACTGATCACACGCAACCAGATCCAAGTAGTGATGCACTGAACTGAACCGTAGACCTAGACAAAACTGGTTGTCCATGCTCAAAGGAATATTCCGGAAATCTCTAGGGGACATCTGTAATACATCCTTTTCGAAAGCATCCCGAAGCCGTTCAGTCCCATTCCAGCTTCCCCAGCACCAGCACATCCTGTCAACTGATCCCAATGTTTAATAGACCACAGGCAATTATGGATGAAGAAATGCTAACAGAATTATTGTATGAGGAAAACGGACAGCAGCTTTGGATTTTGCCCGAGCAATATAGGTTTATTAAGATGAAAATGGCTCAGCAGCAAGTGGTAACAAAGTTACCGCCTGCGTTTGGGTCTGATATCTATTAGCCCTGCTAAAACAGAGGGAATTTATCTTATTTGCTAAGGTCTGAAATGCTATCCTTAAATTCTGACCCAGTGGGCTGTGATAAAAACCCACAAGAACAATAGGATTACGCAAAAAAAAAAAAAAATCAATATATACTGGTTGCTGGACACAGCAAGACCACAAACACTACAGTAATGCTGTGTGATTGAATGATAGAAACACAAGGACTGATTAACACATTGTGATATAATTACCTAAATAAATCAGCCCGAAGCCTCCTTGGCCGATTACCTGGCCCAGTCTCCACTCTTTCTTCTCTGTGTCGGTTAAAATCCAGCCATCTGGCAGTGGTGTCGGCAAGGCCTTCCTTCTTGGTGGCATTTTTAAGCACCTTTATTGACATGAAAATAATATTACAATGTTGTCACGGTAATATCCAAACAGGTGAACAGATTAAGATACCTGACATGTTACTTCTAAGAGATAAAAAGAGGATAACATGCATTGAATATTTTACAGTGCCGATCTTAATAAACTCCAATAATTATGTGGTCCTTAAATTAAAAATAGACTGATATGTTGAATACATTTATATACTTCTGAAGTACCTTATCTTAATAAAGTGGGTTATACATTTCACCCTGAATTGAGAACCTCCCGTTCAAAGTGTTGATCACGTGATCGCGCAGATGTTGGCTGCTATCACGTCGAAATACGTTTTTGTCTCTCAAATTTAGAAGCTGCCAGTGTTGTTTAGTACATCAAATGCAGCGGAGTAATATGGCATAAGGACAACATATTTTGACTTAGATTTTCGATTCTTCTACTTTTCATTTTACTAAAACTGAAAGTACCCGAATCGCCTTGTCGAGGAAACTGAAAGAGAACTTTTCTGGTTCTGGCGAACAGGCATGAAATCTATGACAAATAATTAGTGTTCAATCGCCAAAACGCCATTAAACTAGAGACAAGACTATATAATTGAGATCTAAACGAAGTTCTTATCATAGAGAACCGTGCAATTGAGAAGTGATTTTAACATTAATGCTAGATTACGAATGTGTTGAATTATACATACAACTCCAGCTAAGCTGGTTATCTGAAATTTTAAAAGTTTATGTGTTACTTCGGCGCGTTCATAGGTTACCTTCCTTTATCTGAGCCAGTCGCGCAGTTTACAGTATATGACTCTTGTTAAAGCTTGTTCTTAATGCCAATTAAGAGGCAGGAATGAGGAAATGTTAAAGTTGTAGTTCATATTAATCCCATACAATACATGACTGTATGTGAAAGCACATACAAATGTCCATAGAGCCACATTCAGACGCATGGAGCAATGATTAACAATAACAGTGTTGGTTTCGGTCGTTGGCAGACTTACGGTGTCCGTCATAGGACATCCTTCATTCACGCGTCTTTTAAAAATACTCGAAGTTCACGATCCTTCTTTATTTTTCAGTATTTTTAAGATAGGTGTCTTCGCGCATGCGTATTAATACATTCTAGTTAGGTGAACCAGTTGCTACATGTTGACATTGTGCAACGAAATATCCTTGGCAGTATTAGCATTTAAAATAAATTAAGTTTTATATTCATATATTAATGTTATTAAAGATTTACCGTATATCAACAATCAAAAAGTAGCCTACATTTCCCAACCTTGCCTCAGGGGAAAATGAAGAATTTGACAGATGAAGTATTTCTACAATAACTAAATGACAGATTTCTGAGCAAGCATACATCACAAACCCTCTGTTTCACTGAACAAATTATATATAAATTCTTTGACTACGTGTTAGCTGAACAACATGATTGACTAAAAGTAATCATTTATATTCCAAAGCCATGTTGTACAAACTGATTCACAGTAGGCTTGTGGTTTGAGACAGATTTACAGACCAATCTGGTTTCTGTTTTACTCTTTGTTTTCATCAATAATGGGCTCTCGTCCTCCTTAATATGTCATATGAGGCACTCACCCCATGCTGGTGCAATCCATCCACACTTCGTTACTCATTGTGCGTATTGATCATATCGCACCCGCTGATCCAGTTTAGTCAAGCATTTTTTTCCTTCATACTTTGCGTTACAGATTAATATAACTAGGTATCTGGTTTTACAGAAAATTATGACTGTAAGGAATTTATGTCTATAAATAAAATCAATTGATTAAAATATATTAAATATAAAATATTTTTTTTTCTTCTGAACGGGACTTTAAAATGAATGTTCGTTCTTGTCCAGATGGTCCAACTCTTGTGACGACCCAGCGTGTATATTGGTCCACAGTATAGGTAAACTTTTAATCAATTTCATCGAGATATTAATTAAATCCATTGCATAAATAAAATCTCATAATGTCACTTATAATCCATCTTGATTTACCTAAGGAGTTGCTATTAATGTAATCGATTTAACCAAACTAAAGCAATTTTAATCATGTATTTGTGCTCATACAAACATATTTATACGTGAAAATGTAATGCCTGTGAAGTGATAATGAAATCTATAACGGGTAAAACTAAGCATATTTTGAAATATATGGGCATATGTCTATTTTTACTATTACAACTATTCTTAACAATTTGGTCTTATACAAATGTAAAATTAGAGCGACTCATCGGCTAATATATCCGGTTAAAGATGTAATTAAAATCTTTTCATGTAAAATTTAAGCGATTCATATAATCAACAGCTCAATCAAGTTTGCCTAATTAAGACACCGCTGGACCGAAAGTAAGGCTGTACAACACGAGTAAATGACTTCGGTGTTAAGAAGTGTGATAGATAGATGAAAGTGATTTGGTTTTATATGATCTTTGTTATGACGCGAGCTGGACGCGTACTGGACGAGTCACCTACTTGGTTAAACCTAAAGCACTTCGTCGTATGCGGCTTTAGAGCCGTTCTGTTACATGAACAAACTGACACCGAAATTAAGTGATTTCAATGGATGGTTCTGTAGCAGTCAGCTTAACATGCTTTCTTCACCTACACAGAAAACAACATAAATCTCACCTTGCCCAGAGAACAGTAATGATTAATACTGCCACATACATGACAATTGAAGTGGATGCGATGGTTTTATGGCTTCATCTGGACTATGATTCTCATGACTATGGGTCGTCAGTAGGTCAGCTGACATGTGTAGAGACACGTCCTCCCACAATGTCAAACTGGTGTTTGATTCTATAAAATAGCTTTTAAAGCTTATGCATCCCAATAAGGAAACCATATTTCAACAGCCCGAACATGGTAGCATGACAGTCCTGGTCTTGTGACCATAAGGTTGCAGGCTGATGTGCTAGAAGGAATACTGATGTCCTGCTCCACAGTCAAGAACTGAATTTATTCATTAATAATTCTCTGACCCTGCTATGGAAAATGGATAGGTGGCTATAGCTGTTATAGATGTTAGACAAATGGATGGCTGGATGAATGGATGGATGGATGGATGAATGGATGGAATAAAACATTAAATAATTACCAAAAATGCATACATATAATACTGTAAGACACTTGTTTGTTTTGTTGTTGTTGTTCTGATTGGGATGATAAACAGCAAAGCCGTGCAGATACTCTTTAAGGTTCCTGACCGGGGGACATGATCATCAGAGAACAGAAAGAAGCTTCAAAACTGAGGCATGTTCAGTTGTTCAGGCAAAATGGGTCGGATGTCCCGGCACCAGTAGTCCTCCCTCCTTGCACATCCTCAATAAACAGAGCTGTGTGATATGAGAATGAGAGAAAGGAACAGAGACTTTGTTATGGAAATGTGTTATGATGGGGCGTGATTGATGAAGATCCACTTTGTGACTTACAAACAGGGGGGAGTTTTATTATTAAAGTCAACTCAGAAC
>JAODKE010000068.1:7850875-7874275 GCA_026779605.1 Mormyrus hasselquistii
AACAGCTGTGGTTATAGTGGCTGGTAGGTGTTCTTAAGCATTCTTTTCATATTATACAGTGTTATGTTAAACTTTTTTTTTAATTTTAAATTAATTTAATCAAAACGTATTTACTGCTTAGTAGAGTCTTGTACAGTCACAGATTTTTATAAAATAGCGTTTCCCCCGTGGAAACCGAAAAAATGGTCTTCTTAACATAGAAAAACAGGTTTTTATCACAATGTGAGGGCATTTGGTCACACACACACACACACACACACACACACAGCCAAGAGCAGGAATCTCTGAAAAGGGAGGCTACCATGCTAACCACTTTAGCCACCATGTCACCCATATGCTGAAATATTCCTTTCTAAATTACTACACAGCAGCCCTTTTCATTTCAGATACCCTATCATTAACAATAGAAATACTGTTATAAAGCAATTCGGCTGCCCTGTGTAACTCTCCGGTGCCTTGCCTTGACTCTGCAGCTGAGAATGCTAACTTCCTGTGCTAGTTGGCTAAGCCTAACACGCAGCTCCCTTCACGAAGCACAGCTGTCTGCCATTTGTGAATGGCCCTGTGTCACAGCACCTGACCGGCAGTGCCCAGTTACTCTGACCTGCTTTGTTAAGGGACAATAAAAAAAGAGATAGAATTTCAGGGCAGGGATATACCTCCATTTTTTATGCATCCATCTTTTTCTCTCTGCCCTACAGGTCGGGGCCCATGTGCAAGTATGTCAGTGAGACTTTTCATCTGTGACAGCAATCCTGTCTTACCGTAAGTTCTTATATAAAAAGCAGTATTGGGGGGACATAGGCAGCTACATATATGTAGAGGCCATAGAGAAAGATGGGAATTTATGCCCCTCCCCCCTCCCCCCCTCTGGACGGAGCCCCAGGCCTCCATGGCTGGGGAGACCGGATGCTCCCAGGGGTTAATGAAGCTGTCTGGGATGGATGCTGGAGGTACTGGTGAGAATTGGACTGGTGTATATTGCTCTGTCATCAACGGCAGGTGCATCGATCACATCTCTCCTAGCGAGAGAAAGGCACGGTCACAGAAACAGAGGCTGCAGCTAGGGCTCAGTGCAGGTTTTGTGGGGGGAGCCAGGACGGAGTCCCCCCCCCAGCTGGTGCAATTACAGCATGGGGCCCTGCAGGAGATCCAATTAGACCACCACCGGTGCGACCAGCAGCAGCGCTCCCGGGGTCAAGCCGGCCCCTCGCTCGGCCTTATTCGGCCCATTACTCTGACGGTGTTTTTGTTTGAGGACACAGACTGAGAGAGAAGTTCCTGCTTTCTGTGAGCTGAGATTAACGAAAGCAAAGGATGAGGGGAATGAGCCATATCAGTGTCAGAATTCAAAGAAAACTGATAGAAAACACGAACCGTCAGGACGTGCAGGCCCTGCTTAGAGAGAGACTCTACAACGCACAAACGACCTTCGGCTTGAAACAGCCGCTCCATCATGTAAAGTTACAGAGAGGATTCATCAGATATTTGATGTTTTTATGTCTCTAAGCGTTACCTTCTGCCATTATTTCCTGTGACAAGTCAAAGAATCAGGAACATTAAAGTGACCACTTTGACCCAGAGAACCGATGGGCTTGGGATGGTTGTTCAGCTTTTTCTGTTCATGTTTTGGTCCTGTTTCCGGTGGGCCGGTCTTGTGAAGGCCGGTTCTTGTTCCCCAACCCAGGCATTACATAGGCTATATACCGGGGGGTAGATCGACCGCAGATGATTAGATAATGCTGGCTAATTTCATTACAGTATATTCTGGGGCCGCCTTTTGTTGCCAGTCTTTAACCAGGGCTCTAACCTGCCTTTTAATCCACCCTTTATTCTGTACTATAACCAGTGTTTTAAACCACTGTATAACCTGGTCTCTAATCCATGCTTTAATTAGTCATTTAACCTACCCTGTATCCCATGCTGTAACCAATGATTTATCCCATCCTCTAACCTGTACTCTAATCTGTTTTTACTGCCCCTTTAACTTACCGTTTATCCTGTGCTTTAACCAGCACTCTAACCAGCGTTTTAAGCCCTGCACCCGCCAGCGCTTGCGCTGCCGTTTCAAACTGTGCGTTTTAACCTGCGCCACAGCACCTGTGCCTCCACCGCCGCTCTAATGGCCCTAATGTGGGCTCCGCCCCGTGCTAAAAAGCTCGATCGATACCCGAGGCGGCGAGACGCTCCTCTGACTCCCCAATGACGGCGGCTCTGCCTTCTGCTTATCTTCCTTCTCCCCTCGTCCTCGTGTAGAACGACATGGGGGGGCATTAAGAAGCAGGCAGCTTATGGTTCTACGGCCAGTCAAATCCCACAAAGCCCCCCCCCTCCCTCCCCTGGGGTCAGCTCCTTCCATGTCAGGAAGTGTGGGAACATATGCTGGGGGTTGTAGGGCAGCCAGGGCAGGGGGGTGGTGTTGGGACAGGACAGGCTCCCTCGCAGGTCGGCACAGCGGGGGAGCGCCAGGAGTCGGTAGGATGGATCACGGCGCCGTCAGGCCGCCGCAGAGTGATGCGGGCGAACATCTGCTGCAACACTTCCTGGGCCGGGTCCAACGCAGCGGGGCCACCCCCTGCCGGTCAGACAGAAGTCAGGTGAAGGGACGGACCACGGAGCCCTAGGGGGAGCAAAGATGTCTTCTCTCCACTTATGGCTCAGCTCAAGACACATAGCCGAGACTGTTTTGCGGTTTGTTTTCAAGAGAGGAGCAGATTAACGTGCCGTTAACTAGCTAGACCCGAGATCAGAAGGTCATCAGTTCACATACCCCGCTGCCAGTCCTCTATGCCAGAGTATCTTGAGGGGTAAGACCGTCCTGTTATACTAATGACTCATGTGCCTGAATTTATAAGTTACTTTGGGTAAAGATTTCTGGTAAACCTGTTGATTACCTTATTTGTATATATCAGTGTTTCCCAATTTGCTCCTGGGACCCACAGGCAGTCCACATTTAGCAAAAACGTAGACTATCTGGTAGGCAGCTTGGAGGGTGCAAAAACAAGAACTGCCTGTCGGTCCCCGAGGACCAGACTGGGAAACACTGGTTTATATCTAACAAAAATTAAGAGCACATTTGCTCAGCCGATGCTTTTATCCAAAGAGCCTTGTTCAGTGACCTAACAGTGAAATCATCCTGCTGACCATGGGATTTGAACGAGCAACCTTCTGACCATAAGACAAGCATCCAAAGCAGCCATCAGAGGCCCTTTTTATTTCATGATTGTATATAATTTTTATAATAATAATAATACATTTTATTTGTAACGCACTTTACATTTGAGACAAATCTCAAAAATTCTGCAAAATAAAAATGCCACAGTAAAAACATAAAAAACCTTTAAACAAACAAACAGATAAAGTAAAGAATAATGGACCAAGCCTACCAAATAATTCACTTTTGACAAAAAAAATAGCAGTTTAAACATGGTCTGATTGCAAGATCTGGTGATCTTTTCTCACACTTCGATCTTCAGAAAGGTCAAAGCGCGGGCCGCCGTTGCTGGAGTCTGAAAACACGAAACTGCTCTCATTGCTCAGTAACTGCTGGGTAGATTTTGGAGTCTCTTCACAGAGTGAAATAGAGCACAAAAGGCCAGGCATCTTATCTCATTGCAACTGATCCCAGATCAGCAGAACTGAAAGAGGTGCCGGGGTTACTGGAGGCATCTCGCACCCACTTTCTAGGTCTTCATATGCAGTGGGTAACCAGTGGCAACACCCACAGGAAACTACAATGACAGTAATGTTATTTCTTCCATTTTGTGTTTGTTCTGCAACAGACTGTCGTGGGGATGTTTACCCGTACAAGCTGCCGTCGCAAACAGAAATAGGGTAGTGGAGGCTTCCGAATCAATAACTTTGTGGTTCAGCAATAAGTCAATAACTTTGTGGTTCGGCAATTTAGGAAAAAATTAATTTACAAATGGGTGTTTACATACCCATGCAGAGGCCCACAGTGATGGGTGACCTCTCCAGACCAAAACAAACAGGACACTGCTTCTCTTCTGTGTTCACACTCCTTTAGCAACGACTAAGCCCAAGAAATCATGGGATCTGAAAGAGAGAGTGAAAAGGCCACTGGGACCCTGTGACATTAGGCCCTCACGGCTGAGAACGGCACCCCCACCACACCTTTCTTAAACGTGCCATTTCATATGTGCTGTGCCACCTAATTTCACACCTGTTAGATCAAACACAGCATCAGGGGTAATTAGAAAAGGCAGTCAGGTAGCCACCCAGTGCAACTGGCCTCCCGTTTGACGCCCGTCTGTTCCACGTAGACAAGGTTGTAGGCACTAATCTCCGGAAGCTTCCATTTCGTCAGGGACGTAGTAGTGTGTATCAGTCACTTATTGATTCAGCTTGTCACTGAAAACTTCACTACTAAATTGAAGGGTAATGCATCATACAAAATGGCAATTTGACAGTAAGAAACTACCTTACTAAAGTGACTAAGAAAACAGTTAAAATTAATTAATTAAAATTAATTGTACTGTAATTCACTACACAGATATGTATTTCTGTGGTGCATGTCTGTCGCATGTAGGGATACTGCAATTCACTCACACGTTCACGCGAAGCTACTTCTTTGGTATCAGCAAAAGATTACAGCACGATTATTCAGGCAATAATAAGTTTTTAATTTTTTTTTTCAGGTGCAGTTTTGTATTCATGACAGCTTCTCAGCACCAAAAATCAATCTCAATCAAAGCGACTACGGAGTTTATCATAAATTATCATGAAAAGGGTTTCTACTGAGTAGATGCTTAATTACAATCTAATTTGAATAATTTTGCATATTAATGAGCTCAGAATGAAAATCATTTTGTGAGTTTTAACTTCGGCTCAGAGACCTAGGGAGATAATGGCGGGCTTTTAAAATGTGATCTTATTACCAAAGGAAACACAGTGGCTCGTCTCCCCAAGCCATTGTGTTAGGGCCTGATGAATGGATCCGTGTCTGTGACGTTAATAAACTATAACTGAATTAAAGACTTCATTAGCCCCGACTCGGACCACATGTCTCGCGGCGTCGGGAATGCAAATCCCCGTGAAACCGACTCTTTGGTCGCATCTCGACCGAACCCCCGCAGGAAGTTCGCCAGCGAAAGTTTGTCTCCAACAACGACATGGCACTGAATTAATTGAACAGCATGGGGCTGTGTAATATGAATGTTTTTTAAAAATTGATGTTAAAAAAATCATGCCCTTCGTACCCACGAGTTCTGGGTGAAGAAGGAAATGGATATTTCGGGGAGTCATAGGTTTTTGGGGCACAAAAAAATCCCAATTTCGCATTCCTGTCCCTTTCTGATATGCTTCTTGTGTTTGTCCTGTAGTGCAACAAGTAGAATGGTGTGTTAACAATGCAAAGGAGGTGGGTTCAAATCCCAGTGCACATACATGAATTGTAAGTTGCTTTGAATAAAAGTACCAGATAAGTGTGCCCAGCCTTGTTTTTGGAAAGGTGAATTCTGAAGATGTAACTCTACAGACATATCAAGAACTAACATAATTCAGACCCCCCCCCCCCACACACACACACACACCCAAGCACCTGGAGTAGGACAGGGGGTCTGTGTGTTCATCACAAAGACCCTGAAACAAGTCCTCCTTGCTGGGGGGCAGTGAACAAACACCAGATTATAGTGCAGAAACAGTGTTGACCTCTTCTGAGGCTATCAGTGGATGACATTGGAGACTCCAGGCATGCGGGCAGCATGATGCCACCCTGACTGGCATGGGGAGGCAGTCGCTCGGCAACACCAAGGGACTTAGAATCTTGATGCAACAGCAGGGACTAGTGGTGGAAGGAGGGGACTGTAACCCGGTAGCCTCCACACCTTCATCCTGCATTTCTTTGCATATTTCCAATTAAGCCCTGACCTTTTGCGGTGTTTGACAGATTATTAAAGCTACAATTACAACAGATTAAGCTGTGGCGGGGTACTCTTGAGGGAGCGCGTTTCACAATGTACTGATAGAGGTGATTCTTCATACGAATGTCTGCACTATTGCAGACACTTTCGCTCATTGGGACCCAGGCAAAATGCCTTCCATTTGACAACATTAGGAACATTTTAGAAAGTGGACACTTTGGAGTGAGGTAGCATGTTTTACGTAAAGATAGCGTGTGCCTTCGTAGGAAAGTAGAAGGCGAACTGGGCACCTGTGTTGCAGTGTCCTGCTTCTCCACTAACCTTGCTGACTTCAATGGTGCAGCTGCATTGAGTGAGATCATTGGTTATTACTGCATGGGACCAGCTGCGGCTCTGGGTTTTACTCCTGCACTTTCCGGCCGAATGGAAAATCAAACCTTGTCACTCTGCGCCACGTGCAATAATAGCCAAATCCTGGAGGAAAAAGGTAGCCTACGTAAGTGGCGAAGATTAGCACTCTGTAATGCCGCGTGCATCGAACACTTATCTGCAGCCCCCACTCTGAGAACGCCTGGTTTATGAAGTCATGTGACCCACAAATAGGCAGTCATCTCCAGAAGGGGAGAACTACCAGAGAGATAGTGAATGTCAAAGTCAGTAACAAATGTGATATATGCAGCCGGGCGCCTATAGTGAGGGTACAAAGATATCAAATTAAGGACGTACAGGAGTTCACAAATGGGGGTTGATTTAAGCGACAGTTAGGTATTAATTTAATCACCGATGAAAGGGGCGGTTTGGATGATGTGTGTAAATAAATCCGGCCCAGTCCGATTTAAGTCTTGACGCAGCCGTATTTAAGTTCAGTTATGTAAATGTCTCCGGCGTGTTTAGAAATATGTTACATCGACTTGCATCACCTGGTCTGAAATTGTCTGCCAAATGAGCGTTTTGTGTTATTTTATCTGTGCGCACCGTCTGGAAGAATGGAAATTCGCTAATATCAGCCTTCATGTGTGGGATGCACTGTTTTCTGACAATAGCCCCGGATGATGTAAAACGACTCCCCCCCTCTCTCCCTAAGTGTTTACCTGGAGGCCCCGAGCGCGCTGATTGGCCAAAAGCTGGTTCAAAGCGAGTGTCGCCTACACGTGTCACCAGCCACGCGCCATCTCTACCCCCCGGCGCGCTCTGTATATGTTCCGCGCCTTTGGCCGTGACGGCTGTCCATCCCCGGGCTCCGCCCCCCCCCCCCACGGCTCACCTCCGCGCTCCCCCGGTCATAACCAGACCTGCCTGTCTCTCCCTGTTTCTCGGGCGACTCGCGTAGATGAAACAGGGCTTTAATTAGTGTTGTGTCATTAAAATATCCTCTCGTTTTTTTTTCCGGCAGAGGGAGGGGGTCGGTATTAACAACTTCACAGATCCCATTATTCCCCCCACCCCCCCATCTCAGCCTGTCAGCTCCCAGGGATGTGATATCCGATGGCGGAGAGCACATTTACAACAAGTTCATTACGGAGATACGTCGGCATTAGTGCCGAGAGCTCAGCTGGCTGGAGGGGTCTGTTTTTTAATTAGTGCTAAGGGTGTGCATATTAATTACTACATGAGTGATATTTACTGTACCTAAGGAACCCGCGGCTGGGTAAAGACACCGGCAGCCGCAGCTAATAACGCCTGCATGCTAATGAGCCGGACGAGCCGTAAAAATAGAAATAATTCATAAAGTATATTGATCCCAAAGTAAAGACGTTAAGCTGCGATTAAGGGCAACAAAAGGAAGGAGCCACACTTTATCAAGTAAATAAGCCGAGCGGAGCGTGCCGGGCTCGCCGAGACAGATTGTCATTACAGGGGTCATGTGACCGCACCCCCGGAGAACGAGCCCGCTCGTCGCGAAAACCGAGGGAGATCTGGGGGGGGGGGGGCAGGGGCTCGGATCAAGTAATAAAGGGTGTTTCTGAAAAATTAAATTAGAAAAAAAGAGGCCTTATCTGGCTGATGGGAATGAGACGGGGCGTCGTAGCGCGCGACGCGCCGGGTCAGGCGCGTCGCAGAGCGTGAGCTCGGTCTCGTGGATAGGTTCCCCTCTCGCGGCGTCTCCTCGGCGCCCTAGAACGCCGAGCCCCGCGCGTGCCCGCGTCTCTACTGCGCCGCCGTGAGCCACACCTCCGGATCCTAAATGTTATTCCATCCCACTGCGGATCCCAAGGTGCGACCGGTGGCCCCGGCTTTTTATAGCGCAGATTGGTAGCAGGGCTAAATAAAACAGCACCTTCCCACACAGAAACACATGGAGAAAACAAACACGGAAAGGTGGCCGGGAGAGGGGCTGAGGCTGGTGGCTGTCACTGGGAGTGGAGAGAGAACTGGGATATGAGGGTGGAGTTTGGGGCGACGGTTGGGGTTCAGGCTGGGATTGGGATGTAGGATTTGAGACAAGTGCTCCGGCTTAAAAGTAAAAAAATCGAAGCATCTGTCATTGTCAGCTTAAGATATATGATACGTGGTGAAATATCATCCTCCTTAGTCATAGTGCAAATGAGGAAGCGATAAATAGAACATAAATATTGTGGCATGTAAACAATATAAATGTGACATTTTAAAACGTGGACATTGAGAGATCGACAAGAAATGCAGACAGCTTGGGTCAATGTAATGTATGGTTCATGGGGGATTTCTAACTGGGAAGAGAATAGAGACTGGGATTGATGCTAGGAAGCGGCTGAAAGATGCGCGGGGGCTTAGTTTGTGACGTGTTTGTACGTTTGCCCTTCTGAGAAGCTAGAGAGGGCCGACAGGCGACCAAGGGGAACGAGGGCAGGAAGTCAGAGATCGGGCCCAAAGGGACAGATCAGGTCCGGGGGAAGAATATCTTTCAGTCGGGTTATAAAGTCAGGCAGAGATGTTTAATGGCAGCCAAACCCGTCTCATGGCTACTTCAGAAAAGGCAGGCCTGAGACCAGGGGCTGCAGTCATTAGCGGACAGGCGTGTGTGGGGGCAAGTTTCTGCCTGCTGGGGCCACGCGGGAGAGGGGGACTGGCACGGCTCCAAAGGAGTCCTGCTGATCCCAGGCGCGGAGGGCCGCCGGGTGCTTTATCTTGACTCATGTCGGCTATCAAGGCAGTGCACTTAAAACAGCAATTTGTTTCCCTTTGCATCCAATAAACAGCTCATTTCTTTCCCAATCAATCACCTCAAGCAGAAAGATTAAAGCTGGGGAAGCTGAGATTGGAGACCAGAGGATGCTCTGCACGGGAGCAGGCTGATGTGAGGGAAATCGCTCCTCTCTCACTCCTCTGGTGTGAATGTGTGCATTTGAACACACGTGTGGTTCAATCTATGCATGTGTGTAGCAGTTTGCTAGTGTAACTATCTGCTGTGGTGTGGATGTGTGTAACTGGGCACAACCGTCCCTTTGCACACGTGTGGATTTATGCCAGAATCCCAAGATTCACTTGATTTTCTCTCCAAGGAAACACCCTTAGCTTCGACTGACATTAGCAGCTTTCCAGGTGCGTACAGAGCCGATGAGCGAATTTTAGCATCCTAAGACATTTTAGTATGATTTCCTATGGGAAGCTGAACTTCTCTGAGCGATAAGTCCTGTTTTCTGCTTTAGGTAACTGTATATAAGTTTTCACAAGCTGAAGAATCAAAACTGAATTCATAGAAGAAATAAACTGCACTTATCTGAATTCTTGAAGTCAGTTTTATGTTCTATAGTTTGAAGATAGTTCTTTGCACTACAGAGAATGAAGTTGTGGCACTCTAGAATATCTCTATAATACGTCCAGAACTCTAGAATGTCTTTAGTTTTTCAATGGGAGTTATGGGTAACTGTCCCTTTACCACAGAACAAACCATAAGGCAGAACACCGGGGGGATGGATGAGCACGCCCTGAAACATTGAAAGATTGTGTTTTCAGGTCAGGGCTGGTGTAGGCAAAGCAGTCTCTGTGAAGAATTAAAATAACAAGCGGCAAAACAATAATGACTGACATAACTCAGCTCCTGCATGACAGCTGGGACAACATTTAATGGCTTAGCTGTCAGCTTTATACACAGTGACTTGCTGTCTTTGAGAATGTGGTGAGTAACTCAGCGTTCCAGAAGGACATTGCGTTGGGTCATGTCCCTAGCAGAATATTCTGGTATTGGTTTGGGGGCTTTTATTTTCTGTCTGTCTTTGCTAAAGGCTTCAACGATGGTTAAGGGCGTCCTCTACAGTTCACTAGTGGGAAATGTTATTTTGGCATCCCAACGTCAACAGGACGTCATCGATACCATCAATCGAAACAAAACCAAACAAGTTGTTGCACATCTGCCAAGTGTGGTTACCTCATATGAGCTAAGTTCTCATCCAAAATTGGACCTTACTTGATGTCTTTGGAGGGAAAAAACACAAGAAGGGCTTGATCATATAATCCATCAGACCTCCTAGTGGCTGGGTACCAGAGCCTTAACTAGTATGGCAGGCAGAGCCTACCAGAACACAGAGGATGCTGAGGGATGCTGGGTTAATGTCCTACTGGGCTGGGCTTGGTGGAGGCAACTGGTAAGTGTGCCCCATGGAGATGTGTGAAGATGTTATTTTGAGACTTCGATTTGGAATATTTTTGTAAACCTTTGTTTTCATATGTTCGTGTTGGGGCGGCACAGTGGCTCAGTGGGTAGCGCTGTTGCCTCACACCTCCAGGGCTGGGAGTTTGAATCACGCCTCCGCTCTGTGCATGTGGAGATTGCATGTTCTCCCTGTGTTGCGTGGGTTTCCTCCTGCAGTCCAAATACATGCAACTGGTCTAATTAGTGCCTTTAAATTGCCCATAGAGTGTGAGTCTAGGCATGTATGTGCCCTACAATAGACCAGTATCCCATCCAGTGTGTACACCTGCCTTGGGCTCTACACTGCCTGGGTGCCAAGTCTCCTGTGATCTTGACCATGGTGAACGTTAGATGACAGATGGATGGTCAAATTGTGTTGAGATTTCTGATTTATGTTGGCGCTTCAAAATGTTAATGTTTATAATTGCAGTGAATCATTCATACAAAAAAACAGAAAACCTGGGGTAGTGAATGTGATAATGTCATTCTCATACCCCAACTGGTAACATCTTTAATGTATTATTGATACTTTCATAATGCATTCTAATGGTCATTATAAGAATCAATAAAGCATTACAGCATCATCTATTGACTGTAATAAGGCATTATAGTGTTGATTATAATACTAAGCTCCTTTGAAGCTCTCATCTATAATGCACTATAGATACCTTTATAATGCATTATAACACTTGGCATAAGCATTAAGGATGCTTTGTACTGCATTATGAAGCTACCTATGGTACATTATAGATGAGAGCTTCATAAGGTATCCATAATGCATAATAAACATGCCTATAATGTGTTATGCCTTTTTATAAATATTTATAACCATGTTGATAATGCTTTATGAATTCATTATAATGTGTTATGAATGAATTCATAGATTCTTATAAACGTCGCGTTCATAGGAAGTGCTACCACTCAATTTATCTTTGTCCATACAAACCATTTATTTTTCTGTACAGGTGTTTTTGGGGGAGAAGTTTAACCTTCTTTAGCCTTGAAATCTTAGCCTTTTAAGGTCCAGTGTGTGTGTGGCCCAGGTACTTGTGCAGGTGTGTAGACATGCGTGAACAAAAGAGTGGAGATGGACACCAGGTGTTGTGGCGGAAGCGATTTGGGGGCAGGGTGGGGGGAGGGGTGGAGGTTATTTTACAGTGTGTGTTGCAGTGGTGCTGTGGTGAGCATGGATGATTTGCCACATGGATGGACTAGCATTGGAGAGATTTTTATGAACTTCTTGGGCTGGACACAAGCCCTCTTAATCCAATGGTAGGGGGCACTGCTACCCCCCCACCCCAGCCCTGCCCTCCCAGGTGGGGTGAGAATCGTGGCGTTTGATTGTGAGCGCTGGTGTCCTTGACGGCGTACCCGACGTCTCCTCCCTGACAATCTCAACCCCCAACACACCATCAATCCGGCCCCGTCGCCGTCGGCACGGCAACGGCTGCCAGCATCGCGCTCAGGAGAGAGGGAGAAATGTCACTCTCGGGGGATCGGAAAGGTCACCTACACCTCCGCCTCCTCAGATACTCCACTTCCCATTTCTTTTCCTCTTTTGATTTGCAGCATCTTCTATCTGTTTTTCTTCTGTTTTTCTTTCCCAGTCTTTGTGTCCCCTCCCTCCCCTCTCTCCACCTTTTCCTAACACATTTTTCATCCTTGCCCCCCCCTCCCCCCCCCCCCGCCGCCTCCACCCCCACTCCCGCTCAGCCGCAGTGGTCCGACCGTTCATTATCCTAATTAAATCCAGCAGCCGAACATCCTCTTATCTGCTGGGGAGGAGAGAGGGGCCGTGATGCAATAGGGCTGATTTGCATATCCAAAGTTAATTAGTGTGGAGGAGCAGGTGTACAGTAATAATAATTATCACACATGACAGTCACCTGTGACCACTTGGCTCTGCCCTTCCGGGCCCTTCTTTCCCGCGATTACCTCGCCCCGCTGCTGATGGAATTCGCTTCCTCCATCTTTGCCGAGGTGATGTTTTTATTCGGAGCCTGCCATGGCTCTTCGCGGCCTCCCGTTGCTGTCGCCGCTTCTCGCCTCTTTCTTCCATTTGTCCCCCACCCCCGACACCTCCCGCACCCCCTTTCCCCGCATCATAACCCCTTGACACGCCGCCCAGTGGCGGTCGGGACGCTCTCCGGAACGGCCTGAGTCTGCCCCACGTCCTCACGTCCGCCATCGCTAATTGCTGGGGCTAATTTTAAAACGGGCCTTTCTCAGTGCCCACCCGCCCGCCTCCTTCCCACACTGCGTTCACACATACAGCCGTCCAGGAGGGCGGCGATGTGACGCTAGGTTTTTTTAACTCTGAGGGCGGCTTCACTGGGCATATTTAACACATCAGAATCAGCACAAAATCACAGCCCCCAGTGCTAAATATTGTCGCACAGATAAATAGCATTTGGAAGATGTCTGAAGACTGGAAGTATTATTATATAACACTGTGTCAATTCTTTTCAATGTATACAGAAAAAAATCCCCTGAATAGGTTTCCCCTTGAAATTATTTTCCCATTAAATGTACATGTACCCCATGGTACCCCAGGGTCCTCTTTCTGAGCGAAGGAACTGTGTCCAAGCTTCATATGAGTTTATTGAAACGTAGCTGCCAGATCGCTTTGGTGCAGTTCCAATTATGGCCACACGGCGCTGTTTTCACCATTCCTATTCCATTGTTTTAGGGCTGGACTATGTATCTGAGAGATATATTTAAGGCAAATGCTGTAAATATTAAAACACTTTATCTTTACTCAAGCACATAATAAATGATTTCTAATATTTGATTTTATGTACTAACACTATATAATACTGTTCATAAAATGTCATACCTGGGCTGTACAACAAATAATTCCATGCAATGTAAACAAATGGTCTGGCGCATCTTTATCTGGAAGATATGCAGGCGAATGTGCTCTTAATGTGGCACAGTTTAACACCGCCTAGATGGAGGAATAGATGGAGCACAGTGAACACAGACACACCTGTACTGTACGCTCTGATGCTGGCCCGTCAGGAGGAGCTGGCATAGTGATTTGAGGGTAAGGAATTGCCAGCAGTCAGAGGCAGGCAGATGCTGGCTCTTTGTGCTGCATTATTCATAATGGCGGTGAATACACTCTCAACACGACGCCTCTCCTGCTCCCTGCGTGTTACTGATGCCGTGTCACTTGCTGCCTGTCGTTTTCTTTTTTTTTTCTTTTTGCGCATGCCACACATGCAGTGCACCCGTGCCGCTCTCCTGCGGGCTGTCAGCTAGAGGTGCTGCGGCAGAGAGGGTGCGGGACGCCCAGGCTGTCCGTGTTGGGGGGCCCAGGGTGGATGATGGAAGCTATCGGTGCTGGAGGTCAGGGACGGGGCGATGCGCTTCGGGGTGCAGGGTTTGGCTTCGTACCCGGAGCTGAGGGTTGGTCACCCTGAAGCCTGTGTCCCTTCATGAGCAGCTCATCCTGTGATGAGCCTTACTTTCCTCACAATGAACTATATTTAGTGAATAGGCCATCTGCTGGCTCTTTCGTCTTGGCACAGTATGTCCACACAAGCATCCATTCATCCATTATCCATCAATCAATCAGCCATCCATCTTCCAACCACTAATCCGATATAAGGTCATGTTGAGCCCAGGTCTATCCCAGGCAGTGAACACCCTCGACAGAATGCCAATCAGAGGCAATTCTAGGATGTTTATAAGGTGGCGGGACATAAGAGTGAACACAATTCATGCAGAGGGTCAACCTTATTAGTAGCCAATCATATGTCTTGAATTAGTGAGTGGCAGGGAGGGGGGGACTCTGTGGGCCAATCAGCTTTCAGCTAGAGCTAGTCCCCCTGTAGTCCCACCTCTGTATGCCCCTCACAATACCAGTACACTGGCATGGGTAATTTAGTGATCTTGCTTTGGCCGAGTGCCTCATCGAGAGCATACACAGGACATCTGCACGTCTTACCTAAACGCCATGGATGCGTTCTCCATGAGCACGGGCCAGGGCCATGTAGATTACCAGCCGTCTTCCCCTACCTCTCTCCCTTTTCCCTTCTTCAGGACCTTCTGGTGCCTGACGAGTTGTTTGCAGAAGGGGGCTGGAAGCTGTTATTTTTGGGAGTCTTTGCACAGTCCACGGCGCCGCCTCCCGAAACGCAGCAGGGATTTGTATCATTAGCTCCGTGTTGACTTTACTAGCTGCCGCACTGTAGCGTGGCCAGCCGAGGAATTAAAGGTATTTGCACAGCTGTTAAAGTAATGCTACCTCATACAAGGCTTCCCCTCGGCCGGCCTCGGGTCTCCCTCTAATGCACTGCCTCTGCCACGCGGGACCGTCTCGCCTCTCTGCATACCATGATTTCATTGGTCGCCGGTCTTCCCCCTCAACCGGACATTGGCCTGGCAGTCGCCGAGGGACACTCCCCCTCGCCCTATGAGACTCATCCTAGCCAAGCCAGTCGAATGCATCTTTGGACCAAATTACCTATTGAAAGGAACACTTCCCATTATGGAGCTGCAAAATTTGATTCTGGGTCAAGATAGTGGTTGAGTCGTGACTATAGTGCTCATGTGACCCTTGTGGCTTGAGGGTGGGGGGATGTGATTTTTTTGGGCCAGTGGACTGGGGGGGGCGTGGGGGGGGAGTGGCTGGCATGGTGGCACAAACACTGATAGGTGACAGGTCATGTAACTTTGTAGCATCACTGTAGCTGCACCCTCCCCTGTGGATGGGCGGGACTTATCCACAAAGCCAGCAAAATCTAGAGACGGGGACCTTTCTGTTTGCCAGCGACCGAAGGATGGGCTGGGGAGGGAGACCCGATGGGCTGGGGCGTGAAGAGTGGTGGGCGAGGGAGACCCGCGGCAGCCCGGCCCCTAATTTAGGCCACTGCTTCCTTTTATAGCAAAATAAACAGGGCTGTCTCATAAATTTATCCTGAAAAGTATTATGGGTGACGGGCCTGACCTGTGCGCGCCTGTGCTGTTTACCCATAACTCACAATTAGCAGAGACATTAGAGTGCCCCCCCTAGGGGGGGGGCACTTCACCTCCTTCTAGCCCCACAGTCCCCCCCCCCAATCTGGTCCTGGTCCCAGTTCCACACACCAGCGTTTCTGGAGCTCCGTCTGTGGCACTGGAAGCAGGTGGGGGGGCATATACGGCCTGTTTTTTGGGGGCTTTGGGTTGGGGGTGAGGGTTGGGGGGGGCTGTCATGGATACGGCTGGTGTAATTACTCAGGCCTTGTTATTGCCCGGTCTGCCACACCTGCGCCCGGCTCGCCCACGGTTATTAGAATATCAAAAGCCTGTAAAACGATCCCCCTCCTCCTCAGCTCACTGCTGCGGCTCCATTAAAGGAGCGCGGAGGGAGGTGTGACACTGGGAGCCGGACGGGGTCATGCTGCACCAGGGTCCGGACCGTGACACCTTCCCTGCATTTCCTTTTATCCGAGTTGGCTAAGTCTGTTCCTGTTCCAGCTTTGGCCTTCCGATCCCCATTCTCCCTTTTACGGCCACTGCTGCACCTTTGAGCCACCGTTTCCTAAATATAAATAATCAAACTTCAAATCGCACAAGGAGAATTTGACTATTTATTCAGGACAAGAAATGAGCAGTACATCATTTTGCTATTGTCCCTCTGACACGCGAAGTATGTCTATTCATAGGTCTGTCAAATTAAATCAAGCAGCCCGCTCACAGATACTCTGGCCAATAACACTTTTTCACAAGTGGCTAATTCTGATTTCATTACTGTCAGCTTATGTCATTCCCTGAGTCATTCAGGACTTATTAATTCCTTAATTCATTTATTCAGCCACTATTCCCACCCTGTCCTGGAGAAGGCGGGGGAGAGGATCTCACGTCTCGCGTCTTTTGACTCAATCCCCGCCGTGTCCTTGTGATCCATTTAGCGACCATTCCGTGCGTGGTTGTGGTGTTTCAGGCCTGTTAGAAAATCAAGTAGCAGGTAAATGAAACCAACGCTTTCAACCTCTAGTACTAGCATTGCGGACAGTGTCCAGTAGGTCATGGGGTAGCTTCCCAGAGATTTAAGCAGTAACATAAACAGTTATCTAGGTAAATCACTTTGAACCAATAAAATGTACCGGAATGCCTACAGTAAGCGCCACACGTCGTTACTTACAGGCCCTTGTTGTTTTGAACTGGGCATAGTTAGCCGTCCAGCCCTGGCAGCTGATGGTCAATTACAAGCCCAACGCAGTGCTGATAAGCGCGCGTTCCCACTGGAGAGGGGCTCTGGTGAGCAGAAAATCCACCATCCATCCCAGGTCATTGGAGAATAGCCAGTAGACCCGCTGGACTGGTTCCCAGCTCTTACCCGAGCCAGCTGCACTGTGTGAAACCAGTCGCTCTCTCTCGCTCCGGCTCGTGAGCAATCTCACGCTGCCCCAGTTCACACCCCACCTTCTCAGGACGCCTGTCTGCTGGTCCTCCCTTCCTTTCTCTCTCCACGCCATAGTTGGCTCCTTCTTCCCAAGAGGCACCCCCAGGGAGGATGAGAGTGTGTTTCACCTGAAAAGCCAGCCACGTGGTTTCATGTCAAAATGGCTCTCACGGGCAGTTATTCTTACTAAGGGGCGGGGCATACATCACGTTTAACTGTTTAAAACCTGAGAGTTTTCCCAACGAGTTCGTCTTACACAAGTTTGACTGTCACCCTCTGTTGTCGAGTTGCATCCTGTGTTTTCTGTCAACTTTATACTCATTAAAAGAATGAATCCCTCCAGATCAGATCTCACCACGTGGTGCAATGAAGCCCAGGATCTAACGTGTGGTAGATGTGGGAAGGTACAGCCACTAGTGCTCATTGTTCAGCGATGACACATTTTTCACCTCGAAATGCGAGGATGAGGTCAAACTAGGTCTGGATGTGGCCTAGCTGGGGGCCGCCCACGCGATGCCTTATAGGCCTCGCTCTCTCACATCCCCGTCCACGTTTGCTCTTACGCAGTCACTGCGATGCGTCCTCCGAGGTGTACGTTTACGCGCACGGGCGCCGCATGCCTTGGCGCCGGGGCAATTTCAGGGACGCCGCAGCTGAGCCAGTTGGCGAGGCCCACCTCACCCAAACCTCGCCTGGCCGCGGCTCGGGCCGCGGATGGCGCCCAAGGCGGGGGTGGCCGTCACCGGTCACCACTCCCTCACGCCCGTCTGCCCCTGCCCGCATGCATCCGCGCCCTGATTCTGCAGGACTCGCAGCGGCACTCCGGCTGGCCGGGCTGCTCGTAGGCCACGGCATGGGATCTGGACGCCGGCCAGCCTGTCGCGGTGTTGCCAAGCAGTGGCCCGTATGGGGGGGAGGGGGGGTGGCGGCCAGCTTCTCCCTTCCGCCATCCAAATGATTTTGCTTTTTTTTCCCCTCCTTTTTTAATTGACGGGGTAAACGCACCTGCCGTCGCGCGACACTGGCAGGGATCCGCCTGGGCTTTGGCCGGCGGCGGTAAAGTCAAAGAGGACGAAGCCGGGGAAGCAGCGGGACGGGGAGCGGCGAGGTGGCGCGTCCCCGGCGCTTTGCGGCGCACAGGTGCATCCTGGGACAATGGAGGACGAGCGGGTGGCCGGCGCTGGAGGAGCCTATTATTACCCCCCACGCGCATTCATGCTGCGGCACCGTCGCATCCCACGGTGACGTCAAATCTCTCAGAGTACGTCTCACAACTTAGGCTAACGTGCACAAACAGCCGTATTTATTACACACTTTGCATTCACTCCTCTCCATTGTGTAATTTGTGTCTTGTCTTTAATCTCCGCCTGTAACTGTAATTGTTGTCTATTGCCATGTGCAACAAATATTTCCACCATCCTTGGTCGTGTGGAAGTAAAGATTGCGATTTTGATAACCAGAGCTGCAATTCTACACAGGCACTACACCGGGCTGCCCAAGGCTTAGGGGCGAAGGGTCCTCACAGCATCACCCTTGAATTTATTTACAGCAGGTACCCACCGGGTTTCGTCGAATTAACAGGCACGTGCATCGGCCTGCTCGTGTGCCTGATCGCTCATTTTTTTCCTCATAAAACTCAAATAAGGCTGAATCGTGCTAAGAACTGTTTTCCTTTCAGTACAATTACAAATTTTTTTTACAGGAGCCGGTGGCATCAAATTCTGACAGGGAATTTTCGGCAGCATAATTTAAATTTAATTGGACTAAACCTGACTCGCCCAGGTCAATAGGAAGAGAAAATCAGCAGCATTAATCAAGATAAAATTATCAGCTGATTAATCAGTGTTCTAATTATGGCTTCACCGCTCTTTCTTTGTTCTGTTTTAATTACTGTAGCTCATTGTCTTTCCATATGGCCGGCTTGTTCCACCAAGCCTGGGCGCCCGACGTGAGCGGCCATTAAGTCCAGCGACGTCCACGTCCTCCCGGGGGTCCCTTTTTATGGTCAGACCTGCCCAGCTTCCAAGGCTAGGCTCCTGGGGTGAGGGGGTCCTCAGGGCAGGTCTCGCCGGTGTGCAGGCTGTCCCGCGATCCTGAACACGGGGCTTAGGGCTGGGATAGATGGGGCTCTAATGTATCGTTGAATAAAACATGCTATGTTGCCACGGGGACTCGAAATTAGCCGGGCAAAGTGGTGATTAACCGCCCTATCATATTTGCCTTAGTGATTTTTTTTTTCCTGTTTGGCACTTAAGATTAGAGATGAGAGCATCCCTGCTCACGTGAGGCTGTTTCCTCTGCCTGGTTTTATTTGTTTTGAACAGGACCGAATATGGCGGTGCAACTTTTTTTTTTTGTTTTTTTCCAGTGTGACAAACGTTAGCGGGTACCCGGAATGGAGGGAGGCTCTTAGACGTATTTAAAAAAAGAGGCGTCATTTAACGTGTCAGTTTGTTTCCGGCTTGTTCCAGGGCGTAACGACACGTGCACCAGCGGGGGCTGCGATGGGAGGGTGTTGCAATGCGCGAATCCCACACCTCGGCCCGGCCCCGAAAAAAAAAAAAAAACCCAGAAAGCGCCTCAAACGAGCGTCTAGCTATCGAAGGCTTCCACCCCGGTGCTACGGCGGAACTCAGCTTCCTTTGTGCTGCCTGGCGCTTCCTGTTTGGGGGGCCCATAAATCACTGATTCGTTAGCCTGCGGCATTCAGGTTAAACGGAGCCCTGTAGCGCACCCCTCACCGCCGTCACCGCCGCTGCCGCCTTTCGAGCCGAGATGGCTGGCTGCCGTACGTCGAATCACTTTAAAACTCATTAGTATTTTACAATTTGTACTAGAACAATCATTACACATCTCCTCTTTAACCCTATTCACAGCCCACCAGGACGAACACGGCTCTACTTTTTATTAAGACGTCTTCACTCTCTTGTTTTCGTCTGCACGCTGAGCGATATGCTCGAATTAGACGGCACTCTCCAATACTTACACCAGTGGCTCGCCCGCACATAAAACCTTTTTTGAATATGTAATTACAGGAACCGTACGAGTGCCTCATGAATATTCATATGCTTTTTAATTAACTTGCTCTCTTCACAGTTTGCTTGTCATGTCTGCTGAAAAATTGCCTCTTCGCAGGCTTCGGGGTTTTTTTTTTTGTGCATCCGCACGCACGGGGCGGTAATGAAAGGGGGAGTCGCAGCTGTGCCGGAGTCAGAGTGCCATCGGCGGGGGCCGGCACCTTGACTCTGACTCGCTTCGGCCAAGATGGCAGGATGACAAAACCTGAGGGATCCTAAAATCGTTATGTTGACTGACAGACTATAAACATATTTGGACACGATATAAATATGGCCATGATTGTTATTATTATTGTTTAAATTTAATTATTTTGAAGACACTTTTTTTCTAAAGCAATGGAAATTCTTGAGAGACAGCAGAGACGGACAATCCTTAGTGAGACTATGGGTTGTAAGGCCCTTGCTCAGGGGCCCAACAGAAAAATCATCTGCCAACTCCAGGATTTAAACTAGCGAACTTCTGATCACAGCCACAGCATCCTAACCCACTGAGCCACATGTCCGCCCATTATTATGAGTTTATTTATTTTGAGATTATACACTTGCTGCTGGGTTGTCTGAAGGGCAATTATAGACGGCGTCTTTGTTATCGAAGTTCCTTCAGTGACGAGGTCGGGGTGGGTGGTCTTCAAACACCGCAGCTCTGTCGATCCGGACCCAGACGCACACACGCGTCTCACAGCGTGCCTTGGAACGTTGAATGGCCGTCGGGGACGCTGGCGCGTCGCCCCCACGCCCCAAAAACAGCGTATCTGAAGCCTAGCGGCGAGGACGGACGCTGGCTGGCTGCCATCGCAGTGCCAGGGCGCTAGGGACAGCGCGGGTTGGCGCGTTAAAGAATGGGAGGGAACGGGCACTTTGACTGGGCATGCACGTCGGGCTAGACGCATCCAAAAGTGATATATGAGTCGGTGTCGTCGTTACGGAGGAGAGCGAATAGAGAGGGCGAGCGGGTGGACCGCGATAAATAAGGCGGATGGAAAGTTATTGGCACATAAAAGGCATGCGCTTTCTGTATCTTTATGTATCAACTTCACGTGAACTTGAAAGTGGGGGATTCAATTAAATTAGAGGCCGTTAAGCGCAATTACTGCGTATGACAATGGAAGGTCGAGGAGTGAACGGTGTCGGGGTTTGACGAGGCATCTGCCAGCCTCTGGAGTTCATTTACAAACAAGGGGGTGAAACACGACTGCCGGGGGGGGGGGGGGGGAAGATTAACGCTCGCCGTAGATGGGGGGTTACTTTCTGCCCTTTTTCCAGTCTGGCATCCATTTTCCCCCGTCCCCCTCTATTAGTCAAGTGGCCAAAAATGTATACAAATGAAATCAAACATCACCCAATTTTCTTTTCCATACTGTTCGGTGATAGTTTGGATATTGGTGGCTCATCAAACTCGTCAAGGCAACCAATTAAGGGGCCTCATGACAAGCAGGATATGAGGTCACCCAGAGGAACACACACCCACACACATTCAGATGCTTTTGGACCTCACTCCCACACACAGACCCTAAATTAAGGTTGACCTAAGCTTAGCAGACCACTCAAGAAAAGTTGTGTTTGACAGTTTCCCTGGGGCACAAGATAGTGAATGTGAGTCCTGAGGAAGGGGAAATCTTACTTCCCTAACAGTTCTGTAATATGTTAGGCTCTATGTTCTTGGATAAGTGTGCAGACAGCCCAGGCTTTGCCTCTCCGCACTGAATGAATCTCGAGCCGCGTCTTGAAGGAGGTCTGTCATTTCTGTCTAGCAGAAAGCGCGCAGCAGCAGTCCCGCCACTGACGCCCTTATTGACAGACGGCGGAAAATATGCAGCCACTGAAGCCGACAGTACCAGAGCTCGGAGGCGTACTAGAGGGATTCTGTGGAAAGTCAACAGTGCCATCTACTGGCCGCCGAGAGTAATTGCAGGCAGTTGAGTGGCGGGGGAGGGCGGGTGCGGCGAGAGAGTCTTGGACAAACACCAACTCCGTAGGAACTCGCAGATAATAATCAGTTTCTGTGAGCTGGTGAGACTGGCTCATTAGGCGCTCCTTTTAATGGGAAATATAGTGAGCGATTACGGCTGCATTAGTTGGTGGGCCCAGATCGGGCCGGCGTAGCCCGCCCGCGGCTCCTGGACTCCTGCCGCGGGGTTCTGCCTGCGGCGTGATGTCTTCACTCCGAGAGCAGCGTATCCATCACCTGCTTGTTTATCTCCCCTGCCCTGCCAGCCTTATCAATCAATGCTAAACTGTCACACCTGCTTATTTTTCTTTTAAATAACAGTAAACACCACTGGCCAACGCACAGGGACCAGGGCAAGTGCTGGTCATAAAGTCCAGAGCCCTTTTACTGGGATGTATCAGGACACACGTGTCTGCGTGCTGGCGCGTGTGTACGTGTGCGCGCACGCCCGCACGCGTGTTTTGGAGGTGTCGCAGGTGTGTGTGAGCGGTTGTCTTCGTGTCTGTTGCCGGGCTTCATTGGAAGCATCTTTGACCGCATGCATATTTATAAAGAAATGCGCTTCCAGTCAGATTATTGACGCAGTATTTGCGCCGGTTTCCGCTCCGTTAGCGTTACGTTGCATTGTTACCTTCTTTGTGCTGAAATGCCACTTGTGGTATGTAAATGTTCCGCTGGAGCTCATCAGGGGGGTGTGTCACGTGGTCTCTCCAGCGTTATGTGATATAATTGCTCGAGGAAGGGATAATTGGCCGGCTCGGAGATCTCAAAGCCCAGCGGAGTTGTGTGAGTTGGGGATGGGGGGTGTTGGTGCTGTAAGCTGCTTGGCCCCCCGCCAGCGAGCCCCTCTCTGTGTATGGTCTCTGCTGTCCGTCACACATTTGGGTGAGTGTGGGTGGGTGAAAGTGACTGGGTCTCAACTTTTTGTGTTTCAGACACAATTTAGCTGGACATCAGCACCAGGATGTCAGCACCAGTTGGTTCAGGAAGTAGGGTGGGGTGTGCATCAGAACTTAAATACTTCCTCCCAACCTTCAAGACTAGTCCTCGGTCCAACACATTTCCTAGTCTGTAAAAAAAATAAAAAAATAAATCAGGGGGAAAGTTTTTTGTTTTGTGTATGACATAAATATTCAGTTTCCGGTTCATTTATTTTGTTGTGTCGGTAGCCCTCGCTGTCTTCCTCCTCAGCTTCATGCCGCCAGTTACAGGCCTTGACGGCCCTCAGAGCAGCCTTTGGGTCCGATCCCTGTCTGTTTTTGTTGTCGTCACTGTCATTTCACTGGTCGGCGTCTCCCGGCGAGAACACACATGATTGGCTGACGGGTGTGACTACAGCACGCCGAGGTTAATCAGCTGCCAATCACATCCTCTGACGAAGGGGGGGGGGGGGGGGGGGGGTGTTGTTTCTCTTCTTTGCTTGGAGTGTGAGGGGAAGGGGCAGAAAAATTAAAATGGTGGATGGGTATTTCCAAATACCAGCATTTTTT
>JAODKE010000068.1:7896753-7914549 GCA_026779605.1 Mormyrus hasselquistii
CTTGTGTAGTGACCGCTGTCTCTGTGTGACATCCAGCACAGGTCTTGTGTAGTGACCGCTGTCTCTGTGTGACATCCAGCACAGGCCTTGTGTAGTGACTGCTGTCTCTGTAGTGACACAAGGCCTCGCTCACAGGTAAGGATGGGAACAAGACCACCTATATTGAGTCCAATTGGTGACCAAGGCCTTGAAGGACAGAGTCCCAGTCACGACCAAGACTTTGGGTCAAGTCGTGACCATGGCTTTTACCCCTACTAATAGTTAAAATTAAAATTGTATTATTTACGCATGAATGTCCTTTGAGCTGAGTGCAGAAGGTCCAGATCCAGAGTTTCTCTTTGCCTTTCAAACATCAGTGTGTAGAAATTCTTATTCAAACCATCCAGTCAGTAACATATAACATGCCACAGGATTACAGAGCACAGAACAAGACAAAGGCAATGAAAAAAAACAAAGTAGATGTACTGCTAGGTACTGTAAAGGTACATACTTATGGATTAAACATAAAATTACCTGAAGAGATGGCTAAAACAGAAGGCATGGCTAAATAAATTATAAATATAAGATAAATACTGAAATACGGAATATGCCAGAGAAAAGAGTGATATGCAAAGGGCAATGTGCAAAGTTTTGCTCCTTCCAGTCACACGGCCATTAACGTTGGAATAGCTTCACATTAGCACAGAGGTTCACCACTGCATGAAACTGCGTACAGTGGGCTGCCTCCAGTGAGATGGTCATAGTGTGCTCTTTACACTGCAACAAAGTGCTTAATTTACAATGGGATAGTCACCATGTGGCAACGCTGGTGCGCAGTGAGGGTGGCCCGTTAGTGAATGGCAGATGGCTTCTGCAAACCATATGCAGAGATCCCTCGGAGCAGGGTATCACGCAGGTTCATCCCGTGGAACCTGTCCCCGAACTCGTTCCAGTACCTTTCAAACATACCATCTGGATCCATGTCAACGCTGCCATTGTTTCTAGAATATTCTTTGTATTCTGCTGACATCAAATTAAATTGCCCGTAGTGTGTGACTGTGTTTTGTGTGTGTGCCCTGCAATGACTGTCAGCTCATCCAGGGTGTTCCCTGCCCTGTTCCCTGCCCTGTTCCCTGTGTTTGCTGGGATAGGCTCCAAATTCACCACTAGTATGGAAAATAGCAGGCATGGAAAATAGATGAATTGCTGGATGGATATTTACAGTCTACAATATACAGAAGGCTGATTGGAATTGGCTAACTGCAAAGTGCTATTTACTGTGTCTAACCTGTATTTGGTAATTCTGGATATTTCATTTGGTGGTTTTCCAACGACTGCTTACTAGCAGTAGGATCAACAGAATGCTACCGACTAGATATTTATGGTAGAGCATATATTTCTTTGGTGTCTTTAACCTCGTCAGCTTTAATATTCTAGGGTCTAGTAAATTGTTTCAAAGGGTCCTCCCTGGACATCATCTTTCACCCTGTCTGAATCGTTTTGGTGCATACTGGGTAATGTGCAAATCCTATTGGCTTTGTGTGTAAAATACGGGGTTGATCTTTAAACAGCCTCCGCACAAGCAATGTTCTGTGACCTTTCCAGGTCCGTGTTTTAACAGTGCCTGCCATTACCAACTCAGTCATGTGGGGAAGCCAGCGGTGACATCATTACTACCCGCCATCAAAAACGCGCTCCGTACGAGGTGAAGCAAAATGTCAGCGCACAGTTTAATTACACTGGGAATTAATTAAACCCGCCGGTGCAAAAAGGGGCGAATTTCATAATAAAACATTGGTTCTCATGGTCAGATATCACTGCATTTGAGCAGAAACAGGCAAACAGCAAGGTGGCTATAGCCTGAGGACAGAGACATTACCTCACAGGTGTGGGCCTACAGTTGGGAGAAAAGGTTTTTGTAAATATTCCGTAATCTGTGTTTTTGTGCCCTCTGATGGACTGGTTTCCCATCCAGGATGTTTTCTTGCTTTATACTTCCTGGGATAGGCCAGACTCTTCATAAACCAGTAGTGGATAAAAGGGATGGATGGATGAGTGGATTGATGGATGGATGAGTGGATTGATGGATGGATGAGTACGGAACAAACTCAATCCCGCAGTCCATCCCCTGATTCATTCCATCTTCTCTCCATGTCTGCTCCAGGAACAAGTAGGTAACCTTGACAAAATCCACATGCAGCTGCATTACATTTATTGGATATTTCTCTTCCCAGAGTGCTCTGGTGATAATGGAATCTCACTATCCTGCTGTCATACCCAACCTCACACAATGTCCCACCATAATGGGTCTGGTGCTGGAAGCGTAGAGGCGCGGAATAAGGGGTCCATTTAATTATCCAGCAGCAGCTTTCATCTGAGCTGTCGCCGCACCGCGGTCGGGTGACACGAGAGCAGCTTCGGCTCACCATGCCACACGAGGCACCGTGGGGATGAGATCCCGTCACAGCCCAGACGGAGACGGGCAATTAAGGTAAGCGAGGAGGCGGAGAGCGTGACAGCGCCTGCCACCTTCGTGCCAGGGCGACCTGGCTTGGCAGAGGGCAATGTCTGGAAAGTCACGTCTTCCTCTCTGGCATCCCTGTCCGCCGTGCCGTATGAGCTCTGGAGCGTGACGTTGCCCCCGGAGACCGCGTCTACAAATGAGAGCGGGCTTATCAATTAGCCATTCCCAGAAAAAGATTTTAAAAGATCTGCCTGCTCCCCTCCCCGCAAGTTGACAGGTTCGCACTGTGGCCCGCCCTGCCCCCAACTCCCTGAAAATCTTGGGCACGCCTGTCAGATTTGTTCTGCCGCTTACACTGCCATGTTGTCACCTCTTCTAACGGGAGACGCAGCCGGGGAAAGGTGTCTGTGTCCAAATGCAGTGCATCTCAGTTCCTTTCGTGAGTCGCAATGTGGCGTCTCGCAATTGCGGGCACGATTCCTGCGTAAGGGGGGTGCCGCGTTAGCCTTGACATCTCCTCTCACCCAATCTGTGTATCTTGTTATAATACATTAACGTGTGAACTTCCAAGCTCAACAAATGTATGTCGCTTTTGCTAAATGCCCAAGGAGAATTAATAAAGAAATGTAAAGAAGCTTGTAATAGTAATAAGGTGTGTGTAATCTGTAGTCAGGGCTTTGTGATTGGATATTAGAGATATATAGGCACTGTGCTGAGATTTGGCAGGACTCATGAGTCCTGTCACTGCTGAGATTCGCTCCTCGTATTCCTCCTGCATCCTTATGTAGGTGTCCCCGCTCGTGTGACAGGCCCCCAGTCCGCTGCTGCTTTCCTGGCCAGCTGTGCCCCTCACTCTGCTTCCTCATTTATTTATGACTCAGTGCTCCTAACACGGCATCCTTTGCTTTTCTCCTGGAATGAGCCGGTATCTTCCAGCCCTGTGACATCAAAGATTCATTTGTACTGCCACCTGGAAGGCTGAATATCTGTGCTAACAGCCTTCATTATGCTTTGCTTCACTGAGCGGCAGCAATATGATTTGGACCTGGACTCTGGACCAAAAAGGTCTAAGTCCCAGGGCAGACGCCTACTGTTACCCCACAATGAGAGTATTAATATTACTTACTTAAAATGTCCAGTTTGTAGTAGTTGTGAAAACTGTAATCAATTAGCCACTGATAAAGATCATTAGCTATGCAGATAAACCAGGATTTCTGGTTCACTGGCCATAGCTGAAAGCTGATTGGCTCCAGGAGGAGCCCCCTCCCCTGTCACTCACCAACTCAAAACATATCATTGGCTAACAATAAGGTTAGCTTCTGCATATAAATTATGCCCCCTGTTATGCCCCCACCTGCCATTGGCCCCAGTTCTAGGTGGTATCATCTGGAATGTGTTAAATCTTAGGTTGACCAGCTACTGTTGGGGTAGCAGACGTGAGAAAGAGCTGCTGCTGTGTAGAAAGTCCCTGTTTATTTGGAGCGGTCAAATGGGAATTGGGAAAGGAGTCCAAGAATCTCTCTGCCATATCTGCCTGGAGAAGATTAAACCTGCAATGTTTCAACTTTACCACTAGGACGTGCAACTTCATCAAACCCTTCATGAAGGGTAGGGCAATTGTAGGTACTGTTAAATTGGTCAGTAAAATAGAATACACCTAGCATAGCAACAGCCTGTTGCAGGAATAGCACCACTAACACTGGATGAGTCAATCAGAATATCTGACCAGCCGCGGATGGCCAGGATGCGTGTAAGATGTCCTGTCCGTCATGCAACATGCCTGGAGTCACTGTTGTTTCACAGCTCTGAACTAATCTTTCATCTCACGATGTCTTTATTCTGCAGTGTCTTGACATTTATAAGTGGGTCAGCCCGGGCCGTGGTGAATGACTTCTGCAAAGTGTAAAATCTGGGCTGTAACCATGGTGACGAGGAGTAACCTTGAATGTCGCCCCTCCAGCTGAGCAGATTGGTTTAGCCATAGAGATGCGCTTTTGCTGAGATCATGGCCGGAGACTGTGGTAAGAGGACACTGTATGTGGAGTGGGGGTGGAGGGGGCGGGGCTGACGAGGCTGTCTAGCAAGCCGTTGTCACCTGTAGGGCTCAGTTGCGAGGTGTCGGCCACGATGCCGCTGATGACCATCCCTCCCTGCTTTTATGGTGGGGGATCCTCAGCGACGTGTCACTGTTCGTTAACAGCACAGCAGAGTGCACATGCCTCACACTGCTTCATTAGTGTGGCGGGTGTGGGGGGGTGCAGTGACCATGTCTGGGGCCGATTGTGCTCATTGACCGGAAACGCAGGAGCGGGAGCTCAGGTCAAGGTCCCGCATCATTGCTGTGGTGACGACGTGCGGGTCAGCAGCCGTCATTAGACACCCCCACCCCTAAACGCCCCGACCTGGATCCTTCCCAGCGGTGCTTCCATGGTGAATTATTGTCCCTCTGACATTTCTGCTCCTGACATTGAAATGTATGGACTCTCACACACACACACACACACGCTTACACAGCCACACAGACACACACACAGATTGCCTCAAAGGCAGCTTTGTCATGCAGCCAGTAGCAGACCCCCCCCCCCCCCCCGCGGCTCTGCCAAAAAGGCTTCGTCTAATTCCACAATGATGGCCACCCTAAGCGTTATTCATGCAGGCCCCACCAGCCCCCACGAACCTCCTCCTTCTCCCTCTCCTGTCAGTGAGCACCTCAGATTCGGCAGGAAGTTCGCCCCATGGGGAGCAGGCTCCACTGCACCTTATCTCTGCCGCCAGCGCACCAGTCGTCATGGCAAAGTGTAACCCCGCGCAAATTAAGTGGTAACAGGCAGTCTGCCCCTTTCCCCCCACCTCCTCCGATCTGTGTTTACAGGGCTGCACCAGTGCACCAACACGGTAACCACGGAGCTGAGATTAGCGCGTGCTATGTGACGGCCCCGAACAGAGATGTTAGCTGAATGCGGTGATCTGGTAAGGCAGTGTTTCTCAAAGCAGTCCTCTTGTCCTCCACATTTTTGCTCCCCCCTGGCTCACCAACACAACTGAAACAGGTTTTCGGTGTTTGTGATTAGCTGAGAGCGGGGAGGGAGCAGAAATGTGGACTGTCTGGGGGGTCCCTATGGACTAGGTTGGGAAATATTGAGGTAAAGAAATGGGCATGAAGAAAGAGCTGTGATAAAACCATACAGGCCACGTAGAGCATCTGGGATCCTGCATCAGCCCCCTTTGCATTGCCTTGGCTCACACGCCGGGATGTACCAGTGACCAGGGGGACCCCCAAGGGAATCATGTGACGTCTGCAGTTCCAGATGCTGTGCTGCCCCTTTGAGGATGTTTTGGGGTGAAATTAAAATAATTCCCCCCCCCCCCCATATATATTTCTAAATTTAAGCACAGAAAGACAGCATACAGCTCTGGTGATGGATAGCTTAGCCTCTATAAAGTTGTTTTTGACCCCGCCTGCATGCAATGCTCAAACAATCTGTGGACAGCCTGTACGGGTCATGGAATATCCCTGTGCTTCTGCGAACATCGATGTGAATCATTTGATGGGAGTAGCACGTAGTCTGCCTGAGATTTGCCTGAAAGTACTGGAACAGCACGCAGTGGAATTCCTGTGAAAGGCAATGTTAGTAGATAGGGATGGAGGTGTGGAATGGATTGGCTGGAGGTGAAATGCTCCAAAGCTTTTGTGCCTTGTGCCGTCTGCAGTAGTATCAGCCGGACCTGGATGGTTGTCATTTTAAAACACTGGCAAATACTGTCTCCACATTAGGACCAGAGATGACAGCATGCATTTTTGGGTGTTTTACACCAGAAATAAAGTTCTCTATTTGCTTATTGATTTGTTTCCCTTCTCCCAGAAACAAAGGTACAATTATTTGATAAAATACACAACAGGTAGGACATCAATGACCTACGCTGGCTTTCTGTCCTGGAGAAAGAGACCCCGGGAAACAGCTCTTTGTGGCTGTAATGTTCTCATCTATCGAACCGTTCATACCCTTCAAAATAACTTGTGTTTCCTGCAGAATGAGATCTTGCTGGATTGTAAAAATTATGAATCTTCCAGACAGCAAACAGATCGATGGAACCTCCAGATATGAAGGTGAACATACAAAATAATTATAAAATAAAACGCCACCTCTCTCTCTCTCTCTCTTTCCTTCAAACACACACACAGACCTGAATTCATATCTTTGTGGGGACTCTCCATTCATTCCTATGGGGAAAACTCTAATCCCAACATGATGACCTTAACCCCTACCCAGCACTAACCTTAACCAAGTAACAAAACAAAATACAAGGCTTTTGGCATTTGTAGTTTTTTGATTGCATTCACAGATCTTTGTGGGGACCTAAAAAATGGTCCCCACAACATCAAAATAACAGGCTTTTATCATATTGTGGGTAACATATGGTCCCCTCAATGTAAGATAAACACAATACACACACACACATAAACTAACTGATTGAGTCGATGAGCTTGTCTCCCTACGCCAGTGACATCATTTGCTCTCCTCACATTGTACACACATTTCATTTTATGTGACGCTGTGTTTTGCTGCTCCCTTGCACTGCAAGTGTTAATATCGCTTGGCTTTTTCAGTGTATTGAAGTGAGTGGATGTTTTGATACAACACAAATTCTCCCTAAGAAGAGAAAGGTTTGGCTCAGACCTGGAAGGCAGACCAGGCTGACAGAAAGCCATCATGTGACAGTTTGTGTGACTCTTTCTGAGGCGACTCCTCTGCCTCTGATGCCCACTCTTCTCCTTCCATCACTGATAGACGTGGGATTGAGAGCTGTCTGTCTCCCTGGATACCAGAAGAAACGCGACTGGATACAAGAGGGGCACAGAGTTACACCTCGTTCTTGCTGTAGTGGAATGACAGCTTAATTTCCCCTGTCAATAGAATTCCTTTAAATGGGGCAGAATATTTGCCAGGTTCCAGCGACTTATGTGATTTATCTCAATTTGCAAGAAAGGGAAAAAGGAAAAAATGTCCATCAGAAAATGCATGCATGGCCGAGAAACTAATACAGCAAATGTCGAATACCATGGTTATACACCTAGATAGATAGATAGATAGATAGATAGATAGATAGATAGATAGATAGATAGATAGATAGATAGATAGATAGATTATAATGACCCTATTCAAGATAAGTAGTTAGAAAATGGATGGAATGATGGATGGATGAATATATAAATTACAATTGAAATAAAAATTGTACAGGAAGCTTTACTACATCGAGCATACAATAAATAATCCTTCATTAGTTCTGTATAAATTATCAATCTCAGTAAGTTTGTTTTGGGGGAAGCAAATTGATGTGCTCATGTGAAGTAATCAGTATTATTGTATTATTGGATATAATCACATGCCACATGTATTATTTACTATAATTCATGTCAAGTGGTTTATTCTGATTTTTAAATCAACATCAATGTATTACGTTTATACTAAATTCTCCCTCTTATAGTGGCAGACAAGTTTCAATGCACTGCAAATTCAGAAGACACTTACAAATACTAAAGAAACTAGTTGTGTATACTGTAAATAGTAATGTTACTACTCCAGACAATACACAAAGCATTAATTGCCAGAAATATACAGCACATCACAAACATGTGATTTCAGTAAATTTGTACATTCCAGCTGCTACCCTTGGCCAAAAGGGTTCCATGTTATTGTAATGACATCACTAGTCACATGATGATGGTGTTGCACAGTACTCTCTTTAAACCTTGGCTACATCCCAAAACTGTTGTTTTGATGGTTACCTTACTCCCTCCCTCGATGACTTGCTGTTTTATGTTGAAAGTTCCTGAAGTGGACAAGGAAAGAAACAAGTGAGTTAGCGAGGAAGGTTAAAAGCAGTATCAGGACACACTTGCTCCCTCGATGATTTACCATGCTCTGCCTGTATGTATGAGATCATCACTGAAGTAGAAGCTTTCCTGCCACTTCATGCATGGGTGAATCTCTCTTCTGCAAAGGCTACCCTTAACTAGACTTCCACAAACCCCCAGCAAAGGGGTAATTTGAGCAAATATCGTCCCTCGGTGACTCATTCCCTAGAGCAGTGTTTCCCAAACCAATCCTCGGGGAACACCGGACAGTCCAGGTTTTTGCTTCATCTCAGCTCCCAGCACACCTGCGCCAAGTATTCAGTTTTCCTGATTGACTGGGAGCTGGGAGGGAGCAAAAACGTGGACTGCCTGGGGAAACACTGCCCTAAGGTCAGTGGGACAGCACTTCAACATCTGGAATTTGAAAAAACGTCCAGGGAGAAGGAAAAGTAACGTGATAGCATGAGACACATAGGAGTTTTGGGATGTAGTTCTGACTTTATATGCGATGGCCATGTGTTTCGTGATCATAGCGTTAATCCCACAATGGGCAGAGTTGGGCATCTACCGCAAGAAAGCATCTGTCTTCTGAACACACCCCTGGGGGACATTAGCTCAGTACAGCTTCTCTGTGGTAAACCTTAAACATTGCATGAATGTGTCTGATGATCCTCCAGACTTACAGCTCATCATCCAGAAGTAGCGAATGCCCTCCCCCCGTGGTCCACGGTCATCAGAAGGTAAACTGTACAATATGGCTTAGCATGCATTTTTGGTACAACTCCTCATGGCCAAGTACCGTGCTGCTGAAGAACGCAGTAATTAGAAACAGCACACAGCACTGCACATAAGTCTTAAGCAGTCAAAGAAAAATGCATCTGGGTAGCAAATGTAAATTTAGCGTTAGAACATATGCAAATGAAGAGTAACGATAAAAATTAACAAGAATTCCTTCTTTTCTCCAAAAAGTTGCTGATATTTTCTTGGATGGCTAGATGAACACCACTTGTCAGCCTTTATGTGTACTCGTTAAGTTTCATCACCAGCTCATTTAATTCATTAATTAGTTAAATGGCTGGATGCGGTATCGATTAGCCAAACATGACATGGTAGCGGCTGAGTCAGCAAATACGCAGGAATATTGGATGGTTGCTGCAAATACTGGGACGCCTTTAGAAGAAATCTTAAAATGGCTAAGCTGTCACATAAATATATAAGATGCCTTATATATAATTCTCTTGGGCAGTTTAAGACTTTTGCATAGGACAGGGGGGGTATGCGGTACTGAAATGTTGCACCAATGGTCACCGTCTCAAAGCATTCATATCTACTAAGTGTCTGTCTTGTCCAGGAGTAGCATGCTGACGTTGTTTCCCCTCCAAAGGGTTACTCCGTCTCGGTTCCCCTCTCCACCACATTCACAGACTCGCAACACCCGCCACACCCAAAATCAGCTTCCCGCTGCTCATTAACCTTCAGGCTTCCTGTCTCAGCAGGATTCCCTTGGCGAGAGAATCACTGCCCTTTTTCGAAATCAGCATTCCTCATTTTAGTCCAGATCACCTTCCCAACAAGGCGTGTTGGCTCAGACTCACAGAGATAGGTGCCGCCTCTACTGTCCTGACATACTAAGCTTGATTATTGACTTACCGCTTGACACGAGCCCCCCCCCCCCCAATGTTCTAGTGACATTGCAAAGCCTGACATCATTTCTGTATTTATTTGTGCCCATCCGTGTGTGTTTCACAGTGCAAATTAAAGTTCTTTATTTAATTTATTAAGAACATAACATTAGACACAAAGCAGCAATTTAACTACCTCAACAGACTATATAGGGACTGTGTCGGCATTAGCAAAAACTTTTTGAGCGTGCCATTTAGCCAAATGTGTGCTCTTACACAACCTGCTTTAGTTAAATGAAATTGCATATTTTGTGGCAAGAAATGTAGAACATTTGTCACTATGATGTTGCGGCATAGCAAAATAATTGCAGTGACATAAAAAAGTATGAAGACTGGAGGGGGCTGGAATTTACAGGAAATGAGGCAAAAACAAAACAAACCATTGGTAGAAGGTGGCTGTGAGTCAACCAATTAATTTCTCTCATAGTTTGCAAGAGATTGCCAACGATGGATAGGAAAAATAATCTTGTAAAGTAATATCTAATAAAAGCAAAAGCTGTATACTTGCCTGTCCAATGTGCAGCCACAATGAAAAAGAATATGGGTTGACATAAAAGTAATTAAAAGAGCAGACATGCAGCTTCTATAGTTGGATATAAAACTATATATATTGTATATATAAATGCTAAATTGACACCTTATCTCAGCAGTAGGAGAAAGAAAAGTGATCTTTTTTAGCATTGCTAATTCATTTAAAGAAGACAATTGAAGTTTTTGACATTTAGATGCATGTTCATTTCGGCTCAGACATGGTGGTTTATTGGTATCCCTCCTGCTAAACTCTGTCAGGAACACAGTTTTGGTCAGAATATCTGCAGCAAAACCTCTTACTTTCTTATTTTTAAATAGTTCCCAGGATTTAATAATCCCAGAGATGTAAGACCTTGATATGACTGTCTAATGGTGTTCGCAGGTGATCTATCAAATAGAGACTTGGGAGACTTTTTTAAATACTGTTTGTGTTCTAGAATCAAGCATGTCTCTCTGTAATCACCGACCTGAGACTGATTTTAAGTGAGGGAGCCAATTGCACTTGACCCTGTGTCCTGGCCTCTGCGATTCACCGCAACCTTTTGTGGGAGTGATTAGCCGTTTAATTGAGTTTGCAGACACAGGCGTGGCGTGGGCCATTGTCACAGCAGAGGGAAGCGGAGAAATGTAACTGCAGGCCGCAGGAAGCCCTCTGAAAAGTGGCTGACACTCTGATGTTTCATAACCTGGTCCTAGTCACATTTTCCTACCGAGAGCTGGGAGGGAGCAAAAACGTGGACAGGCTGCGGGTCCCCAAGGACTACTGGCGAAGCGGCGATATTCTATTCTTGAAAGAAATCTTAATTTCAGCCATGAGTCAGAATGAAAAAAGCCAATCTGCTTTCGACTGTGGGGGCAGCTATACAGACTCAGACTAATTCCCAGATTCAGTTTTGGGCATAATTATGCCATATGTCTGTACATGATGCAAGACTCAATTTGTTCTATGCCTCTATACTTTTTCCACCATATTTTTGGACTAAATTAGCACCACGCAAGAAGTGAAATAAAAGTGTAAAGCATGGATTATGAAATTTTTTTTAAAACAATGGAGAGCAATTTTAACATTATCTAGACAGAAAATTACTGCTGGTGGGTTCACGATGTTGCTGTAAAAGGTGTTTTTGCCTGTTCCTGTGCTTTTGTCCAGGTTCGGGAAAACGTCATACTGAAGATTTGCCTTTTAACTGTGCGTGTCACTTTCCTGTGTTTATGATCTCCGTCATTTTTGCTGCGTCTATTATGCTAGCAGAGAGGAGTGACTCTAGGTCTTTCAGCCACTGACACTGCGCAGCAAAGGCTTCCTCTGTGACTTCAGCAATCTCACGCCATCATAATTCTCACATCCTAAATGCTTCCTTTTTAAAGACCCTTTTCCATAGAGGGGCAGTTGCCAGTTTGACCGAGGTGCCACCCGATGGGGAGGCCTTCAGCAAAGATCTCATATAACCAGCTGTAAAGCATTCTGCTTTTTCATTAAGCCTAATGATAGTTCTTGCTTTATGGAACACATTAAGCCAATGGGAGCTCGCTCCATTAGCGCGTGTTAGCCGCACGCCACGGTGGTCAGGTGATGTCATCTCCCTCGTTTGATATATGACATTCCTCTGCGGGCCAGCCGTGTTAAAAGGTTCTCAGTGCAAGTGATAAATCATATGACGTATTGATACCAAAGAAAACCCAAATAGACAATCTGTGTTACTGTCTAGCATCACAACATGAGTGGAATCAGACTACATTATGCTTATGTAGGTTACTTATGATTAATCTGTAAAATGAAAAGAACAATATATTGATATCTATGATCTTAGAAAAAAATTATGATTAAATAAAAGACATGATCCAGGATGTCATGAACTCATATACTATGAATACATTCAAGTGTGTGTGTGTGTGTTTATTATGTTTTGGTGTATTTTTGTCTTTGCAGGTCTGTCTGCTCTTACATCAACACCTTTCGTACCAAGTAAGTTTCTTCATTTTGGTACTGATTCTTAAAGCATGTTTAGCATTGCTAAATCTCTCAGAGAACATTCTGGAACAAAGCACCTTGTTTTGGTTCGTTTGAATCCTCAGCCTACACACCCATGTAAACAGTGCCACATTTCTGGAGCAGGAAATGCTTTCTCGAGCCTGGCTGAACCTGAAAGGCATGTTGAGGGATTCTGGATCACATAATCTGGCCCCAGGATAGCAGGTCACCATATCGTCGTTGCCAAGATAATACCTCGTATGTGCACATATAGTATATGTGCACATACGAGGTATTATCTTGGCAACGATGATGTATAGATGGTTCACGGTCTCACAAGTACTGCATCCTTGACCATGATACTTGACCTAACCTCTGCAGCTAAAAAAAATATGTCTGGGCAAATTCAATGTAATAAACTTGCGAGCCACTTGGAAAGGCATCATCTCAGCAGGTGAAAGTATCCCACAGATTCCTAAGTCACCCTGGCTGGGAGGAAAACCTTAGTGGTGAATCACCTCAGCAAAAATAAGCTTGCTGCAGGTCGGGCCCCTTTACCGTTGTGTTCCTTACCTCAGATCGAGGCAGACACAGTTTTCATTCCCCGCAAAACATTCTCAGGTTCATGGGCTATGAACAAGCGCCATGCTGTTCCCCACCGGCACGATTTCTCATTCTTAATTCCGTGCGCGATGTGATCCGGAAACAGGAGCTCGGCGGATGCAAACGTTTCAGAGAGACTGAAGTGGGACACTCAGGACACAAATACCCGTCCTGGTGGACTCGCACCGCCACTGGGTACATAATCTAATGCGCTAATATCAATCAGCGGTATTCTAGGAGGCGACATATTCCAGCTTAGCCCAGGGTCTATTAGAAACAAAGACTTGGCAAATCGGTAATAATTTATCAATGCTGAGTACTGCTATGGGGTTTATCTGAGCACTAATGACTCAAGAACTTATAGGCAAACAGATCTCATCGCAATTAGAATGGAGAAAATAAATTGCAGTGCCAACTGCCTGGTCTGGGGGGGGGTGCACATGTAAGAGGAAGTGAGGGGGCAGATGAATATCCAACATGTCATTTTATCCACAGGAAATCACCCTCCGGCATCTCTCATTTCACAGCAGTGCTTCTGAAAACCGATTTGTCTCATGTTTTATTAGCTGAGGTTCCGCCCTTTTTCTGGAAACGATTTGGAAGGGCAGGTTCCTCAGAAGGAGGCATTCCTGGTGGACGGGAAACCTTGCAGTATAAAGCTTGGCTCCCCTCCTGCATCCCTGCCTCCAGCTTCCTTCACAAAGGAAGTTTGTCCAGAGCCACTTCCTGCCACACGGCATTCACTTCCTGCTGGAGACCACATTGTGAGGAGTAAATGTGAAAATGTACAGATTGAACAAAGGCAAAATAAATCCCAAAATTTAACACTTATTCCTGAATTTAATAAATAAATTTAATACTTATTCTCCATGGCAACCTTGACGTCTTTCATGTTAAATATTTATATGGTGTTTCTGGTTAAAGGACAATAATAATGGAAAACGTGAAAATTCAAGCATTCAGCCGTGGCTGAGGGGAATATTAAATCCCCCAAACGTATAATTTAGAAAACAGAGGTTGGACGACAGGCAAAAAGTTAAGCAAACCGTATCTGCACAAAAAACGTCGGCTTTGGTTCATCACTTCCTCAGCGCCAGAACAAAGAACACAGCTCATAAAAATGAAGAGCTTGGTATTACAGCAGACCCCAGTCATTAAGCCATTCGTGAACGTCAGCTGGGGTGCCCTCCACTGGTTCCGGCCATAAATCATGTCAGCCTTTAATCAAGTCCATTTGGATTGACCCATAGACCCCATGAGCTCCATGTTTCGCTGTCGTTGTGAGATTCAGACAATAAAGATGGAGATGGCAGAGCCTTTAGAACAGACAAAGCTATACTCCCTTGAAAATCGATGTACAGTACACCAGCTTACAGATGGTTGGTTTTCTATTGACTTACGCTCAGTTTAACATCGATACCATCCTTTCATCCATTAAACGTTCAGCTACTTCTCCAGTGCAGATTCACAGTAGGCCTGGATCCCAGGAAGCACAGGTCAGGGACGTAGTGAATGGGATGTCTGTCCACCACAGGGCACATATACAAGCACAGAAGTGCTGTTTATCATAATCGCTTATTACACAGGGAGAATCTGGTCAACATACACAAAACCAGGGGTGGGATTTGAATTCACAGCTTCGGACGTATGAGGTGACGATACTATGTGCTTCCTCCGGCTGTATATTTCCTTCATAAATAAAAAAATGTTAATAAAAAATTATGAAAAATAAAAATGAAATCAGTAAAATGTGGTCAACGTGCATCTTCCAGGATTGTGAGTCCAATACCTTCCCGCATTCCCTGTGTGTGCAGTTTGCATATTTTTATAATGCAGTCTTTCCCAATCCATTCCCCGGGGACCCACAGACAGTCCATGTTTTTGCTCCTTCCAAGCTCTCTGCAAGACAGTCCACACTTCTGCTCAGGAGCTGGGAGGGAGCCAAAACGTGGACTGGTCTGGGGGTCCCTGAGTACCGGATTGGATAACGCTGCTCTAGGAAAAAAGTCTGGATTGATATGTCTAAAAGCCCTGAAGTGTATGGTTTTGTGAGTGTATATGATGGGTCAACATCCCATCCAAGTGGAGTGATTCATCACTTCAGGCTGCTGGAGTGGGTGAGGAGTTAAGTACACTGTATCCGTGCTCACCGTCAGCTCTGCAACAACCTTCCCAGCTGTCCAGGGCATTTTATTGACTGTACTCATTTATAGCCTTTATTTGCTTAGCTGATGTGACTTTTTTTCTTTCAGAGCAATTTAGGTTATGCACATTGTTCCAATTTGTTGATCAAACAGGTTCCTTGATCAAGCAAATTCCGTCCATGTCTCAAACCATTAATCTGTGTCCTTCCCTGGTAATAAGACCTGCGAAGCAACAATTTGCACATAATTTTAAGCTTAGCAGTGGCTTTCCAAAACTGCAGAGTCATCACTCTCGATAAGCATGTAAAACACACGGTATTGCTGACTTCAGATATCCAAGGTTCCTCTGTTATATTTACATATCTCTTGGGTTCATTTATTCCCATATGGAAATGTTTGATTCACTTAACAGACTCTGAATTAGCTACATCTGTGACAGGGAAATATATATTTAGTTAAGCTTCATTCATTCAGCACCAATAATAATTTATGGACCCTGGGGGTCTGTAAAAGATGATATTTTGTCCTTGCATAGGCACTTGGCCTGGTCGTTAGCAGGATATCACATTTAGAGCCCACCGGTCAATAAAGCTTATATGAGCATGTCGGGGGGGGTCATTTGGACACATTGATTGTGCACTCTATCTTGTTTATCAATGTTTGGATGTATAGATATTTAATTATAGAACGCTTTCTATCTAAACTAGAGTTTCCCAGACTTGCAAGCTGAAAATCTTTATTTTTTATATAAAATCAACAAATTATGTAAAACTCTCATACATTCACACTATTCAATATACAATATATACTATTGTGTTGTTCCAGGACCATTTTTAATTCATTTACAGTATTTTGTCAAGGTCAGCTTAAAAGGTATTAAATTCCACCATATTTTGTAATGTAGAAGTACAGTTAAAATTATCTTTATTATAAAGAACTTCTTATCAATTGTGTACCAGTGTAATCGGCTGCATTATACTGCAGCCTACCTTCCGGAATCTTAATCTTGGACTACAAGGTCTCCATGGTATTTTCACAGTTTCTTATGTGAACTGCATTGGAAGCTGTCGCGTATTGCTATTATGTTCAAACTGTAATATATAACAGTGAATAACTTTTCTATCTTAGGAACTGTATCTTTCACCTGTTCATTGTTCTGAAAAATTTGAATTTACAGAGAACATTATTAACATTAAGATTATTGACTAGTCATTTAAATTGTGGTCTGTTCAAAATTCTTTTGTTCCTGCTCTGCGCCCTGAGTGCAGCCCCTACACAACACAGTAATTGATAAGCTGCTTGAAAATGGGTGGATGGATGGATATCCCTTTTTCACATCTAGTATAAAATATAAGATCCTTTGTTCTCCATTGTTCTTCCAATACTAACATACAGCAGGTGAGTCATTTAATCAGGCAGTGGGTTACTGCAGGTGACCTTAGTACTTTATCTACATAAAACCACACAAAGAACGGGGAAGTGATGTTCTTTAAAAAGGTTAAAACTGTTCTAAAAACATCAGCTAACCAATGGTGTACATGTAATTGACTTAATAGGAAATAATCTTTACATGAGCATTTTGTTTTCATGGAAACGAAAACGAATGAATAGATACATCAAGGAAAATGGGAGAAGTGGTTTTCCTACAACAGATATATGATTTATTGCTCCCTGTTGTACTGGTTTTAGGGGTTAAAGGTTAAAGGTTAACATTGCTTACACTGTCACTTGATTGGGCTTGGGAGGTCAGTAACCGCAGGTCACCATACCATATTACCTCATTGGCTTAAACAACCTCCATTAATTATTGGCTTATTGGATCCATGACGCATGAGATCTATTCTTGGAAAACACATAACTCGGTCAACTTCATAAATGACACAATTACATGCATCCTTGTACCATCCTCCACACATAGACACAGTGGGTCGGGAGAACCCCGAAAAACATTGGTCACATCTCAGGACTCCAGTATTTCTAAACCTAGCAATCTTACATTTCAGGGATACTCAATCATTTTTTCCCCATGGCCCACTAAAGCAAAGGTCTGACATAAAACTGTCCCCGTTGACAATATTTGCAAACGAGATGTTAACGATAAAATTTCCCAAAAGGGGTGGGGTGGGGGGGTGGTGACCATAAAATAATTTACCTAGCAGTCTGGATTAAATTGTTTCCGCCAGTTGAGTTCTCCTGCTCTGTTTGCTTCTCCCTTCAGGACAGTATACAGATTTTCTTAAATTATGCATCTACTGAATAATTAATGATGTTACTCATGAAATTCAGCTTTTCAATTAAAATTTTGGTGACACTTTACTTAAGGCCATTATTTTAGCAATTCATTCATAACAAACACATTCATAGCAAATAATAATGCACTATTAAAGCATTATAAACATGCTTTATAAACATTTATATATGCATTATAAACATGCTTTATAAACATTTATATATGCATTATAAACATGGCTATGAATGTTTATCAAAAGGCATTACACATTATAGCTGTGTTTATTATGCATTATGGATTCTCTATGATGCTCTTATCTATAATGCACTATAGA
>JAODKE010000068.1:7914649-7961220 GCA_026779605.1 Mormyrus hasselquistii
AGGCATTACACATTATAGCTGTGTTTATTATGCATTATGGATTCTCTATGATGCTCTTATCTATAATGCACTATAGATACCTTTATAATGCAGTACAAAGCATTTTTAATGCTTATACCACCCATTATAATGTTGACGTTTTATAACAGCCATGTTTATAATGCTTTATGAATGCATTATAATGTATTATGAATGTGTTTATAAATTACCAAAAAACATGTCCTTAATAAAAGAGTCGCCAAAGCTTTTTTTTGGCATACTCAAGAAAATCTCACTACCCCTCCCAGGTATTTAGTAGCCCCAACCCCCAACCCCAAGTTTGAGAACTGATACCTAAACATATACATATGCTCCCTCATACACGGATGATCATTAATAGCTTTGCGTGTGAGTACCTGCCTTTTTCAGGAAAGCAGGGCTGACACGCGTGACCTGAGGCAGCAAGCCAGTACGGTGAGCTCCTGGAGCTGTACAGGGACTTAGGCCTACCAAGCACGGTGCCTGCCCACAGATGGAGGACATGTGACAAGCAGAGGTTCCTGCTTACAGACAATCGCTATACCTTTGGGGGCCTGGTGTTCGTGATCCTCCATTTCATCACAAAAGTTTTCTCAGGGATCACCGTGATCTGATCTTTGCTGGCGTGCCTTACATATCCAGATAACTCCTCTTTCAACCTAAGACAAAGCTTTCAAATGAAACTCACTTCATATTCTGTTGGAGTATCCGCCCTGCCAAAAATCGCGTACGGGAACAGGGTCTGAACATCCTGACGTTGCTTTGCAATGCACCTTCTTTGCAGACAAAGAGTAATTAAATATTCAGTTTCAGTTTTAGAGATGCCACTCAAACAGGTCTGGTTTTCGCTCTCGTTTTCAGCCTTTGTGTCTGGGAATAAAGGTTCCTGCCCTGTGCTGTATTTCCCATTATATCAGACTGCTTCAATATTATCAGCTAAAATGATGTCTACCTGTCTCAGAAATGATGGAAAATGAACAGGGGGAGGCAGGCTATGTCCTGCGCAGGATACAAATCTGTTATAAGGCCGACACACAGTAGCAAACTCAAAATAATTTAGTGTCATCAACCAAACTCTCAGCTGAAATTCTTGGGAACATCTGAGGACCAGAGATCTATCGAGATCTATGAGAAGAACATGCGGACCACCGTGTAAAGCTAAGGCAATGAGAAGCAGTGCACCCCCTCCTTGCTGAAGCAAGGTACCCCCATCAATCGTTATTACTCCTATTAGTAATACAGATGCTCTTCACTTTAGAACGGTTCAACTTACAATATTTCGACTTTATGATGGTGCGATAGCGATACACGTTCAGTAATCAACTTTGAATTTTGATCACGTCCCAGGCTAGAAATGTACTAGACGAAATTGTCTACTCGTGCCAACCGATAGCAGCATCTAGGATTCTTGTCTCTGTAGCGATGGCAACCATAAACATCTCGTACAGTGCTTAGCAATATATTTTATAGTAATATTTTTCTGTGTTTAACCAAAAGAAGTTGAATTCAATTACTTACTTTTCAATTATTGGTATTTTGTTAAATCATAGTAATTATTTATTTATTTATTCAGTGACAGTAGTCATTTATTTACTTATTTATAATAGCTTATTCATATTTGACTTTTATTTTCCACTTCATCAGAACGTCACCCCAACATAAGTCAAGTCACACCTGCATTCCTGTAAATGGCAGCAGAATCGTTAAACATAAACAAACGAACATAACGGAACAAACAGATGTGAGCCTAAACAAAGTCCTTTCGCCAGTATGTAACATTACATTACAATTAATTCAGTTCTACTAGTTGTTACATAGTGGATATTCAGCCTCTTTTTGAACCATACAGCCAGACTGAAGCCTGACCCTTCAACAGCTGTCTCAGTTTACCCAAAAAAATTCTGTTTGCCCAAGAAATCCTCAGGCCCTGGGAAGGGCTGGAAATTCAGCTATTTTTGTCCCTATGTTTTCCTTTAATTTAATTTTTCTACCCTGTGTGTGAACAGAGCCAAGTGAAAGAAGCCGCTGGCACAGGGACAGTAATTTATTGCGGACACTCACCCTGCAGCTACATTTAGAGTAAATAACAAACAAAAGATCTCTGCCTTAGGTGCAAGCTGTGGCTCACCAGTGGAAGCGTGATCAGCCCGCACTTAATTCACCAGGGTCCAGGGCTAACCCACAACCAGGTGACGAAAAACAGCAACATCACTCACCGGTGGCCCCCTTGGTGGCATGGAGGTCTTAAATTTGCAAGAAGTAAACAGTGAGTGTTGTGATTTTCCTCAGATGGACCAGGCCTGAGTCAGCCTAATGAGCCGGGAAGGTTTACAGCGTGACAGAATTTCTCACACCTTCATAGCCCTCGTTTGCATCGGGTCACGACGTGTGGCAAGATCAAGGCCTGGGTGGTATGCATAAAAACACGACTCCCTCTATGCGAGGCCAGCAGAGCAACACTTTAGTGTCTCCGGTGTGTCTTCTACAAAGACGGATGACAGCAGGCAGTGTGACACAGCCAGGATGTGTGACATCAGAGTCCCTGCCGCAGCATCTGGCCTGAATATCCCTTAATCTCATTTGAAAGTGTTTTTTTTAAAAAGGGTCTTCATCATGAATCTTCTGCATTCTGCGATTTTTTTCAAGGGATCAACGAACTGATCGTTGATGGTATTTCAGCCCTACAACAAGCCGTAACACCTCATAGAGAAGATAAATTGGCTCAGAGTGCAGGCTAATTAAACTGCTAACGAACCCATGCATTCTCCTTTGCCTTAACCAGGCTTGCTACTGCTCCGTGGTTCCCTACAGGGAAAGACTAACTTCCCATGCGTAATTCCAGGGGTAATTCCAGGCTCGTCTCATCACACATGCTGCAATGGACCCCGGAAAATGGCATCTCTTTTGCGAACTATGGGTTAATGTGCAAAGAGGATCGAAATTCCCAGCATTGCAGGCCAGCTGTCTCCAATCTATGGAATTCTGAACATTCCTGCTGGAGTCCCGTCTCCATTACCTAAGCCTGTGCAGCAACTACAGGCCAGTAGTATGTTGTACAGTATAATCTACGGGAGCCCTGCTGTGGCATGGAGGACCACCATGATGTTTATTTTGGGGGAGGGGCACAGGAAAGGATCTGAGATCTCTCAGGGTCTCACTCCACCCCCCCTCTCCAATCCCACTCTCACCTACCTACCTCATAAATGCCTCATAAAATTAATACCTGGTGAGATTCAAGCGTATCGGTAACACTTTACTGGAGGGGGCAGGAATAATATAGTATTACGCTTTTATATTTGTATTACCCACAAACTAAGTCTTAGTTATCTCATGGTAATTCAGCATTAATGAATCATGGTGCATCTTTTATCTCAAGCAGTTACTACATTTGTTACTATATCTTTTAATTCAGTCACCTGAAGTACCGAAGGAACTACTGAAGCAAGTCATGAATAGTGAAATATTGATTTCTTTTATGATGCACATCTTTTATCTTAAATAGCCACTATATTTGTTCATGATTTGTACTTCATTGGTAAGTTTCAGTAGTAAGTTATGACTGAAGTTCAGTAGAGTTCCTACTAAGCACATGTTACCGCATTATCCATCCATCCATTTTCCAAACCGCTTATCCTTCTGGGTCACGGGGGGTCCAGAGCCTATCCCATCACAGGGCACACTCACACACCATTCACTCACATATGCACACCTATGGGCAATTTAGTAACATCAATCAACCTCAGCATGTCTTTGGACTGTGGTGGGAGTAGCCAGAGGAAAGTGTTACCGCATTATGATATTGTAATATGCTTGTGTTCTGGAATCGCACAGTTTTATGCCAATTAATGGTGAGTCCGGATTCCCTTTTTTTCTGATGTCACAGCCCCAGACTGCACTCCTCTCGTTATGCAGACGGTGTCTGAGTCAGAGCTCTGTAGTGGAGCCAAAATATTCTCTCAATGCAGCTGTGGATTGCTATAAAAACAAGGTTTAAGAACTTTAGAGGGCGGGGCTTTACCATGAACTGCCGATCACTCATTTAAGCCCCCTCTGTTAAGATCTTTGATTGGTAAATCCAGGTAGTCCTTGAGAGCGAAAGGTAAGTCTCACACATCACAGGATTTGAAGGCTTGTTTCCCCCGTGGCTATCTGCATGTAATCTAATCTAGCGTAATTTAATCTCACAAGCATCTATCCTCGCTTTCATTAAGTTATCAGCTGTCAGGATGGGTTTATGGGAATGGTTTCGAAAGTCATCTTGGTCCAAAGAGTGATTACTTGACAAGCAGTACATAAGTTTCTGAGGAGTAACAGGATGTTTTAAGACATAAGAAAGCCTCTCTTTATTGGAGTTTATGTACCGAATGTGTGTTCTGGCCTTGTTCCGAACCGTAGAACACAAAGTAGAGCTGACAGCTTAATGGCAGAATAGAAGCTATTCCATCCTCACTTGCTGTCAGTCACAGTGTTTTGTCTTAAATGCAGTGACTACATGGGCCGCATATCAGAGGCTACTTGTTTGGGCAAAAAGTCAGCAAATGGGCGACGGCTTGCTGGATCTGTGGCATAGTGGAATGCAGTTTGATGGTAAGTCCTGACAGAAATGCACACAAGCAGCGACACACTGTGTGTTTTTGGGCATCTGAGACAAATGAGAACTTACCCACAAAGTGGGAGTGACATCCGGCTTTGACAGTGCAATGAATCATGTTTGGTACTAGAAAATAAAAATCAATGTCAGCCAACACAGGACAATATCTTTTACTAACCACTAAGATGGAGGTCAGCTAAAGTATGATACTTATTGATACTTATCTGTCACAGAAATAAACATTTAATGCTCATACATTTAACTAAGAAAGCAACTGTTACCTTCATCAAATAATATCCCAGGTGTCCTGATAAATATATATGTCACACAAATCCAGGCAGATAATACAATTTTTTTATCCATCCATCCATCCATCCATCCATCCATCCATCCATCCATCCATCCATCCATCTTCTAAGATCCACCCATCCTTGTCATTAGTCAGAGGGAGTGTGGAGGAGGGGGATCTGGGGGATCTCCAGGAGCTCACCGTATCCCAGGCAGCATATCACATGAGGGCGGGGTTCCACCCCAGATGGGATACCCGTCTATAGCAGGGCACGTGCATAGGCACTCGTAAGTTGATTAATTTATTCCAGCTGTCAGGTATTAACATAACACAGATGAAGGAAATGTCTGAGAGTGCTCAAACTGAGGTGTGAGGACCATCTTCAGATAGTTTAATGTTTAATGTGTATCATACTATATTTTATGATAAGAAGATAGTTACTGTTGTAGGTTCTGTAAGGGTTATTGCATGACAAATGGAACATTATTCCCCTTTAAATGCACGGCTGGGGAGGCAAAGAACCAGCTCACATGCAGTGGCAACAATTAAACATTTAGATTATAAATTGTGTTCTACCTCTGGATTTTTAAGTAACGTTCGAATTAATGGCTATAATCCCGCATTGATTTACTACTGTGACTCACTGGTTGGCACTGCATTTGTAATCACATAAATTATCCTTCTGATTTAAAAGTTCAACAGTGCCGTGATGTAACGATAGTTAATGTATACAATAGTTTTGATGCTATTGTATGATGAATACTTTGTGTGGTTTAATCGTGGCTTTGTATCCATCTTGCAGGTGGATCTGTCCCCTTGAATGAAGGACATATCATTTGACAGGACTGCACACCTCCTGAACACTTAATTGTCCTGTTTTGACATGCATGGTCCTAATTATATTCCTGGATTGGGATAGCCTGTCCTGTGTGACTCTACCTTCATAATTCACACCATAACTAGGTTTGGTCTTGCGGCCTCCTCATAAGCATGTTACATATCCACTTTCTACACTAGAGCAGACTGACCATCCCAACAACCTCGCTTTCATGGGCTTGCCAAACCGCATCATCTGTCTGCATATCATTCCACACTTTGAAAAGGATCCAGTTTGCTAGAATTATATTGAAATATGTCGTTAAACCTACAACCAATACTTCTGACTAAAACATAAGTGCTGGCTTTGCCAGTAATTGCAATGGAGCAATTACACAGCAGTAATTTAAGTGTAGTAAATGCATAGCAGTGATTATAATGAAATCTGTTGCTTTTTTTAGCGGTTGTCTAGAATTTCCTTTTGTTCTCGGTTGTAAGCTATGACCCCCCCACTCTATTATCATTTCATTTTTTTATTTTCATATGGATGTATTTTCTGGATGGAGGAGGTTTGAGTCAGGTAACTGGTGTCAGTGTGTCAATAAATTGGACGGTTGCTCTCCTCTTCGATGAGTACATTTGGTTTTCATTTCAGTCACAAGGGCAATTTGCTTGCATTTGAGCAGGTTGGCTATGGCCCTAATCCTGTTTCCCGCCAAATAGGACACCGCGTCACCCAAATAAAGGTCCCCTCAACTGCCCGACCCCTCCCCACCAACCTGACACTGTTTCAGTGAGTGCAGCAGATAACTGTAACATATGAGCACACCCAAGAAGAACTCTGACTGATCACCCAGCCCCCCTTCCCTCACACCCCAACACCATGTCAGATGCCTTTTAGGCTCAATTACAGGACTCTCCAGTGAAAGCGGAATTCTTTTTTCACTCTAAGATGCCCCAGCGACATTACACACTGTATCAATCACCCACTTATGACATCCGCATCAAAGGCAATTCACGTTGGGTCTTTTTCATCAAATGCCAAGCTTGTCTCCAAACCTGTCGGCGATCAATAACCCAGAGAGACGTGTATAAACATGAATAAATGGGAATTAAAACTGTCCAGGCCTCCCTAAAGCATCCCATTGATTATTAAACAAGGCCTCATTGATCACATATCCATGAGATGACAGATTGAGCTGCCACAATCGCAGTTTCCAAAGCATATGCACCCACGGTTAAAAATATACCAAACGAGTTGTAGCAATCATAGCTCATTAAGTTCTAATTACCCTTTTCTCCGGGGATTGTAATATCCATGAAGCCTCCCGTTTTCCCCTCTAACAAGCATATCTAATCGCTGATCCCCGATTATTACACCGTCTGCCAGTGAGACGGCTTTCTTGGCCATGCCCACGGTGGCATGAGGGATGGAACGATCGCCTTAATGCTATTTTGTGGATCCCAAATCAAATCGGAGTCAGCAAGAAATATCGCCACTACAGGACTGAGTGACATTGTCTCGATGGGCTCCATTTTCAGCACAGGCTCAAGCATCTTGGAGAAAGCCTTCGATTTGTGATACCTGCACCCCTCCACTCCCGGAAATTCCTGGAGCAAACCATCGCTGCCCCAAGGTCGGCACTAGGCTTGGGCAGTGTGTCATTTTTAACACCATCATACTGTCCAGAAATTATACCGCGTTATATGGTATTTAAAAGAAAAACAAAATGCTATTCCGGAATTTCCTGATAAAATTTGCTGGGGGGTTGGGGTAGGCTAGCAAGAACCCCCCTGCCCCGAGTGTCCCACATCCACCACCCTGAAATCAGTCTGCCTAAGGTGGGATGTGTGTCTGGTGAAACAGTAAGGTATGTGTGGGTAGTGTGTTGTGGGGGAAGGGTGGTATGGGGACATTTTAAAACTTTTAGATCGTCAAGAGGCATTGGCTATGATTGGCTGATTGACTTTCATACGTCACAGAACAGGCTCAAAGAGTGACTCATTTGTCCTCGTCCCAAAAAAATTCCCTACATGCTGGTTATTATGAATGAACAGGAAGTGGGTTACAGTGAGCACCGCTCTAACTTTACTCTTCTGCAGTACATAAAAAAGCTGTCTGAATTTCTTAGCCCAATCAGATGTATGCACAGCGCTAAACTGCCAGCTGGCTAACACCGAACCACATCCTGTCAGCCGCCTGCCTTGACCTCAGCTTTAGTGCAGAAAGCCAAGCTGTTTCTGTCCTGTGTTAGCGCGATGCTAAAGCGCTCAAATTTAGACTCCCTGTCGCTCATCAGCCAGTGGGCGTGAGAATGCAGCCGATAAGACACATCCTGATGTCACACCCAGACGTTGCTAAGAGACAGGGATGTTAAATGGTTGGGAGTTAAGTCTGGGGACCAGCAAAGAAATGGAATGGCTGGTTTGGGAAATGGCAAAGGTGGAGGGTTATATGCTCTGAAACAGGTTACACACTATAGCAGAAACTAGGAGGAAAAGCTAGATTAGTGGTATAATAGGGATTGTGTTCTCCTGATAGCAATACATGTAGTGTTTATTAACAATGTAGGCATGTAATGGTTTTGCTGTGACCTGCACCAAAATGGAGGGGAAATGCACTGCACCTGAAATGTACAGCAAGCCACTAAAAACCATTATGACTTTAATGGAACCAATAAGCTATTTCCAGTTGCAAGGGGTGGGTATGGGATGTAGCTTAGTGGGTAAGGATGGTGCACAGTGACTGGTTCAAATCCCAAGGTCAGTAGAGGGATTTCACCATGGGAACCCAGATTTTTTTCAGTTGTAAGTCACATTACATGAAAGAATCCACTTTTATACATTAACGTTAACACTTCCACAGCCTACCATAGGGCCCATTTGGGGTAAGGACCACACAAATTTATTGACTTTTCTGTACCACATTGTTCCTGTCATGCTTTTGGGGATTTTAGGGTTACCATACTGACTTCTGTATATTGAAGCCTGATTTAGACAATGCATGCGATTAGTTTATGCAATTATTCGTAATTAAGAAAATTAATTGACTGACAACCCTAATATTTATAATAACTGTTCTGCTACTGTCCAGAGAAACCAGTTGGTTTTAATGATGGTGTGCAGATTCAAAATGATACAATTTTCAGCCAATAATTTGTACAATATATTCAGAAGCTGCATGATGATATCCATGTTGTAATTGAATTCATGTTGTATTAAATCACGTTATACGACGGGTACAATGAATCCTAATTAACTCTAAGGTTACTTAAACCTGGAACCCATCAACCGAATCAACTAAACATACTAAATGCCCATGAGCATTCTCTCACTCAAACACAAACATCTGCAGTGATGATAAAAAATGGAGGGAGGAAATAGTTTATGTGAATAAACAACCTTAATGTACCTTTGGATATTGCAATCTCAAGCTTGTGTGGCAGAGTCTTTTGTAAAGGGAATTGACATCATCATACATGAATTGTCCACATTGCACCATTAACCTGAGAGCTTACTGGATCACCCCTGTGCTCAGTTTAGTTCTGTTATATTTTCTGTTATTTGCTATTTGTTTGTCACTTTTCCTCTCTGGAACCTGGCACCAAAAGAGGATGGCACCAGCTGTCTCCAGCCACCAGCCATTCCCACCCTGACCGTCTCAAGCCACTCCCACCCGGCCGTCTCCAGCCACTCCCACCCGGTCATCTCTAGCCACTCCTACTCTGCCATCTCCAACCAAACCCATCCTGACCGTCTCCAGCCACTCCCATCCTGACTGTCTCCAGCCACTCCCACCTGGCTGTCTCCAGCCACTCCCATCCTGACTGTCTCTAGCCACTCCCACCAGGCCGTCTCTAGCCACTCCCACTCGGCTGTCTCCAGCAACTCCCACCTGGCCGTCTCCAATCACTCCCACCCTGACCGTCTCCAGCCACTCCCACCAGGCCATTTTGAGCCACTCCCACCCGGGCATCTCTAGCCACTCCTACCCGGCTGTCTCTAGCCACTCCTACCCGGCCATCTCCAGCCACTCCTACCCGGCTGTCTCTAGCCACTCCCACACCACCTCCTCAGGGCTCTTCCTCTTCGTAATTCCCTCTCCTTCCCGGGGACTTCCTCCCTCTTCCTTGCTTCACGCCGGTTATGTTGAATAAAATTAGCATCTCTGGGGCCAGTTCTCATGAAGGTGCCACTGCCTGGGGGTATGTATTCTCACACCCGCCACAGCTACCGTCTGTGAACTACTTTAAAGGAACCTTCCTTGACTCCCCGGTACAGAACGTCCTGTCCCTGGAGAGAATGTGTACAATAGCTTTTGAGAAAAATGGAGCCATTCAAATTCACTTTCATCTGACACAAGAGCAGAATTAAAGCAAATTATATTAATTTATATAGGTTTACGTTTATTGTATTTGATTTATTATGATTTGTTTATTCAGTACCACTATTTTTATTCCACTCTTTTACGCTGCAGTATTTATTGTTCACATAGACGTTGCACTAGGTATATATAAATCCTTGTGTCTAGCCCACGCATTTCACACTGTCCTGTGTTTTGCTCTTTAAGTCCTGTTAAAACCCTCCACCCATCACTGTTGGTATGTTGCTGCTGTTTGCATGTTGCATTGGGGGAGCATTATTTTATGCTGCTGTATTTATTGTTCACATAAACGTTGCACTATGTATATAAATCCTTGTGTCTAGCCCACACATTTCATACTGCCCTGTGTTTTGCTCTTTAAGTCCTGTTACTGTAAAACCCTCCACTCATCACTGTTGGTGTGTTGCTGCTGTTTGGATGTTGCACTGGGAGAGCATTTTTTTATGCTGCCGTACACCTGTATATAGATGGTATGACAATAAAGCCCACTTAACTTGACTTATAAAATTGCACTTACTGAGGCAAACATCCTGCTCTTCCAAGCGGCAGATAATGTTACTGCGCCTGAATTTGTATAGAACACAAACAGGGTCAAGTTCTCTTACTGCTCAGCTGAGTATTACAATGGCTAACACACCTCATTTGTGTGGTTTGGAAAGTGGTGTGATTGTTGGTGGTATACGTGGTGCTTCCAGTATCTCAGAAAAAAACACCTTCCTGGGATTTTCACACAGTGTCTGTGTGAATTTTCATGCAGTGTCTGGAATTTATAAAGAATTGTGTGATAAACAAAAAAACACCTTGTTAATTAGAGAAGTCGGAACCAAATAGCCATCATACTTAAGAAGGCTACAGGTGCAGTAATAACAGCTCAGTACAAGTTGAATTCAATGTTTCTCAGCTAGGTGCTCTGGAACCCCAGGTGGTCCATGTTTTTGCTCCCTCCCAGCTTCCTACTAGAGCAAAAATGTGGACTGTGTTTGGGGGTCCCCGATGACCAGATGTAGAAACACTGCTGTAAACCCCTCTACTCTTAAAGGGCCCCCTTTATCTTGTGTTAGCTAGACAAACCTAATAAAGTGTCCACTGAGTATAATCGGGAAAGTCAAGGCAGAAGAGCACATTTTAAATGCATCTCAAAGAAAAACAGTTCTACTCCAACACCATCTGTCTCTTTTTTGCTTTTCTTGTCTTCCCACTGGTGAAGCAGCTTAGGACCCGTATTGGGACTGCAAATCTGGCCACAGTTTGATCTGACCAGATGACATTTGCCAAGCCAATGTTTGTTGCGATTAGCTGGCAGCTTCTGCATCTGTCCCATCTGGCCAGCTGCGACTTGAATGCAAAAGAAGCCGATTCTGAGATGGCATTTATAGTACTCTTTTAGGCTGATTGGTCACAGGAGTGTCACAAGAGGCAGCCAGCAGCATATGCAGTGGATAATGATGACATGTGGTCACATGACAGCACTCTGACATCCTGAGCTTTGATTTCCAGCCAATTAAGTCCTCAGTACAGTGTACCTCGCTAAATCTGAGACCTTATGCCAGTTATGAAACAGGCAACTCTATCAACAACCTTGAGGATTGCAAGCAGATATTTTATTTATGTGTTTTTCTAACAAGGATCTTTAATTGTGCTAGAAGCAACATCAATTACACTGCTAGCATTAATTACCAGTGAGCTGCAAGCTGTGGAGAACTTATTCATTGTGTAGTGTAAGGTGTCCCTTACGTGTGTCTCTTCTAACCTCAACTGGTGTACTGCAATCTGCCAGGGATCTTTTGTAAGCAGGCTTCATGCAGAATGCTGTCATACGTAGACTGTTGCCTGTAATGCACTGGGTATCATACTCACGACAATCATCACAGTTTGTGCCATCAGTTTTCAGGGTAGAATGCAGCTGCAGAAATTTGGTTTAGCAAGTCAGAGGTGAGTTCAGACATTTGGCAGTCTGAAGATACCGGAAATTCTTGTGGTCCACAATCACCTTTTGTACTTTTCCTGTTTCATGAACAATCCATTGTCCATCAAAACAATATATCAGTATATCATCTAGATAAGTGATGACAAAAAAATGGAGCATGTCTCTCAGAACATAATTTACAAAGGCCTGGAATACCACTGGACCATATACCAGCCCAAAGGGCATAACCAGGTACTCATAAGGTCCTATGGTAGGGTGGAGGTTGTCTTCTGTTCATCCATCTCCAAAAGGTGAATTGGTTGTGGGGGTTAATGAATGTCAAGCTTGGTGTTTATCTTAGCAGTACAAACCTGCTCGATAATAGCAAGAACGACAGGAAGGGGTTGGTAGTTCCTTACTGTTTTGGCACTGATGCCATAGAAATCAATACAATGACTCAAGTTGCTATCTTTCTTTGCAACTTGATAGTCAGCACCATCTAGTTAATTGGAAGGGAAAAAAATCCAGCAGCTAGGGCCTCAGCGAGCAGGAGCTAAATTGGGGTAGAGCTGTCCCCTAGGGGGTGTAATGCCAGGTACCGGGTCAGTAGCACAAGTTTAGGGTTGGTGTAAGGTTGGCACTGCTTGCTAAACATCTCCTTCAGGTGCTGATAAGGAGTGGGGAAAGACAGCTGTTATCTAGTACCCTGACTGTCAATGCTAGTGCCCACAGGGTGAACCCACAGAAGTAGGTGAGGCTGGTGATGCTGTGGACAGTCAGTTTAACCATGGAGATGAAAGAGGTATTTATGTGTCACCAGGACAACCAAAATACTACGAGTTATTTCATGGTTATTTCACTTTTATGCACCTTAGGAAAATATTTAGCATCTGGACTGGGACCTGTTCTAGCATTCTTTACCTCTCACATCTTTTGAATCTTTAATCAGATTGTGTGAAGTTTCTCCCACCTGATCATCACTTTATCTGGTTATTTACATGAGTGTGCGCACCTCCCCTCCCTTCTGTATGCTGGGACCCAATTGTTTAACACCCCTGGGCTGAGAGCAGTTTTGTTCATTTTCTGGGGCCAACCAGAACAGCAGGTTGCCGATTATCTCATTTCCCCATTGGCTTTTGTAGTTCACCTTCCCCCTTCCACCCCTGTTCCTCCACAAGTAAGGGGGAAATCCAACAATACATTCAGAACCCTCTTACCCAAATACCCTGTGTCACATGGTTCTGTCTAACCCAGTGTTCCTTAAAGGTGTCTGTGGGACACGAGGTGTGTGTGGATACTATGTAGGGAGGAGTGCGGCTGGGAAACAATCCCCAGAACACACTTGTAATTAATTATTAAGGGCATAAAGCATGTTTTTGGTGTAATAGAAGGGGAGAGAGAGAGTCAGGGCACAATGGCTGGTGTAGCTTTGTGGATTTCCTTTTAAATGAGAAAGGAAAATACTTCTGTATACGAATCCATTTTCCTGCCTTATTCATTCCCAGGGTTTACCTATGTTTAGATCAGTGTCGCCTTCCCTCTAAACTGGGCTGCGAACAAATGCGCTGGAACCACCTGGCTATCTACTAGGATGTGGGGATCCTTCCCAGTCCGGCTCAGAGACTTGTTGGGATCAGTCCTCACTGCCAAGAGCGACAGGGTGTTCAGAGATGCCTGCAGGTTTCGACTGGATGCCCTGAAAAAGGCCATCACAGTACCGGCCAGCTCAGGAAAGGGGGCGGGGCACTTGTTTGGTTGCTCTGACACCCTTACCTGATTGGCTGCCCTGCCTGATTCACTCCGGGTTTCTTCTATTCCTCAGGTCATGCTGGTCTGTTTGCCATCTCAAGATCTAGGTTTTTCCACAGCATCTTACATTAGGATAAAAAAGGCCATTATTTCACTTATATTTAATATCCAAAAAAAGGTGTGATGGCTGTATTTATATAATAAGACTTTTTTCTTTTTTCTTTTCAAGTAGTGTGAAGTTTTATATTTTCAAACAGTGTGAAGACATTGAGCTTTTAGCCCTATCAAAACATCTAAATATGTGCTGTTTATATTATTAATTAAAAAACCCACTGTTGACAAACAGCCAAGCACATATTTTCGAAAGTAATTTATAATATTGATCTGATTTAGCTCCAACTTTTCTAATTTCTATTGCCGATGACAATTTTGAAACACGGTTGTAGCTCGTTTACAAGGGTATTAAACCATACATTCATTTCTTCCAAAGTCTCTGTTCCTTATTCTCTCCCCCAAAACATTATAAATATGTGATTTGACCTGCCTGCTTAAATACTATGATCCAACATCTACAGTAACTGCATGGTGGATAACTGCATGCTTCATGCTATTATCATACAAATCATTTTCAAGGTCTTGTTAGTGGCTATCACACTAGAATTAGAATTAGAGTGGCAGAATTATTATAATGAACAATAATAAACAATAATAAATTAATAAAGTTAATAAGTGAGTTAGAATAATCCTCTTTAATGCCTGAATTGCTAAATATCTCTTAAATTCTGTCTTAAATTGCATTATGCAATTATGAGGTATCATTATCGGATTTTTCTGATATTAGGCTCATCCCATTTATTTTTTAATCCTATCCGATCTCAGGGCCAACCCCTGTCTCAAGCCCCACCCATAAATATCACTCTGGTACCTGCCCACAGCCCTCTTCCTTAGTGATGGATGGATCTAACAGCAAATTGGGTTCCAGCTCTGATATGCTCATTAGTGTGTCACAGCTGCGTGCGTAAGCGGCTGCAAGAACATTCAAATTCAATCCCCATGAATTATTAGGCCTGTAGGTGAGCCCCGTGTTGGGATCCTATGAAGTGGCTCCCTACAGTTTGGTCACTCAGGGCAACTTGCATTTACTCCTGCAATGCAGCAGCCCGAATTAGCTGCCTGTGAGCACGGCTCAGCTCAGTGTGGTGCAACTGCAGAGCAAGGAGTACACAAATTATCAGCGCAGGTGCAATGCAGCTGTGTTACATTCCTGTAGGGTAAGGACATCGTGTTCACTTGGTTAAACCCCTATGCGTCAACACTGGGGGGGGGGGTCAAAGGTTTGAGCTTCATGGGAATTAAATTTTCTCACGATTTTATAGTGCACAATTTGCACCGTGAGCGAAGGCCCAATGATTGACGACACTGACGGTGTCTGGATGTACAGGCAAAGAATTTGGGTGCTGAATTAGGACGTAAATCCCTGAACTGCTGCAAGTTACTGCTCCTGAGGGCATCCCTGAGAGCCACAAATCAGAGGAAAGCAATCACCTGTTTGGAGAAACGATCAGTCACATCTTGTGAGAAAACTGATTACGACTGTGAGGGACAGGCAGTAGACTGGACCTTGTGCGTCGGGGTGAATGATACCTGTCCACTCTGAGATCGATGGGTTTACTGCCCAAGTAGATCCTGTCAGAAGCCCTGACCACCCACACATATCCTCTACATCTGGCCTTTTCAAATCACGGTCCTCGAGGTCCGAGCAGTGCTGATTTTCCATCCATCTTTTATCTGTGAGCCAGGTGTGAAGCCTCTGGCCAATCAGAATGAGTAATCATTAAATGAGCTACCCGGGAGAACTGAAAACAAGGCCTGGATTTGGAATCAAGGGCCAGATTTGAAGAGCCTTACTCCACATATTACAGCCATTAATACAACTGGAAAGCTGGCTGAAACGATCTGAGCAATCTGGGTTACTGTGGTTACAGTTACTACAGATAAGCGCAAATCTGTATATTTATATAAATATTTATTTAACATCACTCTCAGCACCCGCTGCTTTGGTTAGATATTCTTAGCATCCTTTCATCATGCTAGTAAGTGCACAAGTCGGTCCTCGTGGTTTCCGGTATCAAAACCTAATTCTCCCACAGATTCTAAAACCAGGTTATAAAAATGTGTCATAACCAAAAATTCGTTTTCCTCTCTAGACTGCAAATTAGGGCTTGCGATAAAGACTAAAAGGATACACTTTACTGCATACTGGATATGCAAATAAGTTCCGGAATTTTATAAAGGTTGTATTAAAAATTCATGGTAAACAATTACACATGTTCTACCATGGAAAGCAAACAATAAGTTCTACTGTAACCAGTATATGGTCATCCATCTTCCATAAATTCATATCAAGTAAAGCATTCAGCTGAGTTTGGAGTCTATCCTGCAAAGTACAGAGAACCTGGACTGGAATTTCAGGCAAGGCAGTTAAGGTTAGGGCACTGTTCCTGTGTATCATGTCAGGTTCAGGCAAACAGGTGAACGAAGCCATGGATATGAACGAAGGACTTTATTTAATGGGCAAGACACCAAGACTAGCAACATTAATGACCGGACTGGGTAAACAGACTTGAGCGTGGATTTCAATGCACAAGACAAGCCGAAATAACAGGAAACAGGTGATCACAATCGGGAATTCACATGAGGTAAATGAGGGGGCGTGGCACACACAAGGATCCTATGAATAGGTCATGTCACTGTAATTAGAAGGTTGTTGGTTCATATCCCAGACTTAGCAGAGTGATGTCACCATTAGGCATTATGTCCTTAAGCCCCAGTTGCTGCAGGGACTGGCTAACTATGCTTTTGAAAAATATACATTCCTTTAGGTGGAAGTGTCTTTTCAATAAATGAAATGTAAACAAAACTGGACACACCAATTCACAGTGAGAGGAAACCTGCACAAACAAAGGGCACGCATAGAAATGCCAAATAATGTGAGAAAGAGAGAGAGGCTGGGAATAAACCACATTATCCTAGAGGTTTGTGGCTGCCATTCTACCCAGCGAGCCACTGTCTAGCTCTAAGCTACCAAACTTCCAGTATAATAAAATACCCTGAGTCGCATTATAGAAGGTTTTGCAGTTATCACAGCAATGATTTTACCACTACCAAGTCACTCCCGTGCTGACACCCATAGGCACGTGAGCCTGTCCTCCGTGGGCCACATAGATGGGTTGGGGGGGAGGGGGGGCAGCTGCTGCCATGGGGGTGTTAGATTCATGCAGGACAGTTGGCAGTTGCTCACTCCACTTACCTTGTTTAACAAGGCAAAGAAAATACAATTAGAGTACCAGTCAAAAGTCTGGACACACCTACTGAAAGTCATTTGTTTTTCAACAAGATAACGACCCTAAGTGCACCTCGAGGTTAAGTAAGTACTGTATTATCCTGTGAACAAGGAAAGAGATGGAGTCCAGTGACAGATGACTTGGCCCCCACAGTCCCCCCCATATAAACCCTATAGAGCTGGTTTGGGATGAGTTGGATCGAAGAATAAGAGCAAGGTGGCCAACTTGTGGTCGGAACCTGTGGAAACTCCTTCAGGACTGGAGAAGCATTCCAGGTGGCTACATCTGGGACCTGCTTGAAAGTACGCCAAGAGTCTGTAATGCTGTCATTGAACCAAAAGGGGGATGTTTTGAAGAATGTAGAAAAGGAAAATGTATTTGATATGTATTACTTCACTGCCTTGAGGCCATCTACTATAAGGTGAATAACATAGCTGACACAGAGAAAAATGCATTTAAAGCAGGCGTGTCCAGACCTTTGACTGGTACCATACACTGTTCATAGCCCCTATTTTGCTTGAGGGTAACAGCGTTATCCTAGCCTCAATACACCCATAAACCTGACTGCTGCTCCCTTACATGGTACTTCCAAACACCCCAGGGCCCTCAGTGGGCTTGCACTGTTGCCTTGGCTACCTGCTCTCTGTTTGACTGAATGCTTGGAAATTAAATGTACAATCATCCATACTTGTGGATAGGAACCACGTGATCAATCTAGTTATAGATATTCAAGAGCCACAACATATGCAACATATGCCAGGTTATAGTCAGGCACAAATGTGTGGGTATTTCTGTCCAAATAGCTCAGCACCATCTGGGTAGTATCCATGGATCTCTGTGCAGGTATGTATCATCAAGCACGCTACAGGTCCATCACGCGCTGCACATCAAGACAGCTTCTTCCCAACAGTAATAAGAATGTTAAATAAAATTCACAGTGAAAGGAAACTGACACAAACAGAAGGTGGGACTAAATTAACTAACAGACCAAATGTCTCCTGAAAAGTAATAAAAACCTGTTTTTTGACAGTTTGAGATCTGTGAATGCAATCAAAAATACCAAAAGTCTGGTATTTTCTTTGGTTACTTATGGTTAAGGTTAGGGCTGGGTGGTGGTTAAGGTTGTCATGTCGTGATTAGAGTTTTCCCCATAGAAGTGAATGGAGAGTCCCCACAAAGATACTTACAAACTTTTGCATGTGCTGGTGTTAATGCCTGTGTACATGTATCTGCGTATTCCTGTCCCTACACAGTATTTCTGTGTGCTTGTGTGTGTCTTTCTGTGTGTGCCTGTGAGTCCAGCGGTGCGTGAGTGTTTCCGTGTACCGGAGCGGCGCTGAGAGGCTCCGCCCCAGCTGAGTGCGGATTCCCCAGCTGGGATATCCGTCTGTGCTGCGGAGAGGGGGCAGCCGGCACAGCCCAGGACCGCATCGCTCGCACACCGCACGTATTTACATAACAGTCTGTTCCCTGGGACCGTGGCTGCGATTATCCTCCACAAACAGACACGCACCTCCGTGTTCCCCCTCGCGTGATCAAAATAGACAAGTCTGTTGGGAATGCGGTGATGTCATTGAACACGAGTTTGGCTGGCCACAGGAGAGCACTGCCCCCTGCAGGAAGAGGTAGCCGTTCCATCCGGGATGGTGACGCAAAAGTAACAGAAGTCTGCCAGACACTATGTAGCCAGTTTCCGGAACAATCATACTGCCCCGGTTACCAATCCTGTGTCACACGATTATCATTAGACAACCTGAACAGACACTGCAGTATAATATAACCAGTTCCAGGTATTCTGTTTTATACCTCTGCTTCTGCTATATATCTCTGAAATGTAACCCAGTCAATAATAGTGATATGATAGAATCATTGTGTTGGAATGTTGGAATCACTCCTTTTGAACCCAAGCCAAACTGATGGCTGTTTTTGGAAGGAGTTACTCTTTGTACTAATGGATTCAGGTAGCTTTCAATTGGCATTGTAAGTAAAAAGATATTTAAGTAAACAAGCAAAATCTGTTTTCCTTTCTGATTCTGTGCCGGCCAAGCAGTGACTATCAGCCCATTAATGTGAAAAGTACCTGTAAAGCCAAACAAAATATGTCACCCTTTTGAATGGAGGGGCGTGGCATTCGTGCAGAACTCAAACAGCGGCTGTCAGAGGGAACAGGCCCGACATCAGCTGCACGCAGCGCGTCTTCGCTCAGGAAGTCAGCGGGCCGTGACATTTGCAGCCTCCAGATGCACGGGGCACGGTGCTTTGCAGAGCAGCCCTGTCACAGATCCGCAGAGGCAGCCTCTGAGGATATATCCATGTATATCAATACCATTTATTTACAACATGTACTCTTGTACGGAGACTCGCATGGCTAACAAGTGTAGGATTTTATGATTTAAATTCAAAATAACGATGTGTGAGCTGGAAAAGTGGTTAACACTGTCTCCTCCTACCTCCAGGGCTTTAGGCTTGTGCCCCCTCAACTGTGTGGGTATGTATGGAACTCTCTCTCTGTTTTTGGTGAGGGTCTATTTGTGCTGTTCAAAAATGTGTTTTTAATGTTCCCATAGTGTATGTGTATTTGCTTTTATGCTTTTGTCCATCCACCCAATATTAATGGCTGTTAATTCAGCCGCTTGAACACAATACATACACAAGAGCAGTGTTTCCCAACCCGGTTCCCGGAGACCCACAAACGGTCCGTGTTTTTGCTTCCTCCCACCTCCCTGTTCACATTATCCTACTGGCAGCTGGGAAGGCGCAAAAACGTGGACTGTCTGCAGGTCCCCACAGACTGGAATGGGAAACACTGCACTAAAGAGATTTTAACATCACAAATTCACTTTAACAGCACGTCTTTGAATGACAGGAAGAAACTGGTGGGAAAAACTTGTGGGAAAAAGCCAAATGAACAATAAATACAGGGACAGCCTGGGACTACACCTCCCCCCCCCCCACACACACACACCCTACCTGCAAACCCATAATGCTGCCCTTTTACACTGATTTATCTTTCGCTTAATTATGCAGTTAGGTGTTTATTGATACAGTCTGATGTAAGCAGCTTATTATTTTTAAGCATGACTGGTTTTCTTGGGATTTAAATATGCAACCTTCATGTCAGTGATATCAGCACTATTTTACACAGTAACCTTTTAATCACTGTTCGCTCCCACGATAGTGGAGCTCCAGGTTGTTGCACATCTAGCCCACACTATCTACATAACCTCTGCTCCAATCAGGGTAGGGGACACCGGCGTTTGTGGGGCCGCCTTTTCTAATCTATTGTCGGGGTCCCTTTCTGTCTATAAGGCTAAGGGATTGTGGTCTCCACAGAGTTTCTCTTCCAACAGAAGCTGCCCAGCGCACTGACAGGGCATTGTTTCTGCATTGCTAAATTCATTCGTGTTCCTGTGGCAAGCTGCAAAGCCAGCTGGTCGCAATTCCTGTACCTGAAACTCAGTCTTCACATTAGGGATCTACCTGATTGAACTGCAGATAGCAGAAACCAAACACACCAAATACGTTGTCAATCGTGGCACTAGAATTAGGTTTTAGCTCTGCAGTTTGTTTTAAGGTTTTTGTCACTTTTAATTGTATAGCACACAAATAATTAGAGAGTAGCATGTCTATTACAACAAAGATCAAACAATTATGCCTGACAACATTCCATTCCTGTGAACTGAATAACTTTATGATGCTATTAAAATCCATAGCTAGTCACTTGCCTAGGTATTTGGTGATTTTTGGTATGTTTTGGCGGCACTTAGTACTCAGTAATAATGATCTCACCATAAAAGGACTGGCACTGGTGGGTGTGGTCAAGTATGTGTAGGAGTTGCTTTAGACTTATGTAGAAGAATATAGTGCATGGAACTCAGTACTTCCATATACTGGCAGTAAGAGGACATGCCTGGTGGCTGAAAGGTGTTGTCGTCATTTATATGTGCTGACAGGCCTAATGTCTCTGGTATAGGCTGTGAAATTGTGTGGGAGTGGATCTATATATTTATATAAGATGAGACTACTGATTATGTAGCGGAAATATTACATGTTGGACTGAACTTCAGGACTGGATCTTAATTCTGTCCTGCGGTCCTCTTCATTGACGAGAGGGCAGGTTTAGGAGTATGTGCACCTTCCTTATGGTCTTCACAAGGTTCCCAGGGATCGGGGAGGTGTGTCAGGCCTCAGTCCCAACCCTCCAAATGAGAGATCTATTTGCAGATTGACGGTGCTGCCCCCTGCTGGAGCACAGCTTGTGCTGACTGTACTTTCCACACGCTGCTCTGGAGTGTCCGGAGTCTGGGCACCAAGGCACAGGTTTGACAATTTAAACGAGCCATGGTCTTACCTGAACACTTCTGCATTTGATTTACCAGCCCGCTACTTGCTTTGCACAAATCTGAACAGCATCCCTTAGCTGTTGCTTCCTCATGTGTTTCTGTTTCCACCTTCTTGTCTCCCATTTCTTCCTGCACCATGTGGCCCAATTTCTAACAGTTTTATAACAGATCTACACCCTCCTGCAAAGCAGCTAATCAAACGATGGAGGCCTCTCTCCTTCCTCTGTCTGGCTAACACAATTGAGAGCCACTTGGTGGGCCCTTAATTCTTATTTATGTCCTGAAGCGGTAATTACAGTGTCTGGGGCAGGGTGGCGCTCGTCTAGACGTCCGACTCAATGAGGGTGCTTAGCGCTGTGTTCCAGGACGTGCTGTTCTAGCAGCAAGCACCTGTCTGTCTCAGGTGAATTCTAGGTTAAATGCATAACACCTGTCAATTACAGTTTGCAGTTCATGCCACCATAGCTCTTAAGAAATAAATCAAGTAAACTGGTACTTTGATTCCTTTTCAGCAAAATTTCCAATGAAATTCTATGCAAAAATATTATTAACATTTATTTAAATTGTCTCCTATATTTATGAGTTTCACGTTAAACACAACCCATTTCCAGTTGCCTAATAAATGAAATTAAACAATGTAGCCACTTACATGAAATCCTACATCTAGGTTAGATTTGGATTTGCTGGGCTTTGCCGGTATCTAAGGCTGATTATTTATAGAAAGCGCTTGGATATGGCCCTAGAGGTGAAGCAAATATGTGCCAGTTACTGCTGGGGTGGAAGGAGCCGCTTAGCTCAAGAGAGTAATGTACATTCTTGACATTGTTGCTGCATTCAGGAACATGCACTCAGACTAATGTCCTTCACTCAAGGGACCCAACTGAGCTCAACTCATCCATGTCACCGGCAGCTCATCAAAGCTTCATTTTTGCTAGCCGACATTGATTAATATAATCAATAACATTCAAGGGGAAAGACCTTCTGCCGTTCGTTTTCAGCCAGATTCAAGTCGGTAATCCGCGGGAGCCGTTTTTAAGCACTGGATAAACACTAATGCCGCAGACGATGTGTTGCTGTGCTTGTGCGTAACAGGCAACGCATGAACTATGCGGATATTCCTCGCAGCCAGCACTTCCTGGACCCAGAGGACCGGGATTCGTGTCTCCCTCCATGGCGCATGCTGGCGTGTTTGGCTAATCGCAGGGAGGTTGGCAGCCGGTTTCCCAAGGCCTGCATGGGGTGTGGAGGGGGGCATCCGGCCTGGCGAGGCAAAGCCTTCTGGGCTTTGGGCTAACACCCATTTACCTCCTGATCCACAACCCTGGACAACTCAGCAGATGATTGTGACAGTATACGCCGATGGCAGGAAAGGAACTTATATATGGATGAACTTTAGCACTAAAACCTCACCCCCACAAGCTAATTCACCCAGGTCCTATAAATGGCTTCTCTTTCTTACCGCCAGGACTGATAAGAATACTTTCAGAGGGCTTTGGGATCTCACCCTGTTCGTTGCAGCTTTTAGGGAGGGGCGACCGACAGCCCAAGAGAAACGGAGGCAAGTCTTTCGGGTTTAGCATTCATTGCGTGAGGAGACACCAGGAAGGAAAGGCACCGTACAGATAGCAACACACAGGCCCACTCGAAGATATGATGCGGTACTCCCAATGCCACATTCCTTGCAGTTGGGGGGGTGTTCAGGCAGCCATGTCTAAATTAATGGTGTCTCAGAGGATGATAAAGAGCTGCACTTGACACAGCGGTGTCTTATATTATGAAGAACTGCCAGGGGTTCGTCCCTGTTGCATTGCTATTCATCTTGGAACAGAGTTTTCCTAAATGACTGGTAATAACCGCCTTTTCAAGAGCCCCATACAGTATTAATCATACCAAGATTCTTAAGGAGGGAAAGAGGAAAACATGCTGCACTGCTGCAGAGCTAATTGTCAGCTATCTAGGATTAAAACTACAGGATATCCACTCAAAGAGCTAACTAGCTGGGCAATAGCTAGCCATACCAACAGATACCTAACTTAGCCAGGGCTAGCAACACAAACAGCTAGCTAACTGGGCTATAGCTAGCCATACAAACTGATAGCTAACTTAGCCATGGCTAGCAACACAAACAGCTAGCTAGCTGGGCTATAGCTAGCCATACAAACAGCTAGCTAGCTGGGCTACAGCAACATCTGCTTTAGTTATACCAGTGGCAGCCCTTGGGGCACACATTCGTTGATATGCAGTGTTAGCCATCTCCCTACATCACCTCTCTCTGTCTCTGCTAACTATGTGTGAACTACGTCAATTAGCTCGGCTGTGTTTCATGCGTGATGTGTACCAAACATGCCATTTCCGTAACAGACAATTCAGATGAGGTTCAATGAGGATTGAGATAGTCGGTCTTCAGTGAAGGGACTAATCAAAATCACCCATATTTCGGGATGTCCTGGACAATTCGGGACGGTTGGCAACCCTAGTCTGCACAGACAAATATTTATTAGCTCTACTGCTAACTGTCCTCTTTCTGCCTTGAACGGTCAAAAAAAAGAAAAAACAGGTATCACTGTTTATTTTCCGCAAACTTGCCACAGCTAGCTAAGAAGGATATTTTCATTAAAAAAAGAATTTCACCCAAAGAAACTGACTAGTATTCAAGGAAGCATTCACAGTGTGTTCCCTGAATCAAATCATAAAAATGCTTATTTATTCTGCAGGTAAAATCTGATCCATAAACACTCTCAAATATGAAGAAGGAGTGCTGAGCAGATCCCCAACCAACAAGTCAAGCCTTTGGTTCATGCTGGGCTGTTCTGTCAAACCTGCCAAGAGTACTTCATAACTGTCAATCCAGATTGAGTGGTATGTGATAAAACAGATATCTTTTGGGCCGCAGAGGAAACAACTTCGAACCCTTATCCCCGAAAAGACAGCCAGCTTCATAAATCATTTTGGCACAGGTTATACGTCAGCATTACTGTTTGATGGTACTGTCTTACTTTTAAAAGACTAGTTACTTATTCCAATAAATACATCATCATCCTAGAAGCAGCAAGAAAATTTACGCTAGTTTTCACCCGTTTCCCTGTTGTTAATGTTCAGTGAGTGGGTGGGCTCATGGTCCCAGGGTCAAGTGATCAGTATGAGGGCACATCCAAAATCGCATACTTGTTTGCTAAGTAGTAGGGAAATATAGTATGCTATATGAGCAGTTTTTCGGAATCCTCAGTATCGATGAAACAGTAGGCAAATGGAACATGGACCACATACTACAATCTGTGAAATTCCAAAGTGTGCGACCAATGGACAACAAACTATCCCTGAAGCTACAGCTAAAAGTGAAGAACACTGCTTGCTGAGAAATTTTTATCAAGATGGCAAAGTGCCATCTCTGTCCAACTTTTAGAAAACAATACCCAATTACATACGTTGACATGAAGAAATACTTTTTTTATTGATGGTCTTTAACAGTTTTTAACTTTTGCAGGGGTCAAGCTACGCCATTGGGTTCAGGCTACATTCAGGGTCAGGAAGTATGCAAGATGGTGACTGCTGTGCATCCAGAGTCCATTCCTACTGTTCATATGCATATATATATGTAGTACATACTACATTAACGGAAGAGTAGTAGGCCTCTAGTGAAATTCAGAACGTACTGTGTAAGTATGGGATTTTGAACGCACCCTTAGTCATGCTGGGCCTCAACATCGCGTTCTGGTTTCAGGTAGGTGCCAAATCCTTCTGAAAACAAAATCTCTGTATCTTTCCTATGGTCTGGTATCATCTGGTTTTTATAGGTGTCCCAGATGATGAGACCCCCATTGTCATGTTTTTGGTTTTGAAATAGAGAGCAAAATATAATTTTGGTTTATAAGTTACCCCTAGGTATTCTCACATTAATCCCATTCCCACTGTTATGTTGTTACCTTCCCGCTTAGGTAGTTTCACTCGTTGAAATGGTTTGTCTTTCATACATTTGATTGCTGTTTTGTGCCAGCTGTGATTTGATAGCAATCGCAACAGCAGCCACCCATTCCATCGGACAAATTAGAGAATACCCAGCATTCAATGGGCTAACATAACAACCATGTGCATTTTTTTTCCAACTGAGCCTGCATCTTTCACTGTTCCCAAGGCACCATGTACCTTTCCCAGTTACCCATGTACCGTTCCCAGTTACCCATGTACCGTTCCCAGTGTGGTGTGCACCATGCACAGTCTGGACACTTACCCTATACCCAAGGGGAGATGTTAGAGGCTTTTGTGTGGAATTCTGCTGTGGGCTGTAGTGATAAGCAGAGCTGCCTGTATCAGGGTCCAGATCAGAATGTGTGTTTCGATTTCTGCTTAGGTAATAAGCCAGTCAAAGCTGTGAGACGGAGCATTTCAGTAATTCCCCAGCGTAATATGATTTTACAGGTTGTTTAGGCAACACTATAGCAGGAACTTAAATGTTAAGTGGTCTTCAGAAGCCCTATATCAGAATTATCTTAATTAATCAGTAATATCTGACTGAAGTGCATTGGGTTTCATGGAAAATAAACTCCAGCAGCTCATTTTCCAAGTTGGTAAATAAGACAGTAACCGCCTCTCGGCAGACAGCGAAGCAGCTGTGAATGTGTCTGCTTTCAGCAAAACCGCTGTTCCTCAACAATCAGTGCTTCATCAGCGGAGTTCCTCCAAATGGTTTGTCGAGATCTGCAGGTCCGCGATTCACACAGTGATGTTTCCCTACTTCTGAGGACACGCAGCACTGATGCCGTGTCCTTCAGAGGCTGGTGGCTTTTTGTCTCTTTCCGAGGGTGTCTTTAAAGCAGCACTTAAGCATGACAACTTATTGAAGCCCAACACTGGCTAATCATGATGTCTGGGGAAAAATGTAGATTAGCATTAAAATGTTCCATTTTTTGATTAAATGTATTAATAATGAATGCTTGTAGTGTTTAATCCTAATGTGAAGTGCCTGTAAAGAGGACATGACTTCTGCTCATGTTTTTTTAAGTGTTTTGGCAGAAATTAGAATTAGCCTGAAGTCCTCTGATGTCAGGGCTGAAGCTGAAATTAAATGAAACAATATAAATAAAATGATGCCTTATTTGCCATTTGTTTGAGGAATGCTTTAGTTTTCAAATATCCCATTTTTCTCTCTTTTCTGATATTAATACACATATGGTGAAACTGTGTGGCCAGCTGTCTTTTGGACTTTTGGTTCCCAGCACGTGTGTTGTTTCCTTTAATATAATGTTTGTTTCGTGTACCCGTGTTATGAACAGTAAGTGTTGTACCCATGTGATATTTTGTCATGGAGCGCAGGTATATTAGTGTCTAACTCTGATTGTAAGTGTCGTGTGAATTGCTGAACCCCTTGTCTGTGCCAATAGGAATTTGCGCTGGCAGTAAGCTAGCCATGGCAATGGAACTTTTGCGCCGATAGTGGAGCTATTATCATCTTTGACATGACACACAAGCTTATCACGATATGCGGATGAAAGCGCTGCTTGGCGTCAGGGTACAGGATCGGCCGTTGATTTGGCACCTCTGGAACTGTAGCTGCATAAGGTCCAATGGCTGCTGATCCCATATCTGCGAGCTGCACAAATATTGGGCCCAAACTGAATTTGGTTGGAATCGCCTATCACACTTGAACAAAATTAAAACAGAGGCCCAGGACGGGCCGGGGGGGGGGGGGTGATGGGTTTGGTGTGGATGGACTTCCTAATGAGAAAAAAACCACAGTTGTTTACAGGGAATGCTGCCCAAAGTATTAATATCCCTCTCTCTGCTTAAACACCCCCCTCCTTCCGAGTCTCTCCTGCTCTCTGCCTGCAGATGGTGAATGTTGGTACAGCAGCTTTTTAGAGAAGCGTAGTCGATATTGGGCTGTCAGCCATGTGTCACTGTCTGGGAGTGTTCACCCAGCCTAAACATTTACTTACGCTTCAAATGTTAGGCGACTTCTAATTGAATAAATCATGCACACCGTAAAACGGCTATCAATCCAACAATCCTACTGTAACCATCTGTCATTATGTGTGATTATAAACAATTATTTAAATTTGCTTGCTACCCAATTATATGTCAAGGGATACAATTTTAGCTTTTTTTGCGTTGCCGAAGAGTCTTTTTTTTCTTCGGGAAGGAAATCTGCTGTGCTGTGAGACAGGGGGTGACGTGGAGGTCAGGTCCTTAGAGGCTGAGATGTTTATCAAAGTCTAATTAATGAATGAACTCAGGGTCAGTGGAATTTAGGACAGAAGCTCTCAAAACACAGTGGATCCTTTTCACCGCTGGACTGTCGGATCAGTCAGCTGGACCTCAACAGCCGCCAACCTCCACGTCATCCATCTCTTGGCTCCTCAGCATCTTCGCTGTTTCTCCCGCGGGAGCTGAGGTGAGGAGGGTTCACTCGCCTGCATCACGTCCTTCTTTCAACGGCAGCAGAAAGCCGCCACGCCTTTTCCCACAATTCTTTACTGATCACGTGGCGTCCCATATTTACATTAGATGGACATATATCTCACCTAGGCCAGTGCTCCTGCTTGTTAACCAACGCACAACGGTACTGTGAATCGTGGAACCAGGACTCTGGCATGCAGTGTAAAAATAAATAGGAGTACTTCTTGTTTGTGTGTGTGTGTGTGTGTGTGTGTGTGCCAGCTAGCCTTAGACATTGTGATAACCGTAGATTCCAATTAAACCAGAGTCCCAATTAAAAATCCACATAATGAACAGCAGCCTCTGTCTTTGTTTCGCTTCCTGCTCATTACCTCGCGGTCAATATGAACTGTGGCTGTTGAAAAGAAAAACGGCAATAATTTCTTTTATTGCCTGCTGGATGTGGCGATGTTTTGGATCATTTCAATTAGTATTGGAAGTTGGTATTCATCATCTGCGAACAGGAAATTGCCCCGTGTGGAGGCTAGCTGGGCCTGTGTTGCGCTTGTTTTAGTTGGATGCCTTTTCAACCTCTTGGTCCCGAATGAACCTGGGTAACATGGTTAATGGAAAATTAGCATGCCTAGTAACTATCAGGCTGCATGTGCTGCCGTCCCTCCTCCGCGTCTACGCACGGGGGATAATTTAGCTGAGAAGATGTGGCTGCATTCCGACAGCATGCCGGCAGTCTGACTGAGGGGGGGCGGGGAGGCAGAGGAGTGATGTCATAATGGACTCTCTCGGCTTCCCCTGCTGCTTTTTTCAGGTTTCGGCATCTGTGTGACGCGAGGTGGGGCCCATGCGCTGACCCGATTCTCCCAGCCTGCAGCACCATGCTTCCCCTGGGGATGATGATATGATTTGTTGACAGGGTTGGGGGGAGGGGGGGCATGTACATTTTTATGATAGCTCTTCTCCTGGCCCACTTTCAGGATTCAGGAAGGATCCTTTTTTTTTTTTGGACGGTGTGTACGTAATTTTTGATTCCACACTAGTGGAAGGGAGCGGAGAAAAATCCAGATAAAGTGGGTGACTTGTATTTATTGCATGCACTACTGTACATGTTTAGTTGGATGTCAAGCAGCCTCATGAAGATTATCAGTGGAAATCTGGAGATTTACAGGACGGAATCTCCTTTTGTATTTTACAATGGGGGAGGATTTGCGGGTGTGGGGGGGGAGGGGGTGTACCATTTGTAGAATATGGCCGCCTTCTGCCAAATGATAAATGCGGGTCTCACAGGAAGGACAGAAAAAGATCACCCATGGGGGTGGCATCGTGATTATCCGTGAAAATTCCGTGCTGCTTATCTGCGAGAAATGCTTTGCCGTGTATTTGCATGTTTAAAACTGTGTCCGCATATATGTTACTTATGAAGGTGGACGTGCCTTTTTATAGCGACGAGATCCCACAGTAAGCAGCATAGCTTTTGGTTAAACAGTGAATGATGCTTTGCAGCATCTAGCTAAACCACAGAAGCTGGCTGCTGAGCCAAGTATGTTCCATCATGCTAAATGCTAACCTCTGGGCGAAAAGATCCTGGAAGACACGGGAACCAGCTGTAGTAAGTCTAGTAGGGGTTTAGCTCTAATGCCTGGGTATACCTTCTGCTGTATTAAATGCAAAAGCAGTAATTGGGAGAGAGAGTCAGACATGCAGTTGGGGATACACTGGCTTCATAAGTGTACCTCTAAGAATATTAAGTGCCATCTATATTAGTATCATCCATCCGTCCATCCATCCATCCATCCATCCATCCGTCCATTTTCTGTAACCGCTTATTTTATTCAGGGTTGCAGGAGATCGGGAGCCTATCCCACAAGGCAGCCATGTTAGTACCACCATAGGTAAAACTCATTCTATACCAGTGGTCCCCAACCTTTTTGCACCGCGGCCCAATTGTTACCAAGCCAGCTCAGTTGCGACCCTATATCAAGTATAGGTCTAAATTAATGCTATGATCAGTCTACAATTTACGCCAATCAATGCCTATCGCAGAAATCTGATTGGATGTGCCAGTGAATTTTAAATTAAACATCCGTGGTTTGTCTTCTTGAATTGGTTGAGTGTCCACCAGTTGTGCAGTAAGCATTTGCAGACCCAAGACCTGTTTATATAGGTTAATTCTGGAATTGGGGCCGGAAAATCTGATTGTGGATTAGCATAGAACTTGGTTCACGGTCCAGAATTGCTGTTCAATATCGTAGAATTATTATGGGGATCTGCATAAGTCTGAAAAGAGCGCTGCTTCTTAAAAACGTTGCTTAGTCTTTAGTCATCGGTTTAGTAAAGGGGGGAAAGAAATTATTGGCTTAAGGCTATTACCTGTCATGCATCAGTGCTGTTAGCCTCTCACAGGGTGCAAAAACAGCCAATGGCTTCATCTGTCAAGCTAGAGATATCTGGAAATTTCCCTGGGAGGAGGCTTTCTATGTGCGAGGAACCTTTTAAAAAGGCACACTTATCTGAACATTAGTCCCAGGCCTGCATATTGATCTCCTCTGGGAGCCCGCCCCCGACCCTACTCAAAACACATTTCACCTCTTCTGTCTCCAAAGCTTTTGACACAGGTTTTTCATTTAAAATTTAGGCATCAAAGGCTACCTGGCTACAGTAGAAGCCCCTTCTCCTCTCGACACAACATGAGGTTCCCAGAGATGGTGAGGATGCTGGTTAGAGGGCCCTCGGTTTGCCGTAAGGCTGCTATTGATCGATATGTCCTCCACCGTGTGACAGGGAGATCTAATGAACCTGACCTGTCAGCTCCCTGGAGGCTCTGTGTTGGGACGCCTCAGTTCACCCGACAGGGAATTGTGTAATTGTGACCAATTCATCACCTGCGACCAAGCACGGGAACCAATTAACATGGGTATAATTGGCAAGCGGCATGACCCAGAGAGCCACTACTGAGCTCCCCAGATGGGATGGAGTAGCCCTGAGCTTGTCCGTAGCTCAGCTCATCGATGTCAGACTTGTTCTAAAGCCTCCTGAACTTAAGTCACCTAGACTAGGCGTTCCCAATGCCCAGTACCGCCCATAGCCAGTATTCCACCTGCAGAAGGCTGGCGTGGTCATTTCATATAAACGATATATTTTCTGTTTTTTTTTTTTTTACGGCCGCTCAGCCTCTGATTGCATCAGAAAAAATGGAAAAAAGGAAGCGTATGAAACTGGCTAACCAGGTTTCTCACCAGGGCTTCTGTGTCAAAATATGAAGAAACCCCACCTGTTAGATCAAGGAGAATGAGGTGGAGTATGTGTTTGTGCCCTTGTTTCCGTGCCGGGGGGGTCCTCGCTTGAAATGAATGCCTTTTGCCCCCCATAAAATAAACACTTGAATAAAAGAATGGTTAAGGCACATAGTGGCTGATGGCTGCTTTCCGTGGTGAGCAGTCGACAAGGTGAACCCCCACCCCCGTGAAAATCATGGGCCCGGCTGTCACATTTGTCCTGCTGCCGACTCTGGTGTGTGGTGTGTACGCATGCTGGAAGGGTTATGTTATTCCGGCTCCACCCTCCAAAAAAGCTCAGCCTGTACTCTGGTCCACAGGGAGGTATATAGTGTTTCTGTGCTGCATAATCTAGGCAATTTCTCATGTGAAAACAAATCATGGGCAAAAAAAACACAGTATATATTACACTTATGCACGCTCACAGTGAGTTGTGCGGGCATATTACCACCATTCATTTAAAGACTGGGGTAGTTGTTTTAGAGAAGCAGTTTCTCATGAACAGAGATGTATGCCCGAAGTGTCTGGACAGGTGCAGGTGCAGGTGAAGTGGAGTGCAGGTATTTGGAAGGTATTTTCCACACGAGATGATGTCAGAGTAATGTCCTGACCTTACTGCCTCTGCGAGTGATAAGAAAGCCTTTCAGTCCTACACACAGAAGTTCAGGTACCTGAGCACAGATACAAAATGTTCAAGAGTCAAGGGCAGCAAAAGGGTCTCTAGCTTCTCTGCCTCCAATTGCCAGCTCTGAGTAAGGCTAGAGAATTCACTCAGGCCCAATGGTGTAGCCCCTTGCTAAAAGGCTTTTTGGAAGCACACGTCGGATCAGATACCCGGAGTAAGAGGACAGTAGGTGAGAAGTAGTCTCCTTGGAGGCCCACCACAGTCTCATTTTTGCCTGCGGTCACCAAGGTGAAATTGACACCCTTTTCATAGACACGGGGGAATCCGACAAGCTCGTAAATGTTTAAAACTAGTTAAATGGGTGTTGCATCAAAAATGCATGGAAGCAACAGACATGAGATTTACGAGAGAGAAGCAGATGAAATATTTAAAGAAAAAAGTGTTATGTGGCTTTCATCTCAGGGCATGGTCAGGGAACTGCTGGTGGTTTGGGGATGGTTATACCACACTAGGTCTCCACTACTGTGGCTTGACATTGAGATACGTGATGTGGTTTATATTTGCAAAGAGTCAGCAATGAGGCTTGGGGACTTATAATGGATGCCTTGCCAATCGCTGATTGATTTAACCCAGTTCCCATTGGCTGAATTATTGATTTCCTTTGCACACTGAGGGCCGACTCTAACTACAGGCAGCGGCTTCGCCCCCCCGAATTACCTGCGTCGTGGACGAAGTGAAATGATCATCAGTTACCTTTGTCGGGGGGGTCCCTGAAAAGGTAGAGCTGACCCTGCCTTTACATTACACCATCACATGTTTGAAGTCCTCAGTGTGTGTAATTTTGGAAATAATAATTGTAATCTTGCAATGGCTAAGTAATTATGAAAAATGAATGGATGGATGGATGGATGCCTTTTGCTGTGACCCCCAAGCGCGCTCTTGTCCATGTGTGTCTCATGGAGAGCAGAATGGAGAAGGAGAAAAGAGAACTTCCTCATGGGAATCAATAAATTGTTATTCCACTTGAGCAGTGAGATATTAGAGGGACCGAAGCTGGTCTCCCATCTATAGTATGCAGGCTGAGGCTGCATTTGCTCTCAGGAGCCTGGGGCCTGGCTACAGAGTCACCGGGCAGATTGCTGGCAAAGGTACATCTGGGCCAAAGTAGCCTTGACCTGCTGGCTTGGTGCTTTCAGTAGCTGACTGTAGTGATGTGATGAAGGCTTCAGAGGTGGCAGGTGTGCAATTACTCTGGGGGAAAGAGAGATGGGTGACAGAGAGGCGGGAATGTTCACAACAAAAAGCAAAGAAGCTCAGGCGGTGCTTTCAATGTGTGTGATTCAGGATCATCCCTCATGGAGGGGAGGGAGGCAACAGATGGCAAGAGGACTATGGCTTGTATCCTTGCACGTCTCTCCTATGCCCTTTTTTTCACACTGCCGCATCTCCGGGAAGGTGCCCAACCCCTCAGAGCCACCAGCGGGTGGCGCCCTTTAGCTTGTAAACCTGCAAAACACACCTCAGGTCAAACGACGTGTGAAAGGCGTCTCTTGCTGGATCATTTATGTGTACGCAGTTAACGGTTATTGGGTGAACATAAAAACATGTTACGTGTTCAATGTACAAATGACCTGAGCGGGAAAGGAGGTCTGAGAGAGAGTGAAAGGCCTCGATTGGGCTCAGTGCTTCCAATAGGTGCAGCCCTGCAGCATTAGGGGCAGGGGGTGTGGGGAAGGGGGTGTTATTTTGTGCATGTGCTGTGACCCCCTTTTTGGGTGTTTTCTTGCATGTCTTTGTGCAGAAGATTCTACAAAAAGATTTCAACCTCTTAGTTGATTCCACAAGAAGATTTCACAAGAAGAATCCACAGCTTACTTGTGGCATCTTGCACTGGTACAAAATCGTTTAATAGTTATGGCTGATTTCAGTGGCTTATATAAACTGATATTAAGAATAAACCTATGTTAAAATTCACCTCCATCTTCTATCAAAGTCAGGGTTATGGCAATGCATAGAGCCTATGTCAGGCAGCATAGAGCACAGAGCTGGGGAAACCCAGAAAAGAATGCCAGTCCATTGTAGAGCATACACAGACACACACACACAGGTCTGTAATTATAACTTTGTGGGGACTCTCCATTCATTTATATAGGGAAAACTCTAATCCCAACATGATGACCTTAACCCCTACCCAGCCCTAACCTATAACCATAAATAACCAAACAAAATACAAGACTTTTTGCATTTTTAGTTTATTGATCATATTTACAGATCTTTGTGTGGACCTGGAAAAGAGTCACAACGTCAAAATTTTTGGTCCCCACAATATAATATGAACATAATCCACACACACACACACACACACTATCAACCAATTAGCATTGCCTCTTGAGAGAACACACAAGGAAAGGGGATTCAAACTCCAAAGCTTAGAACTGTGAAGCAAGAGTGCTATACACAGAACCATCCTTAAACAGCACATGCACCATGGATGGGCACAGGGTAAGCCAGAACCTCAATGTACATCCCAATGCCATGGTTTAAATGTTCGATTATTCACCGCTTCTCTCTGTTTCCTCCTGCAAAGGGACGTACGAGTGTTGGGCAGCAATCTGAAAGGGGTCCAGAGAAAAGCTCCATCATGCCATATCTCCATTATCTCCTCAGCATAGTAATTACAGCGTTCGGTTTTTTAAACGGTGTGCCAGTTTTCCTGGAGGAGTAATATTTAAACGAACAGCTAATGAAGAAGGGGGTTATTGGGCCTTTTATCTTAGTCTCTGCTGACCTGTGAGCCAATGAATTTGCTGCCCACCTCCGGAGGACGGCAGACACACAAAGCAATCGCGGTGAAGAGCGCCGATACGCCACGACCCTAATCACAGCGGCAGGCTAAAGGACACCCTCCCGCCACCCTGTGTTTTTCTCTTTTCTTTTTGTTCCCACTCTTAATCTGGCCAGGATGTGAAAATCTCTCATTTGGGGCGAGTATTAAAACGGAAATGTCAGAGAAAGAGCGAAACACTGCAACAGAGGAATGTCCAGAAATAGAGTTTGCCGGCGTTAAACACCACATGATGGAGCAGCTGCCTCACGAGAACCAGACTGAACCGGAAAGCTCACTTATTCACTTCTGCTGGCTCCGATGAATGCCAGTGATTACAGTCCTAACCCGTCCCGGATTGGGATCCTTAAATACAATCCAAAAACGGTCGATTCGAAAGTCGGTTTCTATTGATGCAGGCCAAGACAGATCCTCAAGTCTGACTCCAGCACAGAAATTTTACATGGGGCGGCAAAAATGAAAACGTTCCCTTTTCTTCAACGGGAGATGTCCTGCCTGTTTTCTGTGCCTTCCGCTTTCTGTTTTAAATGCTTCGACATCTGTTGAAGGGCCTAGTATTAAAATATGTTAAATAAAACTCACTGCACTAGAACTAGAATGATGTTCTTTATTTTCAACATCACATGACTTTTAATACACTAGTAGATCTGAATCACATTTTTTCAGTTTTACTCAAGAGGGAACATTCACACCACTGTCAGACAAATGAAGGGTAATCAATATAAAAGGGAACGCAAATGCTCTAGATTTCTTAGTCAGATAATTCAACCAGTTTTTGACTTCCTGTAACTTTGTGTCATTATGTTAGTTGGGTCATTCCATAACTAGACTCCTTTTTAGAGATATTTGGTTTGACAGAGCACCATAAATGCATCCAGTGTTTCACTTTCTGACATGGTGGAGCTGTAATTTGCGTGCTGCTTCTAAAAGATCACTGTACTTTACTACTCTCATAAATCCTGGAACGCCAAGCAGAATCCTTCAGCTTCAGTATTTATAAATAAAAATATTAACTGCTGTCAATTAGAGGTCAGAGGACTGTTTGCTTGATGGAGAAGTGCAAACTCAACCAAGGGAAGCCAATTCAGACCGAGACATGAAGATCAGCCACAATGCTTTGCTAATCTACCCTACGGATGGAAAAAGGCTCCAATGCTAACCTACCCTATGGTCTGAAAGATGCTCCAATACCAACCCACCCTATGGTCTGAAAGATGCTTCCACAATCCACCCAAAGAGAACTTCTAAATACAATATTTTGAGGCACATCTACAACTAATGAAAATTGATCCTAGCCCTTGTTGGTATTAGCGAGTCCTGCCCTGACCAAATCTATAGCTAAACTGTTTGAAACACAAAGCTGTGTTCAGGCCAGTATTCACAATTTCTCAAAATCATTGTTTCGCAAGCATGATTATTTATTGGACCCTATAACAAAAGAGGTGAGTATTAAAAGTTTCTGTACTAGCACCATTTCGGTGAGGTGTCCAGGGCCAAATGACTCATGCTCACTGAAGGGAATCTGCTTTGGCGCTTCGAACCCCAGCCCAGAGCCACGTGTGTAAACACGTTCCTCTGAAGCCCTACCGCCTCCTTGCGTCAACGGTCAACACACTGGAGCCGAGGCTGCGCAGACAGCTCCTCACACTGGAAGCCCACTCTTTCCTGATAGCCAGGACACATTATGACATAGATTAGTGCAGTGTTTCCCAGTCCACTTTTTTGCTCCCTCCCAGCTCTCAGCCAATCAGGAACAGGTACAGGTGCGCTGAGAGCTGAGAGGAGGCAAAAACGTGGACTGTCCGCCCAAGGAATGGGTGAAGAAACACTGGATTAGTGGCTACACTTAGGCCTTGCATGTTTTTTTCAACACATTTTCGTTTGCGTAAGCCCGTGTACATCTGTGTGAATGTGTTTTAGGAGAGGCATTGTGAAAAGCACCTTTCAAACATTTTATAGAAAAAAGACACTTTATTATCTTATACATTCATCTCTGGGTATAATAATTATTATAATAATATTATCAGTACATCAAAAATAATAATAATAATAGTAGTTATATATAGAAAACTAAACTGTTAAACTACTCTTTACATCTCTTAAAAACATAAAGTTTTGTTTTACTTAGTTTTATATAGTTATTTCCATCAACAATAATAATTAAAAAAAAATCACAGAAAATTTAGAAAGTAGCGGCCGGGTATGGTAGAAGGGGAGCATCTAGATGTTTGTGATGTTTCGTACGTAACACCAGTACAGGACATGAAAGTTCACATGCAGTTGAGAGGAGCAGGTAGTGTTTGGGAGAGGAGATAGTGAAGGCTTCACCTCAGTCCCCAAACCCTCTTAGGACTGATGAACGCCTATGGACCCAGCTCTGAAGTTCAACAGATATGGGTTCAAGTCATCCTGTAGAGTAAATGCTGTAAACAACAAGGGCAAAATGTTTTCCTCTTGCTTTGTTATATGCTTTATTCTCCAAGGAGGTAGGTCTATACCCACGTCTATCCCACAGAATGCTGATGGCAGGCTTTTATGTGTAGAGACACAACGTATGAAGCAGAAAGTACAAGGAGACGTGGATGGTTTGTTTGGGTCGAGAGCGACTGCTGATGTCCTGTGGGGTTGCCTCTCACAAGGGGCGGTTCCTTCTGGGGAAGGGTTTGCATCCAGGGGAAACTGCAGCTTGTTGAATGGAGAGCACCACCTGTCTCTGCTGGGCCAGCAGGTAACCACCTCTCTACAGAAGCACCCAGTCTCAGCAAAAGTCAAGATCCATCAAAACTGTAAGGGAAATCATGATAGGTACCTTCATCGGTGACCTTTCACAGAAGTATGGGTATAAACGTGTTTTAACAAGAACATGAAAGAGTGCCCCTTTGAAGGTTTGTGAAGTTCCTACCTGTCCCAGAGCTTCACACTTCGACAGGTGTTGGTGCAACAGCCAGCCTGCATCAGAACTGCAGAACAAACACAGGATGATGTTCTCAAGAGCTCGATGAGGAGGCAACAAGTAGATAGTCAGCAGAAAGTCCTATTCAGACCATGAAGGCTAGAGACAAAGAGGCAGTGGACACAGAACTGTAAAAGCTGAGCCAACAGGAAAACAAGCAATTAAATAACAATAATAATATTTTGAAAGACTTCAGTGTTGCTTCAGCTGTGAACCTGAGGCCCCAAGAATAATCAAAGGGTATACAATTCCTCTGTTACTCATCCAATATGTATTACTGCTGTGTCAGAGCAATGTAATGAGCCTGTCTTTCTTAAAAGTCTATTCTGCGAGTACCCAAGCAGTCATTTCATGCAGCAAACCAACATTAGCCATAGACGGACTGACTAACAGGATTGGGGAGGGTCAAGACCTGGTCTCAGCTTCAGTCATAGCCATTCTCCGAGGCTGCGGTCGCCACGGTGACAGCCGGCTAAGCTAGATTTAAGTGTCTGGCTTTTCTGTCTGCTTCTCATAACACCCCCCCCCCCAGCCTGCCCCCCCAGCACACACACCACTGGTTTCACACTGTCTAGGCAATAGAGGATCACCTGCAACTGGAGGTGTGATTCAATGTGTTTACATGGTGTTAAAAGGAGTCTTCTGTTAACACCAACCTGCAATGATACGCACAAACACACAGACACAGACACACACACACACTTTAGAAGAATCAGGTTTTTATTCTTCTGAGCTACACAGAAAGACCAGGAATGTTACATGAGCAGTAGTTTTGGCATCAAGCTTAGAACATCTGCCTCTTTCACACGGGGCTCATCTGTTTTGTGTAATTATTCTCCCGTAATGGACACACATTGGGTCATGAATGATTCATGGCGTCACATCTTAAGACCTCAAAGCGGGACCTACACCTGCATTGACCTGCTATCATCAGGAGTGACTCCTTCACTGATCTATGACTTTGGAAGTAGGTTTAAAGAGCGAAGGGTTTAACTTTGAAGACTGGTGTAAAAGAGCTATATACACACTTTATGTACTCTAATGGCTTCTGACTACAATGGTATGGGTAGAGCGCCTTGAGTTTAATGCTTTTTTTCTATTGTAAAGCCATACTGCAAGGAACTGTATTACTATTATTGTCTGAAGCATCAATATCCAAATATTATAAGGTCACATTTCATATCAGGACTTTCAGTCATGCTCCCTGATGGGTTTAATACTACTACTATGATTATGACTCTGACGTCTATGGCGTCTTTGTAGAGCAAATGAGATTCATATAGGAGAATGTTTTGCACAGAGCTGTTCATAAAATTTCACCAGAACAGTAAATCCTTCAGTAAATATAGCAGAAATGAAAAAAATATACGCGCCAGATAATTTATCCTTGTTTGGGCAGAGATTTCTACAGTGAGACCTAGAGTCACAGCTCAAAATTTCTCCAGAACAAATGCCTGTTAATCCCTTCCTGGTTCTCAGCCTGTGGTACAGTACATTTCAAAAGCTATAATATAGTGACTGCAAATGATAAATGGACTGTTTATGTGTCACGTCTTTGATACCGATATCAATGGAGAAAAAAAAAACACACAACATAAATCCAACACTAAGGACACTATCTGTCAGAGAAACATCTGATTTAATGTTATCTGTTTGCACAGTGACTTGTCAGCGACATTAAAATTAAAAATAAAACCTTATGGGGGCTTTTCCACTCAAAAGCAAGTCCTTTACTATGTGCAATATTAAGATAAGCCATTACTTTATTATGACTTAAAAAATGATGCCTGAATATTTTTTTGACATTCACCATCATTGTACTTGAATATCCTTCCATCCTTTTTAGCAATATCACACTCTATTTAGTCATCGTGATTCATTTCATGTGCAATAACCACTGCAAGCTTGTGTCCCCTGCTTGTAGTATCTCCAAAACACCTTGAATACTTTCCAATCAGTCGGTCGGAAATCACTGTCCTGAATGTTCAGCGTGGTCCCAGCAGTGAAAACCAGGTCATAAAGAAGCCAAAATGTACATAACAAACATCACTGTCTCTGACACTTACAGCTTGGTGCATAGTTGTAATTCATTAAAACTGAAATTGTGCTGTCATATCATACAAGACCAACCTGCATGCATCTCGATTCCCGCTGTCATTGGCCGATACAGGAACAGGGCTCCACTGCCTGGTCTACCATGGGACGTAAAATGCCAGCCTGCAATATTTGCCTGGTTCCATTTTCTCCCCATTAGTGGTCATTCAGACCAGAAGCACAGGGACACCGGGAGAAACTACTGCCCAGATCTCAGTCTTATTATAGATGCGTGCTTCGTGCGTGTCTATCCACATTGTTTTTATTGTATGCAAATTAATTAGCATGTTTGGTATCTGTTGCTTGCCAAACCAAGATGCAGATCAAAAGGTTGATCAAAAGGTTTCTTCCTCCTTCTTTAATACAAAACCACCCCCAAGCTTGCGTCAGCTACATGTTCAGGTATTCTGACAGTCTGTAAAATCACTGTTATCAAGTATCAGTTGCCATGACTACTCAACAGGTCTCAGTGACAATGCTCTTGTTAAAGAATTAGGAGAATAGGGGAACGTCATTCAGCTCTGTCCCTGTTCTCAGACATTTTCAGTCATTTACTGGAGCTTAGAGTTCGGACTATCTAAGCGAAACTGCAAAACACATTATCTGACCAAGGCATAGTTGTTACTTCCCCATTTCTGATTTTTGAAAGGTTAAAATGGCCTCACCTTCATGGTTTGCTGTTCATGCATTTTATTATAGAAACATTTTTTCTGAGTATTTCATAAGGCTGCAATCGATATCCTTTAATTTTGCATCACATAATTTTCAGTATGCAACATTAATTATTTATCACAAAGCAAAAAAAGACAACATCACCAGGCAAAAACACACGCTTGGAGTGGCATTTTTTGTCTATTTCACCACAGTGACACTGGCAAGGTATTATGGGTAATAAAACTCTAACTGCTAAAGGGAAAAAAAGGCCTGCGTGGGTTTCAGGGTTTATTTTGCAATGAGGTAATAGCATAAGCTTTGCTAGTATGAATTCTTATTATTGATTAGTCATCATTTACACTGCATATTAATCTCATGTGACTTGTGTATTTTATGTGTTCTGTCCTGATTTGCTGAACCACTTCCTATCCTCTCAGTAATTCAATGCCGTCCTACCATAGTGGGGTTACTCTTGGACACCCAGGCGGATCTGTGACAGCAGTGGTGCTAATAAGCTACATGGACATGGTGCACGAGGTCCCTTTTCTGACAGGTCGGGGAACCTAGGGAAACATCAGGATACGTTATCCTCTCTCACTGAGGTGCTGACCTTGCTGGTTTCTCCCCTAAGGGCAGATAATGATTCCCGTAAGGACATTCAGGGATTCATTATTCAGCATCGTATAAAGTGCCCGTCATACTTATCTCCCCCAAAATGATGCGTGCGTCATCTGACATATCTGGCATGGCGGCTGGGCACTTGCTGTCTGTTGTCCTGCTGGAGAGGCAAGGGCCTGGCAGAGTCTCTCCACAGCCATGTGACCAGAATGGCAGCCCAATAGGGATGGAGAAGCAGCCATGCCCACAGTATCTGACCAAAGGCTTTCACCGCTAGCCACATCATTTGGCTGTCACGGCTGAGCGATTAAGCGGAACTCATCTAGGATGACATCCAGTATAAAAAATGCCTCTTCCAACACAGAAATATTACAGCAATATAAATGAATTTCACAGAGGTGCTGCTCTTTCATATAGGCAGCCCTTTGGTGTAAAGCACTAGAGACCGGGATTGGTCTCCTAAAGGTGACCCCAGAGACCTCTAGGTCCCTCTAACGATCGAGGACTCAATAACCCCCATGAAGCCTAGCTGCGTCTACTCCTGTGTGTGACAGATGCCCTGGCAGCCCCTCAGAACTGCCCCAGAAACATGTGACCGGGGCATCTGCCCAACTCTTGGACCCCAAGCCCCCTCTGCATCTGTGGATTGGGTCAAGAGGAAAGCTTCCCTAACAGGAAATGCTGTGTGCTGAGTCAAAGTACCAGAGTGTAGAGTGAAAGCACCTAAGTGCAGAGTCAAAGCACAGGGGCGAAGAGTCACAGCACCAGTGTGCAGAGTAAAAGTACCAGTATGCTGAGTCAAAGCACTGCGGCACCAAGTCAAAGCACCAGGGTGCACAGTGAAAGCACTGGAGTGCCAAGAAAATGTACCAGGTACCAGGGTGCAAAATCTAATTAACAGGGGTAATGAGTCAAAGCACCATGGTTCTGAGTCAAAGCAGCAGGGTGCCAAGTCAAAGCACAGATTCTGGACTGGCTGGTGTATGACATGGTAGAGGACATCTGATGACCCTGCAGGACCCCCCCCAGGGACTAAAATATAGATTTCTTCTCAGGCAGGGGCCCGCAAAGCTGCAATGCCTCGACTTAAAGCACAAAACAAACAATACTGTTGTAACAAAACTACTTCTAGAATTACAAAGAACAAGTGCACCCGTGCACAACTGTTCCATTATGAGTCTGGGCTCTAGATCCTTCTCCCGCATCTTCCCTTCCGAGTCGCGTGTCAAGGTTATGCACAGGCAGCTGAAGGCGACCAGGCTTGTGTTCAGTTCATAAGAGGCTAAGATGCCGATTAATATGCAAATTATTCCTCACTATAAATAATGGTGGGGGGGGGCCTTCAAAGCGTAATGCTAATCGAAGCCAGACAAGCAGCTGCTGGCCTATTTCGTGGGCTGGCTCTACAAGTGGCCTGCAGCAGCCATCGGAGATGGAGACTAATCACAGCTAACAGCAGCAGTAAAGACACAATAGGAAAAGGTTCCCACTGGCAGCAGGTCTCCATCTCCAACTTGCTTCAGTCCTCAACTATCCCAGAATCCCGCACCGTCACCCAAGGCACTGGCGCATTAATGCTTAATGGTCTTTCTCTTCGCTACCCTTCATCCTGAGGGCTGTGACATCAGCCAAAACAACAACCCCGAGGAACAAACATGATTTATTTCTGATTCTTCTTAATGTTGCATTGCTTTCTTTTTTTTTTTTTTTTAAATAGTCATTTCACAGCAGGGAGGACAAACGAGGAACAAGTGAAATCTGAAAGCAGCAAAAACAAGTTCCTTTATGATCCATTGTCACACTGTGCCTGCATAGAGCAAAAGCAGAGGTACTCCTCAAAGTGCAGCTCGATGACAACAAGCATTGTGGGTAAAGGGCCTCCAGTCCACTCACCGACCTGTGTGGATTGACAGGTCCAACACCATCCTTTCTCTGCTGCTTTGGGGCCCAGTTCTAGCCCTTAATCTATAATGCCATGTAGACATACCTCTTAAACATCCCCCATACTGAGAACTGGATGACCTTCATTTCTGCTCAGCCTTGATGTACTTAAAATTTTCATTGCCACCAGTGATATGTGGCACCTGTAAACTAGCTGTCAAAAGCAGTAGTAAAATTGAAAAATTTCTTTTCAATTATTGGCTCAGAATGTGACTAATTGCTTGTTAAGACGTATTAAGAACCTGTTGTTAGGGATAATTGTACAGAATCTTAGACTCCAAAGTGTAGAGATAAAAATCCATTTTACTATTACCCGAACAGTGTCTTAATAGTGGAATCTAGCTGTCTTGAAGCTACATTACTTAGTTATCCATAGTGATTGATTTAAACAGATTTGCATACTAGGAGGACTGTGACATCATCAGCAATGAACCAATCAGGTCCCAGATTTCTGAGAGGAGGCTGAATCAGCGCAACTGCTCTTCTTAAATGGTCACGGAAGGTGTCAGTTCCCCCCAGAATTTTGCATAATTATTCGATTGCCAAGGCCATGCCAGCATTGCGTAACGTCTGCCAGCTGATTGACTCATTGCCTGGCACGCGCCCGGCTGGCTTGGCGGCGCTCCATCGCTCCACGCTGCCACATCCGCAGCCCTCGCCGCTTCTGCTGCATGGCGAGCCGCTCGTCAGGCCTGCACATGTGCCCGGTCCTCCTCCTGCAGATTAATACCCTCCTTCTGCCAGTTCTCCTTTCCTCTTCCGACTGATGTTATTCCACGCTTCCTCTATCACTCCACACCTCTCCCTCCACATCGCCCCCCACCCCCTGCCAGATCCTGCACAGGCCTGAAAAATCCCGGCACCTCCAGAGTATCCAGCATTTCCGCTCCATATGTGGAGCCATGACAGCTCGCTGTGTAGCAGGTAGCACGACGAGCCGGGGTTCAGACAGGTAAGCCGGCCCCAGACAGCGACCCCAGCACTGCCCCCACTCTGCCGTGGGTGGGACAAAGCTTTCTCTGTGTTTATCTTTCGCTTTGCTATTGAGATATCAGTGTGCTGCTGGGACACTCCATAGAAGAGCGGGAAGCCAGGCAGCTTGTCAAGGTCTGTATCAATACCGACTCATAGACGTCTTATCATTCAGTCCCGTGGTGCCATTATTCGGTTTCAGGCCTGATGCCCTTTAGGCTGCCTGAAAGTTTGTGTAAATATTGCTCATCGTTGAACAAACTAATGTAATGTTTTCGGACTGCCGCGAAGTACCTGTGGGAACATGCACACAGCTAGGGGTGGGAATCAAACTCTAACCATAGAGGAATGAGGCTAACGGCGCTACACACCGGGCCTCCACGCACCCCCCGCAAGAGGCGTTAGCAAATAAAAAAATCTGGGAAAAAAAAAGAAGCAAATTGCAGCATCCATAAACACATAAACACAAAACAGCAAGCAGAGTAAAAAATTAGTGCCCTCTGTTGCTTAGCAATAAAAACCTGCCAAAAGTAATAGGCAATACCAAGGCTTCTGCGAGCCCAGCTGAGAGAATTTCATGCCCCATTTGGGGTGATCTATCACCGTTGTCGGCGCCGTTATTATTTCCAGTCCAATACACTGTAATTTGCAAGACAACAGGTCTACAACTAACACACCTTGGCCCAGGTTCACTCAATTGGGTCTGGAAATATGTTTCATTGTTATAAGGGCAGTTCTGGCTTTGATAATAAATTACAAGAGGCTATAATTACACATTAAAACAGATGGCATGCGTATGCCACGGAAAAAATAATCTTTAATTACCTCAGGTACCCAGACTTCAAAACCAGTAGCAGTCCACCAAAACTTTCTTGCTGAATATTTGCTATAATATTCTATAGTTGGACAGAAACAGAATATACAAATGTGAAAATATGTAAATAACAGCAGTAGCCTATGGCGGACATGAGGATCAGGCCACAGGAACACCATGGCCCACATAAATTTGATTGGTAGCTGTCAGAGGGAAGGCCACGCCCCCTTCAGTGAAGCTGGAACCCCAGCAGTATGAAGGATGCGTATTCAACACCGCATGCAGTCAGGGGAGCTGAGCATGCAGACAGACTATGTAATATTATCCAGCAGTGCACTTTTTATAGCATGCCTGGGCGTAACATAGCCCCATTGGCACACAGATGCACTTCTGATTCCCATTCCCACCAGACAGAGGTCACTGGCACAAGCCCCACCCCCAGATATACAATACACAGTCACGTGACGGCAGTCACTCCACATAACATGTTGTCTATTTGCCATTATACTGCTAACAATTTGATGAATACTGAACAGATGATGAGGAAAATGAATGAATGATGGATGAATGACAACAGACGAATGAATGTGAATGACAATGAATGAATGTCAATGAATGAATGATGGATGAATGACAGACGAATGAATGTGAATGACAATGAATGAATGAATGAATGAATGAACGAACATGGAATTGTGTTTCATACTGTTTGTAACGTCAGAGGTAACTTGACATTCATCTGCAAACTCAATTCTGAAATCAATACCCACCTGTTTAAACAACAAATTAACAAAGAGCCTGAATGCATCTATATCAGGGTCACACCACAGGATGAAGATCGATACTAATCTGACACCCAGACCTGCTGCGTTGGTTGTACAGTTGCCATCATCCGGGAGATAACCCTGGCTTTCTCAGCTTCCTGAATGCCAGCCTTTCAGCCTGCTGTCTTTTTTTTGTCATATCATCGCATTCTCTCCTTCAGGAGGAGGAACAATTGCATTGCAGCATGCTGCCATTAATTCTCTGCAGATGACGAGTTCTCAGACCCCAAATGAAATTAGTGCAAAGAGGCTAAACTGAATATTACTGTCCCCAGCCAGGGGAAAGGGAAAAATCCAGAACCCTCAGTGCACAGTAATGGCTGTTTATGGATGTTATCCTCATGCAAATAGGTTCATTTCATTTTTACAACCGATATGACTTACAAACTGACATCCAGTGTTCACTTTACAAGCACTTTTGTGATGGGTGAGGGGCATCACTGAAACATCCCTTTGTGGATTTCACAGTAGAGGATTATTCTTAAGGGTGATGTGGCTCATGCCCAAAATTAGGCAGAATATCAGAGTTTGTCATTCTCAAGGTCAATGAAGGTCATTCTCAGGGCAGCCATAACTGCCTCTTCAGGCTTGTATGACTGATTATCAAGGTCAATTGAAGGTCATACCTATAGTCCCTCATCAGATTGTACTGGCTGTCACAACATAACATCACTAGTTAATTTGTCATCCTTTAGGGCATTGTGGCTCTTCCCCACTGGACTGTCTTCTTACACAGAAACAAAGACTCAAAGCCTTTAAAAGTATTCCAGCTTCACTTAATCCTGACCGGCGAATCTATTTCACTTAAAGTTGACAACATTTGCTGACGTACTACACCTTAATTTTCCCAGCTTCCCCCACTGCTGATATGGGCTGTTCCATCATGCGCATCACTAGACCCCAGGAACTTCAAAGCCAGCAGAGCTGTCTAAAATTTCAACTGGATTCCTACGTCCTATTTCACTTATTGTGAGGGATAAAGAAGAAACGCCCCCGGTTCTTACAGGAAAGCCGCATTAAGCCACAGTACCGTAAGCAGTGGGGAACCACACTACCGTGTTTCCCCGATTATAGGACATCCCCAACAATTAGGGCACCCCCCATTTTTAAAAAATTGGTCAGAATAAGG
>JAODKE010000068.1:7962524-7979468 GCA_026779605.1 Mormyrus hasselquistii
AACAACAACCACAGAATAGCAACACTACCACCGCCAGCCAGAGCCGGAGACAGCCGACCGGAGCGGGGGGGGGAGGCGGGGGGGTCTGCACCTGGCTGAGGCATCACAGAGGTGCAGTAAACATAGTGAGACTCTGCAAACTGGCCGTGTCTTGAAATTCGGAACATGTCAGTCCTGCAGGAACCCAAGCAAAAAAAACTCTTCCTGCCAACAAGGCAATCCCCCCCAGTACAAATAAACCACATGTCTGTCAACAATGCATCTGTTTATTTAAACAGCCGGCATGCAGAATTAGAACTGCTCACCATCAAATCCCCCCAGTTTAAACCTGCCTTTAATGTGTCTTAGTATGGGCGTAGCAGACGCAAACTTCACTGCCAATAATAATATTGAAAAAGCTCTTGCTCTTGCTGTGTGTGTGCATGCGGTTCTGTGACACCCACCGTTCATGCCATTGTAGAGGCCACGGTGGTGCGGTGACGACTCCTCCCCCGCCGGTCTCCTCTGCAGCGCCTCCCTACCAGGGCTGGACAGCCTGACCTCGGGGCAGCCGCTCCCCACCACACGTGCCTTCTGCAGGTACTCTGGCGTGGAGATCAGGGTCTGTTGCTTGTTCTCCGGGTTGCTGCATCCGCCACCTATGCTGCCCCTGTGCTTCTGGAAGGCCTCCGGACTGGTTGGCCCAGCCCCGAGCCCGAGCAGGTGCTTCTGGGCCAGCCGGTCTGCACAGGATTTACCCTGCTTCTCAGGACTTTGCCCCCGGAGGGCTTTGTGGTCGGGAGTGGAAACCGACCCACAGCGAGGACGGCATGCAGGGAGCAGTGGGATGGAGTATTCGGGGCTGGTGCTCCGGCGCCGCCCTAGAGGCTCGGAAATGGACCCCTCCCCGGTCCTGCCTTTGTGAATGAGCTCTGGGCTGCCCCCTGCCCCAGAACACGCCAATGGCTGCTGCTTGTGGACCAGGTGGTCGGGGCTGTCCGTGCTTCCCGTGCTGGATGTGCTGCTACCATCTCCCAGGTCTCGTGGTACCCCAGAGCCGGGTGCCGCCGTGGGGCAGGCGCTGCCCTGGCTGTCGACGGAGTTCCGGCAGCCCACTAGGGCACTGCCCACCCCGCCTTTCTCCTCATCCAACAGGAGGCAGAGCTCCTTCAGCTCCAGGTTCTCCTTCAGCACCTCCTCCTGCCTCGCCTCCAGCTCCTTTAGCTTCTGTAAGTAGAAGGCCACCTCCTTGCGCATGACGCCGGCGCTGTAGCGGCCCAGCCGCTGCCACTCGCGCGACACCTTCTTTCCCTTCTGCCTGTCGTCGTCCAGGAAGCAACAGAGGTCCCGCAGCTCTTGGTTGTCCTCCTGGAGCTTCCGGTTCACATCCTTGGACAGGGAAGTAGAGCATAACAGAAACAGAACACAGGATAAATACAGAGGCCATACAGCAGCTCCTTGTCTGAAACTTCATTTTCAACACAGGCTATATATATTCAGACCAAGTATATGCTTGTGGAAGTTTTACTTACGCAAAAATGTTCTGTGGACAGATTGACACATGAGTTACAGGAGGCAGGACCAAGACATCTGATTGGTTGGTCACACATCCTCCAGTAGCTTGGCCCCACCTCCTGTACAATCTGATTGGTTGGTCCCACATCCTCCAGTAGCTTGGCCCCACCTCCTGTACAATCTGATTGGTCATCTCTCTGAGCCATTTATTTTTCATTCTGCCCTCAGAACAATTTTAAGTAAAACTCCCATGAGCCGAAAATATCATCATTAGTGATGTAACAGAATAGTCCCCCCAGTTTTTACCATTGCCCACCCCCTCACCCCCTATACTGACCTTTATCCACCAGGGGATGCACCCTCCTCACCCTCACCCCAAAAAAAAAACCTCTGATCCAATTAAAAAACCGCACACCCAATCTATCCAAATGCCCAGGGCATAGACTTGGGTCTTGGCAATAGGCACATGCCCCTACCAATATTGAGGGAGTACGGCATGTTCATCGGGCGGTGGGTACTACCTATGTTGAGCACAAATCTACACCTTTGCTGAATGTCCACCCTTGGTTACACCACTGCCCCCCCAGCAGGACCTGCAGCAATGTGTGTCCTCTAATGTTTTATTTGTGAGTTAATTTATCTGTGAGTTCCATTGCCCACAGTTGAGTATGCATGCCTCATGCGATGCTCTTTAGATGTGCGTATTGAGGCTACCCTCACTGCTCATTTGTCCATGTGTTCCTCTTTTCCATGTCATGACCTCTGTGTCTTTGCTGGGCTTTAGGAGTCACGGCCGCCCAATTAGTTTCGTGCTGGCTTTGGCTTCACTGGCTTGAGCAACAGCCAGGGTACTTCATCTTAGCCTCACTAAATCTCTCATTAATAAGCCCAGGGTCTAAATTTCATGACCTGCGTCTTTAAATCACCTTTGTTACAGAGTCTCATCGGCGAGCCACCAGTGACTCTCATTCTCAGCCTCTCTGCCAACTATCTTCTTCCTTTTTAACCAGCATTTCTCGCCAAGCCCAGCGTAATATTCCAGGTCACGTGATTCATCCGACCTAAGTATGGTTACGCTATACGACCCCCCCCCCCCTACAGCTTAATATGCTCAGAATAAGGTTGCAACACAACATCATAGTGACATTTTAAAGCTGAATATGAAAAGAGTTTATGTGCGGATTGATCTGAGCACATTCAGGGTGTCACCGACATATTTAACTCAAATTTAAAAAAATATCTGAAGTGTCCTACATATTTAATCACAATTCAAATGAAAACATCGTAAATGTAATATTATTATTATTGTGTGTGTGTGTGTGTTTTACATGGTTTAACTACGCGTACCTTCGAAGGTATCAGTGCATATTCAGCATTCCTTCAAAAATACATCACTAAAATGATCTCAATGTCTAATCGCTATAGCATTTCACAAATGTTTGCAAATAGCGGCTGAAATTGTTTCACAGTTTTAGAGTTACTCATAAAGTAGCATATCTCCAATGTTCGTTGAATATGCACATGTTTAGTCTAATAGTATATGTAAAGGTGTGTGCCGAGTACCAAACTTCCTCGGCACCGGCAAGGACGCCTCACCTTTAATCCGCGGATTTCGTTCAAGTGCTGCTGAAGCCGCCGATTAACCTCGCGTATCAAATTACTGTGGTCCAGCATCAGGCTCATCTTCTCGTCCTCAGCCTTCCGCAGCCTCCGCACCAGCTCTTCCTTGCTCCACTTCAGCAAATCGTCATCCGTCAACTTGGATATATCCTCGGCTGGACTTTCGGCGTTTTTTGACATCGTCAGCTGAAGCTGGGGCTGCGTCGTCTTCTCCATGGATTTAAAGTTATTCGAATACGGGCACAAGTAGAAAAAAACACTATTTTAAAAATCCGGAGCGTGAACCTCAGCACGCTGGCAATTCCAAATTATGCTGCTAAAAAAATGCTGTACAGTTTATTATATATACTGTATATTTTCTTGCTCTCGGTAATCCATCCCGAATTTAACGTCCAAAAAAAAACCTATATATGTTCCAATTAAATTGCAAGATAGTAAGATTGTACATTTAATTCCCCTAAAAATAAAAATGTAAATCTTGCGACTTATAATAATTACCCTGCTTCCCTTGCTCCTGCATCCTTTCTGTACTAAGGAGACCCTCGCCGGCTCCCAGGCCGCTGGTGAACACGCCTCCCACGGCGTGCACAGCCTCTGCAAAGAGAGAGCGCTGCCAGCGAGCGCATCGAGCGAGGGTACAGCGTTGGCTGAAGAGCAAAACGGAAAGGGAAAGAGGGATAGAGCGTGACTGCAGCGAGAAGGACTGGCACACAGTGGTGGAAAGCGTTCTCTTCTCCCCCCCTCCTCCCGGCCAGTTCTTTTCTGCTTTTGCGTGGGATTTGGGAGTGCGTTTCATTGCTGCCTACCGCCACCTACAGGACCGAAGTATTCCTGCTCATACACCAAATATATGACGCTATGCATTTTAGAATATAAAATGCTGGAATGTTTGAAGTTGCAAATTGACCCGGTAACAGTATTTTTTTATTATCTGTAGCCCATTTCGCTATAGATATTAGTTGGCTGATGAAGTAATTTACATAGAGCCTTAAACTGTCCTTTGCGGTGATAAATTGTACAAATCTAAACCCCTTAAAGTGTCAAAGACAAAATATTCATCTATAAATGGGATAACATGCCAACTCTGCACTCATGGGGTCAGCCAGCTCTGGAGGTGTGTGGCTTCAGCCAGATAAAGAAAAGATTTGTCCTTCATTAAAAACACAGCACAACTTCTGATTTAACATGTTACTTATAGCAACCTATGTAGTCTAATGCAGAGTGAAGTTTCTCAAGTTCTTATTAATTGAAGACAATATATTTTTTAATTTGTTCATTATTACTTAATTGGTACTGTTATGCACATGAAGCTGTTGCTGCTTGTTTAAATCCATATGGCATCAGTTTCACAAGGGCATCATCAAGCAGGATGGCCAGTGGGGAACTGCTGGGCCAACGGCGAAAAGGCACAGTTTTCCAAGACCACTGTTCTGTTGCACTATACAAGTGAGCTTGGATCCTATTCCAGGAAGCAGGATGGGATACTAGTTTAATCGAAGGCACATATTAAGGTGAAAGGAAAACTACAGCAAAATAGGAAATGTAAACACACAACAGACTGGAATCCATGAGCCTACTATATATAATATTTTTTCCATAACACAGTTAAAAATGTAACTGAAGTATGATACCTTAACACGCGTTTAATATTGGGCCCACTGACTGATCCCTGACTTGGCCTGCTTGAGAGGGATCACATTTTTGCGTGTTTGGTTGTTGTACCAGTAACGTACTAGCCACGCGTTTCACATTACATTTATATGAAAACAGTTAGGAAAAGACATCTTCACAATGGAGTGTTTGACGGATGCTTTAGAAAGATTGACTTCGTAAGGTAATAATACAGACTGGCAAACTTTGCTTGATCAGCTTTTAATCAAGGTTTTATCATTAAAAGTTATGACCATAAATAATTGCATAATGAAACTTCCCAGTCGACTGTATTTACCCTTCAATAATATCCGTCCTCATGCCATTCCTCAACAGGGGTATGGTTGTAATGACAACGTTCAGAAAACGTATCCCGAAGACCGAAAACCATCGTTGAACATGGTATCCTGTCTCCCCCTAGTGGTGTACAGGCGTATTTTATCTAGCTTGTCCTGCAATAAAAGATTCATGGCTTAAACAGATAAAGCCCTACGGGAGGTCAGCTACTACTGTACCAGGGGCCGTCACTAGCCCCAGTAATAACAGGAAAAATCCATAAGATGGAAGAAAGCTTTCTCCGTTTTAATCTTGTTTCAACTACAGCTAGCTTCAGGAGCACGTGGATTCACTAGTGCACAAGCACTACTTTTCCAATAGGGACCCAGTGTGTCGCCCAATTTCCCTGAATGGCTGATCCAATGAAGTTCTGGACCCCAAGCTGGCGCTCCATTCCAAATCCAGGCCTTGTGTTCATTTCTCCCAGATAACTAGTTTAATCATGACTGATTCTGATTGGCCATAGGCTTAACACATAGCTCACAGGTAAAGGAAGGCTGGAAAATCAGCACTGCTCGGACCTTGAGGACCGTGATTTGAATAGCCCTGTTCTAGAAAGTATGGTGTTAAAAGGAAAGATAGTAAACCAGGACAGTTTCTAGCTATTGAAAAGATCAGGGGCTCTTCAGTTTACCTCCTTAAATTCGGGCACCGGTGACATCCAGGCAAAAGAGACTGCACCAGAATCCGTCCAGAGTTCTAAACGATTACGGCTGGTCTGTATGCACTCTGCCGATCCAGCATGCATTTGCCTGACTGTATATGTATGCCAGATCTGCAGAGTGAGAGGAAAACTACAGCAAAGTAGAGAGGACGTGTAAACACACAACAGACTGGAATCCACGAGCCTACTATATATAATATTTTTTCCATAACACAGTTAAAAATGTAACTGAAGTATAATACCTTAAGACACGTTACCGGGTCTGGGCCAAATGTTGTTCAGAATTTGCCACAGATCCATAAACTGGATCTGGCCCAGTGTCTTTTATACAACGGACCAATACTGGTCTGAATCCACTTCCTGTATTTGTAACTGATAAGTGCCACATTTACATTGAATGTTACCAAATCTGGCCTGTATCATCACCAGAGTCAAAGTGAGAGCAGTTTCCAGTGGCCACCTAATGTGCAGTGTTCTCTGAGAGCAGTTTCCAGTGGCCACCTAACGTGCAGTGTTCTCTGCTGAGGCCGGGGCTTGAACCAGCAGCTTTTGGATCTCAGGCACAGAGGCTTAGCCCACAGAGCCACTCACCTGGGCCAGATCTGGTTTACGGATCTGCGGCAATTTCTGAACAACATTTCGCCCAGATCCGGTTCAGACTCATCTTACTATGTGGGTTTGCGAAGGAAGATTAGCATCGGGGCTAGAATACTTGGGACTATAGCCCCGAGTGTTCGGATCTAAAGACGCTCATGGAGTAAACACTTTCTTAATTTCATTTTCATTTGTTCAAGAGTTTACACACTCAGACGTGGAAACCATTTTTCATTGCTACATTCCATGCATGGCAACTTTAATCAGCGGATCGGTGTCCTGCTTCTCCTGTAAGACAAATACAATTTCGCCATAGTTTACGATATACATAATCAGATCTGTAAAATGTCTTAATCAGATCTGAAACACTTTCCATCTAGCCTATAGATTAATTAAGAAATGAAAAAGCACTATTCTTAGTGAAAACATATTAGCTTTAACTTTAATTACCCTAAATAAATAATAAATACATAGAAAACGTCTTTTATTATTATTATTAATAATAATAATAATAATAATAATAATAATAATAAACAAAAGTCAAGTATGGAAAGTGTTCTGACTGATTTCCTTCAGTCAAAAAGTACGGGTGTGGGAAATATTCAAGTGTGACTTTACATAATTACTGTGGGAGGTCCGACTATGCAGGTAAAATGGAATTGGCGCTAAAAATAAGAAGTAGGAGTTGCCGTAAATTGTTGGTTGTGATTTAATCTTGGGCAACCGCGTGTGTTGCCGTGAGAACCTGCGATATGGCTGCGATTCTCTGCGTCTTCTGCCTCCTTTTGGCCTTGACATCCGCAAAAAAATGGTCTGCGCCTTCGTTTTGCAATGGCTATGAATGTCCGCAGTACGAGCTCATTGGGAAATATGAGGTAAAGTGGTTGTATCACGTTTATTTCTTTCGGTGATTAACTGTTGATCATTACTTTTCTTACTGTTGATACAGAGTTTCGAGGAACGCCACTATAACGCAAGCCGCTGGATAATGACTGGTATTGAAAGTACGGCGTCATCTTTCGTGTACGACGGTTTCATGAAATTGTATGGATACACCGACGGAGAAAATGTGAGAAGTAAGCAAGGCATTTTAAGTGGGCTAAACGAAGAAAATAATTAAACAAAAATCACCTTTTTGGAAATTCATTTGACTGCAATGTGAAATTTTCATTAGTGTGAATTTTAGATGTAAGGTGTTTAAGCTGTAATATAGTGAATATGTCTTTCAGAAAGATAATTTTGCTGCCTCCTATAACAGGTCAGTATATCGCGATGACTGTTCCAGTCATCGTGGCGACGTCTCAGTCTGAGAACGAGAAGGATCGGGTATCGATCTGTTTTTACGTTCCGCCCAACCTCGACCTACCAGCACCTACTAACGCGGATGTTGGGAGTCTGTACCGACCCGAAGGCAGAGTGTTTGTCAGGTGAGCATCAAGTGAACAAATCAGAATAACAATTTGCATAAGTTAAGTTATAGAGTGGTATTGTTTGAGTGCCTTAATTATTGTTTGGGCATGGTGCTCTGCCACTAGGACCTTTGGTGGAATAGCCTCCGAGTCAGACTGGCTGGAGAACGTCAGTGAGCTACGGGAAGACCTGCTGAAGGAAGGGAAGGAGTTTGACGCTAAGAACTATGTTGCTGCTGGTTATGATCCTCCATGGAAATTATTTTTCAGGCACAATGAGGTCTGGATCCCCGCAGTTTGAGTTCACTGATACTTGTTAATGCCCCCGAAGCAGGGCTTGGTAACCCTGTTACTATTTTAATACTATATAATAATGCAATTACTAAACGATGTTCTTTCGCCGGAATGGCCATACATGAATGTCTTATTTTATTTTTCACTTTCGTTTTAATTTTTAAAAGCCTCTTATTTGCAGATTGTCGCATTAGACTCTTTTGCAGGAAAATCTCTCTTGCATACCAGTCATCTGTGATTTGTAAGATGGTTATGTCCGAGAAACGACCTCATAATGTCAACCGACTAACCGGTTTGAAGAATGTTGTTTGGTCACTTCCTCATTCCGGGTTGACAATTAATTATCCGGAGGTCCGGCTAAAATGGTACTAACTCTCTGTGCAGTTACACTTGTTCGGGTTGTTTAACAAGACGTTTGCTCAGTGAAAATACAGCATACACTACATTACAATGGCATGATTAAAGGGTTTAAGATGCGTAAATGAAATGCAGGGATTTATTGTGTGTTATTAGCTCTAAATAAAGCCTAGGAAAATAATCAAATGAAATACATATTTGTTTGTTATCTTTAAGAGGCCATATTTTAGTTTTGAGTATCTTGGAATTTCTGATATTTATCAGAGATGATTATTTAGGGTAATCAAAACTCATTTACTGGCTTAAATCAGAACAAGGATGATGGATATTTACAGTAGACTTTAGTTTGTTTTTAGGTCAGCAAGATTTGCTTCACTGAGGAGAGTTTTCTGCTGCTCAAATGAGACAAAATGAGCAAACACCCTAGTGAATGTGTGATATGTGCTAGACTGTTTGAGTAGATATTCAGATATGTTTGGTATATACATTAATGTCGGTATGTTGTGTGACATGAGTTTAATAATAGCCACGGGTTAATACCTTTGATCGTTATGTACTTAACAGATGTTCAAGAAATTCCCACAACAGTGGCAAAATGAGTGAAATAGAAGGTGCACCTTGTGTGTAATTAAGTGAATCACATGATCTTCGAAATAAAAGAGTCCTTGTGTGTTTGCTGCTATGTTTTGATTAAGTGATTTATGGCCATAGGTGTGTTTAATGCATTGAAATAGGATTGGGCGGGTGGAGCAGTGGTTAGGCTAGTTTGGGAAATACTAAGTTAAGGCTGGGTCCTCTACTCTTGGGTGGGGCCCTGGAACCTTACTCGGGTCTGTCTCGGACTGTAAGCACAGAAAGCAGTTCCTTTCCTCCCTCTCCTCATGGCCTCTCTTTTGAGCACAGGCCGAGGGCTTTAATAGCACCTGGGTAGATTTATCCCCCCCCCCAGCCGGGGGCAGTCATGGCTGCCCAGTGCTCACACCTCAGCGGCTGCACCATTGCGACACATTTGACCTCCTCTGGAATCACATGGCTTCATTCCTCAGTCCCGTCAGTGTGGAGATCCCCCCACCCCACCCCACCCCACCCCAAGCCCAGTGAAGTTATGCATTGTGGGAATGCGCGTCAAACCTCTGGAGGACTCAGGAAGCACTGTGTCACAGTGACTGATGGAGAGGCGCCCTAATTCACCCTATTGGGCTCCACCCGGGGGGGTTGGGCGGGGGAAGCATCTCCTGCAAGTAGAAACATGATGGCATGATTCAGTGGGTATATATGAGAGAATGGGCTTTGACCCTTTTTCCTTCCGGGCTTAGGAGAGCAGAGACTAGCCTAGCTGCCCACGCGAGAGCAAAGAACCATGAGCCTACTGATGTCTATAATCATCAGCCTTTTTTACAGTGTTATTATTGCTGTGGTGATACATTCAGAGGTGGAAATTTCAGGTCTGAAAAGTAAAAATCCGGACCATGACTTTATTTCAACCAATCAGATGCGTATAAAGACACACAGTCAAAGTACTTAACTGGTTGGTTGAAACAAAATCCTTTCTGGACCTGAAATTTCCATCTACAGATAGATTTATTTAGCAGATGTTTTATCCAAAGTGACGTACAAGTGAGAAAGCAGGGTTAGGGTCAGGGTTAGGGTCAGGGTCAGCCACTTCCTGGAACAATTGGGGTTAAAGGCACTGATCAAGGACCCAATGGTGACACCACTCTGTCTACCTTGGGATTTGAACCAGCGACCCAGACACAAACACAGACAGAGCTCCACACCTGCCCATGGTGATAGGAGCAGTAATCTGTGCGTCGGAACCAATTCCTCTCTTTGTTTAGACCGAAACTGTCTTTTGCTGCAGCAGCATTTGTCTATGTTTTGATTGTAACCTACTACAGTCTTCCCTAAAGTAATCATACTACATTATTATTCATTAATAAGAGTCTGGTCATTTCTGCTGCATTTACAAGAATGGGTCAAAATTGTTGTTTTCTTACGTATCGATTTTACCGAGGGTGCAATTGCACCCCCTATTGGTCAGATAATGATGTTCATTATATATTAAGTTAGATAGAATTTAATTACATTGTAGAAATATATTTTAAAATATTGTAAAGATATCTTTTAAAAATATGGTTTGTGTTAATCATTTCAATGTATAAGGGCTTGGCCCTTGAGGACCGTGATTTGAATAGCCCTGCTGTACGTGCTGCCAAAATATTTGCGGCAGTACTCATTCTGTGCACTAGATGGCACTGCGTGTTTTCTTAATGAAACATACTAATCGCAAATACTGTCACATTACTGTATGTTCAGGGCACTTTCAGCGGACATTTGGAAATTCTGTTAACTTCATATAACTCCACAACATGCTTTTTCACATGGGAACTGTGACAGGAACCTGTAGCGCATGTCCATCCAGGGCTAGATATATCTCTCACCCCGGTTCTGGGTGGCTGTGGGCCATGACAGTTTAGCAGGTTTTGCAGAACATGCTGTAGGGATTTTTCAACAAAGCATTTCAAGATGGAGGGTGGCACAGTAGCTCATTGCTTAGCATTGTAGCCTCACATCTGGGGCTTGAATCCCTCTCCCAGCCCTGCGTGTGGGGGTTGCTTGCTCTCCGTTTGTGTCAGTTCCCTCTCACAGTCCAAACACGTGACGTTAGATGAATTAGTGTTGCTAAATTGCCCATAACGTGTGATTGTGTGTGCCCCTCTCCCCCCCCCCCAGTGCAGGACAGGGACAGGGGGTGCTCTGGTGCCCGGATAATTGAATCCCCCCTCCCTTTGTGGTTCTAAGTGCCCCTTTTCTATGACCAATAATCACGCAAAGTTTTCCCCCCGGACACCTCCCAATTCAAGCATCTGCCCCTCGAAAAGTCTTTAAACAGCACAGTGTTCTCCACTTGGTGCCCTCCATAATACTGTACTGATAAATTACATGAATAAAAAAAGCTGTGTCCCTCACATTTTAGGCTACTGAGTAGCACAGACCACTAGAAGAAGTCGGTCCAAAGGGTTAATCGTTGGGGTTTAGTATGATCACACTGAAAGAGAAGCTACTGTAAGGTCTTCCGAGAAGCCATGAGGAAGGTTACACCCCTGGGGATGTTGAAGAGAAGCCGTCGGCCTCAAACCCAAACAATAGAAATTTCCCAGTACAGCCTGGGGTCCGCATCCTGTCCTGAGCTGCAGGGTGGAGAGATGCAGGTACGCTCCGCCCAGTGGTGACTTACAGATACGACGTGCATGAAATCGGGTTTTCTCGCTACCGGGGGCTCTTTTGCACTCCCGGTTCATATCCATTATTGATGAAGCACTTTTATTCAGAGCTGTCGTCACGGGGCCACCCAGCAAAGAGCTTTTCCGAAAGCGTTGGAAGGAACAAAGAGAACGGCATCAGACTGCAGTGAGTGCCGAGAGGGGCGGAAAGCAGCAGGAGTTAGAAAGCTGTGGGCGCGCCGCTGTTCTGGCGCATGAGCCGCGCAGAAACCGTTTACATGTTTGTGTCTGTGCCTCTCTGGATTCATATTTACCCTCTGTGGTGACGTTAAATTCATTTCCAACTGACTTTGGTTGCCCTCAAATATTTTTGTTGTTTTCGATCATCTGCACAATGTATGTGTGTGTTTTCATTCGTTTGCCCATTTCCCAAAGTGTCAGGGTAGTCTATGTCAGGGTAGTCTATTTCCAGTCGTGCTATTTACCTCATACCCTCAGTAGTCTTTCTGAAATATTACAGAAGTCCCCTGTGTGTTAAATCTTTGACTGAACAATCATAAATAATACATGATCTATTCTCAAGGAGATTTTGTGGCTTTCGCATTTCATATTTATGTTATACAGATCTCTTCCGTGGTCATTAATGATTAAGCACAAATTTACGAAGCTTTCAACACATACACAATCTCCTGATGAATGGACCACTGCCATCTTTGTTTCTTCTGGGGAAGAGAGGATCGGATTGGTTGTGCCTTGATTGACCTGGAGGGGAATATGACCCATTGGTCTGAAAGTACACCAGGTCCTGACACAGGCAAGGCTCTGGCTTCTGTGACCTCATTAAATACACATGGATACATATTGTTACAGCGGGTGTCGCTGGACAAACAGGCACCTACCCTGACACATATAAATACACACACATGCACACATGTAGATATTTCCGGTCTGGTTGCACAAAAGCATATGTTTCTACCCTGCTGAGGCCAGATTGAGCAACAGTAGCTATGGAAGATACGAAAGCCTTTGGACTCACGCACGCGCGCGCGCATGCACGGGATTTCAAACACGGTGTGGGGACGTCAGAGCTTGTGAGACCAATGCCTGACTGAGCCTGGGAGAGGCTGATAACCTGTGCTGGCCCGCCTGCCAGCACCCAGCACCCTCTGGCACATTGTCCCGCCAACCTGCCGCCAACTGCCAGGTTCCTTTAAACCAGGGGGATGTGCATGACAGCTACGATGGCACATTAATGGCAAGAGGCGGATATATCCCGCTCTATCTGTCCCCGACGCTCCCCGCCGCCAGTGCTTTCTCAGTGTGCTGAGAGCGCTAACCGCTAATGGCTATTTGTCACCCAGCTCTTATCTGTCTGAAAAGCGGGCCTGCTGCAGATGTGCTTGCCGCGGCAGGCCAGCGAGCCGGGGGAAGCCCACCCATAGGGCTCTCGTCTCCTGCTCGCCGGTCCATTCTTCATTTGCCAGAGTAACTGCAGATGTGCCGTTGCTCGAGTGAAATCATCAGTGGTCCCTGCTCCAGTGCTAAATGACCGGAATGCCTTGCAGCAGTGCAGCACTTGTCCTGTAGGAGGTGTTGTGGATTATTATGTCAGATATGCCAGGGTCACCAACTGTCACATTTGTTGCGACACTCACGCTTTCAGACTCTAACGGTCACACAAACATTCTTAAGGTAAATCTATATTATTCCATTATAAATCTAAAATTAGATTTATTTTACATTTACATAATGTGGTATGTGACAATGCATCAAGTAGTAAAATTACATTATGTGATGAAAATTTGTTGCATTTTGTTTAGTTATTACGTATTAGTTATTATCGTGCTGTCCTAGAGGTGGGGCAGCATGACATAAGAAGCAAGGAGGTGGGGGGGGCATCTTGAATGATACAGTCAGAGATGAGAGGAAAACTGCAACCAGACAGGTAGAGAGAGACACAGTCAGAGTGAGTGAGAAATGGGAAGAGCTGCTCTGTAAGGCCTGATGGAGTCATTTAGAGCCAAACTGAGATTTGCTAGTTAGCTGGATAACTTCAGGTGCCCCAGTTTAAATGGACTTTATCTTTGTTCATTCGCATTTAGCTCAGACTCCCTGAAATTTGATCCCAACCTAAAAGTCCTGGTTTGTGATCCAGGCCCCAGGCTGGCCTGTGGAGATTACCTCGCAATGCTAATGATGTTGCAGTTACATCAGACCTTCACAGTCGGGTGTCATCACCCCTACCTTAGATCAAAGTCACCAAAGCTGAAATAGTTGCATTAGAGAGTCTCATGTCCGTGAGTGATGCAACCTCTCACACATTTGTAAAAAATGGTGAAATCCCCTGACACATCACTCATACTGAATAACTTTCTGACGATGTAGATTTATAACTTTTTGAGGCCTAATCCTCTTTCGTGCAATTCGTAGCAGAAGTGAAAGTGATGCACAGTTCTGTTGTGGTCATGTTGAATATATCACAGTAGGTGCTTTTTAAACTACCCAGAATCACTCACAGATATCACAGTAGGTGCTTTGTGAACTACCCAGAATCACTCACAGATATCACAGTAGGTGCTTTGTGAACTACCCAGAATCACTCACAGATAGTCTTCAGTCATTATCTTATTATTGTGGGCGAGCAACACAGACAACAGGGCAAACTTTACCTGAAGTTTTTCAAAGTATTTTTCTCCTAAAACATTACCAGCTTAGACACTGAGGTATATACATACCATTCCAGTCTTCTGTCAAACCAAAGAAATAGCATATCATATGGGTTTTTGACTTTGTCTGTGGTTAACTGTGAGCATTGAACATAGCGTAGCTGTGCGTGTGGTTTTTTTTTCTGAGCGTGTGGTTGTGAAAACACTGCTGTAGCCTTCAATGGAAAATATTTCTGTGGCACAGCAGTGAAATCAGCTTTCTGAAGGGCTTTACCTCCGGTGGAATGTGCCACTATGGAGCTGTGGAATGAGGGCCCATGGCAGGTGGAGATGTGAAAGGGTGAAGATCTGGGCACCTGGAGATGTGGAGGAAAAGGGAAAGTTAGTCCACATTCCAGCCACGTATAAAATAAATGTATAGTTTGGCCGTCATACATATTATCGAATATTTTGAGTTTGCATTTTTTTTCTGGGCTTACAATAAAAGGACATCGAACGGGATCACCCAAGCGTGTAAAGATGCTCCTCTTGAACATTGTACTGCTTCATTGACCTGCTGCCTGAAAATGTTCTTTCTCCTTAAGCTTCACCAGGAATTGGCTCCATGCTATTCCTCCCTAAATGTCAAGTACAAGAATGTGAGGAATTGGGGTTAGGCTGCCCGGCGTGGTCAGTCATGTCGAGAAAATGCTGATGGAGGCCAGGGGAACATCTGCCTCTCACTGAGGGGTGTAGAGTCCTCTTCCCTCTGTTAAGATACAGAATTGTAGGCTGTTCTTCCTTTTCTTGACAGATTCCCTTCAAAGAAGGAGGGGGGGTCTCTCTCCCGAAAGCTGCTGATCCCTCTGTTTTGGTCTCAAACAGATTGTGGGGAAGGGGAGGGGGGACTAACACATGGTCCAGACAAGCAGATCAAACTAGGTCAGGGGCAGAAGCTATGCATTTGTTTGAGCCCGCAATTCAACCCCCCCCCCCCCCACTCCCACAGACTCAAAAAAACTTCAATGAGGCCACAGTGACTGACAGCTCTGGTCCCAGCTGGAGACGTTATCGGGGATCAGCCTGAACACCCACATTCACCCCCCTCCCAACTCCACCCCCCAGCTCAGCAGCAGGTTTGCAGCTTAAAGCCAAGTGGCTGAAAAGTGAAAAAATGAATGTAATTTAACAGGCTCAGAGGAATTAGGCCACTAGTTGTATTTCTGTGGCCTCCATCCAAATCCTTTAATGAAAGATGGTGCACTTTAGTGAGGGTATATATATATATATATATACACACATAACTATACACATATATACATATATAGTTCTGCTTGTAAACAAACGCCATCCCTAAGCATTGCTACCCCGCAACATCTGAGTTATAGAACAAGGAAGCATATAGGACAGACTGTGTTTTGTTCTACAGTTTTCCAGTCAGCAGGAAGTACTTCACAGATGGTGTGTCACCCTGTGGCTCGGTGCTCAGCGTATGCAGACACACACAAACACACACATAGAGGAAGAGGTTCATAATTCTGCAGAAGCCATTCTGATGAACTGCTGGTGTCGATGCGTCGCACAACAGCAATACACCTTGCGGTGTTTGTCCTGCAAGTTCAGGCCCTTGTGCTAGGGGATGCAAGATATGCAAGTTGCTCTGGATGAAATCATGTTTCAAGCAAGCTCTGTAAATAATGCAGTACAGTAACTGCACTCCAGAGCTATGTAAGACATCAGACAAAAGCAAAAGCAGAGCAGCAGCTTTTGTAAGCTCCCCGAGCCAGAGGACGGCACAGCTCCCCGAGCCAGAGGACGGCACAGCTCCCCGAGCCAGAGGACGGCAAAGCACCCCGGACCAGAGCAGCCTTCTGAGGCTGGTGGTCCGGGGAGTGTCGCATAACCTGTCTTCCCACCATAGTGCAGGTTTGCTGAGGATAGCGCCGTGGTCTAGTAAGTGGGTCGTCTGTTAAGACGTATGTTTGTCCCGTCGCCACGGCCACCGGGGATACCAGGATTCCGTGGGATGTTCCGGCCCAAGGTGGGGGGGGATCCCGGCATGGCTTCCCGGGGGGAGCCCCGGCTCGTGCTGCAGGTAGCAGTTCCCACCGTAGGTAATGTTACGCTGAACGCATGAGGTTAGCTCAGTGTGAGCAGACAGCCTGGCCCAGTGTGAGAACCTCAGACCTAGCAGGACGCACAACAGAGGCCAGCCAAGGTCCCGGCGGCACAGCAAAGAGCGGCCAAAAGAGCATTCTACAAGAAGCAACAGCACGGGCCACTTCCAGACGCTGGTTAAGGCAAATTTCCTGAACCAAAGAATCAGTGTAGACACCCAGGCCCACATGCCTGGGTAACTTTAATTAAGTCTGTAGAGAGAAACAATCATAAAAAATAAATACTTATAATTTTATGCAAGCTAAGTTTTTTTAAAAGCAAACAGACATGTGTACATAACGTCATACCACCCCCCAGCCCCCCCCCCCCCCTTGTTCAGATGTGTTCCATAGCAAATCTCATGTTTCAGATTTCGATTCAGATTTCGTTTTAGTTCCCCTTCGGCACAGAATGAATCTTGCGAGGCCAGTTTAGACCCCCTCCTGCCCTCAGCCACATCTGTGGGAGGTTAAGTGTTTAGAAAATGAATGTTTAGAAAT
>JAODKE010000068.1:7979568-7994537 GCA_026779605.1 Mormyrus hasselquistii
GTGGGTGTTTGGGGGGGGTGGGGGGGGGGAGGTGGGGGTGGGGGGGGGGGGAGAGAGGTAGGGGAAAAAAAGGGGGGGGTGGGGCGGAGTGGGGGTGGGGGGGGGGGGGGGGTGGGCGGGCTACAGGGTGGCCCACGCCGGTCGGCTCCAGTGCAGAACAGCGTCCCTGCGCAGCATTATCTTGCATCTCAGCCCTGCTGCCCTCGCCAGGCCCACTGGCTATGGAAAAACAATTTAGCCTCTCATAATTGGTTCGGTCTTTCGTTTAGCTTGTGATCCAGTTAAACGCTGACTGTTGGGAATCTTCGGATTTTCTAGCTTTGTGCAGGAATGGGCCAGAGTGTACAGAGGCCCTATAAAAACTTTAGGAGGCTTCTCAAAAATCTTGTAAGAAAGGGGTCACTTTATTACCTCTCTACGATCCTCAGCAAGTTTGGGCTGTAACCTCGAAAACATACACAATGCATTATGCACATATTTCAAGCCCAGGGCTGGGGTGGCGGGGGGGGGGGGTTCCTTGTTTTGTTGCATATGAATTGTGACACTTTAAAAGCAGCACATGATGTGGTGACAATGGTTTACTGCACACAGGCAACTGGCAGACATTCTGTTGTTGAGAAATTTTTACCATTTCCTCTATGACCATCAAGACTCCCCCACTGTGGGACGGAAAATAAAACCAAACCAGAGGTCACAAGACTTTTGTTGATATTTATGTGCAGAAACATCTCTAAAACTCGGTCGTTGCGATTCAGGATTCTTGCTGACAAACAGCCCACTTTGCATTGTCCGGTTTTGGTTCAGTCTTTCCATACGTACAGTAATGTTTCTCAGCCACTCACAGTCTGGAATCCTTGCTTCAAAAGGGTTAAAGGCTATTAAAAACCTAAGAGCTTAACTTCTTGATTCTTGTTGAAAATTTTCCCGTGCTATTTTTAAAGATACGTGGGTCACCAGTCAGTCAAGCAAAATGTAGAACATATAATTTCATCAGTCACTGCGAGTGAGCTGTGAACAGCAGCAAGTGGGCTATGATCTACCCTCAGTCACCAGTGAGCTGTAGTCAGTGGCCAATGAGTCGTAGCCGATGAGCCGTGTGGTGTGGTCAGTGGCCAATGAGCTGTGGTCAGTGAACTGTGAGTTACAGTCAGTGACCAATCGGCTAAAGCCAATGATGTGTGAGCCATAGTCAGTGAGCAGTTGAGCCGTTAGGCCGTGGCTGCACACAGAACCAAGTGATGGGAATCAACCACGAGATGGACATCAAAACTAGAGTCAGATACACAGGGAAGGAGGGGAAAATTGCAGGTGAGTAGCTGCAGGCAAGTGCACAGTGGGCGTGGTCAATGCATGCACGCACTGTGTCATATGCAGTAAATTATTACTTCTCTGAAATTAGCAACTCTATCTGAACTCTAAAGAAATCCTGTCAAACTTAGACTTTCCTGAGTTTGGTGCAGTATCAACTACCCCTCCCCATTATTCAATAAACTCGTAATCAATACGTTTTCTTTTGTAACGATGTTAGAGTACCTTAATTAGCGTTTCTTAATCGTTGTCCTGCGTTTCCCTTTGTGTTGAGTGGATTCAAAGCTATTGACGTGGTTTTATCTACAAACGCCGCTGGCCGATTTTGCCAGCAGGGGGCAGTATCGGACGTATATATCTGCGTCGCTTTCCGTCGTCTTTCTTGCACCCCTCCCCAGCTTCTCTTTCTGATTTTTTACTCGTGTGCAAGAACATGCTATCTCAGCATCAAGCCTCTGCGCCGTATCGGTGTGAGTACGCGGCGCTCTGCCTCTCCATCCGGCTGTCGGCTCCCTCTTAAACACGCAAACCGGACAGAAATCTGCGTCCTGCCAGCAGCAGCCTAGCCGACGCATCCATGGAGCGCCTCTCCTTCCGCCTACGGCACTTACTTTGCACGGCATTACCGTTTAAAATAATATAAGAAAACACTTTACGCTGAGAAGACAAATCGAAAGCAACGGTATTTTTTTGGCAACTTTACTCAATCTTCACACATTCTTCAGCCAATTATCCGTCTTATTCTTCCCCTTATTTCAATTTTCCTGCGGAAACAGGGAGGTGGGGGGATCTCCATGGAAAAGGTAATCGCTTACTGGAAACCTCTCATTATTGGACCCCAGATCTGGCCCCATCAAGAGATGCTCACCCAAAAGAAGATTAAAGCGAGAAGGAAAAGGCGAAAGGAGTTGTTTTGGGGGCAGATGAGCTTCATAGGCTTGTCCCTCCTGTGTCTGTCGGCTCTGTCTTCTCTGGCTGGACATTCAGGTGAGCGATTTGTGTCGATAGGAAATTACCGTGGCCCCATTCCGGGACTGCTGTCTGTTAGGGATATATCATTTTTCCTCGTTCTTTTTTTTACCCATTTGAACTTGTTTGAGTTCAGGAAATGACCCCCTTGCACTTGCATATGCCGCATATTGCATATGACTTATTCGATTTAATTACCCGTGGGTAACGATAATACGATCCCGAGTCTCGGTGCGATCGGGCTGCTGCTGTAGCACGCTGTCAAACACAAGAACGATTTTCTTTTAAAATCAGATTTACCACGAAATAACGATGTCCTTTTGGTTATTGCTGACTGGCGAGTTCTTTTTGAAGTGCGTTTGCTTTAAAGAGGCGTTAGTTTGTCATAAATACATCACAAAGCGGTCCCTAGCTGCGTCCACATGTGCGCCTTTGCTGAACTTGGCCGCTTTGAATGGCGCTGGGAACCATCTGCGCCCCATTATCTCCTGCTACGCGGAGGGTGTCTCTCTTTCCAGCGCACGGTGTACGACGCCGCTTTCCCTTCATCCCATTAAGCCCTTTGAGACGTGAAGTGTGAAAGATCGAATTGCATGGCGCGTAAAAATAGCGTCTTTTTAACATCGATTAGAAACCGCTTGGGTCAAGTGAGATGCTTAAGGAAGATCCGATCCTAATTGTAGGTGCGACGCACAGGCAAAAGGGCCATTAAATAATAAGGGATTCGATGTTTTTACTGTAACACATGGGGGTTGACGTTTGCCTCTTTTTATAAAGAATTTTGACAACTTAAGTCGTCTTGGATTGGTTTTTAGGCTTTTTTCTATTGGGTTTGTTTTACACTTTACGATGTTGTACCCTATTTATTACTGAATAAATATTAGTTGTAACAATATGAAACAACGTATTTTTTGCCGTAATAAACACAATGTTTACACGTTATATAATCGAATAGTCTGTTTAAAATTTTTTGTTATTGTTAGATTTTTAGACTTGTAAAATTGTTGTCTAAATTTGCTGCGATGTTGCTTTGAAATAAGAGGTAATGAAAACAGCGTTTTACATTTAAGATTAAGTTTATTTCTTTTTGAAAATATTATTGCTGTAAAGTTTTAGATAGAGATTGATTCATTTCTGGGTTATGTGTCTTAGGTGATATGATGTTACATTTAATGATTTAAATGTAGCAAAACATATGAAAACAAAAAAAATCTTGAACAAATTAAGGTCAAATTTAGTTGTAATTGAAATAAAAGCTAAACAAATATGGTACTGCTTAACAATAATTTTAATGTGATATGTTTTTTGAAAGCTCAAATTTATAGTAATAGGCATCGTCTATTACAAATGTGTGCATGGGCAAAAAGCTATATGGGTTACATTTTTAAATACCATGTCTGTGGTAAAAATTGCATTCTGATAAAAATGTCCGTCAGAATTTATCATGGTCTTGACTCCGGGCCACGGATCATTTTTATAGTTGCCCCCAGTGCTCTAACACCAACACAGGGCAAAGGTTATAGTTGCCCCCAGTGCTCTAACACCAACACAGGGCAAAGGTAGGAAGGCATGTCTCCACAGATTAAGCGGCCGTCGGACAGCAAGCAAAGCTTCATGCTGTCACCATCAATGACAGCCATCGTGTCCGAGCACTGAAATCAGTGCCCTTTGCTGGACTGTTCGACTTCCATTGTATGCTGTGTAAGGTCTTGTATTGTGAATGACACGGTACCTTCCATTTAACAGCAATCAGACGTGATATTATTTGCTTCCGGAATATGCTGATCTGTGCTGCTGAAATGGCAAAGATTACCTATGTGTGATGTAAGGCTTAACTCTTATTTCTCTTCATTAAATTCATGACGTACGGGGGGGGGGATGACAGAATGCATTTTCGTGCATTTTTACCCTGATGGTGGCTTTGATACCTGTGAAGATGTCCCACTTTGAGTTAAACAAACGGCAAATTTGCCACAGAGTTGTTCTTGTTTGATCTGGACTTGTTCATATGTATTTGCCATCACTGATCCCCTCTGGTTGTGGTAACTGCTTCCGTTTGCTGCTTAGCGGTGCTTCGTTCCCCCTGCTGCCCCTTTCTAGCTCCTGACATGTCTGCACGTGCAGCAGCGCGCCTGCAGCAGCGCGCCTGAAGTGCCGTCAGTTGCATGGCCCGCTGCCCCCTCCCTGCCCCATGCGCAGGACCCTCAGGCTGAGCAGACGCTCTGCTGAATGTCGCATGGATTTGAACGCGCTACAGCCGCCCGTGATTGACTGTGCCGTCAAATGCGTGACAGCACATTTGCCCCTGACCATCCCCCAAGCATTGGTGGGGGGGGGGGGCGGCAGCCTGTCTCTGTGCCAAAGCGAAATGCACTTTTCAGAAATGTGACACCTCCCGATAAGAGCTGGAATAATGAGGAGGTGAAGAGACACCCCCCTCCCCACCACCGGTATAGCCCCATCCTTCAGGCAGCCTCAGCCAAGGGAGAACTGACGCTTGGGTCCTGTCTCTTTTGAATACCATGATGTCTCTGGATGCCAGTTTGACATCCTGCCCAATAGCCAATGGTGTGTGTGTGTGTCATGGTTGGTTTGTGAGCTGATGTGTGTTGTTTATCCTGTCAGGGGAGGTCTGCATCGTGAAGGTCGCGTTCTCGTTCTGATGGAGCCGTACCCTGGTGGTCCCTTATTAGAAAAATTTAAGCACTGGCCATATGGTGTCCTTTTTTTTCTTTTTTTTTTTTTTATAAAAAAAAAGCATCATGACTGTACAACCATATTTCCATTCATCCTTCTTCCAACTGCTCATCCAGTATGGGGTTACGGGGGGGGGTACAATGTTCAGAAACACCCAGAAGGTTGGTCTGCTGCTGGGCAGTCTGCTGAGGGCAGTTTAGACCATCATGGGGCATGTTGGACACTCAAAACACAAAAGCAAGATTTACGCCGCCAGACCTGGAGGTACGAGGCCACTCTGTCACCGCCTGGGTCACCATGCTGCCCTTCTGACCTTTTACTCAGTATTTTATTTTGGCCAGACTCTTCTGTGAAGTGTTTTGCTTATCTCCTGATCCCTTCGCTCCGCAGTGGCTGCGAATATGGCGTCACGTCGTGCATGATTGAGCTTGAATCGCCGTAGTAACAGGAGACGGGCCTGAGCGGCGTCATCCTCGGGATAGACATGTGCTGCTGGAGACTGTTACCCAGAATTCTCTCCGATAACTCCTTTTGCCGAACACTGGCCTTTGACAGGCGGCAGCCTCATCTCTGTATTGGTAAAAGTATATTTTGTGGAAAATGACACCCCTCCCATGTGTTTGTGTAATAAGCACAGAAGTGCAGGGGATGTACTCTGATGTCCACCAGGTGCCAGTGAGGTGTGTTGCCGTCAGTAACCACTTCCCAGTGTGCCACCCGTCGAGATGAGTGTGCCGAAAAGGGCTTAGATTACAATTCTGAGGCCAGCGTTTTGAAAAAGGCGGGCCTGCAGTAATTATACAATAGAAATTAAAGGTTCTGCTCTTGGGTCTGTATCGCCTTCCTCCGCCAAGGTTGTGGGTTTGAATCCCACCTCCTCCATATGTGTGTGTGGAGTTTGTATGTTCTGTCTGTGTTGTGTGGGTTTCTTTCAGGTACTCTTATTTTCTCCCACAGTTCAAAGAGCTCCTATTAGCCTAACTGGTGTCCCCCAGTGTGTGAGAGAGCATGTTTGGCTGGGGTTAGCCCCCTCAGTCCTGTGCCAGATAAGTGGGTCTAAGATGGATGAAATATTTGGGCTTGTGATTCGTTTAGTACTTTGTAGGGCTGCATGAATGGACCTTAGACCTTAGACGACAGGTGCAAACATTTATCCTGACGCCGGCTTTTCAGTACCGCACAGACGTTTACTTACACCCTCAATTTGTTAAGCAGATTAGTGGCGTGCCTACAATATTAATGAGGCATATTATACCCAGAAGTTAGTAATGTGTATGAAGTCGACATATCCGTACGTGTAACAAACGTGTGGGACTTTAAGCTGCAGAAAGTACCACCACACCACCGATGTCATTTTAGCTTGTTTAACCACAATATCTCTTCTTTTAAAAAGTCGTTGCGGCTGTTGAGCTGTCCCTCTCTTCACCGCCACAAGTGCGTCTCGATCTACCAAAGCAATAGCACGTTGGGTGTTCCGCTATCCGAATATAATAAAGGATATGCCAGATTTATACAATTCTCAAACTTTTGAGCTTCATATGCTTCTTATTAATATTTTAGGCATAAACTAACCATATTAACAATACTGCTACTGAATTGTAGGTGTACATAAACAAAGTAATAGTAATTACAACTTTATTGATCCTCGTGGGGAAATTCTTTTTTTTTCACGCCTCCCTCAACTTCCTTGTTGTAGAGCAAGCTGTCCATGAAGGGCTGCCACCTGTTGGGGGCGCCCAGGGTTAAGGGTCTTGCTTAAGGACCTGCAGACATGCTGAGGCTGGGTTTGAACCCGTGACTTTGTGATTACAGGCACACAGGCTTAGCCCACTGAGCCACATGCTGCCCCCAGCATCTTTATGGTACCAAAAAGCCGGCGTCCGGACAAATACTTACACCCATCATCTAAAGCCCCGGCGATTATTGCTCATGCGCTGTATAATTGCAACTATATTGCGATGTGATATCAATGTAACATCGGGCAGCCCTAGCATGTTTGAACCTATTGTGCTGCATTATGTGGAGTGTAGCATGACGGTGTTAGACTTGCTGTCTTCCTCTTTTCTGTTCTCAAAGATACTAATCTGGCAGGACTAGTGAACCCTCATCCTGAATTGCATGCTATTGGCCGTCAGTGCCTGTTGTCGCACTACCACCCCCCCCCCCCCTTTCCCCCCCCGTCAACTGCAGTTTTAATAATGAGAGGGGGATCTAAGACCGCTGACTAATGTAGATGTTAATGTGGACACTGGGCCAATAGAAGTCTCATTCAGAGCTGTCGTGGCCAATCAGGGATCAGCGGCATTGTCACCTCCAGTCAGTATTCTGGTCTCAGTTATCAGAGCCAATCAAGGGGTTACGGATGATGCCTGATCCAGTGACTGTGCTGCTGTAACTCTTTATGTCCTGAGGTAATCAAGCATGCATTCTTTTGCATATCAGGACACTGTCCAGAACTCGGGAGCCATAACATAGTTGTATATGAACATGTGCTGGAGCTCTGCTGTCGATCAGAATGATGGTGAAGGTGATGGTAGGAATGGGCAGATTGATACCGCAGTATCGATACTCAGTACTCGAATGGTGCTCATTTGCTCTCAATTACCATTTCGATTGCAGATGTTTACAGTAACAGTCCCACTGTGACACAGAAACCCCAGTAGCCCAGTTAGAGTTAAAAAGAATCTGATTAAAATTGTCATTTGTCCTCACTAGATTAAATCTGTCTGAATGTGTCTGAGTGTTTATTTTTTTTTTGAATTTTAATTTCATTTGATGAGTATTTTGATGATTATTTTTAACTCTAGTACTGACCAGCTTCTGATTTTGATTCTAGTATTGTCCAGCTGTTTTACAAGTTAATCATCCTATAAAAATAATTGTCATTTACCAGTTTTTATTGTCATTAAAATATTTCATAATGGTATCACTTACACTAGTCCATAAAATACTTGATTGGTATTGTGAGTGAATTGATAATGGCTTCTGACATGGGCTTTTCTTGGGGGGGGTCCGGCTGCTCAAGTGCACCTGGTGGTTTACTGTCGTGGCCTCATTATGGTGGGGGCCCTCGGGAACCCACCGTCCTTCTCCTGGTCCCTCGTCTGCTGTCGCACCTGGACTTCTAATGAAGATAAATGGTGCGATTAGGGTTGACAGGCTGGGTGGATGCTGGTTCTAAAAATAACCCAGCAGTGACAGTATGGGGTCACGATCCGGTGGATGGGGGGGGTCCATCCAGCCCCCCAGATCACACGCTCACTGAAGACAGCGGATAGTTCTGTGCTTTTAATCATCTGCCAAGCTAGGACTGCTCACTACGCGTGCCAGGCTGACACCTACGGTCTGTCTGTAAAGACGCTCCATTAGCGTTATAGCCTGCTAGCCCACTCTCCTCACTGTTTCTTGGTTGCAGTATTTCTGCAGAATTGGTCTGGTAAATGTTTTGCATGTTTTCATGTTATTGAAACATCATCGATAAGGTGAGTCACATTTGGATTATTTCGTTTTCTCCCCTTTGCCCTTCTTTAGGCTCTGACGGCAGCACTGTAGGTTGTGGGTTTGAGTCCCTTCTCCAGTTCAATAGTAACATATACAAGGATAGTAACATTGCTGTCGGGCCCTTGAGCAAAGCCTTTAATCCCCCCCCCCCCCCCCAAATGCTCCAGGGGCATTAAATGACTTTACTCTCAGCTGTATATATATGTGTGTATGTCTCAAAAGAAAGCAAGACAAAAGAAGCATTCTATTGTATTATGTCAAAAGAAGCATCCCATTGTATCTGTAATGTACTAGTGCAAATGGCAAATAAGGAATCTATTAATTTCTTTTAAAAGATATGGATGAATATGCTACACTAGTAGCATGCATGTGCTTTTGTGTTTAGTGGGAAAATTCTGGGGGGCTCAACGTTTAAGTGACATTTTAATGTTGTGACACCTGAAATTGCGTGGTGACTTTGTGGGCCCTGCTTATGGTGGGGCGGGGGAGGGGGGATTTTCTGAGGCACGGAGGGACACGAAGAAGCAGGTCTTACTTAGAGGGGCACGTCATGTTGGGGTTTGGGAACAGACATAGACCTGTGCGGATGGGAGAAGCTGCCTCCGTCTTGACTTAACATTCGCCGCGCGCAGCGGCTGCAGCTCTGCACATATAAATGCGCCCGCTTCAGCCCCCAACCCGGCCGAATGCAAATAAGGGATAATGAGGATGAGTGAAACCTTTGGTTTGCCCTTCTAACAAAAGCTGAATCTCAGAATGAGAGGAATCTTTGGAAAAATGTCACCACACTGCATTCCCAGACATTTGTGTTAATCGCCTCAGTGTCGAGATATTGACTTTTTCCTCTCTCCTTTTTAAAAAAACTGTTACACACCACATAATGAAGTGAGTTGATACCTAAAAAAATGCACCTGGGAGTTTTGTGGTGTAATTCGGATGACTTTAGTTTATATCTGAATATATACATCTATCCGAAGTCTGCATTTTCCAGTATAGGGTGGCATAACCTATTCCAGGCAGCATGGGGCACAAGGTAGGGGAACATTCACAGTGCTGGATCACACATGTTGGAAACCTTCACATCATCGGGAGAACATACAAATTTTACAGAACAACTCTCTAGGCCTGAGGCATTGGTGCTGCCTACTGAACCACCATTTGGAGAATAATGAGTCAGAATTTTAATAAATTCAAATATCTTCCATATACCTAATACCAGTTTTAAAATCGTATGTTATATGTCAGTCCACGAGATATAATTTCCTGTCGTGTTGTATCCACATGATGTCATTTCCTCTCGTGTTATATCCACATAATGTCATTTCCTGCATTTCCAAACCAAACCTACTAGGTTCACTGAAGAATAATGGGAGGCGTTATAACCAGTATCTTTGAAATTCTCAGGAATCCAGGTGAATTTTGACAGTTGTAGGAATTGCGAATGTATAGACTTCAAATCAATTCACCAAAGATACAGAAGCATTTTTGTTCTGGAAGGTACGCCACAAAAAATACGTAGTAAATCCAGTTTCTGAAATGTATGTCATCACTGCTTGCTCTGCTCTCAGTAGTTACATCACATCTCTATAGTAACATATTTCCCAGAGTTCATTCTGGCTCACTGAACGGGTAATGTCATTAACTGAAGAGTGCAAAGATGTCTGCCTGCAGAGCCGCCTGCAACTGAGGGGAAGTTGTTAGATGGTGCCTGACATGTACTCTCGAGAAGGAGGAAGTGTTGACACCACAGGGGTCCATGTCAGCGCCTTCAGGCCAGACTCCGCCCAGCTCCTCCCCCCACCACTCCACAGGAATAGTTCACTCCGCTGAGAAAAATGGAAGCCTGATGATGGTGAAAAGATGTGCCAGTTAGAGGTGAACTGCACATGACTGTCCTAATATCGACAAGTCTTTAAAACATGCAGTGCAGTGCATATCAAAGCCGTGATGTACACCAGTGGCTCTGGATCTGTGTTTTGAGGTCTAACTGCGTCATCAGATTGCTTGATACCTGAAGGTAATAATCAAAAGGTCTTCATCAAGATGTTCTGAAGTTAGACAGGCGAGGTTTTTTTTTTGTGGGCTGCCTGGATGTGACCCCCTCTTATGCCCCTCCATAAAATCCTACAATCACCCCCCGCATGATTATTGAAAATTTTGAGGTCTTCGGCAAGCGGATTTAGTGTTTTCCAGCTGATACGGGATTTCATGGCTCTGCTTCCGAGCGCCGTTAATGGCTCTGCTTGTGTGTTTACCGAAAACCTGCAGGACTCTCCGCGTCCAGTGCCGTCACCGCCGACAGCCGTGCCAGCTGGGGCAGTCGCCGGCTACTGCAGACGCCAAAGAGGAACGACACGGTATACGAGATCGAGAAGAACTGCACGGAACCAGGTAGAGCACAGTGCTGCGATCACGCCCCTAACCTGAAGCGTCTCTCTGGTGAAATGTTCCCTTTCAGGGATTTCCAAATGATCGTATTTCACACCCTGAAACACACAGGCTTTCTGGTTTCGCTTGCTTCTCTGGAGGGAATCAGACATTACTGCGAAGTTTGTCTTCACCACTTACGACAGCACTGTGCAAAAAATCTTGGTCAGGCAAAGAAAATGCTGTTTAATTGATCTTCTTGTAGGTGTAATGCAGTGATATTACAGTGATCAGTGTAGCCATTTCAAAGCTTCTGCTAAAGTCTCTATAAACTATTTTAAAATTTCAAAGCTATTTTTTGAATCGCATGACTAGTCATTACCCCATTCACTTTTTAAAAACTAATTAATGAATTAACCCACCACCAACTCACTTAATTATCACTGACTTTTAGGAGGAGGGATGAAATTCTTCTTAGCTTTTATTCTCCCCTGTCTTCCTGACCTGTATGGTCGGGTTGATGGCCTGCTTTTCGCTGGTACTTGTGACTAGTGACATGGTGAATTGCAATTGCAATAAAGGGAATTACTACTACTACTACTACTATACTCTTAATTTGCATATGCTCTAATGTTTAAATAGTTTTTTTTTTTTTTTTCTTCAGAGCAAATACGTTTCCTTTGACCACATAAGGCTTTTGCACAGTGCTATGTTTTTGGGGCTTTTGAACCAGGCCAGAGTAGGCTTGCAACTGAAGACCCGTGATCAGGGTGTTTCAGTTCACTAGACCTCCCCTGGGGTGGATCATATATTTCACAGATTTATTCACTTGAGATGCAACAGAAAATTGATCGCAACCACCCCTCCCCCCCCTTCCTCCAAGTGGCAAAGGTTTTGGTTGCAGGTTGCAGGGGTTGCATCGTCTCCGTTCTCTGCTTTTTGAAGCAAAATGTGAGAACGCTGTGATGTCATCAGCATCCTCGACAGAGCTGTGAAGTCAGTGACCCTTCTCGGCGGTGCTCGATGGGTTGTGGTGCGAGGGGTGTGGCCAGCCGGTGTTTCTCTGGTGGCCGTTACGCTGCTGTTAGCTTGCCGGTGTCTGTGGTAGTGTCCTGCTTTATCCAGTTGCTGATCTTCCTCTTTCTCCCAGGCCTTTAGCCTTTTAGCGTGCCAGACCTATCAAACTACAAGTACAAGTGCTCCATTTTCAATCCTCATTCATGCTAAGTAGCTTATATTTAGAAACAGGCTTTTAATTGCTAATTTTCACTTAATTATTCTATCCTCACTAAAATACTGTAATTATCTTAATAGGAATAGGGCTTGTTTTATAAGGGAACTAAGCCTGCTTGACTATAACTCTTACTGTCTTTCTCTCTCCTTTTGGTTCCACATTTGAGGGTCGTATGCTTGTCATTGCTGCCAATCTGACTTTGTTGTGTTGCACTAGAGAGCAGACTCCCTGTTTAAAGAGTTGTGTAGCTGGATAGCTCTTTTTGATGAGCCCATTATGTCACCATCCTGTAGGGGGAGCTCTTCATTTTGTTTGTCTCCTGTGCAGGTGATGCAATAACTGGGGCGATGGTTTATCAAAAAGCATTTTGCTAAGTGGGAAAAAAAAACCATTCGGTGACACATGTTTTGTAACTAAAGAGAAGTGTGGGGTATTTACAATCAGTGCAATCACTTCTCCAAGTTGGTGGTTGTTATGAATGTTTGTGCAGCCAGAGGATATGGGATAAAGAGATTATCAGGAGCTCCCCCTGTTGGCCTCTGAGGGCAACAGCATCCAGAGGTATTGAGGCTGACAGGAGAACCCACAAGCTGGATGCAGGGACGATTCTAGAATTTTTTTAAAGGTGGGAGGCGGGGATAACCTTATCAGCAAATGATATGTTTTGAAGAATTGGTGAGTGATGGGGAAGGAGCGCTTCAAGGGCCAGTCAGCTTTCAGCTGGGACCAGTGCACCTGTGGGTTCACCCCTGCCTGGAGGGCATTTACTTGCCTATTATATCCACCATGTTCGGTGAGGGGGGGGGGGGGATTATTCTGCCTTCATGCAAGCAGCCTACGTCCTGCTCTTTAACGGATGGAGATTTGTAATGGATGAAATGGTGGCCGCATGAATGAATTACCTTTGTGCCCCTTCAATTTCCGTGGTCCTGCACCCCTGGGTTCACGGCTGCCAGCTTCCGTGTAGCGTTTCGTTATTAAGCCCATGTCCAGAAATAAAAGTTAGCATAGATGTCTCCTCTCATTACCACCCTTTTTTTTTTTTCCTCTGACACCGGTAATAAACGACGATCAATTATAATTGGCTATATTTTAGAACGCCGTCCTCAGGAAAGGGCAGCTCTTGTGGAACACCCAAGGGGTTTGTTGGGGGGGGGGGGGGTCTCCATGTAGATTGAATTCACCTCCAGGTCAGGTTAATACATTTTGAGAGGGCAGACCCATTTAGCCGGTGAACTTTCTCAGCTTTCAGCAGACGCCAATGATTTTAAACTAAAATATACGCCTCACTCTGTAGCGTCTCGTCTGATTTGCTGGTTCACAGAGCCCAGGTGTAACTCTGAGGGAGAGAACAAAGTGTTCCATGACGTAACTAACGGCAAACAATGAGACAGGGCCTTCTTCTTCTTCTTATTATTATTATTATTGTTATTATTATTATTGTTGTTGTTGTTGTTGTTGTTATTGTTGTTATTATTATATTGTTCCTGGGGAATCTTTAGCAATGTGCTGTGTGCACCCCACGTCTGCCGCAAAACCACGTCCTGCTGTGGGTAATTAGCGAGCTGAATGCTTAATTGCTGAGGAGTGGGGAAACAGCGGATCTATATGACTAAAGCAGATCTATATGTCTATAGCAGATCTATCTATGTCTATGGCGGATCTATAGCAAATGTTCACCTCCTCCCCAATCAGCCCAGGAAGGACAAGGACAGGGAGTCTGCTGGGGACTTTGACACTCGGCTGAGTCCCCCCCCCCCCCGGCCCCCTTGTTCCTTTCACTTGGGACTGTCTCTTCCTTCCTTCCTTAAGAACACATCCCTGTCCACCTGTGGGTGGTGTTGCTCTCGCTTCATCCGCTTCGCCGTTTATTGGGATTCACCGCCTGCCTCGAACGCCACGTTACCTACCTCAGAACAGACAGCTGCTGATTTGCATAATTAATTGAAGCCGGCTAAAAATAGCTCACCCTGGCTACCGAGTGCTTTTTATTTGTTGGGTAAATCCGTTTATGGGTGACTGGAGCTAATTGCAAGTGAACGTCTCTTCTACTCCTCGGCGGGGGGGGGGGGTGGGCGCATTTCGAATCAGCGCCCATTTGCTTCGATGGGGAGCTGGGACGATCGAAGCCACGGGCGGGGAGTCTGCCTGATGTGTGGCGTCGCCATGACAACCGGGCGCATTTTAAGTTGAACCCGAAAAACAGACGGGAACATTCCCAATTCCTGCCTGCCGTCCTGGGGTGGCTGCTTCTACCCGGCCAGGAGAACATGGGCAGAAGTATATCAGGCTCATTTGTCTGCTTCCTATGGGGCCGGCGCTAATTTTACGTGTCTCCCCTGATGCTCCCGGATTGTCGGCCGGCTCTGGTGGGTTTCCGTCCATTATGTCCCTCCAGGGACCCGGGATATGCAGAGCAGGTGTATGCCGTGTGTCTCCAGAGCCTTGCCAGTGTGTGCTGGCTGCCCCCCACCCCGGGGGTGCTCGTTGCCCCAGCAACCAGGTCAAGTATGATGTCATCACGAGTGCCGTAATCTCAAGCACAGGTAGTTGACTGAGCGTGGGGGTTATGTAACGACTAGAACGAAGGGGAGGTGGAGGGGGAGGGGGGAATTGTAGTTACCGTGGCGAGAAAGACCATAATAAAAGCTACCAATCCAGCCGGCGCAAAAATTTATTAAGGGCTGACATCCGTTTGCTGGACAATGCCATGTAGGGAGCTACCAGAAGGTGTCCCGTCTCCATGTAGGGAGCTACCAGAAGGTGTCCCGTCTCCATGTAGTGAGCTACCAGAAGGTGTCCCGTCTCCATGTAGTGAGCTACCAGAAGGTGTCCCGTCTCCATGGAGGGAGCTACCAGAAGGTGTCCCGTCTCCATGGAGGGAGCTACCAGA
>JAODKE010000068.1:8006065-8075290 GCA_026779605.1 Mormyrus hasselquistii
GCTCCCCGTGCGTGACATTCGCGATCGAGTATTATGTCTGGGAGGGGGTGGGGGGCGGGGGGGGGGGGGGGTTCTGTATTTCTTACAATGTGTGGACCAAATGACTTCATAATGTGATGAAGTCCTGTTATTTTTATTTTATTCTTATTTTTAGGGGTTTTAGTTTGCCCATAGAAATGAATGGAGAGTCCCCACAAAGATGTAGAGATCTAATCTATGTCTGTCTGTCGGCGCTTCCCCCAGAGGCAGAGATTGATCAGTGGCAAGTCCTTCAGTAACGGCGACTCTGATGTCATGGACAAGGTCCCCAGGAGGTGGAGTTTAGACAGCAGGCTGAGTGGGACGGAGAAGGGTGTCAGAGGCCAACACGGCTGCCACGGTGTGGAGGATGGGGAGTTCATGGAGCACGGCACCGACACAGAGAACGAGGACAATGAAAACGAAGAGGAAGAGGATGAGAACGAAGGACCCCTTGTTCCCTTTCACGTTCCAGGTACTTTTCTTTGCCATGATTTTGAAAACATTATAACAACAAATGCTGAGTTAACACCACACAGTTTTAGCCCCGATTTTCTGCTCACCAGCAGTCTTTGGAAATTGGCAACAAAACCCCCAAATCGATTGCTATGTGTCGCCAGGGGATCACAGACGTCCGTCAGAGATCTAGCAGGCTAAATATCTGGACCTGTCAGCAACTCCAAATCCTGTAGTGTGAAAAGTGTTGTAACTGGCAATGAGTGTGGCGACAAGCTACAGCCAGCGAGAGAGCAGGTCAGGGGGAGGAGAAACCCAGCGTGAGCTACAGCCAATGAGAGAGCAAGACATAGAGGGTGAAGGAAAACCTAGAGTGAACTACAGCCAATGAGAAAGCAGGACACAGAGAGTGAGGGGAAACCCTGCGTGAGCTACAGCCAATGAGAGAGCAAGACATAGAGGGTGAGAGGAAATCTGGCGGAGTTGTCACATGTCACGAGTTCATATTATACAACTATGAAAGTCATCAGATTGCTATATAACATCAACATCGTCTGTTTGGGCGTAAGAAATGAAATGAAGTTTGGCTGAACTGTTGCAAGAGCACCAGTGCTTCTTTGATGTTATGATGACCTGCACTATATCTCCGGTCAAGACAGAGAAACGGTGGACAGATATTTCCACATGACACTTCTCATGTGTGTTTTTGTAACAAAACAGTTTGGAGACCAGAGGAACTTGGGGATTCCTCCTGGTGAAAGATCTTGTTGACCCCCTGTCGCGGATTAGTTAGGGTGTATGTTTATGTACTCAGACATATAGTTATATGTGATGTTGTTTTACTTTTTATATATAGGGGTATATTGGTATATGTGTGTTTATATCTGGAAGTGTGTCATCTGTGCTTTATATGCACACTTAAGCAGTGGAAGTCGGTCAGTGAAATCCTCTCCGGACATGTGACTGATGGAGCTGTGTTGAAAAATATTTCAGTACCCCTGCACTAAAGTATCTGATGTACATATATAGTAAATAACTCACAGAATAAAGAGAAATGAACAGACAATTGTGTGTGCGTGTCTGTGTGTCTGTGTGTGTGTGTTTCGGTTAACCTTGTCTGTTGGCGTGTTCTAACCTTTCTGGGTACCTACAGGTGCCCGTAACAGTGCCCTCTGTCTCTCCCGCACAGAGGGGCCCTGCCCCAGGATGAAGTGGGCTTTGGCATGGCCCATCAGCCTGCTGCTGTACTTCACCGTGCCCAACTGCGCCGAACCGCGCTGGGAACGTTACTTCCTGGCCACGTTCTTCATCTCCACGCTGTGGATCGCCGCCTTCTCCTACGTCATGGTGTGGATGGTGAGGAGGCACAATCAGCATCCTTAAACATTCCGTCATGTAGTTTGTGAGGTAACATGACGTGTTACCTGAAATTTGGCCTACATTAATGATGTATGTCTGTCTCTTTGTGTGTGGGGTGGGGGGGTGATTTATTTGTCCCCACAATTTGATACAAACCTGTTATTTAGATGTTGTGTAACCACAATCAAAAAACTAAAAATTCCAAAAACTCTCATATTTTGTTTGGTTAATTACGGTTATGGTTAGAGCTGGGTAGGGGTTAAGGTTGTCATGGGAATGGAGTTACTCCCATAGAAGAAATTGATGGACAGTCCCCACCCCCCACCAAGTCGTGGATACAAATGTGTGTGTGTGTGTGTGTGTGTGTGTGTGGCCGATTGCCCCCCCTAGTGATTTAGCAGATTTAAGAGGTCCCAACCCATGGCATGTCTATGCCCCTATAGCTGATTCTGCCTTCGGGGGGGTTCCTCATATGCTGTTCTGTCATCCCAGGTAACTGTGATTGGATTTACACTGTGGATCCCTGATGTCATCATGGGCATCACCTTCCTGGCGGCCGGCACCAGCGTGCCCGATTGCATGTCCAGCCTCATCGTGGCGCGACAAGGTACCGTGGCAGCCTGGAACGGGGGGGTTTGTAGCGATGCAGGGCGAGGATGGTCTTCTGGCCTCTGGGAATGAACGTCATGGACGGCTGCGAATCGAGAGAGCAGGAAGTGAAGGCAGCTTGTTTAGGTACCTTAGGGATGCCTGGAGCCTCACCGCCTCTCTCTCCTTCCTGGCAGGCCTTGGAGATATGGCCGTCTCTAATTCCATCGGCAGTAACGTCTTCGACATCCTCGTGGGGCTGGGCTTACCTTGGGCGCTGCAGACGCTGGCTGTCGACTACAACTCCTATGTGAGTGCTCCCACCTCCCAACTGGACAGCAAAAATCTCCATTCAGTTACTCACCACAGCACCAAATAGTCACGCCTCCCTGACTCTCAATCAACCAATGAACTCCTAGTGTTTATGTAAATATCTAATTATGTAAGTGTGACAAAATCGGCATTCCTCTTTTTCTTTCCAGATTCATATAAACAGCAAGGGACTTATCTACTCTGTGGGGCTTCTGCTGGCGTCAGTGTTCCTCACGGTAAGTTTGGCCGATTTCCACTCTAAAACCTGTTGCACAAGGAGTTCTTGAAAAGGCTACAGTCTACCATGCACTTCACTACCTTCAGATAGAAATGTTCACCATCCCCCTCTCCCGGCTACGTCTGAGCCCAAGAGGGGGGTCGAGATGCCCTGGTGTCCTGTGTTTGTCTGCAGTAACGTGAAGAATTATGAATTGTAGCATTCCTTGCAATGCTCACAGTGTCAGGGCCATTGCTTGCAGCTCAGTAGCGTTAGCTCAATTGCATTAGCATTCACAGCACTGTCAGCAGTAATGTTAGCGTTTAGCTACCTGCCGTACACTTTGCAGTCTTCACTACCTTGTCTGTCCCAGATATCCTCTCCATTAGCGCTCTCTTGTCTGTAGGAGTTTTACCAAACTGTGTGCTGTGTGTAGTAGCGTTAGCGGTGTGGCTGCCTTGTTTAATAGTGTTAGCAGTGATTAGCGTTGTGTGGTCCTGCTGATTCTACCGCTAACTTAAGCCTCTCTCTGTGTCCCTCAGGTTCTGGGAGTGCACTTGAACAATTGGACCTTGAACCGGAAGCTGGGGCTGTTCTGCATGCTTCTGTATTCCGTCTTCCTATGCGTCTCTATCCTCATTGAGTTTAATGTATTCACTTTCATCAATAAACCCACGTGTCGTGACCTGTGATTCCACCCTCCACCCCAACTTATACATTTATACTGCTGGACGTAGGCAGCAGCAGGGAGGCGGTGACTTGTCTCTCTCACAACCCTTTTCTGTGTCCTTGGTTACGGACCACAGCTCATGTCATTGAGTAAAAGCCACTCAGATAGAACAGAGATCGATATTTTTGATGACTACTGCCTGCTTTAATGTGAAACCAATAATGTTTTTAAATTTTGTATGAGTGAGTAAGACTGAATCATGACTATTTAACACCACTACCTTTTGCAGTAAGATACATTCTACTGGCTGCTGACTGTCTGGCTTTGACGCTATAGACTGAAGAGACTTGTCACGACTTTTTGCTTTAGCCGTTCTTCACAGTACTGGAATTTGCCAGAAAAAAAAATTGGAATAGGAAAGTACGGATCGCCTCATGCATATGTAAATATTTGTGGAGGGAAATTTGGACACGGGCTATTTGCACAAAAAGGATCTGCAGAAAGGACACCCGGTTTCTCCAAGGATACGAGAACCTCTGTGATTTGTGGCTTTTTCTGCTTTTGTTTGCACCCGTGGGCTGCCGAAATGACTACCGTTTATTTATTTATTGAAGGTTATTTATGTGCTTTTGCCTTTTGTTTGAAGTCGGTCTGCATCCTTGCTCAACCTGACAGCATTAATTGGTCCTTTTTACTTTCCCTGGCCCTTTCAAACTGTCTCCTTTCATTAAATAAACTGGCATTCCTCCTCATTTTATACAGATTAGTGTTGATGGAACAGTTAGCATATATACATGCACATGTGCGCAAACACATGATTGGATACATTCATCTTTACGTAAGACGAAGGCTATGGTGAGGGTTAGGGTTAGGGAGTCACTCAGAGTTTTACTTACACAAAAATGTTCTGAGGCCAGAAATAAAAATGATTGGTTATCTGCCTGAACCAATCAGGTTATAGAGGAGGTGGATCCAAGCAACTAGAGGAGGCGGGACCAAGGCATGATTGGTTTACCCACCTCCTCTACAATATGATTGGTTATCTGTCTGAACCAGTCATTTTTCACTCTGCCCTCAGAACATGGGTAAATAAAACTCCCATGAGCTTTAAAGTGGTGGTGTCGGCCTTCATATATCTGTTCCATGTTCAGCATAGCCTTGTGACACTGGTTTTGTGTGCACTGACCATTGCTGGCTGATTGGCAGGACTCCTTTCCTGGTCCATTGCAGTTAGCTGGTTGATAGGATCCTTTCTTGAAGAACCTCTCCGTGTGAAGGCATATAGAGGTATTGTCTCTGATTCCAGGCTCCGTGGATCTTACGGTTTAGCTAAGTGCTATAGTTAGCACAATAAAGGTCTTCAGAACAATGCATTAGGTTGCATCCCTCCATCCGTCCATCCTTCTTCCATCCATCCATTTTCTGTGGCAGGCCTGGAGCGTATCCCGGATGCTATTGGTTGATTCCAGCTTTTAAAAGTATTGTAGGAAACATAAGTCGATATCTTAAAATTATTTTCATTAGCTTATTCATACTTTAGTAATGCTTTCAGCTGGGCTGGACGTGAGTGTGTGTGCCCTGCAGTGTGTTGGCGGCCGCCCACGTTTGGTTCCCGCCTGCGCCCATTGTTCCCGGGATATGCTCCAGTCCCCCCCGCAACCCCAGTTGGGATTCAGCGGTTTCAGAAAATGGATGGATGGATGGAAGCCAGTTTGAATCCCAGTGTACGTTGGCGTTCATCTGCCTCGATTCTGAGAGATCAGCCGGACCAGGAGTAGACTGGTATTCTGGATGCCCCAAGTCCAGATAGACAGGTTTTTTTTCCCAGAAGCACCAGGCTTCAGCACACACCCATGCATGGTTTGTTGTCAGAATCACAAATGGCAGAAACACGATCCGCAGTTTTATACGCATTCATAGGCTCTTCTGAAAAGGCTGCCACATGTACAGCTGGGTTGGTCACCAAGAGCTTTACCGCCATCTTCAGAGCTCTCAACGGTGGCCTCCTGGGCTGGGGTGTTCATTATCCATTATCCTAGGTTTCATTATCCAATTTTTAAAAATGTTTTAATATCAGTTTCAGTCAAAGAAACTAGCTTAACATTTTAACAACTACATTTCACACATCAAGGTGCAACAACATAAGTTCCCCAGTCATGCAACGTTCCATGTTTTTTTCTTTTTTTAGCTAGTTCTTTGATGGCTATCGTACCTGTGTTGTCCAATCATCTGTACGGAGTTGCACCGCAATGATTATATGTAAGGGGGTGTCCATCTCCAGGCTGTTGTTAACAGTCACTTCTGAAATAGCCTTTTGGGCCACTAGCATTGCCAAGATACTTGAAATATACTGTTACAGAACTCTATGTGTAGAGAATCAGATTGGAAGCTTTTGGAACGTCTCCATTTTTGGTGGGAAGACTCCTTGACTGTTTTGTCCTTCTTGCCGATGTTTTTTTGCTTCCCTTCCGTAATTTGATGCAATTTTAAGTTTTGCTGTTGATATGGCTTTCCTTTTAAGTTTTTTGTGTTTGTTTTTCTGTTTTTTTTGGGGGGGGTGGGGGGGGGGGTGATGCGGAAACAAACGTGAAAACTAACATTTAAAAGGACATAATACTGTTACCAGGGAAAGTGCTCAGTAACCATGAAGGTTTTAATGACTTTTTATTTAAGGCAATAATTATAATATTATATACAAGAAATATATAATATTTTTACAAGTTTTTATAACTATCTTTGTGTGTATATTGTGTAATAAAAAGTACATTACAGCGCAAATAATAGCATAATAGTGCAGTACATTCTTTTTACCACTAGAGGTAGTAATTTTACTACAACATTGTAGCAACCTGTTAAAAGTTTAAAGAGGCTCGGCACACTCTAGTTAATGGACGTACCCATCTCTACTTAACTCACCGAACATTTATACCTTATTTAGTTAGTTTCACCACGCATTTGATTCATTGATTTTTAATATTAAAAATTGTATTTGGAAAGAGCCTCAATGCTCATGATCAAAAAAGTTACATATTATGAAAACATTAAATCTTTTTGAACTAAAATCATTAACTGAACTACAGGATTCATATAAGTATATTTTATCTGAAGACAATTTTAATTTGACATTTAAGAATGGCTGTCCTCCCATGTTCCACGTTATGTGGTAGTACTGAACGCATGTGTGCATGCATGTATGTCTGTCTATGTGCCTTTTGCATTGTATGACTGATGTTTGTCACCATCGTTACCATCAGTATATTGCTTTTTCTTGAATTCAGGAGTCCTATTTTGTGTTAAAAATATTTTCTTTTTGTAATATTCACAGGGTGTACACAAATGCATAAATATATTAAAAATATTATTTGTTTTAATTTATATATGCCAATGAGCTAGTTTCGTGGTCCTCTGCACTATTTCGTTTAGATTTGTTATGGAAATACCTTTAAAAGTCAGAAACGTCATTTGGTTACTACGGTAACAGTAAAATTTAACTATATAAATATACTGTGTTTCTGTTACTGCCATAGCCTGGTAATTATATTGTACATTGGACATGGGGTTCTAACATCAATACTTATATTGATTTAAGCCATTGGCAGAGTCCAAGGTCACATAAGGTAACATAACAACTATAATATCAGTAAGGTGGGTTCCAGACAGGGCTTTCTCTCAGGCTATTTCTGTGGACTAGATATGAAAACGTGGACATGATCATATCTGAATCTCTGTTTTGTTTTCTACTAAGAGGGGACTAGACGGTCTTATAAATCGTATGTGTATAATTTGTTTTTCCTGGAACCGAGCTCATTTTGGGCAAACAGTTGCAAGACGTGTCTAGTTTTGGAACATTTGAGGATTTCTGTCATGAGGAAGAGGACGTGTGAATAAATTATATATGAAATTATGTTTGTGCCTGCCGTGTTTATTCACAACGAGGAAAGTGACGATTACAGAAACCTTACAGACAAAAGCTGAACGTGGTCTTTCAACTGATGTTAAGTACTTTCGAGAAGCAGGGACAAGGTAGAGGTACTGTAATCTAGATATTGACGAGTCGTTCACACCTATTATGCGGGCTGCCCTACACAGACATTTATTTATATACAAACTCGTAAACGTTAATAAAAAAACATATAATACTAGACTATCGTTTAAAATTCCAAGATCTGAATGTCGATCTACTAAAAACTGCGTGAATATTTATTTCAGCACCGTAAGTGTCGGTAATACGCTGAAGAGGGACATGCAGTGTACGCGGGGGCCTGGAGCCTATAGGCAGGGAATAACCCATGCAGGATGGGGCACGCATTCTAATTACAGCTCCGGTGGTTCCTACATTTAGCCGAATAAAATATCTTAAGACATGAATATCCTTCTAAAATACTATTCAGGCAAGAAAATTTGTTTATGGAATAGATCCTCAACCCCGCTCAGAGGGTTTGACCTTCAAGCGCTCCGCGACACAGACGGCGGTATAGAATCACCAAGAGCTTCTACAGGTATAATCAAGCCAGTTGAGGTGATACCAGCCTATTTCTGTGGCATATTTTAAAGTAATTTAAACAAACAACAAGCAGGTATAACAGAAATGACCACACCATACCCCATATTCTGTCATATATATACGCACACACATACTCCATTTGTCCATTTGTACTGTTACGCTCATTAAAGCAGACGGATATACGTGCTTATAAACCTTTCCGGTGTAAGTCCCGACAGTTCCATGTATTACATGCTGGAGTTAGATGCGTTTCTCGCGTACCGTAATGTCATATGCCATTCACTCGTATACTGCGCTGGGGTTGTAAAATATAGCAGTTTATATGCCATTTTAAAAATAGCAATTAAACTATAGAATACTTCTTAGCTAGATGACAGCCATAAATTATATAATAGTATTTTTAAAAAAAAAAAAAAAAAAAAAAAACGGTCCTTATATTAAATGTGTATTAGGTATAACAAAGATGCCGTTAGAACTGTGAAGACGTCCACCCGAAATGTACAAACACTTTCGATGGAAAAGTTATGAATTACATTGTTTTACGATAAATTTCTGGAAATCACGTCGTCAAATATGCCTTATTTTAGATGCAAACAGGTCGACCCGTATTTGATATCTGTCTATTCGAGTTATTTCATACACGGAAACAGAACATTGACTTTAGTACGTTTGCGTGCGAAGAGACAATAACATAGCGGCGAAAAGAAACAAAGAAGCAGAAATCTTTACATTATATATTTTTTTAATTTGCGCTAGATCTCGTCTAACTTTCCCTGTTGTCAAAAACAGATAACCTGAAGTCAGGCAAAAAAGAAAGAAAATCATGGGAATTGTAGTTAACGTACGACTTACAACGTTATTGTAACGTTGTCGTGACGTTGTAGAAACGTGGTATCGTGCGCAAGCAGGGGATGGTTTGATCGCTACTTCCGCTTATTTTCCAACCCCAGTCTGTTTACATCAGTTTCTTAAGGTTCCCTTTTAAGCTATTTTAATAGATCCCTCTTTTTGAAAACCGAATGGCTCAAAACAATGGAAGCGGCGCCCATTGGTCAATACAGCGACGCGTGGAGGGTTTGGTGAACAAACACATGGCAGACATGGCACTCGAAACACTACAGCACAGGCTTTCTGTCGTGTCAGAAGAGATGAACCATCTGTCAGATGAAGCGCAGAGGCGGCCTGAGGAGGACCCATCGCGACATGCAGACATGAACTTTGACGCGGAGTCTCAGTCGGAGGCGTACAGCAGCGGGGGCTCAGAGGGAAAGTTATCGCAAATAGCGGCATCCTCAGGTAAACATACACCGCTTGGAATGAAGATTGTTAACTTCAGCATTGCTGAATCGTGATCTCGCTGTATTTTGAGTGGGAAAAGTACAATATAGTTTATGTACTCCAGTGTTTATTGATATACGTATTTTCCACATGCATGGTGATATGCCAATTAAAAGTTTATCATTTCACAGTAAACTGTGGCTATACGGTTAGTTTTTTTCTCCTGAGAACAGAACCCAAGCAAAGCTTTCATCTCTGCTTATTGATATGTTGAAGACAAGAGTTAAAAGAGTATAAAATATCAAGGATACATGCAGATTTTCGGTCGCTTTTGGACATATGTTTTCATTCAAATTTTTATCAGGCCACTAATACATTCTGCTCTTCCATTTCCTAGAGACGGCAGCTCAAAGAAAAATCATATCGCTTTTGATTGAGATTAAAGAGGAACAGCAAAAGCAGTGGGTGATTTTAAAGGAACTGCAGGCTAGGATGCAGGGACCCGTGTGTGACGACGATGACGAGACTTTGGAGATAGATCTTCCACTGAGGTCGATGGAACAGCTTGACGAGACCGAGAGGTATCTGGAGGATGCAGTGGCACAGAGAAAATTGGTAACTGTTCTTACAATTTATTTGCTGTTTCTTGTGTGTGTTCTCCTAGTGGGAGCTTTACTTACGCCAAATTGTTCAGAGGGCAGAATGAAAAATGATTGTGTCAGAGAGATAACCAATCGGATTATAGAGGTGGGGGATCCAAGCAACTAGAGGAAGCGACCACAATGTCTGATTCGTTGGACTCACCTCCTCTACACCCTGATTGGTTATTTCTCTGAAGCAATCATATTTTGTTCTGCCCTCTCATGAGTGTGTATTCTTAATTGTCTTTGGTTCTTGTCACTGCATGTAGATGTCTTTTTTTTATTGAGATGTCACTTTTTCCCCATATAGTGGTATTCTGGCCTTATTTCAGCTGTGTGCTTGAATTCTCAGGTGACGCACCTGTCACGGATGGGCGGGGCCACAGTAGACGACGCCATCCGCCGTCTGATGCAGGCTGTGCTCTCCTTCGGAGTCGGCTCTGAGATGAACTGGGCGGGCCGTGGGGAGAAGAGAAGCTTCCGGAACACTAGACTTCAGGGTGTACTTTTTCGTAAGACATCTTTTATTTTTGTGTGTGTGCATGCATGCATTTTTGGGCGATATGTGGCTCTGTGGAGTAGGATTGGAGTTAGGGTGTTCCTGACCAGAAGGTTGCTGGTTCAGATCTAATGGCTGGCAGAGTGATGCCGTCATGGAGCCCTTTGCCGGACGTTGGCTGACCCTTCAATGTCACCCCCAAATTTCCATTCACCTGTGTATGTGTCTCTGAGTCTAATGGGGACCAAGATGGCACAGACAAAAAGACAATCCTTCCATTCACCATCCACCTATTTATCTTTGACAGGGATAGGTTGGTGTTGGAGGGTGGCTGGATCCTATCCCTGGTAGTATAGGGCACTAGGCAGTAGGGAGGGGTACACGCTACGTAAAATGCCACTTCATCTTTGGAAACATATACTCACACAGTCACAAACTATGGGCAGTTTCGAGATGTCAGTTGGCCTATCTGCTGAGGTAGATAGTTCACATCCAGAAAGGAAAAATCCTGACCAAGGTTTTTTTCCAACCAACCACTTGAGCACTTTGTGACTGTGACTCTTTATGCTAAACTGGCTGGTGGAAACTAAACCATGGTCTGGATTTTTACTTTTCTGGACCTGAACTATCCACCTCTGCCTAACTGCATATGTGTATAGCACAGCACCCAGAGGAAATCCATTCGTTTCAGGAAAAACATCCAAACTTCAGACACAGAGCAATAGTGGATTTTATGAGATTTTATAACATCTGAATCAGAAAACTTGTATTATCCCAAAGGAAATTGTTATTATAGCCTACACAGAACACAGCTGCACAAAGACAAAAACAGACAATATGCACTGCCAAACACAGTAAAACACATAAAAATGCAGATGTGGAGATGGCAATAAATAGATGGGTGAATATAATGATAAGTTGTTTTATAAAAACAAACATTATTGCACAGTAACATTATTACTTATCCCTGTAACCCTGACTAGGATAAACACTCAGATGGATGGATGGATGGATGGATAATGACTTGTGTGCATATGTTTTAAGAAGCCCATGCTCTTACTATGGAGAGCCCATGATTGTCATCTGTTCTGTCAAAAAGTTCAGAGTTTAATCAACAATTATGGCATTGGCATTCAGGGGTAAGACGGCATTCGCTTGAGAATTCTACGGACTTGTAGTTCCAGTGCCGGCTGTAAACAAGCGTTCAGGCTCCTCCCTGCCTTTCCAGGGGCTCTGAAGAAGACGCCAGTTGGAAAGGACGCCACGCAGCACCAGTTTGCAGATGTTGTAAAAAAATGGCTCCGGTTCGCCCCCTTCAGGCAGGGGGGGAGTGGACGGCGCCAACATTACAAACCCACAGTGGAGTTCATCTGTACTGAGGGAACCCTGTGATTCACCTGCAGAAGGAGGCCATTTATTTGAATTCTTTGTTTGTGTTTCAATTTTGCCACTGTGAAAGTAAATATAACTTGTCACTTTAAATTTAATCGCATTTAACATTATTTCAAATGGTGAAAAAATGTGCTTTTTGAGCATAAACATTTCTTATGGTTTTTATTTTTTCCTTACTCATATTAATCTGTGCTGTTGTTTATTAAAATTTGAAACCAAAGTCTCCTTATGGGGCATCTGTTTGTACTGAATGTCCATTATTACCATTAAAAAGCACTGACTGGTTAAAATCAATGAGAAGTGCTATATGGCGCTGGGATTGGCAGCAGATGGCAGTCTCACCTTGCACAGGTGTCAGAGCTTTGAACCCACACTCTTCTGATATGATGACAGTTCATGTTTTTGCTCCCACCCACCTGTGAGCTCAGAGGGAGCACGAATGTGAAATGACTGTGGGTCCCCGAGAACCGATTTGGCAAACACTGTTCTGAAGTGCTTGTACTGTAGCTCTTATTCAAAAAGGCTTAAAGATTTGCGAACTGAGTTTCAAACACAAAATGATTTACAGCGATGTACGAAGGAACATCCCTAACACAGCTGCATAAATCTACTTAAAACTATAATGTGACATTTACAATGTAATTGAAGCCATAATCCAATGTATTGTATCATGTAATTAGGTCATCTTTTTGATAGTATAGATAAGCTATATAACTGTAAAATGACATGGTGATTTGTGCAGACTGCACGTCGTAGCCGTATTTGTGAGGCATGATTAATTCTGTCCTGAAGCATTTTCTGGATTCAATACAAAATGTCAAAAAGTAGCTTTGTTTCTCCTGTACTTTGATGGATTTTGATTAAATTGTAGATGGTACACCCAGCAGTTTCCCAAATGCTTGTCCAGTAAATCTACAGTTATTTCTTCATTGTTATTTTTAGTGTTGAATCCTCATTGTTATTAAGTGAAATATTAACTAAAGGCACTAAAGACAGTTCATTTGAATACATGAGACTTACAACTGAATTGCATAATGTCATGTTGTAGCAGGACTCATGGTGCAGGACTTATGTTTAATATTAGCTGATTACAAATACAACCGAAATGAACAGAGACCTTGGAAAAAGCTACTTTATTTCAGAAATACGATTATTCCATCCATCCATCCATCCATCCATCCATCTGCCAACTGCTTATCCTGGATAAGGTTGTGAGGGCCTGGATCCTGTCCCAGGCAGCGTGGAGCAGAAGGCTGGGGTGCACCCTGTATCAGGTGCCAGTCCATCGCTGGGCACATGATCACACGCATCTCATTATGCACAATGGGCAAGTTACAGTCAGTCTAACTGGCTGTTTTTTGTACGTCGGAACGAAGCCAGAATAACTACAGAAAACCTAGACTACATGGGGGGCTAATGCAAACCCCTCACACGCACAAGATCGCGCATATCAGACACCGCTTATTAGACAGCGGACATGATTTTGTGTTTCAGTGTTCGGATTATATAATGTTGTCCTCAAAATGAAAAGTCGCATTTGAAACACCCAGCAATACTAAAATGATCGAACTGTTTAATTAAGCCAAATAATATTGAAGGCTACACTACTTATTTTTATTTTTCATATGAAAAAATAGATTAGGACAATATATCAATATAGGTTATTTGTAGAAATGTGAACACTGGAAAAAGACAGAACGTATTAAAGGACACGTGGTGAAAAAGGAAATCGCACATCCCACGCTGCTGGAATTCAATCCGAGGAATTCCAGCATCTGACACGTGACCTGAGTGTCAATGTGAGATTTACTCCTTATTCCCTGCGGTTTGTTGTGGCCGGTGTAAGTGGCCTCGCCGTGGGACTGCCCGGGGACATCGGCGGCCGGTGAAGGGTACATTTTACAGCATTACAGTTTAAAAAGTCTTAATTGCTTATGTAGGCATCCTTGTAACATTTAAGGACGGAAAACTGCGGAGGATCTTCGCTGAAAGCCAGGTCGGTTCCTATTGCTCTCGTCGTACTCGATCGGAGCGCTTTTCCTTGCCAGACATAGCTTTAGATACTGTGGTCTTCGCAAAGTAACATTATTTTGGATCTTTTTAAAAATGGCTAGGCGCAATGAACTAGTTTTACTGAACGGTTGCTAATTTGTGATTAATGATGCTTAGTAAATGGACCTGTTAACTAGCACGCTTAGACGTAGCGCCTCAACTGTCTTTCGTTAACTTTCACGTACTATTTGTATATTTTGGTTTGGCTGAGCGTTTTAGTGTGTATGATATTTCATGCTATGTTAAGCTTTCGTTTATAAGTATCATGTTTGCGTCAAGAAAGAAAATATTTCAGCAGCTGTAAATTTTCGGCGAGCATTTTAACATTTGGTAATTGGTACCTAATATTTAATGTCGTGAATTATTTTAAATCGCTAGGCGGTGGCAGTGAGCCGGTCGCGCTACTTATAAATAGGCTTAGTTCTCTTTAGTATCCATGCGCGGGTTATTCCAGCGCGTGGGTCTTTCTTAATAATATGTCTGATAATAATAACAGTGAACACCGAGTAATAGCATTTCATTGTATCTGCATCATTTACATCTCGTTATTTTGAGTAGTATTGAAAATATAGTCGTTGTATATCACAATAATTGTCAAAATATTTTGAAATAAATTAGACGTTAATTTTGTGAGTAATTTTTACCGTGACAATGGGGAGTCGGTCATGTGCCAAGTGTAGAGTATCCTTAGATTAATAATCTTGGTTATAATTAGGGCCCTAGTTTTACATGATATCAAACCTTTCTGGGGTTATATGAGGTTAGGAGCAGTATTCCCGGTTTGCTCAGTAATCAGATTCATTATTCTAATTGTGTCATGTATGGAATCTACCAACTCTTACTGGACATCACGTAAACTGCTGACTACAATTCAACTATATTAGGCATGTAAACGGAATTTTAATAAGCCGCTTAATCCACTACGCATAATATTTATGTATGTCAGATATATCTTCAGTCATTTGCCTTTGATAAACATTATTTTTAAACATACAGTGGTATGTTAGGAGCAAGGACTGGAAATCTCTTTCTGCCCTAGATGTACCTGTTGAACAAGCTGTGCAGAGGCAATACCAGCAACTCAGAAGGGTTTTCAGGAATCATGTCTTCCTCATTCTCCATTCGATGAGGTCACTTAGTGTCTGGCACTATTTGAGCAAATGGCTTTTGGTCGGTGATACTGTGGTCCACAGTGAGAACATGATTGTGACATAGTACAGGTTCACTGGGATGTGGTCATCTGGCTTCTTGCTGCATGGGGATCTCCTGGGCTGGTCTGGAATCTCCCATCTGGCTCTTATTTATAAAACATAACCTGCATGGTTATGGTTTTGTGTTTTTGCACCAAGCAGTCAGACATTAATTTTATAAATTCACTTTGCAGCTTTCTGCAACAGGTTTCTGAATTAATGATGGAGTTTTTCTTTTGTAATCTTGGAGTCTTGGAAGGTCCCTTCGCATGCGGATTGCTGAACTTAGCAGTTTGAGTAACTAGTTACCCCCAATGGTCTCGTCCCACTTTCAGCTTTGGCCCGTTGATCACGGGCCAGTCCATTTCTTACTGGAGGGGTGCAAAGCAATAGAGTAGACCCCCCTGATGCATGTAGGGAGTCAAGGAGCCATCACATTGAAGCTAAGAGCCAAGATAATCAAAGATGCAATGACCCACAATGTACTCAGTCATAAAAACTTAAGGTCAGGAAGTGTTTGGGTCTTGTTCCTTAGAGAAGATCTATATCCAGCATTCATGTCCTAAAGCTACTTGCTTTAGCAGCTCACTTGGCCTTCTGGTTCTCCTAGCTGCTGGTGGCAGCATTTCAAGCACCAGAAGAGAGATGTTAAGTGTTTCTGCTCCTTTCGTCAGCCAGTAGTTTCCAAGGTTCCAGACCATAGGTGCTGTAGAAAAGCAGCTGTTTCTGCTGTGGGATTTCACAAAGTTGTAGTGCAACAAGCAGTTAACCTCTTTAGTGGTCAAAAGGTAGAAAGTAGAAATGCCGGTGAGATGTGATAAGCAAATATTTTTAGCTATGAACTACAGTTGTTCATTCCACATTTAACAAGAATACAAAGGCATGTCTTTGAGGACTGAAATACATGTTGCCTGGCAAGATGAATATAATTTAGGTGCTTGTGCATGCCAGTATATGGCTTGTCTTGTTTATGTTTTTTTTGGATGTGTGACACTATTACCACAGTCTTCCATGGTTTAATTTCAACTTTAGGTATTCCAGTTTCCTCCTGCAGTCCAAAAACATACGATTAGGTGAAATTGTCTCTCAGTTGCCCGCAGTCTGTGATTATGTGTGTGCGATCTCAGTAACCATACTGTATGAAAGGGTGCTCCTCAATATGTGTACTTGTCCGTACTTGTGTTCTTGTGTATCCATTTGACAACATCTTCCATCGCTGAAGACCAGTACCAGTACTCAAGAATACAGAGGACGGTAAAAGCTGCCGGTTGTCGTTCTTGCCCTGCCCCAAATATCACATACGCTGCAAATGTACATTGGTTGCATCCTCGCCAAACGAGACCAATCCCATGATTCACTGCACCACAAGTTTGTTCTTGGGAGGCAAGTTAGCAAGACCTGTCTTGCCGTGACCACCGGTATGATCTTTGGTATTGAGAAACACCCAAATGTGTCTGAGCTTGAAAATCAACCAAGGTCTGCGATGTTCCAGAGCTAAATCCATGATGCTTTGCCATGACTGTGCGATGGCTCCCACGGTTACAACGCTTTCACAAGTACTGTGACTAATTGTGACTAATCCAAAAGCACGACTAAACATGTTGAGGTAGCTCTTGTCATTGAATTAGCTGAATTGGATCAAACGTGGCTTTGATCAGGTAGCATATGCAAAATGGTCTTCATGCCGGGATGCAAACATGCTACATCTTGGCATAGATGTGAAAAGGTGTGAAAAAACGGCTAGATCAAGGCAACGCTGGAAAGACAGGCCCATTGCTCAATTATTTAAGCAAAGTGAAAAAATTAACCCAAATCTGTGTGATTTGTATTTTTATTACTAGGGTAAATCGGTCTCTGGCCCGGCTGTGCTAGCCCATGCAAAAATTATTCCTTGGATTTTTCCCTTGCTACTTAAAACCAAAAGAGTGTTTCCTCCACTGATGTAAGCTGCCAGGTGACAGGGCATCCTCAGATAGGTGTGCCGGTACCTTCAGACTTTACTGAACTGAGTCTGCAGGTGTCTTTATTCATGTCCAACAAGCTTAACTGGCCAAGTGCGTTTCCAGGGATCAGAAGCTCAGGGGTTAGCCTCAGCAAACGCATGGTATTACTCTTCCCCTGAGGAAACAGTTTTTAACAAACTGTGCCTCAGTTTATAAACTGGATGCTTCTTAAAGGAAACTAATTCAACTCAACTCAGCTAAACTAAACTCAACATTTCTGAGATTAGGGCTGTCTCTAACTGCTTAGTTGACTATATGAATGCTCTGAGACAAGCTCATTCTAATGGGCTGGTGTGAGGTTCCTGTGAGCTGTGTTCCCTTATCAGAAAATGCGTTTACCTTTGATTTTTCTATCTGGCCGAAGACTTCAGAATGACAGTCAGATGGACGCTGATTCACAACAAGCAACAGCTTGCAATGCTGATGCACTAATGTGGGTAGGCTTTCCTGTTTACACTTCATGTGGAATCTCTATTACTGGGAGAATAGAATTCAATTAGACCCCAGTATAGTATAATAGCTGTATAGGACTATTGAGCTGAATGTTGAACATGACTATTATTTGAATCCACTTACACAAATTAGTATGTTAAGAAGTACTGATCCAAAACTGATTGTGCTGATTGTTGATGAAACTATTGTTTGTGGAGTTCTGGCACTATGACAACACCCATTAGTGCTCTAGTACTGAGCAGCTGTAACTTCAGTGCTGCATGGCACCTACAGTGCACAGTAGGGTTGTTTAACGTTGAAAGAACGTATCATATACACAAAACAGACCCTCAGTTGTTTTCTGCTTTTTGTTAGCATATCAGCAGAGAGGCTGACTGTCTAATTGTGAGAGTAAACGACTGGGCTCATTTAGCTTTGGGGCACAATGGTCACACACGAGCTACGCCGGGGTGAGAATGTGCCTTCTCTGGGCACATATTTTCCCCTCAACGATTTAACAGAACTGCAGAGTCATAATGTACATGCTAATCCCACTCCAGCTAAGGGGAAGGACATTCTCTGTGTGAACAGCATTCTAAGACGTGCATCCCCAAAGCCGGAGAGGAACCCTGACATCACGGGGACCTGATGCTGCATCTAATGCTGTAGTGAGTTCATCAGGAACTACAGGGACCGACATGCTTCCATGGTTGCCATGGTGATGAGGGGGAAGACATTTTTTTTTCTGGCCTCTCATTCTTCTTCGCAACGCTAAATTTTGCAGGACCAGCAAGCAGACCTTGAAGACCACATCCAGGTTTCTTATTAGCACCCTTGATTAACACAGCAAAAACAAACAAAAAAAATCTTTAATCTGTTAATAATTTAATGTCAGTCCCTGAAATTAATGTTTATCATTAGCATATTAAATTTAAACATTAGCATAGATACAGTAGCAGGGGTACCATAAAGGGGGGGTGGGGTGGGGTGGGGTTGGGTTAGGGGTGTTGTTAAGACTATTCAAAGGGCCCTTGAATGACAAATTTATATTATCATTCATAATTATATTGGTCTTCACTGGGGGCGGAATATGATTTGCTCTGATTATGATATGAATATGATTATGATTGGCCCTCTGTTATAGGGTCCCCCGTAGTAAATTTGGCTGATCCTCGCACTAAATTTTTGTTAGGGGTGTTTGATTTAACAACATTAGATCGTCAGGGATTCCCTTCCATTCTCATCTCTTTCCTCCTGATAACAGATAATCAGCGTCTGATCGGTGAGGTTCGTGTCATTAAGTGAATTTCTGCATGTAGTTTTAGTCCAGCATTCAGCGCTGGATCCATGTTCACATGACTGTCTTGGGAATCATATGATACGACCATCGGCTATTCCTCCATTTTGCTGAATACGCTGCATTGTCCATTGGGCCCTAATGAAGGTTCTGCAGATTGAAGCATATGGACCACTGGAGAACATGACTTGCTCGCTGTGAGTTCACAGCAAGTCTTCAAGTTTGTTTAAGCCACAGAGACAAATATTCCTAGGTTGACAGCAACGGAGGATCGATTGTACCAGTATGCAATCGGGTTTGTCGATCGGGGACTGAATGTACTGTATCTAATCTGCCTTTGACTTTGACTATTGCAGTTAAGAAGACTGTCATCTTAAAACTGCCATCAAGAAACATACATCCTATGTACACAACATACATGTCTTTCTTATTATATGTTCCCGCTCTTTCATTTCCTCATATGTAGTTTGCATGCAGTAGTTTGATTGGACCCCTGCAAGAATTGTGCGGTTTAAATTGGATGAAACACATAGTAGGTTCCTTGTTTTTAAATGTGCATGTTGTTTTTCCAGCTGAATGCACTGAGAGACAGAGGACCTTAGACTTCCAGCGCAAATCTGTGGAGAAACGATGTATTCATTTGTGCTGCATCCAGATGTCAAGGCTCGGAGAGTGTGTTCGTGGATAGCTTGTGTTAGCGTTGCTTTGTGCCGTTAGCATCTAGGGGATTAAAGCCAGTGAGATTGGCTTCTTTGCAGTTAGCGTGGCCTTTCTGCACCCTGTATTCCTGAGGCTTTTTTTGTTCCCACATGTTGCAATCAGGCATTTGGTGCATGCTGTGTTTAGTGACAGCATTAGAATAATGACCAGCTGTGCTTGTGAATTGTCACGGTTCCCGTGCAGCCTGGCACACTAACTGAGCGTCATTGTGTTGCCGTGTTTGTTGTACATGTTCTAGCCTGGAAGGGGGCAATCACTCCATTCCTGGGCAGCATATCAGCCAGGGACTCCCTGCGACATGACACTGCGACGTTTTGCATTTCTTCCCCAGCTTAACTTGTTTATTTTTGTGGGCTGGTACAGTGATTATCGCTGTAACTGCACACATCCAGCGGTGCGAGTTTGATTCCCACTCACCAGCTCTGTGATTATGAAATAACCATGCATAACTTCATGTACCGACAGGTTCCATTTCGGTGCGATTTAAACGCATTGATGTCTCTTAAAGTGTAATTAGTGTGTGTGCGTGTGCGTGTGTGCGTGTGTGCGTGTGCGAGTGTGCAGTCTTCAATAGAGTAGCATCTCACCCAACATGCCCCCTGCCCTGAGTCCAGTACTTTGTGGCTTGTGACTAGATGGATGGATGGATGGATGGATGGATGGATGGATGGATGGATGGATATTTTAATATGCATAACAGCCATGACTTCAGTGTGGCAGATGGGATGTTGTGTTTATGCTGGCTCACATTTTGGATGTTATGGGGAGATTGCTAGATGCTGAGGGATGCACGCAACGAACTTCTGGGTGAAGTTGCTGTGCTCCTCATATTCTGTTCCTCTGAGATAACTGTCTCTCGTCTCATCGCATCTCATCTCAGATAGTACCTGGAGGAAGGTTTTACCGCCAGAAAGACTGTCGTCTCTCCTGTACAGACTCGAACAGCCGTGCTGTGGCATGGGAGCCACCCACCATGGCGTGGGCTGACTAGGATGATAAGTGTAGATACTATAGTAGTGGAAATATGTTCTGCGATATGCATTTGGCTGTACTGATTATACTGGTAGAGGCTGCATTTTGATGTTTATTTGCATTTCTCCATCAGCAGTTGACCTGTAACCAGGCAGAAATGCAAATGGAAATCGAGGAGCAGAGCTGCCCCGGAGAGCCCAACATAATGGAGAGAAGAGGAAGCTTCTTCAAGGTGGAAGCATCTGCTCATCCATCTGTCTGCCTGTTTATTACCCTGTCTGTTTACCTGATTGTTTCATTTGATTTGTCTGACTCTCTGCCTGTTTATTGCCCTGTCTGTCTGCCTCATTGTTTCATCTTTGTCTGACTGTCCGTATGCCTCTCTGTACATTCATTGGAAGCTCCGCCTAGCTGCCTAATTGACTCCTTGACAGCAAGTATATTTGCAATGTGTTATTTGCCTCACTAGTAACTTGCATAGGACAAAAGTGTCTGCTAAGTATGTGAAATATAAAAATGTATATGTAGTAATATGTCCCCCCATATCTGTTTCCTTGTCTGCCTGCTTTTGCCTGCTTTTTTTGCTTGTCTGCCTCTCTGTTTGCCTGCCTCTCTTTATAGGCTCTCACAGACCGTCTCCACCTCCTCCTATCTTCACCCAGTCTTTGCCACTCAATTTTTCTCAACTCTAGCCCTTAATCCTGTACACAGACGTGTCGTTTGATTACCTGGTGTTAATGGGAACCTTTTGGGACGTCGGTGTCATTGAAGTGAAGGCTTGGACTCCAACTTGTTCGCCTCAATCTTGCCGAAGGTTACGTGAGAGGAGAGATTGTGTTTAATCTCCTGTACTGTTCCATGTGCCTCCTGAGAACCGCCCCCAGCACTTAGGGCTTACTGGTATAACCGGTATAGATTGTCTACTGGTAAAAATATGTGCTGCATTATATTTTTGGAAATATTTTATATACCAGTAGAGACTAGATTCGGGGTCATCAAATAACGAGCACTGCTTCCCTACCCCTGTAATGCAAGTGTTGATGGTGATTTTACAGTAGTCAATAACAAAAGGCCAAGCTAGGGTCTTCAAACCTGCAAGAAGCCCCATCGGACAGGGTGCTGTTGGAGGATAGAGTAGCACAGACTTAACATCTCTGATGGACGGCAGCTGTCCTTTGATGATACCAAAGGCAGCTCGATCTTTCCTTTGGTATGAGGGATGTATAGTTTATCGTTATAGAGAAGGCTGGGCTTCCCTGATACGTGTAAGAAGTGCAGTTTGGCGACAAGGCCGGTGGCTCTGCTGTCTTAGGCCTTCAGTGCAGGGATTATTGGGCCTGGTCTAGCAGGGGACTCTCCTCAACGTAGAGGAGATCTTTCAGAACCTGAAGGGAAGGGAAATACTGGAGTGTTTCACACAAGGGTTTCACCTTGACACTGGTTAAACTTCAATTATGCTTAATCCTGACATACAATCCCTGGTATTGCTTTGTCTTATTCAGATGTTCAAATTAGCACAGTACAATCTAGGATCTAAGTGAATTTGAGTTAAATTTAATTATGTTCCAAACATTTTGGATCGGTCTGTATTAAATCTGTGAGGTATTAGCTTATGTGCTAAGAACTTCTATGACAGTTCAATTAGAAACATTTGCTATAAAATGAATTATGCGGGTAATTGTTCACAAAATTAGAGTTAAGTGGCTTCTGTCATGCAGGTTAAGATCCTTTTATAGAACATGCTATTTGGTTATTTACGGTAGAGGTAAGTATCCTTTCTTATATGTGGATGGGGAAGTGGGAATTGGCCACTGCTGAGCTGAGCTTGATTTCCACCAGCTTATCATTGTCAAACCTGCCGCATGGTGTATTGTGAGTTTAAGCCATATCGCCCAGCTTTAGTTGTCTCTTTTGCTGAGGTTTGTGTTGAGTTGTGGTGGTCTGGCTGCTGAAGGATATTCTGGTTTTGAGTGGAGCGGGATCATTGTCTTGGATCAAGAGATGGAAGCCACTGCTGCATCGAGGTTTGAAATGAGCGACTGGTCTTTGCTAGATGTGTTTGTCCACATTGACATTTACTGTATAGTAGGTTTTAACTAGCCATTTGCAACTGAAATTTAGAATACCAGCAGCTGCTCCCCCTCATGCATTTCTTAAGTCTTACGGGCTGGATGGAGCGATAACGTGATGGCGCCATCTTGTGGGGTTGAAGAGGAATGTTCACTGGAACTGAGAAGTTGCGCGTTTTCTTTCCCGTTATTTTCCACTTTGATCTATCTCGAGTCGTTCGTTGACTGCGTAATGTAATGGAGATTTGTGACCATTTTCGGAATTCTTAAATATTTATGCAGTCGGAATGTTTCGAAAAGTCCCCTTAAGTGAATTGTTTTCCTTGTTGTTTTTATTATTGTTAATGATTTTCATTTGCCATATTTTTCTATCCATTGCTGTCTCGGTTTGATTCCTGACTCTGTGACGATGTGCAATTAGATTTCCACCGGTTACTCTTAGTCCAAAAATGTGTGTCTTTAGTGAACTGGTTTCTCTGCATTGTGTGTCCATAAATCATCCATATTAGTGTTTGCTCTGTCATGGCCTCCTGTAATGCCTGTATAACCTTATTTATTTTCATTGCGTTCACATTAGTTTGATTTCCGGTATCCGATCCAACAGCTGATTCACACCTTTGCCTCGGAAATCGCTGAGGTGAAAAGCGAGATGGCGCCGGCGGCCCCACTTTCGGACGAAGAGCCCTCCGATGGGGTCTGGCAGTGGTGAGTCGAAATTCGGAGGCTGTTTTCCAGGATTGCCAACTTCGGTCAGCTGGCTGGAGTGATATTTTCAATTCGAGACTAGTCTGCACACGCATACACACGCATTTACATGTAATTAACAATTTTATTACCTTGGAAAAAGTCTGTAGTGTTTGCAAACTACCCCAACGCTTTTGATGTAGCTAATTTTCGATTTATAATAGAATAAAATATATTTGCGTGAGCGTGAGAGGCTGAAATCCTGAGTATGGCGTACGACGCGTGAAAGTTGGGAACCCTGCTTGTTCTATGGTCAGTTCTTCTCCATGGAGTATTTTGCAGCCTATCCAGCAGAGGGAGACCGATTACACTACTATGCCAATGAAACGTTTTCTCTGATCTCGTCTGTGTAGATCAGGGTTTGCCAATATTATCCGCAAGGGGGCGGTGTGTATGCAGGTTTTTGGGATAACTTGTAGGTCAGCTGTTCAAACCCCTGTGCGAGAACTCTTCAGCCAATCAGTCCTCTAATTAGTAATCTAATTAGGGAGTTGCAGCGAAAACCTGCATACACACCGGCTCTCTGCGGATAAGATTGGCCACCCCTGGTATATATTTTTAATTATGCATGAGCATATACTCATCCATGGTTTTGTTGCTGTGTGTTTGTGTGTGTGTGTGTGTGCGTGTGTTAGCTTAACCCACAGTCTACTCTGCAGCTGCACAATCCCCACTTTTGTATGTCTGCAGGCTGGAGGGTCAGATGACTGGTGTCTACATGCAGTCCCCCACCTTTGCAGACCCGACCACGCCCAGGGATTCTGGCTACGACTCCCTGCAGAGACACATGAGCATCTTGGATAGGCTGAAGCAGACGCACTCGGTGTGGCTGCTTCTGGGCCTCGGTGATGAGGAGGCCGTCCGCATCCTGCAGCCGCAGCCTCCTGGGGTGAGTGCAGGACACGTGGTCCGTGGCTGCAGTCACATATTATGTGCAAAGTACATATTATTTCCTCCTCTGGGTCTGCTGTAGAGGTCAGCGGTGGAATGCTGCAATCTGGCAAGATAGCATTTTTGTTTCCGTAGCAACCATGCCAGCTTGCCAAAGGGCTGTTTATCACAGGAGCAGAACGTCACGATAGTTCCTGATCCCGCTGTGCTTTCATTTAGTTGGCATTCCCATAACTGGTTGTACTTCCTCAAGATTTTCTAGCACTGGCATCCAGTGAGTCGGCCCGACTCGCGTGCATTTTAAGCCCTGAGCTGAAGTGAGCGTAAGGTGGTCATGACTGGAAGCAGTTAATCTGTGTTGTCTTCGGCCGGTCAGGTTTTCCTGGTGAGGAAATCTGCGAAGCTGAAGAGGAAGGTGATCTCCCTGCGCATGGACAGCTTTTCGGATGCCGCCGTCCGGGACTTCCCTGTGAAGGAGACCCAGTACAGTGAGTTTATCTATTTATTCCACTGGCCCTGCAGCTTGGCTAGCCATGTGAACACGTGCCGTCATCACGGGGCTGTTTGTCGCTAAACCTTAGCTGAGATTTTCCCATTTTGGAAGTGAATTCGTCTTGACAGCCAACAAAACTGAATAAAAAAAAAAGGGACCTGGCACAAAATCCAGAATCCCCCCCCCTCCCCAGACACATCCACACACACACACACACACACACACATTAGTATTCATATCTTTGTGGGGACTGTTCATTCATCTCCATGGGTATAACCCTAATCCCAATTAGACTCTCAGAATTTTTTTTTTTAAAATTTTAAAAATTTGCACCTTTGCTTGTTACTGGGCCTGTACCCTTGCAATTGTACCTTTTAAGGTACAGAAATGTACTCTGAGGAACATACCAAAGGTACAAACAGCATTAATGTACCGTCAGTGGTATAGAAATGTTCCTCAGAGTCGATTTATGTACCTTAAAAGGTACATAACCTACAGTTAATGGTACAATTGGCAGACCCTTGAGGTTACAGCCTCAGTGACAAGCAAAGGTACAATTTTTTTCTGAGAGTGTATATATGACAACCTTATCCCTACCCAGCCGTAACCTTAACCATAAGTAATCAAACAAAATACAAACATGTTTAGTTTTGTGATTGCAGTCAAAGATTTTTATGAAACTGAGTTTCCCCTTGTGGGGACCGAAAAAATGGCCCCACCAGATAAAAGTATCAGGTTTTCAGTTCAATTGTGGGGATTAAAACACAGACCAGCCTGTTGTGATAGGACTGCGTCACACCAGGTGAAAGGATCAGAAACAGGTTTTATGACAAAGATCAGACAGGGTTTCCACTTATGTTTGTATTGAAGTAGGTATTGAGTTGTGTGTTTTTTTTTTTTTTTTTTTTTTTTTTTTAAAAAAACTGGGCTGTGCCCTTTGTGTTCTGTGAATTTTATGTGACTATCCCATTTCAATGTTCCATTTAATGATCATCATGTTAGTGGCGTACCAACGTGGAATTTTTTACCAATACCAGTAATCTCTGGGCCACTTGCCGAGCGGGGGGGGGTGGCGGCTTCCGGCACTGAAATCAGCCAAGCTTGCTGGCACAGTTTAGCAGAATGACGTTATATCATTTTTTATTTTGCGGAAAACAAAACATTGATCTCTGGGCTGGATTTAATAAAGATTTAAGATTTATAAACATTTCATGTGCTGGTACTTTGAGATGGAATATGACTGGCCATCCAATGCAGTCATCATCGTTATTTTGGTAGTTATGGGGGCGGCATGTGGCTCAGTGGGCTAATCCTGCGTCGCAGGTTCAAACCCAGCCTCAGCATTAAGCCTTCGCTTCCCCTTTACTCTACAAAGAGAGCAAAGGGGAGGCGTAAAAATAATTTTCCCACGGGGATCAATAAAGTTCAATTATTATTATGTTATGTCTTTAGCTATGTTTGCTGCTAACTTTGAATACTGATGAAGTTTAAATATCGGCCGGCAATATTGGTAACTGGCAGGCCAACATTGTGCATCTCTGCATATTGTGTTATCTGTCTTCATAAAGACAATATTTAATGTAAAATAATAATAAAGAGAAAAATATATTGCTTAGGAATCGTGAGAGAGAACCTCAGTCTCAATTTTGAAGGATTTATATTTTGGCCAGAATAGTGAATTTTTTAGGTTTATGTTGCAAACATTACGAAGGCAAAAAGAAAATCATGTAATGTTAGCCAAGTAATAACAAGTTTAAATGCCTGTGGTATGCACAGTGCGTACAGACATACAGCTGCAGGCGCCCATGTTTTCTTATTAGACTTTATGTCTCATGTAAACTTGACTGCATCAGCAAGGGCGTGAGTGATGGGTTCCAGATGTCATGGCGAATACACGAACATGAATTCCGGATGGCAGTTGTTCGATGACGGCCGGCCTCTGATCGCATGGACCTGTGGGAAGCCTGACTGAAAACACCCCCATTCTCCCTGCTTTACGTCTATACTGTGTTTTTGATTACATGATTTTAGCCTATAGAGTAGAGGTCACTGTGACTGCTATGATACACATCTTCATCCAGCTGAGGTCTGGAAAGTGCTTCTGCAGTCTCCCATTGAGAGGTTCATAAGGAGCTTCTACCCTCAAGCTGTAAATACCTTCATAACAGCTATAATTAAATATTTGCACCTTCTACCATCCACTTTGTCATGCTATGCTGCACATCTCCCATGCTGCACATCTCCCATGCTGCACATCCTTTCCCTCTATTTCCCCCTTTTTTCTTTGTTTTTTTTCTTTTTTCCGTTCCTCCGTTCTTTTCTTGAGTTGAACACGCTTCATTTCACTGCAAGTTATAGTCTGACTGCATACCTTGTACATATCTTGGAAATCTGGATTTTGCACATGCTGTTATTCTAGACCAGTGTTTCCAAACATGGTCCTTGGGGACCCTCAGACGGTCCACGTTTATGCTCCCTCGCAGCTCCTTTTAAACACGGACTGTCTGGGCGTCCCTGAGGACCAGGTTGGTAATCTCTCTTGTAGACATTCCAAGCACTTGATTTCTTAATTTCCAGCCCATCTCCACCCCCCCCACCCCCATGTCTCCATCTTCCTTCAGCCTTTTGCCTGGAGGGCTCTGGTATCGGGTTCCCTGACCTTTTCCGCATGGTGGCCTTCTACTGTATCAGCAGGTAAGAGACTCCTGCACACACCAATTCCACCCCCCTATCCATGTACACCATCTTGGTTTAAGGTGGCAAAGCCTTCGCTCATCAGAAAGATCACATGACACTTCCTGTCTCTGAAGGCTTCTTCCTAAAATGTTATGAAGTCACTAAGTCACTTTGTGACCCTTCTAAGCACAAGTGTCTGGATGATGAATGGATGGATATATAGTCATGTGTGACTATAAATATCTAAAGTATTCAAACTGTGTGTCTTCTCGGTGGGGGGTAAATAAATTACAGGGGGGGGGAAAATAGGGAACTGGGGGGCAGGGTGACGTGGTAGCAAATGTATTTTGAAATTGTTTTTAATATTTATAAAGGTCACAATGTCAACACATATGCTTGCGGCGGTGGGAGGGGGGTGTTATCAGAACACAAATATATATGCCCTGTGGGGGGGCTGTTAAAGAAATCTGAATACCACAGTTTTACGGGATATAGATTAAAGTGCAGTAATTGTACAAATATTTGTTGCAGGATTTCATTTGCCTAAAAATATTACGCACAAAACATTTGTTCCAAATTTTGTCAGTAGTGTTATTTTTTCTGCTCTTCAACATTTATTTCCTTCTTTATGGGACCAACGCATGTTAGCAGTTAGGCTTACAATATATTATTATTTTATGCAATAAATAGTTGGTAGACTGATGGATGTGTTATTATTTTGTTTATTCAAATAGATATTTACTTTCCAAACTTAGCATCACCGTTCAAAAATCTGCTTGGCTTTCAGACATCAGGAAATTTTTCCATAATTATGCAGCGACATGCCGGGCCAGCTGTGGAAAAGCCGAGGTCCCAATCCCACTCAGGTGGCCCTCGTTAAGCCCCCAGGATCTGGATGCCTGGCACAAACATCTCCGCTTCGCTATAAACAAGCTATGCGGCCCAGATGAGCCCCCTAGGACACGAAAATCCCATGGTCCCCACTGTTTTTAAAAAAAAAAAAAAAAAAGAGAACTTTTTATAGCTCACTAGGTGCCCATCATGATAGAGTTTTCGGAATTAATGCTTCGGGGGGGAATTAAGCACAAGTCCTGTTTGCGTAGTCATTGCACAGACAGAATGTTTTGCAGTTCGCATTTACTAATTTCACATATAGTTTGCACGCATTTACTTTTACCAGTTAGTTTGATTCTTTCATGATGCCACATGTCGTGCATATTTCGTTTATACTGTACCACTTTGGGCATTCACCACAGAGTCTCCTGATAGACACGCATGAGATGCGTAACTCACGCGCTCAGTAGGATGCGACAAACCTCACGGTTTTCCCGAGCATGTCGTGTAAATCCAGCTCATTTGGCCGGAACTTTAAATAGTGTCACTGAAAGGTAAAAAAAAGAATAAGAATCATTTTCAGTTGCTGTTGAGGAACGGGCGGCAGAACGGGCGGCAGCCAATGTCTGGGTGGCTAATCAGGAGAATTCTAACTGCCCCTCCCCCCGCCCCCACCCCCTGGATGTAGGGGGGAAGAAAAATATGTGGCGGAGCTCTGCTCCGACATGCAGGGTAATGCATTTATTAACAGTGCAGTGTGAGTCACACCACACTGCTCTCCCTGCTGGTGGGGGAGGAGGGAGAGAGGCGTGTCACTTCACTTTGCCACTAATCTCTGCTGTGTCGCCTCCTAGGGATGTCTTGCCCTTCACCCTGGAACTCCCGAAGGCCATTGCGTCTGCCAGGACCAGGGAAAACCTGGAGGACATAGCCCAGCTTGGGGCAGGTGAGAGCTGGCCAACCTCCTATTTTTACCATCAGGTGGCATGGCGTTGAAGGCACTGGGAATTGTTACTGAGTTCTGAGTGTTATATCTGAGTAACTACCACGGTAGCTGGTCTTGCAACAAACTTTTTCATTCTCCTGTATGCCGTTACAAACCACCCCCTCCATTACCCAGAACTCCCTTCCGGTCACCCCCAACAAAGCGTTCTGGGTACTAACTTAAGTAGTTAGAACAAAAGGCTACATATTAATGCAAAACACTGAGAGTGGCTGAGCTGGACACCTTAAGTTATAAATGGCACATAATATAGATGATTATGTTTGTATGAGTCGTGCTGTTAAGGGCCAGTTCTCATGCCTGTTTTGCCTTGAAATACACATTGGCAGTGATTTTATCAGCGAATACTCAGACATAAACAGGAACCCCGAGACATTTGTGAGGATTCGAGGTGGAAGATCCCGCCCCAGTGTGACAATTCACTAATATTTGTGCCCATCTAACCCATTACAGCCTGCTAGCCTGCAGTCTATTTATTGCTAATTTCTAAACAATCAGCAATGTACTCTACACTTTACATGTCAAATTAATTTGTCATTTCTTATTTAGACCTTCTTATAGGCCTATAATATAGTAACCATCTAAATTATGCCTGTATATGTGCAAAGTTGCTACTGTATGCACTGGGAGCAAAGATGGGCCTAGAGTATATAGTTATACTAAGAAATATTGTCACTAATTTTTGTGTATGTCATGATATTTATGTGATCCAAATCATTTTCAGTATCGTTTTAGGGCTCGTGCGTCATGTTCAGGTTTTTTCAATCTTGAATGAATGAACGAACGTTACATTTATATAGCGCCTTTCAACACACTCAAAGCGTGTTTACCGAGCCAATGGGAAGCCGCTTCACCCACCGCCACTGTGTCGCACCCACCTGGACGATGCTACAGCAGTCGTTTTGTGCCAATGCAATCGCCACATTTCCCATTTCATTATTTATGGGCAACTTGCGATTAATCCAGACCACGAACGTCAGGTCCGCGAATGTCAAGGGGTTCTTGTACGTGTATATAAACTTTCACGGCAAACAAATCCACATGGCAGGTAGATCAGAGGAACAAAAACAAAAGAGCCATTGTGACAGCAGCACGGTAACGAACGCGCGGCAAAACTAAACAGACGCATCACGTCACATTAGGCCGGCAGATGGGACTGGACATCGGGGATTACCCGACTTTTGTTTCCTGCACTCCTGAAATAGCTGCTTTATATTTTCCCCTATGACCTGTCTGAGAAGTACCCACTTAATTTTAATTTTAAATTACGTAATTGTTGGAGGTATGCGAATGCGGTCTAGACACTGTGTTAATTACACTTTGACGTGGAATGGCTGAAGACACACAGGCCTCGAGTATTTCTAACGCAGTCTTTGTTTATCTTGGCTCGCCTGGGTGGCAGGTTAAATCCGCACTTTGTACAAACCGCCAGCCACCTGCTCTGCCTCCTTAGTGTCGAAGCCTTTCTCATTCTTGTGGTCGTGCATTTTTACCCCTTGAAGTGCGTGGGTAGTCAAGCCAAAACGGCACTTGTCTAAAATGTTGCGAAACGGCCTTGATTCAGGGTGACTTTTATGTAGTGCAGTGATTTATTTAATTCTTTTTTTTTTAATGCTAATCTCTCTCTGATGGTCAGCATGGTTTAGAAAAAATGCAGATGTGTCAGGGATAGTCATCATTCCGGCGCTGACCAGCACAGATCTCCGGATGTTTGCACTCAGTTATCACTCATGCCTCAAGTAGCTCCGAAGATTCCTGCTCGCTGTCTTCTACGTTTTTCTTTACATTATTTATTTAGTTAGTTGAAGAAATCAAACCGGTTAGACAAGTCGGTGAGGTCATAACGGGAATCTAGGCCTTGTCATTTCAATAGCTTTATCTTGATGATTTACCGCCACAGCGGATACATTCAATTCCTTTATCCAGAGCAAACCAGTATATGGAAAGTTAGCTTTTTCCACAGCCTGTGATTTTCAAATGCCTACATAACATCATCAGGCACAAAATCGGGTTCCTTCCATCTGTAGATATTCTCTGATGACTTCTTCCGTGAGGGATACCTCCCACATGGAGATGAGAGGGAGAATAGGAAACAAGCAGTTGATTTCTGGCTGGCCATGGGGCCCCTGAATGCAGGAAGGGAACACGGTGAAGTCAGACAGGTGCTATGGAGTCTGGGCTGGCTGGACAATCCCACTGCAGTGTATGAAAAAGACCTTATGAGGCTTTATGAGGAAGCTCAGGTCTTTCAACAAGAGCAATATGCTACTATAGATGTTCAAACACAAGGGCCCCCTTTGTCTAGATAAACACGTTTGGCCCCGACCGCAGGCTACGATATTGTTTCTCATGCATGTGTTCTGCAATGTTGACAACAATTGCTAATTTTTAAACATATTTTTATACTTTTTGATTGCACATTTATTTTATTCAATAAAATAAAACAAATATTGCAAATTGTGATATTTTTTAACGATGTATTAAAACGAAATGAACCAAGTAACAAGGTTGGATTTCAGCTGTTTATTCTGGGATTATGTGTAATGTTACCATGGAAGATCTTGTGAAGGGGGGAATACTGTTAGTTTCTTTAATAAAGCCCTAATTTTAACACATAAATGTATATTGATATAAATGGTACTGTGTCACCCTTTATCTTGTTTTGAAAATATGTCAATAGCAATGTCACATTGTTTTCTACACTTTTCAAGCCTAATGAGCAAACCCCCCCCCCCAGTTGAGAACCATTTATCTAAAACTCTTTGCCCAATATATTCTTTTCTGAGCATATATGTCTAGCAATGAAAAAATGGCTGAACGAGAAAGCCGACTCTGCAGCCAAGCCTGGACTCATTGAAAGGAGTGGGTGAGAAGAGAGAGATGGAGAAGCTTAAATCTGTCATTAGCAGCTCCATGAGCTGCGCATTCCGCTGCAGCATCGTCTCTTCTTTTGGAATGAAGTGTCCATCTTAAGGGTGACAGCTTCAGGCTGAAATCCAAAGCCTTCTAGTCATAATTCCAGTCTTCCCTAACTTAACACCTGTTCCATGTCCCCTTGAAAAGACTATGGTGGGTGAAACAGCATGTGAGTCTAGTGTGACTCTCAAGTTGGCACTGCTGATCTATCGCCAGCCCCACTAGATGCTGGGTGTCAGGTTTCTCATCATGGAAAACCTGGTTTCCGGTTTCCGTCCGGTTCCATCTAGGTCTGTTCAGCTTAGTTGGATATACACCCCCCGACATAGGAAAAGGGAGCTGGGTCTGCCGGTGGACAACTTCTGCTGACAACTTATCTCATGCAGTCCTACTTCGATAAACCTAAAAAGGTGTGAATACAAGTATACGACTCCAAAACAGCACTCGGCATAAATGGCCACTGAATGACAGTGACAAAGGGTGATTTGTCTTGCACTAAGAGTCTATTGTCGTTCTGCTTCTGGGAGTAAACTGAGACGCCGGTGGAAATATGGCAGCGGCGGACTCTGCGAGTCAAGACAGTCTAGATTTTTAGTCCAAGGGGAGTTTTGCGAAGAGAGGGGAAAGTCCCAGTGCGGCAACTCCGCACAAACTTGGGAGGAAGTCTTTGAGGCCGCGGGGGAGGAGCTTTGAGGAGGGAGGGGGTGGAGTCAGTCAAGCCGCCCACTCTGCTCATATTATGTGTGTGACCCCGTTAGCTAGTCACACTCCAGCAACACACACAGCACTTGACTTCAGCTCCTCACTAAACTTCTGAGAGAGATTTATCTCTTGTTTTTTCTTCCCCTGTGCTTCTGCTGCCTACTTTTAGTTGAGCAACGGCGATGTGAGTACCAGTAATTAACATGTTTTGTATTTTGTGCCTTCAGATTTTGGTGTTAAGTTCTGGTGCTTCTATGCAGAGCGAATATTAGCTGTCGGCATGCTGTCTGTCTTATGAGTCTGTTGTGTTCAAGTTTGACTGACACAGATCCGCTGTCTGCCACTACACTATCTGACTTGCTTCCTCCTGCTTTTTTGGGCAGAATTCTGGGATTCTGCTCTCTGTAGGATCAAGGGAGGCTGCTTGGACCAGACGGGAAAAACAGCTGAGGAAGGCTGCCCTCCAGCCACGCGGATCTGTGTGCCCTCCCAGTCCAGTGTGGCTCTTTCTTTCATCAACCCATTATTCTTGCAGGAGTCTCAGCCCCAGCAGGACCCAGTTAGACCCCCATCCCCAAAAACAGAACCTCTGAGTTCGTCGTTACGCTGCCCGGAATCAGCTCAGGGGAAAAGGAGAATGCCGGAGATGGCATATTGGATCAACCCGGAGTCACACCTGCCGGGAGGCAATGCGCTGGATGGCCAGACTGAGATGGAGAAGATAATATTTCGTTACCTCAGTCGGATTCCAGGCTACTGCACTCCCCTAGCGGGAGACATCTCTGCCCTCACATGCGGACAGTACGATGAGGTGCCGACAGCTCCGAGGGAGAGGGTAGACTCGGACAACCGGATAAGCTACATGAGCACCTCAACCTCCTCTTCGGACTCGCTGGATTTAGGCACCGGCCGCCGCCTGGTTCGAGGAATAACTGACAGCAGTGTGGAAGATGTGGAAGAGGAGGGGCTGGAAGATGAGGGAGAGATGGTGGAGTTTGAAGATGAAGATTACAACATCAGCACGGAGAGTGACCCGGAGGTCAGCATTCATCCCCCCGCCAGGGTCCGGAATAGGTCAAGCGTGAGCTCAGCGAGGTTTTCGCAGGCGCTGAGGAGACCGATCCGCAGGATGATTGACACGCTGGTGGATCCCGAACGTCGGGTCACCAGGCAGGTGCAGCGCCTTGCGCATGACAAGACTTCCTACTTTGGCTGCCTGGTGCAGGACTTCATCAACTACATCAAGAAGAACCACAGCTGCCACAGGTCTGCCCAGGACCTGCTGCAGACTCTGCGCCAGTTCCTCACCCAGACTAAGAGCTACCTGTTCCAGAGCTCAGAGCTGAATCCACCAATACACTCTATCATCCCGGAGCACCAGATCGGTAAGACATCCTAAAATCTCATATTAGAGAATGAGGTGGGAAGTGGTCAGTATTTCTTGTCGGACTTGGTCTGTCATACTATAGCTGGCAATAACCAAATAATAAACGCATAGAATTTAACTATGGGAACACTTAATATTACCAAACAAACGGACGTGGCAGTGTTGAACATCATGGCTAATCATGATGCCAGAACTTGCATCAGATATCAATAAACATCATTTTGGCGAACTTGTGCGTTGTGTGGTAAAGATAAGAGAAGGGAAATTTGCATAACACCATACTAACTCTATTACCTGCCCATGCAAGGCTGAGAATCGGAGCTGCTCCACGGTGAGGAGCCTAGTGATCAGGGGGTTAACGCTGAAGCAGATTGTAGCTGTAAGATGGGGTGATCACGGTGTCACGTTACCGAGCCGCTGTATGCCTAGCGAGCAGAGCACGGCCTGGGAATGCGATGCACGCAGATCGTTTGCACTGCGTCTGATTTGAATGGTACTGGAACATTCACAAACACTTTCATATGTGCCATTCCTGAGATACCGGAACCGGGTAATAGAACACAAGACTGCAGTTGATTAGAACCGGGGACACATCTGTTAGCGATACCATTTAAGCAAAATATTTCTGTATTCGGAACATCCATCGGCTATTCCCTAGGGGCTGGCCAACAAGTCCCCCCTTGTAATGTGTTGAATGGTACATTCAGGCAGATGCTGACTGTTTGGCTCAGACAACGGACTTGCTAGATTTGGGGGGGATTAAGGCAACAGACACAGGATAAGAATCACCTGTATGGCGTGCACACTGGTTTGTTTAGGTGTGTGTGTGTGTGTGTGTGTGTGTGTGTGTGTGTGTGTGTGTGTGTGCGCTGTAGGTTGAGTCATCTCACCACAACCTAGAGGGAAAGGTGTGGGTGGCTGTACCTGTGAAGTCTTTTTTCGGTATGTCAGCGTTGAGGTTAGTTTCACCTCCCCCAGCATCTCTTGATTTTTTTTAAAAAACCTGGAAACAGAGCTGTGTGCCCCTGTCCGATTCCTCCAAAACACATACGTGAGCCAGTGTCGCGCACATACACGGCTTCCCTTGTGTCCATGCCATTTAGAGAAGTGAACGTGCGGTTTGGTTGACGTCTTCCTGCACAGATTGGTGCGTGGTTGGCTGCCCGCTGGCCACAGGCCTGCTTCCCGTTAAATGAGGAGCCCGTGTCAGGCAGAACTTGGGAGAAGCAGAAGAGGGACCTGTGGTTGAGTGATTGAGCCATCCACACTGCTGCAGATGAATACGGTTGGGCGAGGTCTGCCTGGAAAGACTCTCTCTAAAAGTCAGCCATTTTCCCGATCCTGTGCACTGTCCAGCGATTGCGCATGCAGGTGGATGGCTACAGTGAGTGACGGTTATACTAGTTACTGGAAACAGTCATGCCGATATATTCTGGGAGACATGGGGAGAGGATGTCAGTAAGCGGTCAGCATCAGATGCTGACGTCATGGAGTTTTTGGCAAAATGAGAAAGCCGGTAGCTGTGGGACTGGTCTGACCGGTCGAGTTTCTTTGAGGAAGTTTGAGAAAGAGCAGATAGTGGGAAACTGAGCAAATCCTTTTGTGTCCTTGAGTAAAGCAAATGATAAACATATTTATCGCAAGTCTGCGGTTAGCTTTGGTAAGTGCTGCCATCGAATTTGTTAATGAGAGAAACTGTCACTTTAGGGAAGTGCTCGCTTTTTTAGTTTTCCTTCTTTCCAGAGAGTGTTTTTAGGCCGGTTCATAGTCCTGTGATGAGACTTGGTGTCGCAGTGAGACGACAGTCTCCTTCGAAACCAGACTCATGCTTATTCAGTGTTTAGAATCCCATTAAGCGCCTTGTCCCGATGGCGTCTGGAAGTCATAAGACCTCGACCAAGAAGTGCAAGGAAGCCCGAGAGGCGGACCGCTTTCCCGACCTGCTGTCACCACGCTCTGACTCATCGTGGTCTCGGTTTCTGTTCAGACGGCTGTAGTTTATGCTGCATCGGCACCTTTTTCTGGGAATTTATTTACAGGGTCAGAAGACGATGGTCAGCATGTTTCCTAGCTTTGCTTAACGGGGAGATGGGGTTGCCTTACTCACAGGCACTTGCTAATCGTTCTTGCTCTCCCACACCAGACCAGGTGCTGGAGAAGGCCATGCAGAAGTGCGTTCTGAAGCCTCTGAAGGGCACGCTGGAGAGCGCCCTGCAGGACTTCCAGAAGAAGAATGGCGAGTGGCAGCGGCTGGAGGAGAACATGGCCCTGGCCAAGAAAAAGTCCCCCCAGGAGCTCGGCGTGGAAAACGGCTGCACCCCCGACCCCGGCACCATCGAGAAGATACGGCAGAAGTTGCAGACCATGCGTAAGATGTATTCTCCCGAGAAGAAGGTGGATGTGCTGCTGCAGGTGTGCAGCCTCATCTATAGCACCATGAAGAAAAGCTCAGGTACGTCACGTGCGCACACTCACGGGGCCACATGCACTCGCACAGACACGAGGAGCTTAGTGCTGGGCTGCACACTCACTGCTAAATACATGCTTACAAACCAATGGGCAGAGCTGCAGAGGCTCACGCAGACACATTCTGGTGCAATGCGTAGCTTGGTGAATTTTGGGATCTGTGCCCATGTGCGGAAGGTTGTGGGTTTGAATCCCATGTCTGTACCTCTGTTCTGTTGCAGGAGCTGATGACTTCCTGCCCATGCTGACCTTTACTGTGGCACAGTGTAACATCCCAGATTTGGACATAGAGATTCAGTACATGATGGAACTGCTGAATCCCTTTCAGTTGAATGGAGAAGGTAACCCCCCCCCCCCCCCCTTTCCCATCCTGGTCCCCCCACCCTCCTCGCCTTCCACCCGAGGCAGACAAGTGACATGTGGGTGGTGCTCTCTTCCGCAGGAGGGTACTACCTGACCAGCACCTACGGAGCCATGTCTCTGATCAAAAACCTGCAGGAGGAGCAGGAGACACAGGCGCTCATCTCCGAGACCCGCAACACGCTGCGGCAGTGGCACCGTCGGCTGACGGCCCAGCGCAGCATGCCCTCCATCGAGGACCTGCAGGTAACCGCACACTTGGTCAGCTTCTCTCCTAAGCAGACCTTCAGGGTTTCAGGTTCCACATTCTGTGGCACTTCAGTTTTCCTTTTTCTGCAGTTTCAGATTTCAAAATAAGGGATTAACCGACAGCCAAAGAATACCTTTTATCAATAACTTTAGTTCTGACTAAACGTTCTGTTGAAGCGTTAAATGAAATGTTCCAGATTCCCAGCTCACAGAATCAAATTGTAGTATCTGACCGTGTGCTTGCTCACAGAATTACCTGCGGGTGGCGTACCTGGATGCCAGCGGCACAAACACGACCAAGACGCTTCCGGTGTCCCCCTATTCCACCACTGGCGACGTGTGCCGGCTGTGTGCAGAGAAGTTCCAGATCACGGGCCCAGAGAGCCACGGCCTCTTCCTGGTGATTGGGGAAGACTGGCAGCGGCTGACCCCTGACAGCTTCCCGCAGAGTATCAAGGCCGACATCCACAGCCAGGGCCTGACCTTCAACTTCATCTACCGCCAGGTGTCTGAGCTCGGCAGTCCGCCCCGTTGAGCCTGCCAGTGCTCTACCTCATGGCAGCAGTCGGCAGTCCTGCGACGGACTCGTCTCACCATTGAACTGAGTGATCGAATGAATCATGGGGACCGCAAAGGATTCTGGGAAGAATCTTTCACGGGTTGTAGTCTGCTCCATAGTACTCCTCCTTTCTTCTCGGGATGCTGAGCATGTGTATGGACATGAACGGGATTTTGCCCCTCCATCTCCCCCTGGGGAAACAGAACATCATGACCCCCTGTCACCGATGCTCCTAACCGGGTCAGGGCCGTCTTGGGCTGCTCCACACCTCGATTGCTGGCGCTCTCCCTATGGGTATGGTGGGTGTCTGCCCCACCCCCTATGTCCATATGACAACAAAACTACTGACAAGCAAGATTTCACTTGTCATGGACCATTTCAGATGTGAGATGTCATAAGGTCAGCTCTCAGAAACAGTATCATCAAGAAGTATCTGTGCCGACTCCACATTTGTGTGTTAATACACATTCCGACAAATGAAGTGTCCCCTTTTCTACATTTTGTAAAATACAAATTTTATATATATATAAATAAATAAAATACAATAAATTACGCAGAAAGTATATTTTTTGTTCAGCAAACATTTAGATTTTTTTGTGTTACAGTTGCTGGTAAACTGACATATTTGCTTTCTGGGTAAAAGTATTTGAGTTAACAGAATGTGTGTGTTTTTTTGTTTTTTTTTCTGCTTATGGCACTGGCGAGAAGCAGAGAGCAGAGCTGAACATTCAGCTTCATTCTTGGGCCTGAAACCCGTAGCTGAAGCACTGCAACAAGCTGAGCCTCTGCTTGGCCATTTTGGCGACTACGAAAGTAGTCGCCCAAGTGCCGCTAGCTTCAAACACTACGACACAGAAACTATGGACTAGTGCTTTTTTTTAAAAAAAAACCAGGCAGCACTCAGCTTTAAATGCAGGTTAGGTGTTAAGCATTTGTTCAGCACTGTGTTGAGGTGAGCCAGTGTATGCATGTTGCCGATTGCTGATGGTGACCCTTTCGGTTCTCTGGCCCGTGCACAATAAATCTTGATGACTGATCCCTGATTAAATCTCTATTTGAGACTCCTTTAAGTCGATGTACTTATTTAGGGAAGTCCATTTTTAGAGTATTTATTTATGGCTATGTGGTGCTGTGATCCACTATACTCATAAATACTCTAACAAAGAAGTAAAACACCCCGTAGTCCTTGAAACTAAATTCACAGTATTTATGACTAGGCTATTAGTATTTTCCAGTTGACACAGGGTATCCCGCTTTTTGCCTTAGATTACTTTATAGTGAGGATGATCATGTTGGCAGCACTTTTATATGATATATAGTATTTCGAACACTAATTATAGTGCAACTTGATTATCGAACAGTGTTTGCCTGTAGCAGCTGCTTGTATTGTATGCATACAAGGTAAAAATGATTTTAACATGGAAATTAAAAGACTGTTGATCTGTGCAGGAATTTTCACAGACCAATATGTAGCATTCTGTTTAAATCTTATTGCTAGTTATGCATCTGTCATTGCCCAAAATAAACAGCAGTTATACTGTTGATGTTGTCTGTCCTTTCGTCTTCAATTCATTTACCAAGCAGTAGCCAAATACAGAAGACCAAATTCTGCTTTTCAGAAGTATCTTTTCAGAGAGATCATTCAGTTGTGGCGATACCCATATCCTCGATTGTTACAACGGGGGTGTCAAACTCCAGTCCTAGAGAGCCGGAGCCCTGCACATTTTTGGGTTTCCCCTCATTTAACATACCTGATTCAAGTCCTTGTTCTAATTACCACACAGCTCTTGAGCTGAATCACTTGTGATGGAACAGGGAGAGAACTAAGCTACACAGGGCTCCGGCCCCCCAGGACTGGAGTTTGAGACCTCTGGGTTACACAAGGGAAATATGTCCATTTTCAGATAGGATAAACAGAACACAGAGGAAACTACATTTTGAAGCCGTCTATTTCTGGATCTGATATAGAAAAAATGTGTTATCAAAATATAAAAAAGATTAGAGATCACCTTGTCTTGCAGAAGCTATCACTTGTGTACATCTCGCAAAGGTTAATAGAGCAGAGATAAGTTAAGAGGAACGAGTTTGGTTAGATTCTGTGTAGGTATATGTATTTATGCTACTTGTTGATTGACTCCTTTTGACATATAAGATAAGATCTATGCAGATAAGCTCTATGCAGACAAGGTGCCGACTGGAAACTCAAGCCACATCCCTTTTACCAGTAAACCCCCACAGCATGGAATTTACCCTCTGCTTTTGACTGGAGTCAAGAGAAACAACAGCAAGAGACATTTTAAATCGTTTATTAGCAGTCAAACAGCAGGTCTCTGTTACTTCCTTTTTTGTCTGGGTTTTTCCACACGTGTCTCATACGAGGTTTATTTTTACTGTGAGCAATGCAATTTGCCACAGCTAATTTCTGTGTACCCATAACATAGGCGACCTGTATGTATAAGCTGAAGTATGGTATAGCTATACAACGCATAAATGCAATAAGTAACCAGGGAGAATCAGCTTAAGCACTGATGCATAAAGAGTGTCAGATAGCTGCTTGTAACTTTGGATTATGAACGTGAGAAAACTAAGATCTTCTCCCACCCAGACTGCCATCTCCAACTGAACAAAAGCTCTTGACGGACAGAGCGGTAATGATAAGATGTTAGCATATCAGTGACAACAGACAAGATGGCAATTGTGAGTGCCTCGGTGAACAGATTCTTTACTTTTGTTGTGAATGTTTAATGAGCCCTCGTCATGACAAGCAGTGCTACCAGATGCTGCAGCAGTAGGGTGCAAATATTTTAAATGTAAAGCAGTACACTGCCTCAAGAGTTAGCACTGCAGCCTCTGGGTCTGCATGTGGAATCCCTCAGTCCGGATTTTCCCCAGGTATTCTGGTTTCCATTCACATTCCGGAGACACGCAGTTGAGGTGAATCAGTCTCCCTGAATTTCCACAGTGTGCCCTGTTTAACATGAACCTAGGATAGGTACCAAGCACCGTGTGACCCTGTACAGGGTAAGCAGTACAAGAAAATGTACATGCAGCCATGATATTTTTTATCAGAGTCACCAACGCATGTAATGTCGCATGTCCTTTTTCTACGTATTATAGCCCCATCTCGTGGTCTGTCTCTGTATTTCTTCTAGCGACTATAGACAGAAGAGCAGGACTATAATTCTGCTTACACACCTTTAAGAGCATGTACAGTACGCGTGGATTTTAGTTTTCATGCGAAATTTCAGCTTGTTTTCATTATGATTGAACCACTGGGCAGATGTCATTATTTTAGATAATCTCCGTAACCAGTGCAGTCATGAAAAAGTATATAATGTTTAAGTTTTTTGGTAATGTATTCAGAGAATGCATTGAAATTCTTATGTCGCAGTATTTTCTTTTTACAATAACACACGGTGACAGAGAGGGTGGAGCAGAGGAAACCAGTAGTGCAAGACAAGACAATATATTAGTGGCAAGACAATACAGTGGTGGTAATTCAACGCTTCTAGCACATATAGAAGTACAAGTTAAAAATGCGCAAAACCGACAATTTAGGCAGCTTTATGTATAAATATTAACTACTTATTTTTCTTACATTTTAATTATTGTTGATAATTTTAATTCAGTCAAAGTCTAATTGATAGAGTAAAATAGTAGATATTCATAATTTTATATGTGTGTGTTTACCTAACGCAATGATACTGTCAATTCATGCACAGATGGTTACATAAAAGCAATGTTTCACGGTAATTTAGTGGGAAAAGTGGAAAGCGATTATATGAAATAATAGCTTCTAGGTGCGGACTGAACGACTAACTGCCCCCGCCTAACCCGATCCAGGCCCCGCTCAGTGAGACGCCCAAAAGCCGCTACGCCACCCACTCCCCGTCCGCAGGCGCCGTCTGCTGCGTCGCCCCCCCTCCCCCCCTGTTTCCGGTAAGCATGGGCAAATCAAAGCTTGTCAACTGTGATCCACCGCAGAACAATAAATAGTTAAAGGTCAGGTAGCTCGCACGGCATGATAGCACCATATTCGCGCTGCATCGGATGAGCCAAAGCCGACCGGTGCAGGATGGAGTATTCGGCGTCGGAGACGGAGACCGACGACTATGAACATCCTTTGTTGGATGGCTTAGATCGGGATAAAGTTGAAAAAGGTGGGGAAAGAATCGTATCACTCCATTTTATGCGGATGTTATAGAGCTGCGATTAACACCTCGCTCTGCGTTCTTTCTGCAAAACCCCTTCGCTGCCTATTTATATGCACTTTATATTGTATTTATATTAAAGTGTAAGAAATCCTGATTTATTGCTGCATGCTTTTCCGAGGCAACACACCGTTTGTAGCAGCCACTTAAAGTGCGCTTTTCGGGTACAACAGTCCATTTGTAACAGCCACTTATTAAGATGAGATTGCATTAAGCATTTGATCGCATTATTGGTAAATCACCAGTAGTTCTTGTGCGATACGGAAGTCGCCCTGAGTTGTCCCGCTGTCAGGTGTCACGTGAGTCGCTCTTTGTTTTTGTTGCTTCTTTCCGTATGTGCTAACGAACCGGCTGAAAGATCACCGGTTAATTTTGGCATTAGCAATCGTGCTTTCTGGATGAAAAAGCACTAACGGGCTAATTTGCTGTCCTCTCAGAGGCGTAATGCGCCAAATGTAGGGTGGATATGCAGTGGGTATACTGTCCTTTAAACAACAGTATGTCACATTTGTGTCACGGGACGGCTTCCAGGTGACTGATGGGGAAATGTATCAGTATATATGTGCGAAAAAACATCCGAATCTCCCGCATGAGATTTGAATAAATAGATGAATTAGTTGGATATGTTTTTTATTTGTTAGTTTTTTTGTGTTATAACCACGCAATAATTACATCAGTTACAATTGTATTAGGTGCCTCTTTAATGCCTTTGGTCTTCACTACAATTACAAATGGTACGCAGATATATTCAGAGCTGGACTCGGATTAAAAATCGAACTTTTTACTGAGTTTCCCCTCACGGTAAATTTCGCAAGCCCACTTAACCACTGGCCTACCAGTGCCTGGAGTGCTAGGTGCCCAGTTCGGCGCTGGATATATTATAACATAATAGTCAATTTCAGTATTTCAATTTCACCGTCTGATATAAAGTGCATTTGCAGTGGATTTCTTTATACTTAAAAAGCGGATGAAACCTCAGTACCACAAGCTCGTAAATGCAAAATTGTGGAGAATATTGTTATCAGCAGGAATTTGACGGTTGACGAGCTTTTGGTTTATTATGAAAATGTTGAAGACTTGCAGTCTCAATTGGCTTTACTGAAAATGATGCGGGCACCATCTTATTGATTTGTGTGTGTGTGTGTGTGTGTGTGTATACACCCCTGACAGCCCCGGTCTGCGGCTCCTCACGCTATGGCCTGGCCCTGCTCTCCTGCTATGGTTTCTTCATGGCATACGCACTGCGGGTCAACCTCAGTGTCGCCATGGTGGACATGCTGAACACCAACATCACTGGCAACGCCAGCCACTCCCACTGCCCTCGGCATGCAAGTCCCGCCCGGCCCCAGCACAACCACACGGTCAGCACCTCATGTTTTTTTTTCAATCTCAGTTGGTGCCATGAGATTGGCATTACTCCTCTGCTGTTGGTGTTTTATTAAATCAGTTTCAGTGTAGTTCTCGCAGTTTTGTGCCAGTTTTAACTCTAAGCCATATTTAAGGGCAGATGTTGCAGAGGATTAGATGATTCTTGCTTAGTCATTATATGCTGAATATCTAGCACTTTCCAACGCCCCATGCCCTGTGACATCACCCTGCTGTCCAGGCCAGCCTGTACGATTGGGACTCGGAGACACAGGGCTGGATCCTGGGCTCTTTCTTCTATGGCTACATCTTGACTCAGATTCCTGGGGGCTACCTGGCCCGCAGGTATGGGGCCAAGTGGCTGCTTGGACTGGGCATCCTGGGCACTGTGGTGTTCACCCTGCTCACCCCGCTGGCTGCAGACTTGGGCGCCGGCTACCTCATCGCTGTCAGGGTGCTGGAGGGCATTGGAGAGGTACGGCAGGCCCCGAATACATGCAAACCCAAGACCACAGTTTATGATATTCAGAGCGTTACTTACACCAAAGTGTTCTCTGGGCAGAATGAGAAATGATTGGTTCAGAGTGATAACCAATTAGATTGTAGAGGAGGTGGGTCCAAGCAACTAGAGAAGGCAGGACCAACCAGTCAGATGTCTTGGTCCCACCTTGTCTAGTTGCTTGGATGCACCTTCTCTATAATCTGACCTTTCTTTCTTTTTCTCTTTCTTTCTTGTCTTTTCTCGCTGTTTCCTTTTTATTATGCTGTATAAATGATTTCCTGTTCCTTTCTTTTGTGAGTCATTTGTCTTGTGTTTATTCTGATTCCTCAATATTTGTCATGTGTTTGTGCTCTGAGTTTACCGCTTGTGTACCTCCCCTCATTCCATTGCTGGTAATGCAGCACAGCTCTCTCTCATGCCCTCCACCAGGGGGTGACATTTCCCGCCATGCACGCCATGTGGGCCTCGTGGGCTCCGCCCCTGGAGAGAAGCCGGCTGGTCACCATCTCCTATACAGGTAGAGCTGTGGACTGGAGACCTGAGATGTGTCCGACAGCCGTTCCACCTGGTCATACTCCATTAGCAAATGCAGCTTTTTATTTAGGTGTGTTGTTGTGTTTTTTGTCTCCATAGGTGCCCAGCTTGGGACAGTTGTGGCCCTTCCCCTTTCTGGGGAGATCTGTTTTTACCTGGACTGGACATATGTGTTCTATATCTTTGGTGAGTCTTCACTTTGGGACACCCAAGCCTGAAAATATATGAAATTAACTGGGCCTAAAGCTAATCTATTAGTATAATTTTGGGAGCAGACGCTCTGATGTACATACAGTCATGCTTTCTTGGTGGCTCAATGGGTAGCAGCATTACCTTACCCACTAGGGTTGGTGGTTCGAATCCCATCCCATAAAATAAGCAGTTTAGTGAATTGCAGCCTATTCATTGTAGTGTATGAGTGTGTTCACCAGTACTCCAGTGTTCCCCTGCTTGGTGCCCTGTGCTTCTGGGGTCAGCTCAGAACTGGGTAAATAGTTGAGAGATGGATGTATAGACTGCTGATACATGAATGTTCTGTTGTAGATGGATATGGAATGTGGGACAAATGACCGTAGCTTCATCATCTATCCTGTGCAGTCCTGCCTGTCGGCTGCACTCCTGCATGAACCTGACTCATTCCCTTTGCTCCTGGTGCCTCTAGGGGCTGTAGGCCTGTTGTGGTTCATCCTGTGGGTGTTCCTCGTTAGCAATAGTCCCAGCACACATCGTAGGATCTCCGCCCAGGAGAAACTGTACATCACGTCCTCCCTGAAGAGTCAGGTACATGACATCCTGGTTTTAAAGAGCTCCTAGTGCACACACACACACAGACACACAAACATATACACACACACACAAACTGTTCGGCAGGCAGGGCCCTCCTGCTGCTCCACGTTGAAGGTCAGGCCTTAACTCCGTGTTCCTGCACAGCTATCTCCATCTTCGGATCACATTCCCTGGCTCTCCATTTGCCGGTCCCTCCCGCTGTGGGCCATCGTCGTGGCCCATTTCTCCTACAACTGGACCTTCTACACCCTGCTGACGCTGCTGCCCACCTACATGAGTGACATCCTGGGCTTCAGCATCCAGCAGGTCAGGTGGCCTCACACGCTCCTCTTCCCACACTAGACAGCATCCAACAACATCGCATCATTCCGTTGATACATTTTCGTGTAGCAGTTTGCTCAGTTTTGCTGTTAATACGTACAGATGTTTTTTTGAGCAGTTCAAGGTAATTCACTACCTCCGACTCCGATCGGACACCCTTCTTCTACACTCTCGTGTGACATTCCTCTGCTGTGGCAGAACGGCATGCTCTCGGCGCTGCCTTACCTGGGCTGCTGGCTGGTCGGCCTCCTGGGGGGGCAGCTTGCAGACCACCTCCGTGAGACGTGCCTGTTTTCCACGGCGTGCGTGCGCAAAGCCCTCACCATCATAGGTGAGGAGCACCAGCCGACCATTTCATTCCTATAATTCCCCTAATTTTGGGTTTTAAGTCTGTCAGTGGACATTTTACTCCCAGGAGACACTTTCTCCGTTAAGCGTTTCCTTTGCAAAGTTTGTTTTGAGTGCTGTATTTATAGAAAATGTACCCCTGCATTCCCCAACTATCAGTTTTTATCACTTAAGCACATTTTCATATATCATTGCTTTTTAAATACTTTTACGCAAGTGTTTCTTCTAGTCTGTACTTCGCAAGATTTTTATTTCAGTTAAATCAGAGGCAGTTCTATTTTTTTTTTTATTATTATTTTTTTTTAACGCATAGGCTGTTGTAAAGCACCTTATTTAAAATTTTATATCTTTTCAATCTTTTTTGCTCTCTTATGTGGTTTAAGCTTTTGTCTTCTCAGGTTTTATTTATTTAAATAATATATTCTAAATATAATTATTATAATTGCATAATGATAGAATCTATAGTTCTAATAATATAATTATCTTTTTCGAATGACTGGACTTTTACAATGAATGAAGCCCTTGCTTTTGTCATGATATAAAGCACGATAAAGACTTGGTTTCCAGCAAGTACGCCCAAACGTTTGACTGGTGCTGTACTCAGCAGCTGGAGGGGGTGCAGTTTGCCCGGTGCCATTCTGTGGGAGGGCAGGTACTTCTGCATCTTCAGAACTTTAAGGAGTCCTCTCACTGGTGTTTGAATCTACAGGCATGATTGGACCGGCTGTGTTTTTGGTTGCAACTGGATACACTGGCTGTAACTACGTCCTCGCCATAGTCTTCCTCACAGTCTCCTCGTCTCTGGGCGGCCTCACTGCCTCTGGCTTCAATATCAACCACCTGGACATCGCCCCTTCGTAAGGCAGCTCTCATGGACAGATAAAGGATCAGGATGACAGTTCGTCACACATGCACACACACTGGCTGACCGATCTACTTGATCTTACTGACATGCTTCTTAAGTCTTCATTTCAGTGTTTTGGCTAATTGTCATTTTCATATGATTTTAAAATTTAAAAGGTGATTGTTTAGGTTCTTGATTTATTTTTTTTGCCCCCAGAGAATTCTTTCAGATCTGTTTTTGTCTTTTCCTTTCTCCACAGCTACGCGGGAATTTTACTGGGCATCACAAATTCCTTCGCTACCATTCCCGGGATGGTGGGGCCTGTCATCGCTAGGGCTCTTACACGATACGTAAGAATTTAGATTTTTCTGCAGTTGCCTACTCAAGGCAAATCGTATCTTAAGAATTTTGGTTTGTGTTTTGTTGTGCAATTACTGTAATATACATATAAAATTGTCAGGAGAAAGTTTGATCGACGTGGAGACGCTTCACTTCACGATAAAGACTTTTTTCGTTGAATGACTTTTCCTCGCAGCTGTGTAACGTTTGTTTGCTTAGCATCCATTGACAGAGTCGGGGACGGTTCCATAGTGAGTGACTTGCATTCTGCTTTCAGAACACCATGGAGGAATGGCAAACAGTGTTCATTATTTCCGCTGGAATCAATGTGTTCGGCGCCACTTTCTACACCATATTTGGGAAGGGGGAAGTTCAGCCATGGGCCGTGAAAAAGGAGCGATCCCATGGGCACTGAGAGCACGGCCCGTGGAATCCATGACGGCAACCCGAAGTATCACTGATTTGCCTAAACCCGGGGATTATGGGAAACAAAGTGCTTTGGGCTCTAGCTGCACACTTTTTGAGGGAGCTAATTTTATTACCTGACTGAAATATTTTCAACTTATTTTTTAAACCTTTTTCTGTCCCATTTTACTGAAAAGGGGAAATCTTTTAATGTTGATTGCAAGATTGAGCCCTTTTTACTTAACAGTTTTCCCCGTTGGGATCTGTGGGTTTGATGTTATTCTTAGACGAGTTCTCAAGTTCGCTGCAATGCATATCAATTCATGCTTAATTTCCTGTTCTATTTTTATGTCTATTAAAGGTGACTGCCATTAAAATCAGGAAGGCATAGCTGCCTTCAGGAAGAACATTAACACTATCCAGTTAGGCAGCTGAAAAGTAAGCAAGTTGTACACGTGCTGCACCCAGGCTTATTAGTAGAACCCAAAGCATGACCAAACTGAATTGGTTGTGTCACCACCGTCTTATTGATCGAAATACACGGAGATACTAGTGTTCTACACATGGGTTATTTGAAGGAATAAACTTATATTTTATATATTATTCATTATATATTATTAATAATTCATTATTATTCATTGTAATGTATAGATGAATCCCCAATAATATGTACAGTGAATATTTCCAACCACGTTCTTAAAGAAGTACTATAGAACAGCTGAATGGAATGGATTCATAATGCAAATTTATGCACACAAATTGTAATTCCACTAGCATTTCATACTCGCCTAACATGGTTAATCTGACAGATTAGCGGAAATTAGCATGCAGTTAAAAAACAATAACCGTTGCACATGATGAATCACGATGTACAGATTGTACTCCGTGTGAGCAGTAAATAAGTGTCTCTTCAGTTTTACGTCGCTGTCGCTCTCCGAACCTGGCAGTGCCTTTTCCGAGTCGACCTTTCCGCAGTGGAAAACCGAAGCAAGCCGAAACCGCACCAGAAGGACTCTCTGTTCGCGATACGGCCTGGGTACAGGTCTGTTCCTGCATGCCAGTGGAAAAGCGCCACAAGGTACTAGCACCCTTCACTGGTTCTTGTCTCCATTTCAGTGTCTAAGGAAGTACACAAATGATACAAATATGATTAATTTTCCCCCGCGGAAACTGTTTCCACAAATTTGAAAGCGCCATTTATATTTAGTTGTGAGACAGATTTAAGAGTTGTAAATCTGGCCGTGAAAAGAAAAGGGGAATTTCCTTAATGGACCGTAGATACAATGTGCTTTTTTGTTGCAGCCTTGAAACAAAAAATAAGGGAACTAATCTTTGAATCATTCCCCTGTCATAATTTGATAGATATAGCTTGTTTATCAATGCAGGCGTAATGTTTGACAGACCCATTTTTTGATAGCAGTTTGGGCTCATTATGAGACCATATTGGTAGTTTTATTCTTAACTTTGTGCGCATCCAGTTTATACATGTACTGTTGGGTCCACAGATTCTGGATGTATCCAATCATTCAGGTTTACTTAATGACTTAGCTGGCAAGATAAACATGTAAATGCTCAAAACGATGCATAGTCATCTATTTAATAACTTGACAATGCAATCCGTATCAACCGCATGGATAATTTTTATTATCTACAAAGTGATAGCTAACTGTAGCATTTTTTTGCAGATGAAGAATAATAAAATACGTCCATGTAGCTGACGTAGTACAGAGACTTCTTTAACCTCATGTTTAGGGGTTGATGTGGACAAGTAGTTTGCTGCACCTCAACATCCTGCACATCTGAGAGGCCTCAATAGCCAGTCATTTATGCACTTGAAGTCTGACACTTATGTCACTTGAAGTCTGTCTGTACATAGAATTTATGTTTTTTAGTGAAAGAAAAGGTGAAATGAGAAACTGGAACACTGCTTTAAACACATGTGGACTTTATCTAGTTGCCTCTCCTAATGGAAATTCCAGTAAAACTTTTCGACTGTTTCAAATAGACCAGTATCCTACACGGGACCTTTCCCTGCCTTGAGTTCCATACTGTCTGTGATATGCTTCAGGGTACTCACGACTCAGTATTGAATACGTTTTTGGAAGATGGATAAATGGTTTCAAATGAGTTTTTGGGCAGCTGAACTAGTGTGTTGAGTTGAGGTGAAATGGTACCTTTTAGACGATCAGATACAGTTTTAGAGAAGGTAAACTAGTTCATACATACATGTGGCATCTTTACTGGAATTTCTAGTAGGTTTAGCAGGATAAATAGACTACTACCTCGTATTAAGGTGATCAATTTGACAATTATGAGAATCAGTTTTGTCTTAGCCACATGATGGTTTTGCCCATGACCAATGTGTAACACAAAATATGCATTGTACATCTTGAAATTAACATTGCGAAATCTAATCTGTTTTCACTTCAAATTAATTTAAAATGCAATTCTGTGTATGAAAGTTGCCAAATGTCTGTCATTGCCTGATGCCCACAATAAAATGGTTTTAAATGCACTTCTTATATCTTTGTTGGCAGAATGTATTGATGATGCAGTCATTTTGTGTAACTTTAAATAACTTGATGTTACGCGTGTCGCATATAAATGCACATGCCCACAATGTAATGTATGTGTCTGAAGTGGAGTACCTGCACAGTAAATGGTTTTTACATAAACATCTAAAAAAACAAAAGCTGCCGGCAAGGGTTGTAATATAGGATTGTAATGCATGGAAGTTCTACAATAACACGATTTAGGTTAAATATAGAATACCGGTATATCGCTCATCTGAAAGATAACATTCACATCTGAAAGATAACATTCAGCGTTACTGGCTGTCAGCAGCCGGACTGCGTCCTTCTCGTCGTCTCCGCTGATGCTGTAGCTCCTCTCGGAGGGGGTTAGAGCATTGCCTGCACTGACGCCAATTCTGACACCCCCTCCACGCAGTAATATAAAGGGATCGGCAGCCTTGCAGCCGCCCGTTCTGCGTCGGGAGCACAGTACGGCCGGGAGCTAAGGTAGGTTACTCTAATGCTTTGCATGCTGCATCTTTCACTCCCTCTCTTAATAAAGGGGCTTTTAAATACAGTGCCGTTATATATTATGAGCGCAGTTCAGGGATCGCGCGCGGTGCTTTCGCCGTGCCCAGCAAAATGCCCGTGATGCTGGAAGCGGACATTGTCGCTGATGAGTCTTTAAACGCTGAGATGAAAGAATATGGCGGATGGAGGGGGAGGGGATGTACGGCTAAATACTGCTGATATCCCCTATGATCCAAGTTGCCCTTCAACACCTTGATAAACTACGTCGTTTTTAGTTTTAAGTTTAGTTTTTGGGTTTTAAGTTTAAGTTACTTATTATTTGAATTATGTATGTATTAGGACTGTAAAATGCGCATGCTGTTTATTACCGTTAGTATTATATTTGCACCTAATTTTATTACTGTGCCATTGTACTTACCTCGACGTGGATTTTGTTCTGTTAGACATATCATAATACCATGGGGTACATTTTAATTTGCTCAAATTAAAATAAGGACATTCTTAGCAGGTGCTTACAAGCTCATACAAAGCTTTTAAAATTAATTGTGACATAATAAATGTGACTATTGATTATTAATTTGGAGGAGTAAATGAAGGAGAAGGGAAGGTGATTGATTGAACTGTGGGTTTATATTAATTTTATTTAGCAGACAAGCTGTGAATGCCCTTAGCTGCAGTGACATCAGAATGGCTGCTGTTCTTTCAATGGAAACACAAGAGTTAGACACAAAATGGAGGGCAAAGAGGCTGATTTGGGTAGAGTGTGGAGATGCCGGGCGATTAGGTGTACCTGTCAGGAATTCGGCTCCGTGTGTGACCCACTGAAGCAAATGGGTTTGGACAGAGAGAGCACCCGAGTCAAGCGGAGATGGTCCCAGTAAGGGGGGGCGGGGGGGGTAGCTTGTTAAGACATCTCTTCTCCAGCCGGCATGTTGCCTGTGGTTGAAATTTATTGCTATAAGAGAAAGGGGAGCTTGTCGAGAGAGAAGCACGACTGTCCTTGTTTGCTTGACAGGCAGCCCCAGCACTAGCCAACGGCGAGTGTGTGATGTAGTGTTTTTCTGCCTTTACCCGAGTCTCTGTGGAGTCAAGGGTTGTGGAGAGCTTTTGTCTGGATTCCCCGGGGTGTGCTGTCTCTGTGCAGCGGCGACTGGGAAGGGCTGCCATTCGAGGAACTTAGCAGCAGAGGCGCAGTCAAACATCGGCTCATCAGACAGAAGTACACATAAGCTCCTTGTCGCTAATTACCTCTTGCGGGTTCACTTGCAGACATCTTAGTGGCAGTGGGATATTGAAGCAAGCCGGCAGTCATGGGGAAGGAGAAGCTTCACATTAACATCGTGGTGATTGGACATGTTGACTCTGGCAAGTCCACCACCACCGGACACCTCATCTACAAGTGTGGTGGCATTGACAAGAGGACCATCGAAAAGTTCGAGAAGGAGGCTGCTGAGGTTTGTGTACCATAGCCAGGCAGATTTACAACACGGTGACAAAACATAGCACAGCAATGCAGAAAATTACCACAATGTTTTCTGGTTCTAGAATGGCCGACATTGGTTACTTTTTTCCCCAGATGGGCAAGGGATCCTTCAAGTATGCCTGGGTTCTGGATAAATTAAAGGCAGAGCGTGAACGTGGTATCACCATCGATATCTCCCTCTGGAAGTTTGAGACCAGCAAGTACTATGTCACCATCATCGATGCCCCTGGGCACAGAGACTTCATTAAGAATATGATCACAGGAACCTCCCAGGTGTGTGCTGGACTGGGTCTTTATTCAGGGTCACTAACATAGTCTGACTATGGTTTATCTGATAGAATAAGAATATTGGTAACTAGAACATGCCAGATGGTGAGCAGACACAGTGATATTGGATACTTTTAATTGGAAAAAGCAGATGGCTCCACACAGAGGAATTAAAAAAATCAACATGAACGTGTAATCGATTAGTCATTTTATCTAGAAGTATTTCATTTTCCTTCGAGCACTGACATGCGCTATGTTCCCGAAACAACCAGGCAGACTGTGCAGTCCTGATCGTGGCTGCAGGGGTGGGGGAGTTTGAGGCCGGCATCTCCAAGAATGGGCAGACCCGGGAGCACGCCCTACTAGCGTACACGCTGGGTGTCAAGCAGCTGATTGTGGGCGTCAACAAGATGGATTCCACCGAGCCAAACTACAGCCAGAAGCGCTATGAAGAGATCGTCAAGGAAGTCAGCACCTACATCAAGAAGATTGGCTACAACCCAGAGACGGTGGCCTTCGTCCCCATCTCTGGCTGGAATGGGGACAACATGTTAGAGGCTAGCCCTAATGTAAGCAGCGTGGCATGACAACAGCCTTGGTCTTCACCCATGCCCTACCCGTGCTGCGTTCGGCACACTGAAATTTGTTTTTCAGATGACATGGTTCAAGGGCTGGAAAATCACCCGGAAAGACGGTAGCGTATCGGGGACCACCTTACTCGAGGCACTGGACGCCATCCAACCTCCATCTCGCCCTACAGACAAGCCCCTTCGTTTGCCTCTGCAGGACGTCTACAAGATTGGGGGTGAGATTTACTTGTGTATCCTAGGGTGCTGTGCTTCTCATCGATGGACAGGGTAAACGTTGAGGTCCAGTGTTCCAGCACCAAAAGCCTGGGCTCTGTCACATCTGAATGAGTAATGATCTAGTATGGGTCGAGTTGTTTCACGATTCAGTAAGCAAGTGTAAAACAGAAGTGCCTCTGTTCCACAAACTTGGTGGCCCCTTGGCATTGTGGGATGTCTGTGAGAGGCGAAGGCTTCACAGACTCTGCTTGGGGCAATGAAGTGGATCTGGTTCTGTGCCGCTTCTCAGGGATCGGGACTGTGCCAGTGGGCCGTGTGGAGACAGGAATGCTGAAGCCAGGCATGGTAGTGACCTTCGCACCTGTCAATGTGACAACCGAAGTGAAATCGGTGGAAATGCACCACGAGGCGTTGTCCGAGGCATTGCCTGGAGACAACGTTGGATTCAATGTCAAGAACGTGTCCGTCAAGGATATCCGCCGGGGCAACGTGGCTGGGGACAGTAAGAACGATCCCCCACAGGAGGCTGCAAACTTCACCGCCCAGGTGAGTGGAGAGCTAGGAGGACTTTCTCCTCTAAATAGGCTCAAACTAAGAACAGGTTCATTCCTGAAGGTGTTTGCAAAGCCTCATCATGAACTAATTATAAGCTTCAGTATATGTTAATGCACCCCTCATAATTAAATATGCTTCTTTGAATGTGCTTGTCTAATGGCTAATTGAGCAATAGGTGAGGGGGAGTGAAACTCAATTTAACGAGTCACGGTAAATGCTAGTTTTATTTCCAGATGAGCTCTTAGTTAACCAGTTACACTTTAACGTTCACTTGAGCTGTTAATGAATGGCAACCTACAAATCCCATTAAAACGCTAATGTGTGATCTTAGGCCTTATACACATCGGGCATGTCAAAATCTGTTATACCAATATACAAATAGCAGATAAGCCAAGATCTCTCTAAGCACATTAAATATATGAGCCCCCTAAATGAGTACATCAGTTACCAGTCACAGTAAGTCACTTTAATTGATCCATTACTCAATGCCTGTTGTTCTTACTCCATGATTAAATTCATTCATAATAAATTAAACCTGAATGTTTCACAGTGACTCAAAGAGATTGTTTCTCATGACATGACTGCACCTGTAACAGTTCTTAAGATTCTAATATTTCAATTCAGAAAGGATCCTGTCAAAAAAAAGCAGGAAATCGTGGATGAAATGAAATTGGAAGCAGAGAAAATGCGACATTTTAGTGTGTTGATAATTTGTATTTTTCCCTAGTAGGTGGTGTTATCCAGAGCGAATGGATTACATTTTACACATTTGTTTGTGAAATTTGATATTTTGTATTGCAAGAAGGCAGAGATCAGGTGGCTTATGTCAGTAAACAACAGAGGATTTCGTGGTGGAATGAAGTTACCGTCCGGGAATGATGGTGCTGTGGATGACCTTGATGTTCGGGCCGGTGCTCTGTCTGATTATCCGGCAATGATGTTAGTGACCCATTCCTTTCATCCCAGGTGATCATCCTGAACCACCCTGGCCAGATCAGCGCTGGCTATGCCCCGGTTCTGGACTGCCACACGGCCCACATCGCCTGCAAGTTCGCAGAACTGAAGGAGAAGATCGACCGGCGCTCTGGAAAGAAGCTGGAGGACAATCCCAAGTCACTCAAGTCGGGAGACGCTGCCATTGTAGACATGATCCCCGGGAAGCCCATGTGTGTGGAGAGCTTCTCGGACTACCCACCCCTGGGTAAGTGGGCCACCTTGGAGGGGGATGGCTTGGCCTGGGTGCATCAATACCAGGGTTGCAGAATTTTCCATTAATTACCTTATATTTCCAGTAGTTCCCATGGAAAGTATCCAAATTGAAATATTTCCAAAATTCCCTAGTTTAACTTCCCATGGACAGGAAAGTTTCTGGAAAGTTACAACCCCTTTGCAACCCTAATCAAGACCAATCAGAGTTCTTTTTAATCCCATCTGTCCAAGTAGCTTTTGTACTTTCTTTGAGAGTAGCAAATAAGGTTAATAGAAATAGGTTGCCATTTGTCTACCTATTCAGACCCATATACTAGCAACACCCCTCAGTGGTGTACATTACAGGAGATCATTGTAAGGGTCATGCAGATCATATGTCCTGAGATTAGGTTTCAGTGTCCGTCTTTAGACAGTTCTCCTTTCCACGCAAACTGGCTAATACTGCCTCGTACTCTTCAAAATACTTAAGCATTTCTCCCGTCTTCCATCCAGGTCGTTTTGCCGTGCGTGACATGCGCCAGACCGTGGCCGTGGGGGTGATCAAGGGTGTGGAGAAGAAGGCCGCCACCACCGGCAAGATCACGAAGTCCGCCCAGAAGGCTCAGAAGGCGAAATGAACGTTGTGCTGGGCTGTCGACTCCAGAGTCCCCCGTGGCAGAAAGATGGTCTCCAAGCACTTCTACCCCATCGGCCGCTTAAGATCCATCGTCAAAGACTGGTTAATCGTCACGATGCACCGCAAAAGTTTCCGAAGGAAAAACCATACAAATTATTAATGATGCACATTGTGTTGACTATCAATTATAATCCACGCCTTGGCACTTTAATTTATTGATGTGATAACTTGTTCATTTTTAAAAACATGCTTTTAAAACGAGACCGTGAACATAAGCACCACGTGTGAGACATTAACATCCTACAGAGGAGTCGAACCCAAAGCCTTCTCGCTGCTCCCTTCTGGAGTGCAGTTTTAGTCAAGTCATGCCATCATCCTGCTTCTTAGCGTGTTTGCAGTTGCCGAGTGTTCACTCGCAGTGGTAAAACTTTCTGTAGGTTAAGATGCCTTGTTTTAGCTTTAAACCCCTACTCCCCCAGTGTGTCTCGCTCTGGGCGCATGCAGACTCCCTGTGCACTTTATATTGTTGATCTTCTACCCCTTGACCTGCTTTCACTGGCTCATCGCTCCTGGAATCATGGACTTCCATTGGGTTCAAGCTCCTTGCACCTTACTGTTATTTGTGAGCAAAAGCCTCTCTACATTGCATTAAAGGTGTCTCAACTGCGATGTGTCTGACTCTTTTTGCAAAGTTCATTCCACATGGTGGTAGTAGTAACAAAGCAGTCAGTCCAAATTTTTGCTCCCTCCCAGCACACCTGAACCAAACCGTGAAGTACAATCAACACAAAACTCCATGGTACAGGTGTCCTGGGAGGGAGCAAAAATGTGACCTGTCTCTCCTCCTCCCCCCCCCCCCAAGGACTGGGTTGAGAATCACGGTTCTAGTGAATGCAACTCTTAACTACTTTGTTTTCCCGCCCTTACAAAATCCTGTATCTTAAGCAAGCTCGCTGATTTAATAGGTTTAGCCTGAGAATATTAAAGAAAAATGAAGCCAAAAAAATTGCTTACAGTCACAATGAACCAGGAGCTGATTTGATGCCAGTCCATCGCAGAACAAACAAGTACATACATCCACACACTAAAGTTCACCAAACCACTTGACTATGCATTTCAGTACAACTCCACACACACTGAGCACAGGACCCTGGTAGCATGAGACCATGGTGCCACCCAGTGAGCAATTGCACAGTCTATAAAAATCATACGTAAAACATTATTTGTTTATTTAATTTATTTTTGGGTCCCTCAACTATGAATTCTGAAAATATTCACCACATTTAGCCCCTTGAACTCAATTCCACATCATGGGCAATTTTTAAACACATTTGTAGACCATTAACTTTTTTGCAGACATGTGCTGGTCAAACAAAAATAAAATACATGAGAACATTAATAAGGTGACCTTGTTTCTGCATGAAGCGGAGGATGTCAGCACAATGAACTGAGCCCATAAGTCCGCAGATTCTGTACAGGACTGAAACCTAATATGAACCAAAAGAAAATGCATTAAGGACCTTTAGTTATCCGTTCATCGTGTCCTGCGACGGGAAGTGTTTGTGAATATGGCCAAATTAAAACTTCTAGGTGGCAGAAATTATTTATTGCGCATACCTGTCAGTCAAGTTGGACAGATTAGAAGCTCCAGGTGGAATCATCCCTATTCTTGTCTCTATTCCTCTGCCACATTTTATTTGCTCCTCCCCCAGCCCTGCCTCTGCTTCTCCCGCCTCTTCCTCCTCGCCCTGTTGGCACACCCATCTCGCGTTCCCTCTCGTGCTTCTCGTAGCGCTCGGCCATCAGCAGCAGCTCCTCAGGAACATCCTGTCACAGACAAGGCTGCTCAGCAGTCGCTAAGCTGCAGCACGGCCGCAGTTCATAGCTACAGAAATTCACGGCTACGCAGGAGCAAGAGAATAAAAGCTGTCAATGCTACATGAGAGTTATGCATGATGCAATACTACATCAAATTCTTGAGTGCCCCCACCTGGCCGGCTCGCTCCAGGATGTGAATCAGTTCGGAGGCCAACTTCCAGTCTCCTCTTGTCACTAAAGTCACGGATGCCCCGGATCGTCTGTCCAGCCAAATGGGAAGTACCACAAGTTAGAATCCATGCAACAACACTACATGACCCAGAATGCCCAGCTTTGGATGTTTTTCCTCCACCAGTCCCGGGTGTCAAGTGTCGTGAGCAGAGGTGGATATTTCAGGTCTAGAAAGTAAAAATCCAAACCAGAATTTTGTTTCAACCAACCAGTTGCGTACTATATGGCTGTGAATCTTTATACTCAGCAGGTTGGTTGAAACGAAATCCTGGTCTGGATTTGTACTTTCTGGACCTGAAATGTCCACCTCTGGTTGAGAGTCAGGTGCAACTAGGCAAGAGACAACTCAGTGGTCTAGACTGAATCTGCTCCATTCTCAGAAATGTAGATAGAGTCCTGGAAAACCTACTGGGAAATGCTGCCACACAAAGGCAAAACAAAACAACTGCAGATAAAACTTAGAACCAAAATAAGGTCTTAGGCTCTTATCTTGTGACAAAACGTCGTAATGTCTAAAAGGCACATACACTTAAATTCGTCAAGATTTTACGAATTGATATCAGATTATACAAAAGATCAATTTTTTTTTTAAAACCCCTAACGCTGAAGCCCTTTCTCAGTCTCGGTGTATTCGCTGTGCTTTGCCTTTGTAAGTGTATAACATCACAGTGCCTACTCACCCTGCTCTTCCGGTACGGCCAACACGGTGAACATACTCCTCGATGTTATGTGGAAAGTCGTAGTTGAAGACATGCGTGATGTCATGCACGTCCAAGCCCCGGGAGGCTAGGTCGGTGGCCACGAGGATCCGCACACGGCCTACAGGTACAGACAGACAAACACTGCACAAAAACCGCCCACCTCCCAATGGGAGGAAGTTCAGATAAGAAGGTACCCTCTTTAAAGTCCTGCAGCGCATCCTCACGGTCACACTGCTCCCTGTTTCCATGCAATGACTGAACCTTTATGCCGTGTAGACAGAGGTCACTGGACAGGTCATCCGCACTGGAAATGGAAAGGGAGGAGGTCAGTGACAGAGCGGCAGCCACAGCAATTCAGCTTCCGGCAAACTTTCATTTTTCGAAACGTTTCAAACATGCTTGCATCTCATACAACCGGCTTCAACAACCTCAAATGTATTTTTCATCTAGTCATTTTTTTTCTCAAAAATTCCAGGAAATTATTTCTGGAGTAATTTTTATCTTGACTGATATCAGTATGATAACTGGGCTTCATATCAGAAAGCAGAACAACCATTAAAATGACATAGACTAGTTTATTACATGGGCATAACGCTTTTATATCCTGTTTGTTAGGATGCATTTGTGGCCTAACACTCACATTAACTTTTTCCCTACGAATACCAGTGCTTTATCTTCAGGCTCCAGGTTACGGATGAAATCAAAAAGATAACTCTTTTTCTCCTCCTCCGGGATGATTATTATAGACTGCTGTACGGTGTTCACGGCCTTGGAGACAGAGACACGGTGGTGGGGAGGGCAGGTGAGAAGGCGGAGCTTCGGGGAGCAACGCACAGCATGTGCCCACCAATAGGAAGTCACTCACCGCCAAGTCCAGCGTCCCCACGTACACCATCATTGGATCCTTCAGATAGGACTTAGCCAATCGCCTCACACCAGCTGGCCATGTGGCACTGGTGCCACAGGGAGGCAAGAGATGAGAAAATTGGAGTTACTATTTATAAATAACCAAGGAGATGCAAAAAAGAACATGAAAAACACCAGTAGGCAGGTATTATGAGGCATTTCGATAAGCAGACCGTCGACGTTTTTAATCTCGAAGAAAACTGCAGGTGTACAGGTGCTGAACACACATTAACACAGCAGAAAGACTAAGACACTAAAACGGTAATAGACAACAACAAACAGTGCAAGGAATGTCCGGAATAGTTCCGTATTCCATAGTAACGGCTCAGAAATGGTTCAGTATAATTTTGGTATAGTTGCTATGGTAACGACCTAGTCATGATAGTCTGTCGGTCAGGCCGGATGTCCAATATAATCTTCATAATCTGTGGCTCAAAACCCATGTCCAGCATACGATCGGCCTCATCCAAGACCTGCAAAAAGCAGACACAGGGTTGGTTTTTCTTGAGGCCTACCCGATCCCTCATCCCCACCCACTCACCAGGTAGGTGACGGAGCGCAGGTTCAGGTAACTGTTCATCTGCAGGTCATTCAGCCTGCCTGGCGTGGCGATGACGATGTCCACGCCACGGGTCACCACACCGATCTGGGCCTTGCGGTCCCCTCCCCCATAAATGCAGACACTTAACAAGGGGGAGCAACAGAGTAGGGAGACAGTGACACACCAGTGGGAAGCAGGCACATGCGAGGATGGGGTCAGTGGCTGAGCCGGACCTCTTGAAACCTTTGTAGCTGTATTTCTTGCATTCCTGCTCGATCTGCAGGGCAAGCTCTCGGGTCGGCGTCAGTACCAGCATGCCGGGTCCATCCTGCTGCTCTCTGGGCCTAAAAACACACAAACGCAAGCAATCTGTCATGTTCGAGACGTCCCAGCCCGTCCCAAAGCAAACTGGGAAATCACTTCCAGAAAACAGATACTCAAACCCTACACAGGCTGCTGGTCCATGTGGATGAAGCCAGGCAAGAGGTAGGCCAAGGTCTTCCCTGTGCCGGTTTGGGCTATTCCGATCAGGTCAAACCCCTTCAGCACAATGGGCCAGGCCTGCGACTAGAACACAGGGCAGGCTTTTCACCATAGAAACAACATCAAATAAGTCTGAATGTAACAGCCCTCGATGACTCTGAGTCACTGTAATATAATGAACATCACAAATATTCCAGACTGGCTGCCTCATTGAACCCCTAGCCCAGTGGTTTTTGGATGTTCAACCTGTAAACCAATTGAGCGGCTTAATCCCGTGGCAGACGGGCCTGATCCACACTCCGTGTCCATTCCTTAGCCCATACTACATTCAGGCAGCCAGGGTTCGAACATGTCACTATCTTAAGCTTCCTGGCCTTAATTACTATGACTTAGGCTCGGAGTTTTATGTAAATCCAACAACCTGCTTTGATTCCGTATACAGCGTTAAGCACAAATAATGCCCAGGACAGGACTCTGCTGCCATCTCATGGATAAATTTTGTTTTAAAACATCAAAGAAACATGCTTCTACTGACACAACGGCAACGTTTCAAAATACATCACAGGAAAGAGGTGTACTGAATTTGCATCAGTATAGCAGTGGGCAGTAGACACGCCATTCATATAGTAATTATGCTGATAATTTGATATTAACATGTTTTTGTTACACATAACATTTTTGTTGCAAAAAATGTAACATTTTTGCATGCTTTTTCTGGGGGGGGGACATAATGTAAAGGCGGTTAAGAAACAGGATTTTTTAGAACGATTCAACAAGCAGAGTTTAAGATCGAGTAACTGTTCCTGAGCTGTACTCACCTAAACAAAAAGCCAATTGTGCTATGCGGCTGCCCTGCAATAATAATGGGAGTTTTAATTACACAAAAATGTAATAGATTGCAGAGGAAGTGAGGCCAACCAACCAGCTGTTTTGGTCGCACCTCTATTAGTTGTATCTCTGAACCAATCATTTTTCCTTCTGCCCCAAGAACATTTTTGTGCGAGTAAAACTCTTACGAGCTCTGCAACGTGCAGGTACTGAAGCACCTGAGTGTTTCTCCACCACAGTGACCTACATTCTCTCTATGACTAATACATCGTGATATTTTAGCAAATATGGCTCTCCAGCATATCACCAAAATGCAGGCACTGAATGTGGGCAAGGATATATCTCACATATGCTCTCTTTTCACACTGGAAAAACCCTGCGCAGAATAAGCAGTTGGAAAATGAATGAGGTACCTGGATGGGTGTGGGTTTGACAAAACCCACTCGGACAATGTTCTCCATGATGCCAGGGTAGACTAGGAAGGCCTCTTCAAAGGTACAAACCGGATTGGGTACAACCCGCTTGTCACCCTCCTTCAAATCATCCACAAAGATATTGTTGTTCTCCTTCCTGCAGGGGGCAGTGTGGTTAATTCAGCCTTGATGTATTCAGCATAGAGCTGAGCCGTTTAATGAAGCAAGTCATCTACTCTTAAAGTTACCACTACTCAAAGTTTACCACCACCAGCTTTCAAAACACCTGCATAACAACCAGCTTGGAAATATCCTACCCTGCAGCTATTGATTAAAGGAAAAAAAACTGAAGCCAGAAGACCTGTCAGCGATTTCACATCAGTTAATCATCAATATAAAATGCTCTGAACATATAGTCATAAAGTAAACACAAATAACCACATAATAACTGAATACACTGATAATTGCTTATATCACCGAACATAGTAGGAATTGCTAGTTGTATTGCTTAGTGTAACAAGTGCAGAGGAATGGGAAGCACGGCTAGGTGCACAATAACCCAGTGTCCATATCCAACTCTGCGTGCACAAAGTAACGCATATGTGATGACAGCTACAATGAGCAGATGCAGTACTTGCACTGTGCCATTTCCTTAAATAAAAAAACCGCACTGAACAAAATATTCTGCTGCAGCTTCAGGCGCCATCTTCCTTCTCAGTCCCATTGCTTTCTATTACACCTTTTGATTTCATAATGCAATTCATGCCTTATTTTTGTGAAATTTAAGTGCAATCTCTATTATAAAGTGTTGTGATTTTATATTTACACTTTGCTATTATTCGCTATTGAAGTGCCACGTGTATATTATAGTACTGCGCTTAATGTCTTCCCTCTTCCATATAACTATCGAGACACACCAATTGATTTGCATTCAGTGGTCCTGTGCCCAAAAGCAAGTCGACAGATATCTGTACACACTAATGACAGTATACTACAAAATAAAGGGCAACAGTGACACCCACTGGACACAATAAGAACTTAGAGCTTCCAGCAGATCTGCAAAGCTTCTCCACTTCCTATTCAGGACTACATGAACCCGGGGCCCTGGACCGCTGATGCACCACCCTTACCTCCAGGCCTGCACCTCCTCAGCACTGCGCATAGCCACACTCTCCGCCTCAATGTAAAACTCCTTTCTTAGTGGAGGGAGATCTGAAAGCAGAACGGAAACATCCCCAAAGACTGGCCTTATGAGAGCAAATTTATGCCAAAGACAGACCTTGCACATTTCCTTCCAGACAAGCTCTTGATTTAAAATAACTGAAAAGCATCGTGCTTTCCAAATCATTTTCCGATTGTCCATCAATGCTTGGTAGGTAACTGCTTACCCACTTGAGAAACCAGTTGGCGAGACCAGGAAAGTAGAGTGAGAGCCGGAGTATACCCAAAGCAAAACGCCAGCCCATTGCAAGGCATGGGCCCGTGCGCATACACACAGGCAGAGCGCACTCGGAGGCCAATGTGACACACTCTAAGGCCACTGTTGCACCACACACGCCACATCTTGGAACAAGGAAGGTACAATTTACAGCACAACAAACTATAACCCATGAAGCTCCAAGTGCTTCATAATCCCAAGTTAAATTTGCGCCGCACATAATTTTAAAAACCCGAAAAGGCGTTTATGAATGCATAAAGCATCTTTCAAAATTATTCACAAAGGGATCAGATTTCAGAAACGTTCAGCTGGATAACCTAACCAACTGGGCAATGTAACAACTGATTAACCTAAATCTGATTAAAATTAAATTAAAATAAGGCTTTAAATGCCCAAAAAAGGGAGACATTTGGCTTGAGACCATTTGAAATGTATAAAATGTTAAAAATCCAATGACCATCTTAATAAAAATCTAATTAGGGATGCAAAGCAGCAAAATAACCAGCCAACCCTTGTGCAACAATGTACTTTTTATCAAATTTCCTGACAATTATACACCGAGAAATGGTAACATTATATTAAGCTTACTCACCTTCACCACAAACTCAGAGACCAACATACGCATATATAACATATATAAGAAGAGAACTATTTAACATGTTTAGGAAAACATTGTTGAACTGGACCTTGACGTGTTACACCCACAAAAGACTATTTGTTGAAACAAGATTTTCAAAACCTGTGATGCCTATGTTAAAATCCTGAGAAAATGGTAATTAATTGATTGATATCGGTATGTTGCAGAGGTGAAAGTAAAAAAATCCAGGCCAAGGCAGATGAGTGGAGAGTCACGGTCACTGAATAGGCAACTGGTTGGTTGAAACAAAATCTTGGCCTGGATTTTTTTTTTTTTTTTACTTTTTGCACCTGAAATATGCCCCTCTGGTATGTTGTATGCCATTTAATTTCGAAGCGTTCATGGCCATGTCATTCTCACCTTTCCACTTCAAGGCCGCATACTCATGTCGTTTTTCGCGGATGGACATCCAATCAATCGGCGGCGGGGCGAAATTTGACGAGTCCTGGACAGCCGAGGCGGACCAGCAGGACTCAGTGCCAGCGTCTGTGGACCCTGAGACCGGACCGATATCGAATGAGACATGTTCACGGGGTGGGGTCCCATAAACGTCCGATTACCTACCGGGATCACTAGCGGCCGGAGAAATCAAAGCTGCGATCATTTCCCTGGCTTTTTGTTGCACGTCCCTGCTGCCAAATACTTGAACCTCCCCTTCATAACGGCCCCGAATGACCTGGGCGAAAAAATACATGCATGTCCATGCGGTTTTCGCATAGCATCGGCCGTCGCAAAATAATCTGCCACTTCCCCGATTATAGTTTATGATGCAACTTGCCTTTATCTTTGCTCCACTCTGCTCCTCCAGTTCACGAACCTTAGCACCTCCGCGACCTGTGAGATTTTGACAGAGTAAGGTTTGCGCTGATCTTGGCAATCACGACTGTGTGCGTTAATAGTGCGTGGCTAAGTGACGGCTTTGCGGGGACATTTCCATAGCTGATTACCTATAATAGAACTAAACGCAGAACTATCCACAGAAAAGCACAGCGGCGCCGACGCCAGTAACCCGCGGCCTCCACTGGCGTCTCCTCGCCCACTTGGACTCCATTCGTTTTCCCTCCTGGAAAACCGCTTTCCCTCAGTGTCCGAAAGGCCACTCCCGCCCCCCCAGGTCTGCCGCTGCGGATCTCGACCATCATGTCCCCGCCGTCGTGTTGAGGGGCCCCACTCTTTTTTCTGCGTAAAATTAAAGTTGGAAATCTGCTCCGTCTTTTGAGACCGCCATCCTGTATTCTGGGCTTTAACTTGGGGTGTAGGTTTCAAAGCCGCATCATCGCAGTCCTCTTCCCAATCCGACATCCCTACTTTCCTTTCGGCAAGAGAGTCCCGGTAACTCCGCGCGAAGCTAACTCCGCGCGCCAGCACGCCATTTACGTCACGTGACCTGCTGAACCAGGGTCCTACCGACTCCGCCCCCTTCAACTCGCGGTAGTAACGCGAAAATTCAGAGCTTACGTCACATATCGTGAAATAAACGCCGTACATGCGATATGTTAAATGCTATTCGTATTAATGGTGATGTCATGTTTAGCAGTAAATCTGATAAACTCATAATATTGTTGGATGGGACAATAAACAGAAAAAGTAATTCTTGAAGGGGCATAAAATATGCCAAAAAAGTACATAGAGAAAACCCTTATTATATATATTTTAGATTGATTGGTAAAGAATGTTAGCATGTCTACAATATAAAGTCAATAAATACGCATCACTTGATTAATATCTGAATCTACTACAGTTGCTTTACAATAAGATAAAGCAGAAGAAACCCTTCAGCGAATATACCCCCATCTAATGGCGCTTTTCCACCGCACCACGTACTAGTAGAGTATTCTTGGTACTTTTCATTATTTCCGGTCGAGTACCAGTACCAAAAGTTCCAGTAGCTACAAGTATCAAACCAACTTTTTTGGTACCTCGGTATTTTGGAGTGGGACTTGCAAACGTTTTCCGGGAAGAACCAGATGACTATCTGGATGGCATGACCAGAAATAATAAAAAAATACCATAATATATTAGGGCTGCACGATATTTTAAAAATTTAAATACCGCGATGTGATTTTGTGATATGGACGAAAACAACGGGAAAGCACATACAGAGCTCACGCAAAATTAAACTTTAAACTGATTTATAAAATATATAAATCATTGATCATTTTGAAAAGGAACAATCATTAAAACTGCAATACTTGCTAAGTTTTGTCTCCAATGACAAAGTAAACAAGATGCGGTTCAGATACAAATGTGCAAATATGTGCTATTCTACTGAGTAGCAGACGTAAAAAACAAGTTTGACACATCCGCTGCTTTAATTGAATGCTTACAAAGCAACTACTTACTGGTGGTAATTAATCCACCTACGTGACTTTCATCTACAACTGAACCATGGACACTTGTAGCGTACGGGTGATAACATTTGTATACTTGTAGTGGGATCGTGGATAGCAAGTAGTAGACCAAATTTACCAGTGTGAGGTTGAGGCGATTTTTTTTCGAAGCTTAACGATGCATTGTTTTGCATTTATAATTTGCACAAGTGCTTTCAGTACATAGAATTACACAGGTTTTAGAAAAATATTCAGGGGCAGCCCTCATGATTTAACCCCCCCGGGATTTACGCCTTTTAGGATTTCTCAGTTAGTTGGGTTATCTTAAGATAGAAGTAATGATCGTCCAATAAGAGTTTAAGTAAGGAGCATTCCTACTGAACGATCGTGACTTCTGTCTGAAATTATCCCTGTCACTACAGGATGTCAACCGTTAGTTTGAGTTGCGCCTGCGCCTGTTGTGTATATGTTTAGTTAAATTTCAATTCTAATAATTTCTAATAAGTTAGTTTTAATTGCTTTTCCATTTGGTTTTCAACGCCTTCTGCACGCGTGTCTCAAATCTACGGTTGACTCTGATTCAGATCCTGGAGTGACAAACCCAGGTAAATGCAATTCTTAATTATGGAAGCCCCCCCAGGAGACGAGGTGTGGTATCTTGTCAGAGTTTTTTTTAAATGAACGAACATTTTGCATCCAGTTAACAGTGACGACAAATTTATATATAATTATAGTATATTTGCATATTCAATGCAAATTTATATACCAACATCTAAAATTATATCATGTGTGTTTAAGGAAAGTGAAATCCGTATTTACTATATTTAGCTTAAATACTTAAAATAGCCCTACAGAAAATCGAAGTTAGATTAAGAAATAACATTATATACACATCTTGTTTAAATTTTTCGATTTATTAAAGTATCATGGCGAAAATTTATGACAATATCACATATGCTACTCAATGTACCTTGTACGTGCACGTACCTCCTTAAAATAAATTACATTAAACAAAAAAAGTAAAAAGTCCCCATTCCCATTAAAGCCAATTTTGTGAAATAAATTATTGTACATGTGAGAAAACATGTCGATTGTTATTTAGAAGATTTTAAATTTTCTAAAATTATATAACATTAGGAACCTACAAAACTATCCCCATTCAAATGTAAAGCTAGCACATAGCTGTGGAAAAAATAACATACTGTTAATATTTTGCATGAAAGGCACCTTCAAGCATTTACTACAAAAACGGGAAAATAAAAAAGTATAAACTGTATATAGTTTGTATACTTTTATAATTTTAATCGGCAGGCAAAGCCTTAAAGCAATATATCCCTTTAAAGGATTCCATGATCTATCTGCTGATTGTTATTCCTTGGAGTTGACTGCGCTGAGTATATGGCCATATACGTTCCTTTTTTGCCGCCATGGTGTATTATTAAGGTCAATGACCGCTCGCCCGCAGGTCGCTCAAAATCAGTAATTGTGCTTCCGGGTACCGTGTCAGTTTCTCTCACTTTAAGGGGTTAACTTACTTCCGTTGGCTTTGACAGCACGCAGAACTGTCTCACACATACAGCAAATATTCCAATATTAGAATGCATCATCTACAAAAATGATACATGTCAGCAGTAAATTATGGAATCTAAGTGAACCCAGTTCAGTTAAAAAAACATTTAAGACTACAGTGTTTTGTTATTAACAAAAAAGATGTAATAAATAATACAAAACAATCGTTTATATTCCTATAGCTGTTTTTTTTGGGAACAAGTGTGACTTTTCTGGCTCATATACCGTTTTTTATTTGAATCGTGGGAACAAATAAATAACAATGAAACTACATTCAACAGGATGTGTGCTTTTGGAAGCGACAGCCTTCTGATGACACAATCTCACATGTTCTCTTGTTCTCCACTATTTTCAGCTGTCATTAATCATCTCCAATTGTCTCTTGTAGGTCACTGTCTGGATCGCTCCCATACCCTTTGTGCATGCAAACAATCTTGAGGTCACCGGAACATGTGCTCCTTCAATAACTTATCGATCACGTGGCACATCGCTCACCACAGGCCGATGACGACAGATGCCCGATATATCCCTAGGAGGCACTAATGAGGCTGTTACCCGTGATGTTCTGGTCCGTTCCCTTCCCAGTGAGACGGTGCCAGTTATGTTCTGTGACTCGATTGCTCCTTAGCAGTGTTTATGTATGAACCATTTGCCCAGTAGTAAAGGCCTTGGGCGTCTCAAGGCTGTGGGAAAATGTCTACAGACCCGCAGCGAAAATATCAATCCTTGGATGGGGTCTTAAATTCACCCTGTGATCTTGGCTCATTTCCTTATAGCTCGCTTTGGAATTCAAGCTATTTTTCTACAGGAGTGTTCAACTATTTCCTACATAAGGTGATTTTCATTTCCACCACATTCCTCACCATTCACCTCATGGATTTTATGCTTATATTCTCCAAAATCCCCATAATGCAGTTTTACCTAAATGTCGTGCAAAAGCTACAATCTTTAAATGCATGTTATAATTTATCAATAATCTAAAATATCAGAATGGTTGTAATGAGCAAGCAATTTAAAGGATTGGTTTGGGTAAAAAAAAAAAAAAAAAAAAAAAAAAATATGAAAAAGTTGGGCCTCTCCAGAGGTTCCCTAGTCAGCGAGGTCCAGAGACCGCGGAATCTGGTGGCCGATGTTTGGAGCTGTGTTGATTTCCTTCTTCCATCTAATGGTGATACCTACTGTGGTTCTGCCCTGGGCATCCAACAAATTGCACTCTATGTCTGCCATGTCACTCGATGAAACCCATAGAGTCAATGACAACTGACAACACATGTGACTGATGGGCGAATTCCAGACCAAGAAGAAATTTAGAATCGAATGTGACAGAAACCCTCCTGGTGCTCATTCTACTGGATCTAGAATTGAGGGGACAGGCCACTGAAGGCATTTTCTGGTCCTCTATACATAACCATCCCTAGGATTTTTTTAGGGTGGGATCCAACCTAAAGGGGGGCCAACCTGAACATTTCCCAATGATATGTTTTGAATCAATGAGTGACAGGGGAGTGGTCACTCTGGGGGCCAATCAGCTTTCATGTGGGGCCGGTACCTCTGTATGCGCCCCTACACCATCCTGCTGGACTACCTTTCCTTCTACTCTTTCCAGCATATAACTACCAACCAATTCAACACTGCTGCATTAAGACATAATTAAGAACTTAATTAGAACTTAATTAAGCTGGGGGGGGGGGGGGGGGGGCAAAGGAAAAAGAGGCCGCGGCCCCCCGGGGGGGGAAAAAGAGATAA
>JAODKE010000068.1:8089325-8109313 GCA_026779605.1 Mormyrus hasselquistii
GACACAAAAGGCAAGGGAACACTCTGGATGGCAAAGCAATAACAGAATAATAATAATAATAATAATAATAATAATAAAATATGCAGTCAAAATCAGACTGGAATCTGCCATAAATGACAATGTAGGCCTGCATCAGAAATGGTGTTTACATAAATTTCATTGGCTGGAATCTGTGATGTGTGTATATAAGTGTGGTTGAGGTGGGAACCTGCTTACCTGGATAAGACTGGCAGCTGGATTCCTCCTCTTCTCAAAGTGCTTCTGCCTGTGCTGCTCCTGGACCTTCAGTGCAAACCCAGATCCCAGAATCCCCTGCGGGCAAAAACCGCAACAGCACCGTGACCGTGGTAACCAAATCGCCAGTTGAGGATTCCTCGCGGCTCAGCTTGGATGTCATCTTACCGCAGGGAGGGCGAAGAAGGAGATGCCCAGCAGGGCAAAACCAGCCGAGAGCAGGCGGCCCGTCCACGTCTGGGGGGTTTTATCCCCGTAGCCAATGGTGGTGAGGGTGATCTGAGAACAGGAAAGGGTTAACAGAACCTCCTCTGCACATGTATACATTTCTGATTTTACTTATTCATTTACATATTTACAGTGTTGGGCAAGTTACTCACAAAAGTAATACATTAAAGGCAGGTAGAAAGTTCAGGAACACTAGGAAGAGGTCCAGAAAGTACAAAGGTTTTGTTTCAACTAACCAGTTGAGTACTCTGTGACTGTGACTCTTTATGCTCAACTTCAAGAAAGCAGGATCAGCCAGTTCCTTGGAGCAATTGAGGTCAAGGGCCTTAGTCAAGGTCCCAACAGTAGTATCAATCTGACAACCATGGGATTTGGCCCCATAACCTTACGATCACAGGCACGAGTCCTAACCCACAAAGCCACATACCACCTCACACTGACTTTTAACAGTCATTTTCTTCCTTATTTCCTTGAAACTGACTGGCAGTGGTCTGCCGGAATCATTCTTTGAAGTGATCATATTGGAGACATATTGAACTGAACTTGCGGGATAGTATTACGACACTAAACTCATTTGAGTGTTTGAACGCATTTCACTGTGAGTCACCACTAGGGGCAGCAGTGCTAACAGCATCAGAGAAATCATCTATAGCAATCCCAGCGGTACCTCTGCATGAACAGCCTCAGTCTTGTGTCTCTTAGACGAAGACATGTGTTAGAGTACAATAACAGCAAAACTGTTTCCTTGGAGCAGAAATATTGGTGAACACGACACCTTAACTCGAAGACAAAAACTGACTGTAGACAACACAGAATATTAATGGCAGCAAAAGAAAAAGAACCCAAATGACTACTGTAAACCTAGTAATTTAGTCTTATGTGAAGTTTTAAGACCAGCAATTTTGCTACCCATGCATGCAATTCTCTTTGTTCCCCAGTGCAATTTCTTTATTGCTTTATCCAATTAAAACAATAAGTATCGCTAGCCAAACAATCCTTCAACCATTTGATTGTTTGCCTGTTTGGTCTGGACAAAAAGAGACGTGGTTTGAGAAACCACATGTACACTCCTCAATTTTCCTCGCTAATAAATGGGAGGCTCAGGTTCTCTGTCAAATAATGAACGGGCCAAAATAAACTGGAGGGCTCCGGTAAGAACGAGGGACCCGTCTGGCGAAAGAGGCTAAGAATGGCCTATGACAGTGACTCAGAATCCAGGTCTTTGAGAGAGCACAATGTCATGCCTGGTCTGTAGTCTGGCCCGTTAAGTGTGCCGGACAGCTGTCTGCGCAGGCACGAATCTGATCAGAGACGTCACATGACAGCACTGTGCAGTCGTACCCAAACGCCGTGTCATTCAAACTCTCTGCTCTGACATGAACTCTAACCACTGAATATGTCTGCTACAGTCGGATGGAACAAAAAGGGAGGGAAAAAAATAGTACTTGCCGATTCGTTTAGGGACGTGTAACGCCTAGCGAAAACAACTGGCCATTTGTCAAAAAGCTCAGTATTCATATGACCTGTGCCTGCTGGCAACCTGAAAGCATTAAAACATGTTGCGGTACATGCTAATCTCTACTCCTGTACTATGAGGACATGGTTGTAGCTACTAGGGTAACTATCAAATAAATGATCAAAACACAGAATCGTCCCAACCTCCATTTTCTACAAGTGCAGCTATTGTAATGAATCTGCTTGCCCTGTATTATAGAGCCTATTAATGCATATTCATGATGCAACTATTATAATGTGGCATATATATAACTATAGAAAACCTGGCACCTCTCACCTATCACAAGAACCGAATAACTGACCCACTTCAGTAGAACGAATGGCTTGCGATTGAGAGTCGTTTGAATACGGCCACAGTCATTCTGTCTTAATGTGACTTGTTGCCGAAATCAGCACGATTTGTGTGTTATTGCTTAGAATCCGAACCTTTACAATAAACAGTAGCCTGAGAACAACAGTGAGTTCCTCTGACAGCCCCAGTAGAGAGAGATAGAGAGCTACCTCCAGTTCTCCATGACGTACCACATTTCATGGAAACTCTCCTAGGATAAACATTTAGAGGGAATGAGGGAGATACTGAAACAGGGAATGAGACTGAGAGGACCCCAAAAACCATCTGTGAAGCGTGTTTTGAGGATTGCTGTGTTGTTTTGTCTCCAGCGCGACGGAGCCAAGCGCGCAGCAGAGCTACGTGTGATCCACAGGAAAATTTATAAAGCCTACCGCAATCCTACAGGCGTGTCGCCACTGCAGAATTATGGGTAAAGTGCTCACCGTGCCCCACCACAGAGCATCAGCATACGTGGCAAACTCTGTGTTGAACTCTTTCTCCACCAGGTAGACCAGGAATGAGGAGAAGATGAGAACGAGGAAGCCAATGTACCAGGCTGTGGCGAGCTCCTGCAAGACAAAGCCACACTCTGAGCTCCTCAGCAGCTCCAAACGACCGACTATCCAGACCAGAAACAAGGGGGATGAAAGAAAACAACAACCATGGCACAGACTGGACTCGACATCACAGACCATGATGGTATGTTGGTACGAACTATAAACCACAGCAGAATCAGGTTAAAGCCATTTTTTCAGCTTGACCCTGCCTGTAAGGAAAGGGCCTGCCTTACTGTGGGCCTACCTTACAGTGTACCTACATTACTGTGGACCTACCTTACTGTGATTCTACCTTACTGTGGACCTGTCTTATTATGGGTCCAACTTTCTGTGGGCCTATCTTACTATGGGAGCTACCATACTGTGAACCTGCCTTACAGTGCACCTACATTAATTTGGACCTACATTACAGTGGACCTACCTTTCAGTGGGTCTGTTTTGCAGTGGACCTACCTTACTGTGGGCCTACCTTATTGTAAGCCTACTTTACAGTGCACATACATTACTGTGGACGTATACCTTCCTGTGGGCCTACCTTACTGTGGGCCTACTTTAAAGTGCATCTACATTATTGGGGACTTGTTTTACAGTGCACCTATCTTACCGAGGGCCTACTTTATGGGGCACTTATATTACTGTTGACCTACCTTGTTGTGGACCTACCTTACTGTGGACGTATACCTTCCTGTGGGCCTACCTTCCTGTGGACCTACCTTTCAGTGGGTCTGTTTTGCAGTGGACCTACCTTACTGTGGGCGTAGACCACAGAGCCCAGAAGCTTCCAGGTGCCGCCCCGCCGGTCCATGCGCACCATGCGCAGGATCTGCAGGAAGCGCAGGCTGCGCAGAGCAGACGTGGCGAAGATGTTGCCCTGGCTGCCCGCCGACACCACAGCCACCGAGGCAATTAGCACAATGATGTCTGTGTACAGGGAATGAGGGCCAGTGCACAGGTTTCATAAAGAGGTACCACACGGCGGCATGCAGGGGCTACAGTCTGCACTTTAGATGGGTATTGTTACTGTGCGGTATAGTTATTGTGTAATGTTACTGTTATATGTGCGCTGTGATCACGGAGGAACGCTGTTTCATATCACTATGTACAATACTTGTACACAGTTCTTCATGACAATGAAGGGTAACGCTTTACATTAGCTACACCTTCATAATGCTTTTATATTGCATTCATAAAATGTTCCCTACACCTTCATAATGAATTCATTAAGTATTCATAAAACATTCATAAACGTCATGTATGTATACAGTAGCTTAACATCCTAACATTCCTTAACAATAATATACATATTAATATACATTAATAACAAACATTATATAATAATAACAAACATTATAATTATATAATCATGCAATGTTTGCTATTATTGTATATTAAAGCTGTTAAGGGATGTTACGATGTTAAGCTGTACTTGCATGCTGCTTATGATTGCTCTATGAATGCATTATGAAGGTGCCCTGAATGTTGTATGAATGCATAATGAATGCATTATGAAGGTGGCTACTAAGCTAAATATCAATAGCCGACTAGGCAACAAAAACTTGTACAGTAGAGAGACAGCTGAGCTGTGCCCTTCAGCCCTTCATTTAGATCTACAGCATCAATGTTCTTTTTCATTTTAATTGGTAATATTTTGTCGGCTAATTGATATGATTCAGAAACTGTCTGGAGTGCCGGCCAGTTCTGCACTTGCAGCCCTTTTCGTCAGTCGCTTCAACGCACATCATCGCTGTGGGACAGACAATGGAGGTCACAGATGGGCCAGAGAATCCTGACTCCGCGACGGAAGCAGCAGTTAGACTCAGGGCTGCCTGGCAGTCCTTCCGTAAGTGAGCTAGCAGGCGCAGGAGAGAGGAACACCGAAGCAGCCGTTATCCTTTGCACATTTGTGTTTACCCCACAGACCCAGGTATCTAAGGGCATCTTGCCATTTTGTGCCTGGGACCCTCGTAGAGCAGCATGACCCATCGGAAGGGAGGGGAAGGAGTCCAGAGATCTCCCATATCCCAGAGGCAGGTAACAAAAACACACACGGAGCATCGACTAAATGATGAGACTCAGGTTTCTTCCATCTTTTTTCCAGAGAATCTGAGGACAAAGAGGCCCCTGGGGGAGTTTACAAGAACCCATTTCCTCTGGAAAAATAACACTAAATCCTCAAAAAACACAAACACTTTAAGGAGGGAATAACTTATGCCTACACAGGGATAGTATTATATTTCCCAAAAATCACATTGATCAAGTTTGTCTCTCTCTTTTTTGATGGTACAGAAAATGAAACAGGACACTGAATTAACATATTTGTACCATGTTCTTTTGTTATACACATTTCTTTTTTCCTTCACATCAGCGGGATCACTATGTGCTACAATGTGTCTCTCTGCGGGGTAGAGAGGTCACCGGGAAAAGGTTAAAGGGCGATGTAGAATACTGTGTCTTCTAAATGACAAACACATGTTGGGCCTCGGGAGGAAGTGTGGGTCTCCGCAGAGAGACACGGCGATCGTTTGCAGTTTCACTTCCAGAGTATCCCTGTACAGCTGCCCCTTTACCACCCAGAGGACGCCATTATAACTTCAAGGCTGGGAAGTACTGTTCTCCATAGATGTCAAACCTTCTAAGTTCTTGTTAACTAAATCTCAATTTCAGCCACTTAATTCTTAAATGATCCTTAAGTTACGTTGAAACTCATCACAAACAAGAGCAAGATCAAAACAAAACCCTACATTTATCAAAATCAGCTAGAACTGCCTGGCTTGGTACTGACATTCCTGAAAACTTAAAGGCAAATCCCTAATTCATGGACGGCACCACAGATTATAAGAATCCTAAACGTTAAGAATCCTAAAAAACACACCCAATAGAATGTTCAGAAGGTGTTTTACTTGTTTAAACCAATTTTAAGTCACCCTTATGACTTCTTGTGCTATTTTGTTACTATAATCACCCACCCTGCAAATACTGTACAGTGTCTGCAGATCAGGATTTTCACTGGGGTCAGACTTTACATCCCGCTTTCATTTTCTCCTCACACAGAAGCTCGGAAAGTTCAACCTGAGCTGCTTTTAACAAGCCCGCTCCCCTGACGCAGACTGGTCATTTTCTGCTTTCCTGTCAGCTCTTTATGAATACTTTTCCAGTTTCCCAACAGTCCGTAAATAACGGCGCTGGATGAATTCCCAGCTAACTCCGCGATCGCGCTGCTGGCTCTAGTAACCCGGAGACCCGAGACGTTGGTGTCAGACGTCGCTTAATTGGGTCCGGTTTCCACCGGCCTCCCGTTCAGTAGCCAGGTCGGGCTGCGTTGATGTGCGTTCATCCGCGAATGGCAGCCCAGACCCTGGTTTCCCAATGGCAGCCTGCCGCATGCAAAGCAAACCCTGGAGAACAAACAGACGAAACGCTCGTCTGGTTACCTTACAACGCCCCGTTAATGCGAGCCACATGATTCCCAACCCTGAGCGGAGTTTAGAAATGCCGCTACGCCTCTCAATGAACGTATCTGTCTTCTGGACTCCCCCTCCGCCCTCGTCTTTCCTACCTAACATCAAGAGCTGCCATTGTCACAGCTTCTCTGGTGATGATCTTTACAGAAAGTGCATCTCTAGGACTCTCTATGCTGTTCATAGTTGGCCGTAATAGGGAACAACCAATAAAAGACTTTACAGGCAACTAGGCAACAGAGTGACCTATTGACCTAGCAGCCCACTCTGACCCTTTCCAGTTGTTGTAACGACTGACTGCAGAGCATCATGGGACTGTTTCAGAGTACCATTAAGAATGTGTCTCTTATCTGCTGACATGTTCGCGTCACCAGGAATGCCGCGCCGAGATGGCGAATCCCCGTGACAAGGTGCAGGAGGGGCGGGGCCCCGGGAGGGACCCACCTATGACGCAGAAGGGCTTCCTGGCGAAGCGCAGACGGCCCTGCCAGCCCCGGTAGCGGCAGCAGCAGCCTGCAGACCAGATGCGGATGATGTACTCCAGGCCAAACACCACTATCATCACAAACTCCTGCGGGAGACAGGAAGGGGGGGATTGCGACAGCAGGCGGGAAGCTCAGTTGGGCTGTAGTCGACAGAGCACATTAGCCTCCCGGGCTTTCCAGAAGCATGAAATCCTACAACTCATGTCCTAATGTGCTGATCCGCATTGAGCAAAACCAACATTACAGCCGTCATACTGCCTTCTTCTCATATTCCCCGACGGAAACAGTCCCGATGCCATAATTTGTTATTAATACACTTGACATCTACCCAGTCCAATTAACTCTGTTTATGTTTTGATTTAATGAATGAACAGTTTGCCACGAAAACTTTGATAGGTGAATGGCTGCTGGAAAATGCCAGAGCATGCATGTGGCCCTCTTGAAAGCTAGCTTTGTGTTAGAAATCTGAATTTCAGTGCTTAATTGGGGGGGAGGTGTGTCGTTCAGTGGGTTGGACCCTCGGGCAAAGTCCTTAGCACCGTGAATTGCTCAAGGGGACACCGGATGAAAGGCTGAAACTGTGCTCAGACCCCGAGCTTGATTCTCAACCGTATGTGTGTCTCAACGGAAAGCAAGGCGGAATGTGTGAAAAGACATCGTGCAAACAAAGCACCATTTCATTCCTTATGGCCATTTTCGCTGCGCGTGAGCTGCTGCTGCCCCCCAGCACTGAGACTTTCCATCAGAGGCCTACGGCTCCACCTTCTCTCCTGCCACAGGCTTTGCTGGTTCCCGCTTTCCCAGCCGGGAGGAATGGGAAGCGACGCATCCCATTAAGGAGCGCCGGTCTATGGGGAAGTGGAAATGAGCACCAGCATTTGAGCTCACCGCTGCTCACACCTGGGCTCCATGCGTTGGCCCCATGGGGGGCTAATTGCTCTCCCTCATTAACGGAATTAACAGCATATTTATTCACCATTGACGTGGGCTCTCAAACTCTCTAACGCTTTGACCATTCTGTTACTGGATCCCCACTGGTTCATGGCAGGCTGCACCCAATTATGGCCTCTGGTAATGATGCTGGCTTCCTCCACAACATATAATGCTTTTCCTGTGGAGCACAATGGACAGGAAAAAATGGAGGCGTTTGTCGAATGTCTGCAGAGTCCGCTAGTCCTGGGGATACAACCTAAAGGCCTCCCAGTATCTGCCCACAAGATGTCACATTTCCATGATACGGGGGACAGAGCAATACAAAGGGATCTTTGACCTCTTTATTTTGACCTTTGAACTTAAGCGTGGCGCCTCGTCCGCCATCTTTGAGCGTGTGTTTCCAATGGCTTAGCAAAAAGCATGGGACAGAAAAGGCACTTTGCTGAACATTCATCCTCTACGGCAGTCAAGCAGGAAATCAATACAGACAAGATGAAGAATCGATACGAAACTGAGGCAAGTTTTTAAACAAGGAGAGGAACTCCTCTGTCATCAGGATACCCATGGGACCACATTCAGGTGAATTATTATCTCATACGGGCCAAGCACAGAGGATTCTGGGATTGATTCATCATTGGACTCAGACTAAACTATTTAGCTTCTCCCATTTTCCGTTAATTTCAAAAAATATTATGATTAATCTCAAGTAACCTATAAACTGCATGCGTCAATATATTACTGACATATACCGTACTCACTGAAAGTCTTGGGAAACTAGTGTTATTCAGTAAAAATATTGCAAATGTATCAGTCTTATAACAAAAACTATTCCTTCATTTGTTTACGGAACAATATATATCACATTAGGAACAAACAGAAGTTTTAAAGTAAAACATTCATTTCAATCAGTAATAAATTGAAACCCAAACTATACAGTAGTTCTAAAAGAGCTGTTCTGAGTTAAAAGGTTCAATGAAAAGCAGTCTCATTGGATGCCTTTTAATCAGTAACACCTTCGCAATAACATACTGTAAGACACCAAACATTAGTGTTTATTATCACTTTGAGAGCTAAAGACTACAATCGCAATTAACAGCAAAATGGCAGGAACAGACCTGACTGAATCAGTCAAAAATATTACGATACTTAATAAAAAGAAAATGTCAATTGCTTGACAATGGACATTTGTTATGAAACCAGTAAATTTAATAAAGAATTAAGCAAGCGTCCAAAGACTTTCTGTGAGCACTATATATTCCCTATACAGTTAAATTATAGAATTTTTTTATATACTTGCAGGACCTTCGCATGAAGCCTTCTGCACTGGCGATCTAGTGCAGTGCCAATGCAAATGAGACAGCAGGCAGCCCCGAATGCTGTTTACTCTCACAGGTCAGATCAGCTCCTCCCCATAAGGCAGCACTACTGCTCTGAGGCTTCCGTAACACGAAGACAATGTCTCTTATTGTGCAGGTATATCCGATCCTCAGAGCCCCACCGTAGCCTTCGGTGAGGCGGTGACAGACGCTGCCATGACCTGAAACGTTTGGACACCATTTGGAAGTTCTGGCTGACCTGAAGGCCTTTCCTTTGGCCCACCGACAGGATGCAGATGCCTGAAAATGCACAGCTGGGCCTGCGACCCTATGATTCACTTCCTGTAGGCCGGACCGCACATTTCTGCTTCAGCCCCTGGGATTGGCCCGTTAGGCTTTGAAGATAAATTTTGAATTAAACATGGATGAAATGTGGGTGTATATATGGTTTATGAGTCACGGTACTGGCCTGTTCTGTGCAGCACAATTTACTTTTATTGAATATATCATTGAGGGCTATTTTTATAAGCATAACTCCTATTACATCTGTGTGTAATTTCCATAAAGTACTGTGCCTCTCAGCAAGTAAAAAAAAAATCCACCACAGTTCATCTACCCTGCTCCAGGGATGACAAAAAAACTTGCCAAAACATTCTGAACAGGCACGTGGAAAGACACCCTCATTTAAGCACAGATGCTGAGCAGAGACAGCGAGGGGCCTTACCAGGATTAGGAGGCAGTGAGATGAGAGGTCCTGGTGGGCAGGGATGGTAGAGAACACGGACAGGACCAAGCAGCCAAACACCAAGATGAAACTGTAGAGGAAAGAGCAGAAAGTCAGCTACTGTTACATCTAAAAGACCCTGGAGGACCGTGAGATGTTCTGGGTCCGCCACATTGCTATTAGCTACAGGCCCTGGAGACCAAAACAAACATTTTGTGTTTTCCATTAATATTTGCTTTAATGAGTTTCACAAACTCTTCTTTCCCTTAAGCTTGAGATATTCAGTGAATAAAGTGTGGATCATTACAAACTAGTTTTCTGACACAAAGCTCAGCTTTTGGAGCCCAGAAAAGCCCTTGAACTGTAGTAATAGTAGATAAATAACTAAAGGAAAATGGAATGCTTAACAGGAACGTGAATTATCGCTTAAGTAACAGTTACGTTCTTCCTAAATCTAAAGACACATAAGTGTGCTGCAGTATTCCTGTAGTCTACAGTTTGTAGTAAAACAGGTAATTCAGTAATCTCTATAGAGCATTTCGCATCAGAGAAACAGAATTACAAAAAAGCTGATAGCTGTATTCAAAAGAGTGGTAGGTGAAGTTTTAGATTTTTCTACGAAACTAATGGAAGAACAGAGGAAAAGCAAAATCACTAAAATAGTTTTACTAAAATCTTTCTAAAATAGATAGCTGCCATAACTCTGCTCTGGGTATGTAAATTAAAACTAAATATTCTTTTTCGTTCTCTTTTCAATAAGTAGTTAACCGTTACAGTTTACATCGATATCAATATCATTCAAAAAAAGCTCACTTAATGTAATTATTAACCTGGCTAAAATTATTCTAAAATAGCTGGCTGCCTATTGCAAGTCAATGGGAATCTACCTCCAGAGTAACAATGGAAGTTTAAAGTCATACTATGTTGTTGATATAATATACCCATTGAAAACTTCCTTTGGCTAAAATACACTTATAAGTGACTTCATGCAACATTTTTTAGTTTCTTTATTTAAGAAAGGATAACACTTTCAGTAATTATCATAAGTTGTTCTATGGAATTGGAAACTCCGCATGTACACATAGAAGCCTTCGTGACTTGGGCAAAAATAACAAACCACGATTTCTTGAAGAAATTAAGAATGATAAAAGAAAAAGGGCATTGTAAATGGCCGGAGTTCTAAATTCTAAAACAGAATAAACTCAGTGTTCTAAATGCCCATGGAGATCAAATGTTAAACACTCACATGGTTTCAGGTTCCACCCCGTCACAGGGAATGGCACAGAATAACAGGATGGAAAGTAATAAAATCCTAGCAAGTGGAAGGGGAGGCTGCACTGTGAAAACAGTGACAGGTGGAAGTGCTCTCTCCTGGCTCCAGGCAGACAACAGCTCTTTCACACACGAGGTCAACCCAGATGGCCTCCAACGGGCAGATGCCCGGCATGGTCCTCCATCGTCCTGGGGAGCTGCTCCCACTGTGCGTCTCTTAAAGACAGTAACTCACCTTAAACAGATGCCGTGACGCGAACCTGCACTACTGCGTGTGGGAGCTGGTAGGCCGTGAATTTGTGTGTGTAAAGAACAGCACTGAGATACGACCAGCCTTGGTCCACATGCTTAAGCTTCTGAAGAAGCCAAGGGAATTCAAATCAAGAGCAGTTGGCATGGGGTGACTGATGCCAGTCAGTGCTAATTAGTCACACTCACTTGGTTGATTAGCGAAGAGGCTTTTCTGCCTACATGAGCTATCTGCTGCAGAAGCAGAACAGCAAGATTTTTCAACATTACTGACATCCATTCAGGTGTACAGGTGCCCATGCTCAGGAATCTCAGTGATAGTCGATGTTCCGCATAGAAAGGAACAGGATTTGTGTCTCTACTGAAGCTTTCTGTGTACAGAAGCAGCTAGGTGGCTCGTAGCCACAGCTGACAACTCAAATCAGTAACATATATAGCTAACCTTTAGCGTTACAATATTCATGAGTCATTCAGTGTTGCTAACGCTTTAGAACCTTTTTGAAGCACCGTAAATTACAGGTTGCAGAGAAAATGGGAAATGTAAAAGTCGCCCACTGTACAGTACTAAATACATGTGATCAATGTGTAGCACTGGAGAGTGCATGAAAAATCATGGTAACCATGTAGCATAACCCATTATGCAGCTTGGAGAGCACGGCTGGTGAGACCACAAGTATGAATGTCAGGGAGTTTGAATGAAATTCAAGTGACTGTGTGTGCTGAGCCGCAACCTGCAAAACTAGTGAAAGATTCACGAGGAACCTTCTGGAAAACGACATGAAGAGTGAAGGTGAAGAATGTCCTCTGTAAAAAGAAGGCAAAGCCTGCAATTTGCCTTGAAACCAGGGACATAGTGCCAGTCCTGAACTGAAGGACAGTGATATGATGTAGACGCTTGCAAACAGACAGGTTTCTCTTGGTGCTGACTAGCCGGATTGTGTCCTGGTGGACTCATTGCATTTGAGGGCAAACTCTGGGTAAGAGGCAGTGCTGCAAATGCTCGAGTCACCTTCTTGAGCTGATCTATCCCACCTGTTTCTCCACCGCTGTCTCGGATTGTATACCAGACTGTGATTCAGACCATGACTGACATTGGCTGGCAGAACTTCCTGACTCAGGAATAGTGGTAGATGAGGAACACAGACAAAAAGAAAGCGAAGAAGGAAGATGCCGTAGAAGTCGGCTCTGAGTGTTCCCATGCCCCCCTCTCTCTCCTGGCACGCCTGCCAGCTCCCTCCCCTACATGATTAATAACATCATTCATTTTCCATTAGGTTAATACAAACTAGACAGCCGGTAAACCGCTGTCCAAAGCACAATATTGCCTGAATTATAAGGGTTTCGTTTTGAGTTATTAACCGCTTTATACAAACAGTGGAAGGACATCTGGGTTTGATAGAGCCTGAGCGCCTAATAGCCCACTCAGTCTAAGTGACGGCCTGGGAGCTGGATCTGGTTACAGGTGGTGCTGCAGGGAGCCGCACGTGTTTGCGTGTCCCGGCACCGCAAGAGGATGAGCTCAGGAAGCAACGGCAGGCTCGCCAGCCGCTGGCACCCACACGGGCCCTTACAATGTGCTTAGAGTTGTTATTCCACGGTACTCCACCAGGGGGTGGGAGGCAGAAGCCTTAGCACTGACCCAGGTAAGGTATGGAGTAGCATGGATACCCTGGCAGATTCACGAGCCACAACCCATCTGCAGCCCTCTATAGAGGTCCCAAGATCTACCATTTTGGGCTTGTTTGATACAATCAACCCCTGCCCCCCTTACCTAAAACGGTAGATTTTAGGGTCTACCAACTGCAACGCGTAGTACTGCACGCTTGTGTCGAGGTGTCTGTTTAAGGTGAGTTACTGTCTTTCTGAGATTCACAGTGGGAGCAGCTCCCCAGGATGGGTTTTTGTCAGGTGGGCCCAGAATTTCTAGCCACACCCCTGCGTGAACCTCACTGTAAATTGAAGCACTGTGTGCAGTGCGATTCGAATACAAAGTGCAGTGTTCACCCGTGTGAACTGCTCCTTACTTGGCCTGCAATCGTCAATCAGGTTTCATCGATCTCATTCAGCAACCAAAACAAGCTGAAAGTAGATTTCATCTTACTGCAGATTTGGTCAATGCAGCCCTGTGACTGCACAGCCTGAACAGAGCTGAATGTTCAGCTTGTTAATTTTTAGATTTAACAGAATTGTCAAATCCGAGCAGCCACTGCCAGCAGTAATGACTATGAGTGACTCTCGTTGGATGCGATACCCATGGGAAGAGGCCCCAAAGTGTGAAGTAAAGAATGAAAGACATCAGAAGACAATATGATGGCTTGGCCCATCAAATATTTAGACTAATTTGCCCACTATACTCTCACCATGATTAAAGGCCAGCAGCTGAAACGGCCCTGACTTGAGTGGATGTGATGCTGTATTGGCGCTGGAAGCACCTTGTGTGCGTCAAACTCCATGACCCAATAAGGAAGCGACTCCGACAACTTGGTCATACTTCCCCTTGGCACAGGATGAGCGAGCGAGAAAGAGCTCCACGGGAGATGATCTATCGTGCTGTCGCGTGTCCCGTGTAGGGGTGGGGTGGGGGGGATGTGTATGAATCAGAGCCAGATGGATAGAGAAGCGGAGGCAGCAGTCGTACATCTTGCTGACCCCCTGCGATGTCCGAGCCTCCCTCTGTAGCCACGCAGCGGCCTGCTCTGCATCCAGCTTGTCTCCCTTGTCCACCCACAGCTCCTCAGACTGTATGCAGGTCTTTTTTGCATTTCCCCATGCTGATACCAGGACCCGCTGAGCGTATTAGCTGTATTCATTTTTAAACCCGTTCAGTACACTCTCTGGTACCTGTCTGGAGGTTTCCCCAGCTCTCCGGAAGGAACCCATCATACACAGGGAGTCCAAGAGCAGCAGTTCCACCTTAAATGCCGCTGGCTGCCATCCTTGGTCTTGTGTGCCTTTGGAAGCATACTGGCTACATGGGTGTCTGCTCCGCCTGGTGTGGCACACTGCAGCACAGTCATGGCTATGTTAATGATAAGGTGCCACAGAGAGGGGGTGCCACTAGAGATGTTAGGCCAGTGATAGAATATTATATTGGGCCCCCAACCCAGACCAATCCAATAATGTTCCAAATTTTTTAGGGGCCCTGTCACTCAGGGAATCATCCGAAATCCCCCACCCCACCTTTCACGGCGCCACTGCCACAGCCCCCAAAAGTCACCCCAAACATTGCATTAGCCTGGAGCTGCTATCCAGGGTGCTGACCTCCCTGATCCGAATAACCTTCAAATGGCTTTGTTTCCATGCCAGAAGCACCAGCCTGCACCAGGCAAAATGCTCTCCAGCTTGTTCCTCTACCGCTCCACACTGCACCTCACAGCCGTCTGCTAGTTGACTGTCGCCAGCGGAAATGGCCCCAAATCTCCAGTGGTAATGGCCCTACATCTCCAGCGGTAATGTCCCCACATCTCCAGCGGTAATGGCCCTACATCTCCAGCGGTAATGGACCTACATCTCCAGCGGTAATGGCCCTACATCTCCAGCGATAATGTCCCCACATCACCAGCGGTAATGGCCCTACATCTCCAGCGGTAATGGACCTACATCTCCAGCGGTAATGGCCCTACATCTCCGGCGATAATGTCCCCACATCACCAGCGGTAATGGCCCCACATCTCCAGTGGTAATGGCCCCACAAATCCAGCGGTAATTGTCCCACGTCTCCAGTGGTAATGGCCTCACATCTCCAAGCGGTAATGGCCCCACATATCCAGCGGTAATGGCCCCACATATCCAGTGGTAATGGTCCCACATATCCAGCGGTAATGGCCCCACATATCCAGCGGTAATGGCCCCACAAATCCAGCGGTAATGGCCCCACATCTCCTGCACACCACTTGCACATGAGGTCCTGAACAGTGGAGCCCAAGAATTGGGCATCAAAAAAGAGAAGCCAGAAGAACAGCGTGTCAGGGCACTGCTCTGGCCAACACACATCTGCTGCTGAAGCATCTGGCCAGCTGTGAGGGTGGAGATAGAGAGCCAAGTCTGACACCGGACTGAAAAACATCTACGCCTGGGTGAAAACAGAGGTTTTCATTATTGTTTCATATTACCCTTAGAATGCCGATTAAAACCAGATCAATCTGAACACTAGCAGGATTTTTTTTAAAAAGGAAAGGCAACATCAAGACACAAGGTACAAAACAGAGGGTATTACAATAGTACGTTGACAAATGATTCAATAAATACAGACATAAATTTTTGTCTATTTCACTTTTTCCAGGGTCCGGAGCTTATGCCGGAGGCTATGGGCACAAGGCAGGGGACAACCCAGGGTGGGGCCCCGATCCATCGCAGTAAAAGCCACCAAATGAATGGACAATTCAAATATTCTTTGATCACGTTTGTTGAGCTGCACTCTGATCAAACCTGCTCTTAATAGTCCCACATCTTTAACCTAACATCATAAAAAGGTTCATTCACTCTCAGATTCCCAGCTTCACTTGGCAAGCAGTAGGAGTGAGGTGACTGGACAGAACCAGCAGCACCACCTGCCTGACTTTACCTGCCTGAATTTACCTGCCTGCCCTCTGCATTTAAACTTGAATTTGAAAATTTGAACTCTATAAATTAGGATTTTGTCATTTAGTAAATCTGACTGGAGGATAGTCTTGTTTCTTCCTACTAGGGAGTTTTTCCTTGCCACCATCACTTCCGGCTTGCTCTCTGGAGGCTTTGGGCAGGGATAACGTAAAGTGCTTTGAGACACTGTAATGTTGTGAGAATGCGCTACACAAGTAAAACTGAATTGTACCGAATTGAATTAATCTCACACAGATGCCTGAGTCAGACATTCCCAGCCACCCCAGGCTTCTCGGCTGCAAAGCCGTGGCACATCCAGCTTCTGTCCCGTGTGCTGAATCCATCTCACCCACAGCACAAGTGGTACTCAGTTGATTCTGACCTTCTTCTTACCAGGCATCCAAAACACATGGCCTAAAGTCAGATGAGACAACTACAAAGCTGATCATTGACCTTTCACCCAGGATGCACCAGTACGTTTACGAGCATCGTGTTCAAACATAATGCCTTGAATAGGAGTCCAATAACAACTTAGCTGTAGAGCTAAGACACCGTTCTTTACTATCACAGCACTCCTGGCTAGAAGATAAGTGGTCCCTGTCATGGCTGCCAACCTAAGCTCCATTGGAGAACAACCTTACCAAGGGAAGCTGTTGACCTAAAAAAGCTGGCCTTTGGGCCAATGCTTATATGAGGTCTTCTGAGTGGAGTGGAGAAGTAACAACAGACCAGAAGGGCTGGAGGGAAGACATTTATAAAGGCAAAAGTTGGTGCATGAGAGGAGTGATATGATGGAAGTGCAAATCAGTGACAATATGGTCCAATATGGTGGAAGAAACACCTTAAGAAGCCATTTGACCTAGGAGATATTGGAGAACAATGGGTATGTTCCAAATATAGGTATTATAGATAAATGTAGACAGTCCAATCTATGTGTGATGCTATTCACTGCTGACCAAGCACAGATAGAGGTTCCTTTGTTTTCACATATCCAATGTTGCTCTTCTACAAGACGCACTCATATAGGTGAGTGAGCAAAGGGTCACCGGGTCAACCTTTGTTCCAGCATGACGAGAGCAGTTTTTGGGGTTAAAGACCTTGTTCAAGGGGCCAACACCAATACGATTACTGTGCTGCCCACATGATCTAAAATACTGATTTCCTGACCTGGGTAAAGGTCATAATGTACAGAACCACATATCGCAACATCTAAACAGCAACATGGGGTCTGGCCTGGCTATGCAACAGGGGAAAAAAACAATTCTCCATTGTACTCTTGTTTAAGGTTTTGTAGGAATATGCTATATGTATGTCTACAGATACAAGTATATACAGTATGTGTGTGAATAAACATGTGTCACGATTCGTGGGCAGGTGAGCAGGTAAGAAGGCACGAGTCCCAGGGTAGACGGGGAAAACGGGGTTTAATTCTGACAGAGGGCAGGCAGGCAAGAACATCAGCGACAATACAACAATGACCGACACAAGATTCAGGAGGACGTGGACTAATATACACCGGACAGGTTAAACTAAACAAGCAACAGGTGACCACAAACGGGGAATCACACGAGGTAATGAGGTGGGCGTTGCACACAGGAGGATGGTACGGAGCTGGGCGTGACAACATGTATATATGTATAGTCTGCATATGCTTATCAATATGGAGAATCAAAACCAATATTGTATGATAACTGGTCCCTGTATGAATGTAGCAACGTATTATATAAATATTTGGCACAAAGTCATTTAGAGCGGGTGTGGGCCGCCAAAAGGCTACATCTTTTCTCATGTCCGTGATCATTACAGCTAGAAGAGACATTACTGCAATTTGCACATGATGTCGTTGTTCTGGCTTCATCTGACCTAGACCTCCAGCCCAGCATGCACTTGAGTGTTTCAGTACCAAGTGTGAAGTGGCAGGAATGACAATCAGCACCTCTGAATCCCTGTACCCTCACATGAAATAGCGGATTCCTTCTTTCAGATGGGGGGTGGGGACCACCAGCTTTTACCTCTGGATCATTAGCGTCAACACAAGATTGACAGGCAGATCATTGCGGTGGCTGTAGTTTTTCACGGTCATTGGCTAAGAGAATCGCAATTTACCAGTCAATCTATGCCTCACCTACGGCTATCAGCTATGATGATGACCCAAAGAGCAAGGTTCTGAGTAGAAGTGGCCAAAATGAGGTTTCACTGTAGAGTTGCTGAGGGGTTCACAGATCCAGTCTGTCCCAAAATAGAGTTACAGCTCCTTCAAACTGACAGGTTTCTGCTTAGGTGGTTCAGACATCTCTTAAGGATTCTACGTCTGCATGTAGTTATCCAGAGCGCATCCCAGTTGCTGGAGGCCCTGGGGCAGACCCATCTCCCAGTTGCTTTGAGAATGCCTGGGAATCTCCCAGAATGAGCCAGAGACTGGGACATGTTCAATCCAGGCAATTGGCATACTACTGCCGTGACCGCTATCAGCGGAAGCAGTCTGAAGATGGATGGATGGATGGATGGATGGATTTTAGAAATATGCTCATCTGATTGCCAGCTAAAGGAATTTTGTTGTTAGTCCTCAGGCATGCTTTGATTTGTCAAACTGGAGCCATAGAATGGGCCCTGCTCTTGTTCCCTTGAGTATCTTACTTAACATGAACCATTTCAGCTGATGTCTGTCTGTAAGGGGAAGAACTGTTAACCTTCCTTTGGCCATTACCACAGTTTTATTAAAGCAGGTTCATTTTCTCTCTTTTCGATAATGCTATTAGGTCTGGGGAGTTGGGCAACCAGTCAACCTTGGACCCCCAGAGCTTCTTTTTCTCCCAAGTCGAGAGTTTTTGGTTCCTCTCCATCATCTGGCTTTTTTTCCTTCCATTTTTCCCTGTGTCATGCACCATTCTGCACCACACACTCTTCCCAAGTGCTTTGTGGTGACTCTATTGTGAAAGGTGCTACGGTATGTAAAATAAATTGAACTAAATAGAGGGGTACAGTGAAATAAATATTTGTGTGCCGTGTCAATAAGTGGCACTCAAAAGATTCAAGATTCACTTTTACCACTTCCGTAGCTGATGCCGTTTCACCATAACTTAAAAGCAAACATGGTTTTAGAATTAAGAATTTGTAACTGTTATCAAAGAGCAGCTACCCTAACACTGAATAGAATTTAGATATATTTGCAGAAAGTTAGGGCCCATCAGCTTGCATGCCAAGGGTCTGTTAACTAATCCAGCTGTTTATAACTTGTAGTGGAGTCGTCCAGACGGATCAGTAAGATTATACATGCGGTTTTATTTCTAAGCAACTACAAAACAATACAGAGCCCTGTCATGGTTTCCAGGGGAAGATTAATCACACTTTAAAAATGAATAGAAATCCTTAGGAAAATAATAATTATAATAATAATAATAATAAATAAAAACTGTCATCGCCCGCAATTGCTTATACTGCTTTGCCAGAAAAGTCAGCCATAAGAACAGCGTAAAATCCATGCCCATGATGGGCACAGGAGTGTGTGTTGCCTGTTAAAAAACTTTGCACCAGAAGTTCACCAATGGCGTGACAGGCTATCCAGACAAGACACAAACGTCTGCAAGGGGTCATCCACATGTACTTCGAACTGAAGAATCAGCATACCTTCATTTCTGATAACCCTCAGCGTCACCAGCCTTCAACTGCACTTCTGAAATCAGTGCTCTCCTCCTCAGTGACCAATCACTGGTTTGGAAAATAAAACAAACAGGAACAATGTGAAAGTGGATCGGCAAGATGGCCACGACGTTCTGCTCAAAGACGACCAAAAAATGATCTCAGGGCCCATTCATCACTTTTTTATTCCGATGTGTTTTCCAGTTATGGTCAGACAAAATGATGTTCTTTGATAAGGCCCCTTCCTAGAACCGGTCTCCACGGCAACCCGCTGTCAGCCTCTCAACCAGCACTTGGACAATTAACAAAATCTCCCTATTGTGGGAGAAGGCTGTAATAACTCGACATCATCGTGAGCCTGGGGGGGGGGGGGGGGGGGGGACGCCCCCCCTTTTCCACGAGGCCCCATGATTGGGAAGATGGGGGCCCACAGACACAAAGGAACAGGAACCCGAAAACGGAGGGC
>JAODKE010000068.1:8135076-8172256 GCA_026779605.1 Mormyrus hasselquistii
CATACTCAGCTGGTTGGTAGAAACAAAACCTTGGTCTGGATTTGTAGCTAATGGACCTGAAATGCCCAACACTGGTAGGTACAGGTGAGAGTAAAAAGGAGCCTCTTTTTCAGCCAATCAGATGAGCGCTGCCAGCTATGGCTGGCCGACGCATGGCATGATGGGAACACTGCAGCTTGTGCCTGGCTGTACTCCAAAGCCTAGGCACTTGCACAAGCCCCTTTGGGTGTAACTTGACAGATTTTCAAAATCATTGCCCCCTGTATGTCTCATTACATCCGGGTCCTTCACCCACAGGACCAAATGAAAGGTCTCTGTGGTATTTCCTGAGGCCTGGAGGATGCTGGGCCAGGTAACTCCTTAGGAGGACCACACACCTTCTTAAATTATTATATTGAATACGCCATCAAACATTCTATTTTAAAGCCCGTCGTCATCTGATTTATTTTACCCCCCTTCTGGTCAAATTTTATCGATTGGCCTGTACGCACCAATTAAGGCATGGCATCCGTCGTAAAAGTAAAACCTAAATCAGCCCGTCTCAATCTCGACATTTACTTGCTTGTTTGATTTTTTTTTAATTCTCCAATAAAAGCAATAACCCTGGTCAATTTTCCACATGCCACGAAATGCCAGGAACAATATCTGTATTTGACAAGCCTCAGCAGGACCCAAACAGATGTACATTAATTCAGCCAACAATTCCATACTCATGAAATGCATTTTTCATTTAAACTGAGATCCAAAAAACTTGTTATTCGCACCATGGACATGTGAGGCAGCAGGATGGGTGGATGGGTAGGAGTTCTTCACCATGAGGAACCAGCAGTCTTACCTCCACTCCTCTAAACACACGTGGACAGACACACACACGTGCTTCTACTTGACTGTCCCACAAACACAAACAACTAATTTAATTTGGAAGCTCTCAACTTCCGAACAGATAATTGACTAATTAATTTGGAGCAGTGGGTGGCTCCATGGCTTAGGAACTTGTACACGTAATCAGACGGTCATTGGGTCAAATCCCGTGGCTACCACAGCTATGCTACTTCTTGGTCTCTTGAGCAAGTACCTTAACCCTCCGTGCTTTAGGGTGCTGGATGTTGGCTGAACCTTCAATCTGATAGGGGACGACTACCCAATTTCACCACAGGGATAAACAAGTGATTGCTACAATGAAGCAGTGTGTGGCTCACTAGGCTAAGCCTCCATGGCTGAGATTAGAAGGTTGCTGGTTCAAGCCCAGCCCTGGTAGGTTATACCCATATATGGGCATCTGAGTGAGGCCCTTAGCTCCATGGGAGAGGCTTCCAAGCTTGCTTTCAGCCATATATGTGTCTATGTCCCATAGAGAGCAAGATGAGGTAGACAAAAAGGGAACTGGCCCATGAGGGATCGATAAACTGTCACTGGTATATAATTCCATTCTGACTTCTTGAATGAAATTAGCAGAACACATTTTTGCGTAGATTATTACTGGGGGAGGAAAAATTCATGGTGTCGGGATGATAGCTAAACATCTAGGATGAGCACCCACAGCGAGGGGGATGTGCCGCTGTGACACATCACCTGTCCAGAGCATCTCCTGGCTCTCTACTCCCACAGCGATGGGGATGTGTCACCATAGCCTGACCTGACCCTTCACCTGTCCAGAGCATCTCCTGGCTCTCTACTCCCACAGCGAGGGGGATGTGTCACCATAGCCTGACCTGACCCTTCACCTGTCTGGAGCATCTCCTGGCTCTCTGGTCCCACAGTCCAGTGACTGTGACTACATCAGTCACGCAAAGCAGGGATCCACCTTTCCATCCATTCATCTGTGCTTCTGCCGATTTCCCGAGGTGCATATCCACCAGCTGGGTCACACATACCTATAATCCAAATTATGACAATCATAATGTAATATATACTTGCACACACACACACACACACACACACACTATAGACAATTCAGCAGCACAAATTCAACCAAACTGGAAGTATCCGGACTGTGGGAGCCCTGTCCCGCCATAATAATCTGCCAGTTCAACTCCAGTTCCCAGTGGACAGAGTGGGTAAGGAATCTCCATGCAAAAAGCAGGCGACAAACGTGATCATGAGTTTCGTTCGAGACCTTTGCCGGCAGCTTTTTTTCGCGCGCCATTGTGTCTTTTGATGGTCTCTCTCCTCACGTGGGAAAATGTAACATCCCTCTAAGCGCTGTGGGACCTCGACGTTTTGCGGAGACGTAATAATCCCCCACCCCCGACCCTGGGGTCGTCCCCTGTGAACAAATACCAGCAACATCCTGCTTCACATTCCCCTCGCAGCCCCGCGTTCATTAGCGGTGCCAATGGCTGCGCTTTCTTCACCCAGCGCTCTGGCTTTCACACGAAAAGGTCGACGTCCGCCCTTCAGCCTTATCAGTGTTCACCTTGCGAACATTAGATTGCCATCGCTGGCAGTACTTTAACAAAATTAGTATTTGCTTAATTTTAACAGCATTACTAGTAGGACACGGTGACTGTCATTATTGCTCTAATCATATTCTCAGCTGACTATATACTGTTGTTATTTTCATCTTTTTCCGCTGAATGATTCCAAAATCCCTCCTGTAAACGAATGACGTAGCCAGAAAATAATTAGCGCTGAAATAATAAACCAGTCTGAACTCCAGGTCACAATAAAGCCATCCATCCATCTTCCGTAGCCGAGCTGCTTTCGGTCTCGATGATCCTGGAGCGCATCCCAGTAAGCACCGTGCACGAGGCAGGGGAACACCCCCAAACAGGATGCCAGTACAACATACGGCATACCCTCCCACACAATTTAGAGACGCCAATTAATCTATGTGTACCCAGACTGCGACAGGAAGCCGCCACCCGGAGGAAAGCGAAACGAACACAGGTCCCTTGGGAGGACTCGACCCCATAACCTTGGAGGTGCAAGGCTACAGCGCTAACCGCTACGCCCCAGTCGTAAAAATAAAAGGTATGTAACAGGTATCACTTAAGCCGCGTGTGTTTCCTGGATTCACTGAAGACAACATAAATACACAGGTGTGTCAATTATCACAGCTCTGAAGAGACACAAGACTTAGCAGACCAGCATGTCGTCCGGGCGTCTAGGTGGTCCGATAGGTCAGGCTGTACGCTCTCCTACAACCATAGGCAGCCACAGTGCAAAAGTTCAAGCTGCTGCATATATTATTTATGATTTCGCACTGTGTCGTTTTTTTATTGGAGAAATTCACTTTATGTATCTTGCTGAAAGGGTGAAACAGCAGGACTTCCCTCGAGATTAAATCCCGTAACCTCTTCATTAGGGACCAGTTTATAAACTGCTACGCTGTCTGTTTTTCGCCACTTCGCTGAAACGTTTGCTCCTGGGGGCAGCAATTCGCCACCAAATTGACAGATGGGGAAAATGAAGCCGCGCAGCACAGAAGGTCAGGAATGGAATTCATTTAACTCCGCAGTATAAGGCTGCAGAGGTTCACCATGCCCAGCCCGACATAGGAAGGTGCGCGGGATTCCTTTGGAAATATACACCAAATAAACAGAACGCATTCATTACTCGAGCAAACACAAACGAAAAACTCCACTTTTTTGTGTGCTTAATGATAAAAATAGTAAAGCGCCCAAACGCCTGACAAAAGTCTACGAGAGTGGAAAAAAATGCGCATACAGAAAACAAGTTCATTTACATCCAGTCCTGTTGACATAAGGGTGCAAAATTACTACTTTAGCGTTTTGTAAAATTAAAAAAGTTAATTAATAAAAATGTATTTTACATATAACCCTAAACTCAAATGCTCTGTGTGGAGACAATCTGGACGGGACGCTAGTCCATCGGACACAATCAGCATAAAAATAATACACATATAGTATCGATATCTTAACCGCAAAAGCATAGTATAGGCGAACTGTTCACTAAACGAGCTGATCATAATATTACGGGAACAGTTTAGAGGCAAGAGAAACTTATATCGATATTTAAAGAATTTTATAACAAAACGATTAAAAAAATTAAAAAACCGAAAGAGATGCCTTGGATTAAAACTTATATATTCACCATAGTCCATTTTCTAGTAGAAATCCCAGTAATGTTTTTTGCTGGATGGTTCAAAATATTACTATTACTATTATTGCGTTGCTGCCTGTAATCTAACCTGCTACAAGCAAACATGGTTCGGCGGAACAGAACAACTAACAATAATTATCCCACGCTTAATTGATGGGAAGATTACAGTGCTGTACATTGGAAGGCCAAATATATTCGTATGATATGTGTTAATACCAAATAGACCGCAGATCATTAAAAACTAACATTCTAATGAATCTATCCTAAGAACTTGATGGGACATCGGATAAACAAAACAAATTAGACCTGACAATTATGTTAGTATCTAGAATTGGTTACCAACTTTAGGTAGGCAATAATCTGAATGATGGATGGATGACGGAGCGCACTTACACGAAGGCGTGGTACACGAACGCCCATGTTCGGGGTCTCTCCAGCACGTTATACAGGTAATTCTGCAGCCGCCGGTACCTCGCTGTTTTCCGGCCACCTTGCAGGCTGTAGGTGAGCGGCTTTCCCAGCAGGCTCAGTCGAGCTCCCCGCTTTCCCAGTAGGTTCTCCGTGCCCCCTGCACCTGTTGTCGCCGGCGAAGAGCCAGCCGGCAGTAAGCCGTCTCCCGCTCTCACCGCGTTATTCATCGTCATTCTGCCGGACTCCACATCCTTCAAGTCATAGCCCTCGCCGCTATCCCCCGGAGATGCCTTCATCCAGAGCCCAGTACCACCCTCATCTCCGATGTGGCTGTGGGGCATGGCATCGTCAGCGCCGGCTGGGACTGCGCTTCGGGCTCCGAGCGCAGGCACATATATCCGAAGAGGCGCGGCGCAAGTTTAGAACAAAAAACTAAACTCGTAAAAAATATTATTTCTGTTGCATTTGAAGTGAAGACAATCCTATCGTCGTAAAGGTGCCGATCTACTCTTTGTTTCTCATATGAAGGCAGTGTGACACAAGTGGTCGGCGCATGAAAATATTTCAATGTGCAAGACGAACTGGCTATATGGCCATCTGGGAGGAAGGCAGGGAGATGGGGGGTTTTGAAGGGGTGTCGCTGCCTTTCCAGCTGGAATTCGACAAAGGGGAGGGAATCACGACAAAAACCCCGCTGCTCTCCGGTCCCACAGTACTGAACTGTAAAGTGTGTTCAACAGATGAGCCGCTATAGGCAGATGCGAGCGAACAGCCCAGACTGTTGCCTACAATGTCATTTGCTCATGCAGTTAAATATATGGTTAAAACGTATCTGCAAGAAAGTAGATATGCTGCAAAAATCCAATTCAGTTAAGTAGGCTACTTAAATGTATGACCAACAGAGGGCTGAATTGGTAAAGTTATCACAGCAATTTAGCTGCATGCACATGCCTCAGCTGCAGGTGTGCATACTTTTATTTTATATTTTTTTAACTTGTCAAATAAATTATTCATGCTAAACGGATTTATCAGGCTCTGTGATTTACCAGAAACCATTTGGCAGAATCCCAGTGCACATGTCGGGTATATCTGAAGTTTTTGATGATTATTTCCCCATTAAGTAAGCGACATTTCTCCCTTTTCCTGCGCAGAACAGGGACGATTCAGTTAATTGGAACTGTTTATGTTCATTTTCGTGTGGATGGCTACTCGGCTCGGGCAGACAGACGAAAGGGAAATTACGATCCCATTAACGAGTTAAATTCTCGACTCCGAAGGCAATAAAGTTAGTTTTGTAGCCATACATCTGCTTATTTTGGGTGATTTCCATCTACCAACTAACCGGTCAAGACTGCTACTTTTGAAAAATTAAATTAAATCAAGCCCTAATTTTCTTAGTGGAGTTACCAGCATTGTGACTCTGTATCATTCTCAGAATATTTTATTCTATCGCCGCGCGCTTCTGTCACATGATCCAAATCACAATTAAAGACGCGAGCTGACAAAGCCTACAATCTGGCCAACAACTGCCAGCTTGACAAATCAGAGAAAGATAATTAGTAAATACAGCCTTCCAACACACGCAGACTCGTGTCAAAGAAACAAGTTGTTAAAATTGCTCCAGTATAAACCGGGCTTTAAACTGTTTTCTGCTCACTTGATGGATGTCTGATGGTGTAGTTTAAACGATGTAAGGCACGACGTGACAGCAAACACCGAGATAATGCGTATGAGTAATTCTGTTGCACCAGCACGTATCGAGGTATATATATTTCATACATCTACACAGCCAGATTTCCGAGCAAGTTTACCAGGGGTACGCACGCGGGAACCTCCCCGTGATGTCGTCACGCTCACAGATATAAAGAAGCTCGGGCTAATGTATACGACAGACAAATATAAGAAATGCCTCAGGCAAAATGGATTTCGTCACCAGACCTGCAGATTTACTCTTGTACATTAGAAGCTTGGAGAAAAAAAGATCTGGCTCATTAATTTGCGCAATGAGGCAGATTAAACGTCTGCATTCTCGCCAGAAGTTCAGAAGGTAATTGACATAGATAGACGACCCGCCTTAACAGAAGATGCCTACAGAGGGAGAGTGAGACTGGAGACAGCTTTTTAGACAGCTGTGGGAGCAAATGCTTCGTACTATAGCTGTCGGGATAAGGGCTCACTTCTGACTCACTGAAATTCAAAACCTTAAGTTTGGTCTTTCTTTGCAACGCAGTCATACTCGTTGCATCGGTCTTGACCAAACATTTAGAGAGATTTGATTTTTTTTTACCCCCGCGAGAGATTTGTCACTAACTGAACATCAGTACAGATATTCATCAACTGTTAGTCACTGGTAATCGTGAAATTGTGTGGCTTGACAAAATAATGTCCATTTGAAGAGTTTTACATTGATATGTAAGACTCAATAAGCTATTTCCAGGATGTTCTGTACTGTTCACCACAGGAGTCTGATGAGACATTTTAAAGGTCTATATAATTAATCTCTAAACTTCAGTCAGATAACTAAGATTACTAAGAATACTGTAATTTAGTTCTTGTTATGTTCTTCCTTCAGTCCAACATAATGCCCCCTGTCTGCATTGTTTCCTGTATTGTGCTACGTCATCTTTCCCTTCATTTGCAGGCTATCAGGCACATTAAAGGGAAACAGGGTATGCAGCTTCATCCCTTGTGCTATGAATAGGCCTGTGAAAGGTCAGTTGGTCATCTGCCCTTTCTGACTTCAGTGGAAGCAGGCCGGCTACCCCATAGATGTACGGTACAAAGAGACAAATAAAAATGGGGGAAAGCCGCCTTGCAGCGAGGACCCAGGGGAGGCGTGGGGGCAGGGGTGATAGGACGAAGCATGGCGTCGATGAGGGCATATGGGAACGTCAAGCTCCAGGGCCCTGCGTAGCCTTGGCTGCACTCCTGTAATGGGACACAGGAAAGCCATGAGGGGCACGCCACTATCGCCGCATGGGGAGGAAGGGTTATGGGACAGCTCCCCCCGGCTTCGGGGCAGCATCCAGGCCCAGGAGTCGGCCACTCTTCATTCTCACCATGCAGTGTACTTCTGTGCCACAGTTGCTCGGTGCGTAGATTTAACGCTCTTGCTCACAGACGCATACAAATGTTGACATATTTGTGTGTGCGGATGTATATGTTTATACCGCTGAGCATATTATAGTGGTACCAAGGTTCAACTGGCGAGCCCATGAGAGAATATAGCAAAATCACTGCATTATTATCAATCTGTATACATGAATAAAGTCAGCAGCAAACAACATTGTTGGGTAATGTTGAGTTGAAATGGCTTCTTGTCTAGCCTTTCACAGCAACAAAAAACGTTTTATTATCCTAACTGCTGTTTTTTTTCGGATGAGTGTGCGCAGTTTAGGAAGGGGGTATGGCGCATTTAAAATTCAGAAACAGGAAACAGCATGGTGCTTTTTTAACTAATCATTAAAAAAAATAACGAATCAATAAAAATAATAAGGTCGTGACAGGTTACTACAAGGTACGCAGTCCAAAGTTTTTCAGCAAAAACGGAGCAGATGTTTATTTGGGAGAATATAATTTGAAAAGAACAAGTTTGAAATGACGTTATGACTACGAGAATGTCAGCGTGTCACACAAGGCGTCGGGCTTAACTGAACAACAACAACTCGCTGAATATTCAGCCAAAGTCGTTCATTAAAATCGATCATAATCTTTGTTAAAGGTGCTGGCGTTTAGTCAGTAGGGAGTTTCGGAGCATTTCGGAAGGCAATTGGAGCCATCAATGGTGAAAAAAACAAAGTTGATGACTTGGGCGACACCTAGTGGCCAGAAGAGGTACGATTTAGGTCGCGAAGATGAGGAAAGTGAAGGTATCCCGTTTATAAAGCGTTTTTAATGGGATTACATAACGTGGGCACCGACCGTTTTCCATTAGGTGCTCCTGTTACAGCATTACTGCAGTCAGCTTTGGTGTGTTTCAGAGTTTGTTATCTGTCGGAACGCTACAAATCGAGGCCAAATTTAATGCAATATCCGGTTTATGAAAAATGGCGTATTCGTTTTTATTGCATTCTGTCTGTATGACATTATTGCGCGCAGCCCTAGGTAAACAAACACCAGCTTAACACGCTAGAATTCCCAACACTTATAATTCCCTCAATATTGACTGGGGTAATATTAAATGGACTAGAGCGAACACGCTGACGATATTTAACTTAATATCTTTTTGGCAGTTGTCAGGCGAATCATGTCCAGGTGTTTGAAGTTCCGCAGATCATGGGGCGCAACCGTTCCAGTGTGCGTGTATTTGCTAATGAAAAATGGTAGCGTGAAGCGTCAGCCTTGTTTGTCTAAGTCATGGAGTATGTGTTTCAGGCCTGTCTGACTTACACTCTTCCACGAATTGTAACATCTCAGTGACTGACACATATAACCTTTACTACCTATGGCTGAACAGCTTGGAACTGTTTATGTAATATGTTACATAGGATCTGAATCCCAGTTGTTGTTATGTAGTGTGTCGCTTGATGGGAACAAGAGTGGTTTGACACAAGTTGAAATGAAAAAGCACCTGCAGGTTTTCCAGTTTGGTCCAAATGATTGTGTTGATAAAAGCAGAAGCTTAGACTCTCTGACTTTCAGAGGATTAGAAGATGCCTTTAAATGTAGATATATTTGGTTTAGGGAGATAAAGGAGTTGAAATCCTGCCCATATCTCCGGGTGGGTGGACTTTGCATGTTCTCCCCATGTTTGTGGGGGTGTCTTCTAGGTCAGTGTTTCCTAACCTTCAAGGGCCCCCAGACAGTCCTCGTATTTGCTTCCTCCCAGCTTCGGGTATGATTGGGAAACGCTGCATTAGATCCTCCAATTTCCTCCTACATTCCAAAAACTTGCAGTTCAGTGACTTCATGTCTCTAAATAGCTTTTAATGAGTGAATGTGAGTGTTCATGTGCGTCCATTGATGGACGGTCGGTCCACTCAGGGCGTCCCCTTCCTTGTGGCCTATGCTTTATTGCCGTGTTTCCCAATAGGTTCTTTGGGGACCCACAGACAGTCCATGTTTTTGCTCCCTACTGCAAACTGGGAAGGAGCAAAAATGTGGACTGTCTGTGGGTCCCCAAGGACCCGATTGGGAAACACTGCTTTATTGGATAAGATTCAGGCTAAGCACATCCACAAAACTGGATAACCGGTTATGGAATATGTATGGACAGTTGTATTTAATTTAGGGTGGCTTAGTGGTCCAGTGGATATCACTGCATACCCCCGGAATTGGGGAGGTTGATTCCCACCCCTGTGCTGCATGTTATAAATGTGCCACAAGCATGTTTTAGCATGATGCAAGAGGAACCATGAAACACGAAGATCTTTGTATTATGACAAGTGAGACAGGAAATGCCGCATTAGGTGTTTGTATGACTTTCTGTTCGCCGGCAAGAGCATCAGGTGTGCGGATGTTGGCAAATGAATTGTCGGCTGGGATGTAAGGTAGCGAGCTTGCTGTCAACCTGCAATGCAATTCCCCAACACACAGGCATGGCACGTTACTGGAGGATGGCCCAATCTCCGGCCTTCACCCATAACCGCAATCCTGAGGAGATTATATGGCCATCGGGATCAAGGGAGCGGGTCATGAGTAATGAGCGTGGAGACTTCGGTGATATGCTCGTCTGAGAGACGGGCTTTAGCCCTGGTGTGTTTTTTGAACATACTTGCACGGAAGGCCATAAATCACTGCCCTCATGGAGCAGAATTCTCCACGGCTGAGCTCTGGTATCTGGACTTTGTGGAAGGTAGAGCTCTTGAAGGCTCATTGACTCTTCCATGGTGAATCGACAGTCTGGAATAGACAGACAGGAATGGACACATTCTGTGTTTAACATCCAGACCAAGGTAAGGTTACCATATTTGGTGAGATGAAAAAGAGGACGTGTCTGGGATCAGAATATTAATGAGTTTTCATATTTACCGGCCAATCAGGTAGAGCCTCTGTTATGAATATGTAATGAGTTTTTCCTAACCATCCTGTAATTTGCATCCGGGGAAACCCAGACATATGGTAACCTCACACTTAACTTTTGTTTCACAATCTACACACAACTAACATAATATACGTGTATACAAGTCTTTTTCAACAATAGTTACAAATCACTAATCTAAAGTTTGTTAACCTTCAGGCAAACATCACGATTCGCTTTGTACACAAAAACAAAAATGAAGTGTGAAAGTGCCAATGGTTTTCAGGAGCTGAGCAGCGTGTGGCACGCAGGGATGCGCATATTGTTTAATTCATAAAGTAAAAGTGTGCACAAGCCTAACAAATGCTGCATGATACTTAATGGCTGCCGTACATTGAAAATCCTTCCTTTGATACTCCACTGTAACTTGCCACACTGAGTTATACGGGCCGCGGTGCTAAACCTGGACAAACTGCTGATTTTTGGAAAACTGTCCAGACGACTGGACAGGGACCCAAAAAGAGGACATGTCCAGGGAAACCCGGGCATTTGGTAACCTTAGACTAAGGGAAGCCTCTGTGTTAAACTCCTTTTGTAGCCTCGGACAGATTGGTCATTGTCCTGTCATTACCTAAAAGCAAACACATCGCTAGTAAGACAAGCCTTTATCCATATTACTAGGCGATTAAGTGTAAACCGAATACTGACGTTGACCTTAATTGTCCTGATGGGATGTTCTAGATTGAGATTTTATTGGTTGTGTTTGTTCAGACGATAAACGTCTGAGATATGCACCATGGGGGGGTGTGAGCTTCCTGTAGCCACTGTAGATGGGTATCTTCTTTCACTCATGCAGGGCCTGAGAAAAATCGATTTTATAGAGCCTGGTCACCGTATTTGGATAGGGCCGGGTCCCTCGGGGTTCCTTCAGAGACAGGTCCAATTTAAAGTCCAAGGAATAGGGTTAAATGTTAATTTTTAAGGGTACATCCTCCCCAGTTTTGGGTCTTTGTTGACTGTGGCATTGGAACGGTTTCACTTGGCAGCTCTTGTTGTTTTGCTCTTAAATGTGGTTCGTAATAGACTATATTGGTGTTATTTGAATAGCTTTTCTGATGTTGGTTCTATTGGTGTTTTGGTGTTGTGCTAATACTTGTTACTAGGCACTCATTAGAAGCTTAGCGTAGTAGCGTGTGTATCTAAGCTGGCTTCCCGACAGTCTTTGGATACCGTCACCAAAATCATCAGCTAAATAAAAGCTAACACGTGGCTTGTCAAAGCCACCAGGGAAAGTGGCACTGTGCACAGCCTTCTTGTCTCGCTGAGACCCTGTGAGTTCCCAAGAGACCAAGGTGGTTTACGGTTTCATCCAGAATCTTAGTGCATCTTCAGTACATGACAGCTGCATTATTGAACTGTAGCCAGTACAAGAACCTCCCGGGAACCAATCTTTAGTGGAAGGTAGCCCAGTTTGATACTAGACTGAAGGACAGAAACAGATAAAATCAAAATAATTCAATAAAGCTGTTCCTCCTCCCCCATGAACACTGGCCCCGTGGAGACGAACCATGCGGCGTGTTTGCTCAGGGGAAGAGTGTCAGATGGGCTGGAGCAGGATTATCTGCATGGCTTTCAGTGGATACAGCAAATATTTGCCAGTCCCATCAGAGCTGAACAGTACAATGCCTTTTCAGGCATAGTAGTCAAAGAAGGGAACAAAGCCAGTGCAGGGCACCCACTGCGCCCAACCAGGGCAGGGATCTCACTGTATATTCCCTGTCGCTCATCTCAGGTCAGGTCGCCTCTTCCCATCCTAAAGGTCATGTTGACAGAGGAGTTTAAAGTGCCATTGGTTTTTACCAAAATCAGCAGAGCGGCAATGGTTAAGTTATGAGGGCCGTGGAATGGTGTAATGGGTTTTGCAGAGGGGTTGATTCATTTCCAAAAATAAACAATATAGTTGTAATGTTTTATGACCCCTCACATTTCTGCATTCTGTTCGAAACTGAAAAGAAATGGAACGAGTTAAACTTATGAAATTACCATAAGTTTATGGTAATGCCAGCACCCCCGTCTATGCCGATGCAGCAGTTCTCTTCACTGCCCTTATTGCAGTCGACTATTTTGCAGTGGATGCGCATTTGACGCTGCTTGTCTGCAGTCTTGATGATAGGCAGCAATACTCGAGGCCTAAGAGAATCACATAGCGTGGTCATAACTTCCCAGCGCTTCAATGTCAGCTGCTCGATGGACAGAGAATCAGGCCTCAGATGCTACAAACTCTCATGTTTCCAGCACCGGTCGCCGTACCCTAATGTGGCCTCGGCTTCTCACCGTGCCAAGCGTCAGCACCTAACTTTGTACACCGCAACAGCAAACACCCGCACAAAGGAAATATTAGAGTGGGGATTCGTCCCTCCCACGCACAGATCAGCTGTCAAGCCACACAACAACAAAAGCATCTCCCCGGAGAATTTCACCTTTGTCAGATGATAGGGGGTGACAAAAGACATCCATTTATCTGAAATCCAGTACCTATTTTAGTACCCTAATGAATGCGAGTGCCGCGTACGACTCAGGTAATGCATGTCATCCTTAGCCGTGGGAGGATACACATTCTGATTTGGGTCTGCAATTACAAGGCCAAAGAGCCCCACGTACTCACTGACCGAAAAATATGCCGTACCCCGCTGTTCTTTTTTTTTTTTTTTACGTGTGCGCCCCTCACAGGGCATCAGAAGAACTGCTATAGATTCTGTTCTGCCCAGTTACATCACAGACCACTGACACTATCTGAGGACATCAGAGGTTCTGGTACCAGCTGGTACCATAAAGCAGCAGCTGCTGAAGTAAGCAAAACTGTCAGAAGTCAAGCAGCAGCACAATTAAACATAATTAATTATAAGCTCAGTTGAAGCAAACACAGCAACCAGATTGAGGCTGCAGGATTATGGGAGGATTATGAAGAAATCTTGCCCTCTCTGCTACAAACACAACATGCTATATGGATCCTGCATATGACATAGAAGCATGTAACTAAATTAGTGTTAGATGATTGTTGTTCTCCCAAAGTTTATACTGGAGATACTTTCCGTTTTGACTTCTGCCAGCTGCTGTGTATGCAGTACTATTTGCCAACCCATGGTGAGGAATAAATGACTCTTTACGGAGCAGACAATCATTTCAGTCTATTTATGAAAGATAAAATGATAACCTGAAATGCATAACCTGAATGTTACACTGGTGTTGGATGTTCCAGGCTTGATGCATCCTGAGCAGAGTTGGAAAGTTCAGGTCCAGAATGTAGAAATCTAGACCAAGATTTTGTTTCAACCAACCAGATGAATATGTACAATGAGTCATAGTCACAGGGTAGGCAACTGGTATGTTGGAACAAAACCTTGGTCTGGATTTCTGCTTTCTGGAACTGAACTTTCCACCTCCTGGGAAGCAAGTTTGGTTTGTGGCTCAGTCTTGTTTAGCATGTTTTAAATTTGATTTAATTAGTCATTTGTTCAGTTTTGTCTTTTGGCCCTGTCCTGTCTCTTGTAGTGTCAGTTTCCTGTTCATGGTCCTGGCGGGGCCAGCATAGTGTTCTTGGACTTGTGCCTGTGACCAAAAGGTTGCTGGTTTGAATCCCAGAGCCAGCAGACTGATGCCACCGTTGGACCCATGAATAAGGGCCTTAATCTCTGATTGCTGTCCTTAAACTTGCAGCACAAGTTCCACTTTCACCTGTGTGTTTCAAAAAGGAGAGCATTCCAACATACCTCTGCAAATGGCAAAATAAAGTCATCATTTTGTGATCCATCTGCTTGGGTGGGGATTCAGTCCACCTGCCCTGGTTCCTGTTTACCTCCTCCAACAATCATCAGGTGTCAGTCAGTTATCACTTTCCAAATAATGTATAGCATAGTGGTGTGGGGTCCCTCTGACTGGACGTAAATAACCCCAAGCTTAAAATGACCACCAGGGGATCAGCTTTGCTAGATACCGTTGTTGTGAATATCACCAGGAAGTGCGTTATTACTGATTTGTACATAGTTCTGAAAAACTACATATGGTGCACAAATACAGCAAAACACTGTGCATTATCCACACAATCTTTTACTTGTAAACCATAAAAATGAAACTCTTCGATATAAAACGTACAGTTCATATGAAGCACGTCTGGTACAAAGAAGCACTGCTGGGTGTGGCTGCAGAGCACATGGTGAAACACCTGTCAGCGTCCCGTGCGAGTGACAGAAGATAGCTGGCCCCACGTGGGGGCAAAGAAAGGGGGGGGTCTTAATGAGGCTGATGATCAGCTGCGGCTACACTGGTTGGGCCCTCACTGAAACATTCGAGTTTCCAGCACTGCTAGGTCCCGGCCTGCAGTAAAAGGGTGGGAAGGTGGGGGGTGGTCTGACCAAGGCCATCATGTGCAAGAGGTAGACCTCAGCGAGACGATGACCTCCGCTAAACACCCACAGACCTCCCCATTGTCTTATATTTACAGATCCTGTTTGTTTAAATATACTTTTTTCCCCATACATATACACATACAGATATCCTTTATGTGCCATAACATTTAGTTAGGTTTCTTACACAGTTTTACTGCCCCAAACACAAAGCAATATCAACCACAAGGTACACCGATATACACCAGCGAAATGGATGTCGATTTGATTAGTGCTACAGTACAGTGCTTCTTTTACTGCGGGGAAAAAATGGGACAAAGTAGAAGTGAATTCAAATCAAAACGAAGACTTATTGAAGACCAGCGGATACAACTCGGGCACACGAGAGCTATGGGCTGCAGTCTGCAGGGCAGACGTAGGTCACCCCTCACACTCTGTTGTTACATGTGAAGCTTAGTTGTGCTTCCTTCTCCTTTGTTGGAGATGGTGGGGGGGATCTGGACCCGACCAGAAGGCTTTTAAACCACATTATAGAGAGCAGAGTTAGTGCACTAGATAAAGGGTGATCCGCAAATTGACCTGTTTACTCAAAGATTCTACTTTGAAGACCTTTGACCTCTTTAACCCTTAAGGTCTCCTTTCCATGAAGGCCAGAGCAATTCCCTCTTTTCGTTCCGATCACTTTAACTCATGTCTAATGAGCATGAACTAAATCAACAAATCACATGAGGAACATAAAAGATTGACTGTCAGAGCGATTTGATGGTTCTGTTAGTCTCCGGTAGTGGTCCGTTGTGGGCCTCCAGAATGGTAGCTTCATGCTGGAGCTTGAACCTCCAGCATGGTAGCTAGGAACGGGCACCCAGTGGACCTGGTAAAATGTCAAGCGACGTCTGGGAGGCTCGTCGGGTCAGAGGGGCCAGGGTGGGGTCTACTAGAGAGGAGGCAGGAAACAGCTTGTACCAGCCAATCACTGTACTGGACAGGTCCAGCTCCTCCAATAGGATCTGTGCAACTCCCATGAAGCACTTGTGGTCCATTCGGCCATAGTCTCCCCAGACTATCACCTGAGAAAGAAACCATGAGGTGACGGGGTGACAGACAGCAAATGGGATGCGATTTTTGCTAAGCATTATGAGAGGAGAGAATTCTAGGAGTGAGGCTCGTACCTGCAGCACTTTGCCCTGAGGAGGCTCCTCAAAGAGCAGCACCTGCTGGTATAGGGGGTCCAGGGTTTTCCGTGCAATCTTGGTTTTCTTCTTGGCCTTGCACACACCGCTCTCCAGTAGGTAGACCTTCACATATGGAGCTTGAGGAAACAGAAGATAAAGCCGGTTAATGCTTACTTGACACATTACCAATTTCCTGCTATGCTAAGTATCCATTGGTGTTGTTGGTTAGTGCAGAGTACCTTAATGACTAATATAGCTGCCAGTATGAAATTCAGGGGGAAATATTAAAGAGGGTTGCATGTGTGTATCCTCATCTCTCACTTGATAAAACCTTAAGAACCGAATATCCTAGAGGTGGGTTTTCATCCATTGGTCCTGTTCTCAACTGGAGTGGGTTCTGCTGGGTCACAGAACTGTGGCAGGGAAACATGATTCTGTTGCAAAAATGTGGATTGTCTGGGAGTCCCTGGGGACTGTCTTGTGGACTGGGTTGGGAGTCTCTATTGACTGGGTTGGGAGTCTCTATTGACTGGGTTGAGAAACACTGTCCTGTGTTGCCCTTTGATACCCAGGGTTGTATGTTAGTGCTGGAAATTGGGCTCACCAGGGAGGGATTTGGACCCAGGTTTGGGTGTGAGGCCACGGGCCCGGATCACCTCCACCTCTAGCTGTCCCCTCTTGCCCATCAGGCCAATTTGGACATCCCCTGGAGCACATACGGGGGGGGGGGGGGGTAGGGTTAGGGTTAGGAACCAAAGTCATTGACTGAGGCTGCTGGGAAATGAAGCAGAAGCAATAGGGGTGACAAGGGGAATCATGTCACTCACCCATCGCAGGTGTGGCCAAGGTCTGCCTGCCTACCAGCTGTGCTGGGCCAAGGCCGTCCAGGAAGTCACTGAACTGACCATCTGCTCCTAGTTGGGCACCTGAGAACAACAGGCTGGACCAAAGACAGAAGTCACACTGAGACAAACCATCCCATTCATTTACGGATTTATCTTCTTTTTAATTCAGATCCTGCGGTGATGAAGCGCTCAAAGCTAATGCCTACTTAATCACAGTCGTAACCTATTCGAGCTCAGCCAACAGCAGGTGGCCAAGACAGAGAAGTTATCTGAGACACGACTTGAATTTCCGCACCGCGCAGCACAAAGCTGGCTTTAAAGTGAGCCTTGTTTCCATGACCTAGTGCTTTCAGGAATGTCTGGCAGAGACGTGGGCCACTGGCATGCCTCAGTATGCACGCATTTAACATCCTCTCTCCAATTAATCAGTCAGTAATTAGTCCAAAGCCTTTCTTTTGCTGCAGGCCATTAGCGGAGCTTGAGTGGTGGTTGAGGTCTGACTGAGCATGTACGATTATTTTTAACACCTTGCTTAGACGGAATGGGAAAGGAACCCATCCTGTCTAAGAAAAATGAGGAGGTGATCTGAAAGGAACACCACCCCCTGATATATGTTTTCAACAGTCCGGGCTGAAAAGCTGGACGCACGCATGGGTAATGTGACTGAAAGCTGAGCGTTGGTTGAGCGTTAAGTGGCTGTACTTGGCAAAAACAGTGCACTGAGAGTCACGCGGTACTGACTTCCCCTCCGAGCTGCAGCTGTTCATGCTGCCGTCGGCCGATTCAGCGCTGCGTGGGTACTCCACCGCCATGCCTGTCTCTTGGCTCCGCTGGATCGGACCCTTCGACTTCTTATTGGTCTCTGAAACACAAGTGTGTCAACACATCAGTAGGGAAGCTCTGTCCACGTGAAACTGTGTTCCAGAAATTGGGACTGGCAGTAAAGTCAAGGGCGTGAGATACATTTCATCTGATACAACAGAAGAACGACCTAAACATTTTATATATTTTGAGCCAGATTTGTGTGTTGAAAGTGTTGGTGAGTAAAACCTACTAGTCAATGGAGTTGGTCAATGAAACATGTGGATTGTTGGATGTGGTTAAATAAGACCTGCGCTGTTGATCTGCTACTCAGCTGTACCCCAAAGCCCTTGCCTGTGTCTGGTTATTCTTCTCCCTCATACCAAAATAACCCAAAGCAGGCCACTCCTGGCAAACCTCACACATCCCCAACGGCACGAGAAGTCAGTCTGATGTGTAGCAGGTGCCTGAGTACAGCTGGAGCACCGACATAAAACACAGGGTTTTTGATGTTTGAGTGTGAGTGTGATGCTCTGTACGATCACATGCTTTCACACCTGTCCTTTTTCTCATTGGGTCTCATTCACCAACCGTTCTTGCGAACAAATTTGTTCTTAAACCCCACGTACACCACAGATTCTGACCTATTTATAATCCGCATGATCGCCGTTACTACCATGAAAATTAGTCTTACACTTTAAAATTATTTTTTATATTTTACTTTTATAAATTATTAAAATACTATCATTTTATGAACTGTAGAATGAACAAAACTGCTATTACCAAATATTTTGAACTATTTGAACTATCATTACTCAAATGTGCGTACGAATGGTCTGGAGTGTGCATAGATTCTCTTCTTAGCTAAGAACAAATTCAGATGGTGAATGTCAGAATCTTTGTAAGAATTTGTGCTTAAACCATACGTGGGGTATAAGCACAAATTTGTTCTTAAGAACGGTTGGTGAATGAGGCCCATTGTGACAGAGCTACCAAAGACTCAATATTTTCATGACCTTTTTTCCCCCAGAGAGTTGTACTTCTCATGATGTAACGGCATTCAGCAGAGGTGTCACTAGGATCTTAAGACATCAGGGACTTGGCACAGAGACCTAATCTGTCCAAGGATCCTCCCACCCCACTTGTACAGGTCTGTACATTGGCTCCAGTTCTGCTTACAGTCGTACTTGGCCATTCAGTGGAAACTCAGCCTAGCTGTCCTTAGGCCTAGTTGACTCCTGAACAGCATGTATGCTTGCAATGTGCCATTTAACTCATTTGTGCATCGCTTTCGACATAATCGTCAACTGAAAATGTACACTTGAATGTCAATGTAAATAATGCGCTACCTCATGATAGGAGCACTCTGAAGATTTTTGGAACTCAGACCTAGACTAGGATTACTGTGATGCTTTCAAACTGAGAGCATAGTTGTTCAAATATTTGAGCTAAACAAATCATTCAGGCTCATTCAGATTAATTGAAGGCTTCAGCTCAGGCTCATGACATATTCAAAATTCAGCGTATGGTGTGACACGTCCTTCGTCGTTACTCCTCATCTTATAATGAGCTGGAGGAGGTGCCACAGATTAGACTCATTCAGACGTATATGGAATAGACTCTTCCTCGCGAAGAAGAATCACCTGACGTATCACGTGACACACTCCAGATCCCATCACAAACCGTTCCTACTGTAACTCGCTGCATGTGATGGTTAAGATCCAAGTGTGTCCTGTCTGTAGCTTTCAGCCGCTAGTAAAGAAAAGAGACAGAGAAACCAGACCACCTGCTATGGGTGATGTGGATACAGATCTGCTGAATTAAAGTGAAATTCAGCACCGGTCACAGTTTGATTTATCATCTTGAGGCCCTTTTAAGATATTACCACAGGCTTGGCAGAGAGATCAGCCAGGAACTTCACTATATTCATTTTTTTAGAAATCCATTAATCAAAACATAAATAGGCAGAGCTTAAATATATGGGACTTTAAAGAATATCAGGTCCAGCTTCAAAGGCGTCTGTCTCCATTACTTCTGATTAGAGTCCATGCGTGATGTCAGGGGGCTGAAGCAGCAGCTCTGCCAAGACCAAGGCTGACTCTGGCCCCCTCCTGCTCTTCGGCCCAGAGACACAGGAATGCTGAACGGTCCATGTTCGGCCCTGAATGGTGGCCAAGTTTCAGAGCTGGAGCCATTCAAGGGCAAGAGGACCCCTCCTCAGAACCCTCTAGACCCTTAATGTGAGGGACATCTGTCACAGGTGTCACCCCAAAAGCAAATGGATCCATTCAGCTCTTTTTAACCACATAAAAAAATGGCAGACTGTGCCGGTTTTTTTTTCTTTTCAGTGTTTACATTCAGCAGCAACACGTCTAGCTAAGTGAGAGCTAAGTGTTTTCAGAACCTCTCCTTATGTCTCCTTGAAATTTGAAATGTAAGTAAAAAAAAAAATGAAAAATCATTGATCTACAACGAATTATCTAAGACTGATGTTGGTCATTTCTGTGGATCTGAATTATGAATGAGAAGGTCTTACAGACAGCCTACATTTTGTGGTCATGATTAATGAAGCGATTAGAGACAAAGAAAAGGTTATAGGACAGAGTTCACAAAGGCCTTAAGCTTCAAAGCACAGTCAATCACCTCCTGTTAAAGAGAACCTTTCAAATTGTAATGGAGAATTTAAAGAAGGCTTCTACTCACGGTTTGGGAAATGCCACCATCGGTTCCGGACGATTCCACGCTGTGAGACGATGATGCACAAGCCCACACTATCAGCCACTTTACAAGATTTAACGTCAGGCATCGACTTTACGGGCTCGATCACGCATACCATATAAGGCTTAAAGAGCTCCAGGAGGAGTGTATCAGCACTGAACAATGGCCATAAAGCAGACTGCACATTCACACACAGTCGGCTTTTCCAGGGTCTCTGGCCTCTCCCATGACCCTTAGTTTGTATGTGACATCAGTATTATGGGCCTACAGCCCCTCCCAGGATCCACAAACAAGTCAATTTAAAGAAAATTTATGTTAAAGCGATGGACTGGCATTCATGGCCAGAGTGTTCAATGGCTTGTGCAGCCCTGTGTTTCCTGGGATAGCTTTGTACTCACAATGGATAAGTAGTTATGGATGGACGGATGGATAAACTGAAACAAAATAATTAAAGTGTTACATGATGGTAACAGTAATGCTTCCAAGACAATAATGGAATAATACCGAATAAAAATAGAAAATACACCACATTTACCCATTTGAGGGCATGTCTTAAAAACTTGTGGCTCTTTATGGCCAAAATCCCCTTTCTATTTAGCAGCAGCAAGACCAGCTCAGCAACCGAAATTAGGATTCTGTAAAATTCGTTGCTTTGGGGGAATAAGCAACGAGGCTACAGAGATATAAAACCGTGTCACCAGAGCAGTCAGTGAGCGTCTGAGTGAAGACAAGGAGGTCTCCTTTCAAGACAGAAACTGGACAAATAAGATTCCTACTTCTTATTATTTAAGTTTAGATGACCTCTGTAGATCTACAGTTTTTATGAGCATGGACCCACAAATGCGTGTCTGCCCCCCCCCCCCAGACTTATCCAAACTGTAGCTACCATTATCCACATTCACACACTCATGGGCTCCCCCTAGTGTGTGGGCCCCTGAACGTCTTCCCCTCCCCTCTCCTGCGACCCTATTTTTATGAGGTGCCAGAGTGAGACCAGTATGGGACATGGGGGGGGGTGTTCTTGGACGGAGCATGGGCGGGTCCAGAGGGACGGACCTGCCTGACTGAGCAGCGAGGTGCTCCTGCTTCTCCGGGTGGGCCGGCCCACCGCAGCCACCACGCGTGAGCTCAGGCTGGTCCGGCGCTGCTTGGACGGCTTCCCCGGAGCCGGGTCGGACTGGCTGCCATCGGCGCGCTCCGATGGGTACATCTCCCCACTCATGCTGCTGCTTTTCAGGAGGCTCCGACCCGGAGGGTGGCTGAAGGTCCGGCGATTGGAGAAAGTTCAGCTCCCTAACTGATCCCCAACCCTGGGCCGAACTTGTACCTTCACACATAACCAGCAACTTGGCTGAAAGTCAGCTCTGTTTTATCAAAGAAGTGATCAAACACGAGGAGAAGTTGCAGAATGAGGCCTACATTATTATACGACGAGGGAGCAGAGGAAGAGGAGGAGGGACAAGCTTCAGCTTAGGAGGAAGAGTGTGAAAGGAGATGGGGGAGGTGAGGCCCTTGAAGAGTCCATCTCTCAGAACCGTTGGAGGTCCATGCTGACCCAAGGAAAGGGAAGAAGCATGTGCAAAGCCAATCACTTTTTTCTGTGTCTTTGTTGGGCAACTATTTGATGCTATTGTCTATTTTAACAAATGAATGTCTGGTAATTAGCCAACGCAATGGCTAGGCAAGCCATCCTATAGACAGTACAATCTATAGGGTAGCTAGTCTATAGATCATGTTGCATGAAGGTGACCCCTGACCTTTGACCTCAGCCTTTTACCTCAGGTCCCCCGTGACTGAATGCCTCCTCCCAGCTTCATTTGAGAGGTTCTTGCCCCCATTGCCCTTCTTCTCCTCCAGGCCGATTGTCCCCCACGATATCCTCCTCTCCCTCCGCTCCACCCTCTTGCAGTTCTCCAGAGACTTCGACCTGCGTTTCATTGCAACGCCAAAGCCCCAACCGTCGGCATGGGACACAAACACGGAGGGGCTGACTTACAGAAAAAGGCCAGTGAGCATCAACAGGGATATTGCATGTGATTTTTAAAAATCCTGATCTGATGAGTTCATGTTGAGGAATTCACATCAGCTAAACCAAAAATACATTTAATCTAATTAAAGAAATATAACACAAAAATAAATGTAAAGTAAATACAGAATCACGATGTTTAATACACACCACACAAGATGACTCACAATGATGTGGATCTCTTCATCAGCGCAGATGAAGTCTGCCCCCTGGTGGGTGACCAGGTAATGCGCACTCACCTGACACGACCCCGAGGCCGTTCCGACTGCACTGACATGTAGCTGGCATTACTGACACGTGAGGCACTGCTGTCACGCGAGACAGCCGAGATGTCACTGACGTCGCTGTCTGAAAAGCTGTCACTGCTCCGTCGTCGACCCCTGTAGCGCTGAGGTGGAATCAGGGAACGGGTATTACGCCATGGGAATGCTAACGCCAGGATAGGATGGCCTATCCGTGTACAGCGCTCACCTCTCGCTTGCCCTTTGGCTCCCTCTGTAGGTCATGGGTGGTATTGCAAGTAGTAGAAGTCCTATAGGATTGGACTTTCAACTGCACCTGTCGAGTACGCTCCTCCACCACTAGGTAGAGACATGGATTCAAACGGTCACTGCACATGCAGACAGCTACATGTACACATACACGCACACAAGCACACCTACACAGGTTACCTTCCTCAACGGAGCTGCCTTTCACAGGCACCTGTGGCAGCTGCCTCGCTCTACGGGTGGCTGTTGGGGTCACCGTGGAGGGGGGGTGTGCAACAGCCCTGACAAAGAGATAGAAAACAGGAGAATGACAGATCGTGTAAGGGAGGGGGAGATGAACGCGCTGATTTACCAGCAACTGTCAGCCTCGAGACTGAATTTGCATCTGGCTACTTGATGATACACACAGCACTGGAAGCTAGCACTGGAAGAATCTACATGGGAGAGCAGCATCTGGATTTGTCTCGCAACCATGGAAACTGAAATTCCAGTAAGCAGGAAATCAATGAGATTACCAGAAGACCAGCAATGAATAGTCAGTCAGAAGTCCTTTACAAAGCAGCACAGGGAAAATCACAGTGGAAATGAGTCCAGTTCAGCAGGGAATCCCACAGGTTTGGGTTGAGGGACAGGGTGTTAGACGTGCTCTTAGGACAGGAATCACAGGGAGAACGACAGCTTCACTCACTAGTGTCTACAATCACAGATCAGTGCACAGGTCAGCTAGGCTTAACACTGGGTGTGTAAATGAGGGACAGCCAGAAGGAAGGACACTGCACGGGATGGGGGGAAGGGGCGGAGTTCAGCTCGCCAATGAGGCGGGAACAGGGTGTGGCTTTGGCACCTGTCCCGGTGGGAAGGGCGGGGCCCAGACTCCCCATTTGGCCACAGCGGTGGAGCTCTTCTGCTGCCCCGTAGTATGGAAGTGGGCCGGATCCTGGACACACTGCAGGCCCATGATGGACGTTAAAGCAAGCAAGCGGGAAAAGCAAGTGCTAAACAAGAAGAATCAGCAGGAATCTGGGCATACTGGCATGCGGAAATAGAAAGAAAGGCCTTGGGACAGAACGCTGAGATATACCTGCATAATGAGCTTCTCTAGGTATCATAGATAAGTGGTGCTGGGTGCATTATGGGTGAACATAACCAAAAAGTGACAGTGAACCAATAGTGTCTCTCAAATGATGACAGCCTGAATATCCATAGTCACCAGCAGGGGTCACCATTCCATTCACAAAATGCTTGTAATAATTGGACCATTTAAGCTATTGAAATTAGCAAAAATGACCTAAAACAAACAGACACACAGTCCATGAATTGATCTGAGCCACAGGCTATAAGCTACATGCTGCAGAATGCAGACTTCGGGACAATTAAACAGCGGGTATCAGGCAATAGTACATTAAGGAAAAGAGAAGTCTCTGGTACCTCTCGTCCTCTGGGGAGCCTGGCTGAATTAGTATTCTGGGGCTGCCAGACTGCCTGCGGGGCAGAGACTGAGTCCACCTGAGAGTGGCCAACAGCGGCCCCCAGTGGTGAAACAGGAGAAGTACAAAGTTAAAGCAGTGTAAGTAAACTATGGACATTCAGAGGAGGTGTGGCCAATGAGTTTGACATCAAAATGAAAAAAGTAATTGGTTGTGTACCTTTCTTGTTCAGGGGATAACAGACTGACATCTGGAGCCAAACAGCTGGTGCTAGCGCTTCTAGCTCGGGAGAGAGATGGCTCAATATCCCTAACCCCACAGCAAAGTATCAAAGGAAGAATGGCAAGAAAATTAAAGCACGTCTAAAGTTAAATGTGTGACTACAAGGACATCGATACTGTTTAAGAACTTGGAGGAGGTATCTATGGTCAAGGATCTCAGAGATATGTGTTGAGGTGCTCCTATTTTTGATTGTCTGTGGGACATCTAGCGGTGCCATCTTACCTGGCACCGTCTTCATCCATGAACCTGAGCTGTGTGAGAGCACCACGGTCAGGTACGCCCCCATCTGGCCGCGCGTGCACCTGCAGCCTCAGGCATGTGGGGAGGGTCGAGCTGCACGGGTGCCGCACGCAACGGCATCACGACCAAATTCGCAACCAAGCAACATTTGCCACTGATAGCAGAAACTTTTCTCTCTTCCAGCCTCAGCCGTAGCGGATAGGATCACTAGAACTGTGCTTAGGTCTTACGGCTGACGTATGAGGATGTAGTGGGAAATTACAGGCCTGGGTCATCTCCCAGCTTACCTGTACATGTCCTTGTGAACCTTGTTCATGAGAAGAGGCATCTTGGGAGGAAGTGTGCTATTGTACCTGGAGATGTTCCTAGGTGTATTCACGTAAAACGCACATGCAGGAATGGGATATTAAAAAAGTCATTTAAAAAGTTGTAACTACTACAAATTGGTAGTAAAATCATTTCTAAATGTGCAACGTTTACAAAAATTAAAGACCCTCCGTTGGAATTTTCCAGAGCTTTTATCTGTAAGGGCTGACCCAACTCTTTTCAGGACCCTAAGCAAAGTTGGATTAACCTATTTGTCATTTGTCATCTTCCTTCCCGGTTCTAAAAGGCTGAGCAGATGGGGGCCCCCTGGTGGTCACTGGGCCCCTAGCGGCTGTTCAGTTTACTTCTGCCTTGGCAGACACTACTATTAGACTTAAACATATACAGCATATCCTAAAATTGGTGATGTGAAAAATAAGATTTACTTTGTCAATAAATGTTTAAACTGGGGATCAATGAAAATATGTGACTGACAATATGCGATTAGTATTAGTAGGAGTTTTACTTACACAAAACTATTTTGAGGGCAGAACGAAAAATGATTAGTTCAGAGAGATAACCAATGAGATTGTAGAGTTGGTGGGTCTAACCAATGACATGCCTTGCTCCCACCTCCTCTGCAATCTGATTGGTTATCTCTCTGAACAAATCATTTGTTTCGTTCCACACATTTTTGTGTAAGTAAAGCTCCCACTAGTGCATGATTATTCCACCCATTAAGGAAGGAGAAGACAACAGCTGAGCTCTGCTTTACCTTGTGCATTCTGCACTCGTGCCAGGGACTACTCGACAGCTGCTGACGTCACTGTGAGCTCATGCAATGGGGGCACCAGTGAATGCAGGTAGCAAAAGGACGTAAAAAAAAAAGGAGACAGACAATGAAAGACAGCCGGGAATGGATGTATGAAGCAAAAAATAACATGGAGCAAGCTTAAAGTATGAAGCAAAAACACAGTCCACACTAGATATTTAATTTGTGATGATGATAGATCTCCTATCCTCAAGTCACGTTAGCTGCTGTTTCTACTCTAATCCTCCAGCATAACTCTCCAGACGGTAGCAACACAGGAATATGCAGTCCACCAGCGTCTCCTAGTGGTCCAGGTTTGACATGACTAAAACTTTCAAGAGCTCATTTCTCACACAAAATGGATTTTTAGGATTTAACTGCTCAATTAGTGGATATGTGCTTAGTTCAGAAGAACAATTAGTAGGAGATCAGCTCCATGTGCAGCCCCACTGGTGATCCAGTGGACCTCCCCTCAGATATAAAGATGACATCATCGCTTGTCCTAGTTTTGTTCAGCACAGTAGCAAAGTTCTTCATGCAATGTCAGCAAGTTGGGGTCTCCTTCCCATGTTTCCAGGGACCACCCATGGTGGAGGATCTCTGCCAAATTAAACATGATAAAGCCAGGTGCACTGTGATTGGCTAAGCTTAGGGGCGGCACTGACCTGTGCAGGATCACGCCGGGGGCCGGCTGGGAGGGCTCATCCTGCTCATCCCACTGTGGTGCCATGGGCTGTGGCTCAGGTGACAAAAGCTTGCCGGACCTCTCCCTCTCTCTAGAACCGCACTCTGGGACACACGGGGGACACAAACAGAGGAAGGCGACCAGATCAACACTGAGCTCGAGCATGGGATCTAAGGCCTTCACTGCACAGAAAAATCTGAACACAGGGGGCGCCACTAGAGATTTTGGGACCCTGAACCCAGACCAAATCAATTAGGCTGCAGATTTTGTAGGGCCCCTTTCACTCAGTACCCTTCAAATGGATCATCTGTGGTTGACAACATCTACCCAACAGGGCAACACTGCTGCCCATCAAACATACCCAAATGTCAACCGCCAAGATGGCATCCTGGTTACGCCCCCACATCCGAGGCACTTATACGCACCCCGCAGCTTCCCATCAGAACCATTCCCATGGTGGTACTTGCGAGGCAGGGGTGTCGGCACCGAGGAGGCGTCGCGGGCCTGCAACTGGTACCAGTGCGGCTTGTCGTCCAACAGCGCCGTCTCCAGCTCGATAAGGACCTGTCCAGCCAGTCAACGGACAGGGCATGTTCACACGCGTCACTAACATGGACCAGATACTGGTATAAACGACACCATTACTGTGGTAAAGGGTCCCATCTGTTTTCCATCAGTCTGAGACAGAATAACAACACAGTAATAAATATTATAATTATGGATCAAATCTCATAAACATATGGGCCTGATTTATTCATGGTGGGTTTTGGATCGCTTTTTTCGCCTGGAAGTGGGCGAGACTATCTCTGCCAGCGAGGCCTGCCTCGCCCAGGAAGTCCCACCTCCCCCAGGAAATGGCTCTCCTCCTCCCGAGCATGCGGCTGGTCCCACATGCTCAGCTCCAGCGTACGCTCCCGGAGATCCCTCCGCTGGACCTGGCCGTACAGAAAGGTTTGGTTCCACCTGGGGGCCAAAGTCTTCCTCACCGTCTTGCTCCTGCGTTTGCTCTTGTCACTGGAAAGGCATAACTCTGCATTACACAAGCCTTGTCATAGGTTGAAATTACATAATTGTGCAAATTAATTGAAACAAGTTGTCATGTTTATATGCAGTCAGATTGACCACAGTTAAGATGGACATCATAGTCACTTTAATTCATACTTATCGCCTTGGGTACGGATTTAGAACCTGGTGGACTGATAAAAATTGTATGTGCCAGTCTGTGGACACAGTGCCTCCTCTGTCCATCCACTCAGCACCCTCTCTGCCCTGCTGGCTATGCAAAACCAGCAGGTCCCAGACCAGTATCACCAACTTCGGTCAGCCGGCTGGTGTGAAATATTCAATTCGAGACAAATCTGCATGCTAATTTACATGTATGCAACAATTTTATTATCTTGTAAATAGTCTGTAGGGTTTGCAGACTACCCCAACATTTTCGATGCAGTTAATTTTAGTTTTATAATGGTATAACATAGATTTGCCGTAAGATTTCTTGCCTGAGCTTGAGAGTCTGAAAGCGTGAGTGTCACACTAAAGGCGTGAGAGTTGGCGACCCTGCAGGCCACTACATGCATTTCTGTGTAACAACTTGTTTCAACTAATTTGCACATGGGTGTATAATAGCCCAAAAAAGACCCAGTATTTTACACTAGGCAAAGCGGGTCACATGGTCTCCTAACAATCGCGATAAATAAGGAAGAGTCTGAAAATGGAAACCATGCCCGATACACACCTCCTGTCAGGGAGAAAATACATTTTGACATATGGATTCCGGGGTCGACCATCAGGGCGAGCAGGGAGCTCAGCGGCCTGTAGCACGTTGACGATCAGCTGATGGCCCACGTTGTCGTACCACAGCTTCACCTGTGCGGAAGAGGCTCTCGGTCAGGGAACACTGAACCAACGAGTGAGATCACGTGACATTAACAACCAGTGAGCCTCACATGACATTGGGTCAAAGGTCACTCACAGACAGCTGTCCTGGGAGCAGATGGGGTTTATCTCTGAGTGTGCCAACGCTGCTGGGGGACCTGGGGGGCGGAGATGGGGGCTCCATTTTCGGGAAATCATATGAGCCTGATCCTGTGTAGAAGGGGCTGCTTTAGCCAATGAGCTAATATTAGCCAAGGTGTTAACATGCTACACAATGGCTTATTACACAACAAGGCTAAAATCTCCAAGTTTGAGGTGTTTCTTCCTATAACTGTGTGCTATGTGTAGAAAAGCTAATTTAGACTTACATCTTAACACCCCAGCATTGAGTATAGACACTTACTGACTTCTACTGGAGGGGACATCCCTTGAATTCTTGGTACATCTCTACGACAAAAACCATACATTTAATTATAACACATAGATATTGATCATAAACATTCAGGATGGTACAGATATTCCTTTCATACATACACAGACACATTAAGAGACACACACACCTTTTATAAGGGGAAATTGTTTTCTGTGGGAATCGACCAAACCTTTGTCAAAACTCACAGGAGACATTGGGATCAGGAACAGGAGAAGGCTGAGGTGATTTAATGCTTCTGGTTTACTTACTGATATGTTTTATACAGCCTTCGCCAGGGGGATATTTCGGAAAGAAATCGATTAATACATTATTCCTCATCCGTCACATAGACAGAGATGAAAAGTACAAACCTCTGTCTGCGTTCGCTTGTACCTGAAACATACTGCACTCAAGAATTACCTGACAGGCCTTGAGACGACTATTTCGACCTGAGGGTCCATTATGGATTCCAGAATGATGTTATAAACCTCCTTCTTGGTGGCTCCTACCAACGACTTCCCGTTCCACTGCAGCACCTTGTCGCCTGGAATAAGGAGCAGCTGGTGATAGAGGGCATAAGTGACTGGACCAGTCACCAAAACCACCAGCTGCTGGTGGAACCCTAACGATGTATTCCCTGATCAATCCCGTTACCCCCTCCTCCATATAATCTCTGCTACTCCTCCACCCTCCAAACTTTATCATCTCTAGTCCCCCATACACTCTCACCACCTCTATTAAAAGCCAGACTTTGTGTGACTTGTCACAATATAATCAGGTTATAATCAGGTTCACCAGAACTGTGCATGAGGCTGCATTTCACTTTGCTACCACTATGGAATTTGACATTTGTCTCAAAATTCAAGCAGTTCCAGATCTTCGCCATACAACGTGTCTGAGAAGTTTGAAAAAGATCTGTCAGATAGTTTTTGAATTATCGGGTTAAATGTTTGCAGTGGCGGACTGGGCTCGAACCCATCCAGGGAATACAAAAAAAAAAGTTTTGAAACAATGGGAAGTCTCTTTCTGTACTCATGACATTCTTAAACGATATAGCTATAAATTACTGCTGTGATTATATGCCTCTTTGGAACAATTCTGCTATGGCATCAATCCTACCCAGCGTGTTCCCCACACCTTGTACCCTAGGCTGCCCCGGATAGGCTGCAGCACCTGCCAATCAAGTCATGGGAAGCAAGAATGGTATCAGGGGTGGGCTTGCAGGGTTTAAGTCCCAAATTATTTTGCCAAAGCCCTACTTATATTCTTTCAATCGTTTCTGCAGTTTGCAGGCTGAGACGCAAATGTCTTCTGACCCCAGAACTTCCCCTGCTGGGAAGCTAGATGAATGGACATCTGTTATATATATAGATAATAATTATACTGTTAGATCAAACCAGACAAAGTCAGAAGGAGTCATGCTGTCTTAGAACCACGCTGACCCTGTCCCCTGAAGCACAGAGGATTGAGTCTATTTACTGTCAGCACCAGCGTTTGGTGTTTGGTGACAGATGTATATCACCATGGTTACAGCAGCACCCCCCCCCAGGACCTGACCTGCTCGCAGATGGCCCACCAGGTCAGCGAGGCTTCCCTTCTTCACCTTGGTGATGAAGGCTCCCAGTTCTCCTGCCTCTGTGACCTTCCCTCCGACAACCTACATGAACGTCAGGAGTGGAGATCTCAGCGGGTGACCTCGAGCCAGCGGTGTACACAGGGGCGGGGCTACAGGGACACTAGTCAGAGCTGAAAGCTGATTGGTCCACAGAATGCCCCATCCCCAGTCATTCACCGATTCAAAGCATATTATTGGCTAATTATAAGGTTGGCATACCTGTATGAATTATGGCCCATCTTATGCTCCCCATCTTAAAAAGTCCTTGAATCACCCCTGCCTCATGCCTCAATAGCAAGACAACCGAGGTCCGACTCCCCAGTGTGAATGACCTCCACTAATGATGTCACTCACCTAGTCAGTGATGTCAGTCTCTTGGCCTCACAGTCAGTGCAATCATTCACTTCCTTCCCTACTCACACCCTCACCTTGAGGCCCAGTTGTCCTCCTGCCCCCGCCGACAGAGCTGTCCCGCGGCTCAGAGCGATCCGTCCGATTAAACGATCGCCTTCTTTGGACGGCTGCCATGACGTGGGATGCTGCAGGAGACAGGCGTGTAATCCCACAGCAGAGCAACCATCTCTGTGCCCTTAAAAGCCGCCTGATCCTCATACACACAAACACGACACACACACACATAGGGACAAAAGTAACGACACTCCAAGCACTGAGCACAGCTGAGCCATGACGGCTCTGCACATGCCAATGAGCAGTAGGTTATGGACAAGTCCAGCCAATTAGCAGTGAGTGAAGGACAAGTCCAGCCAATTAGCAGTGAGTGAAGGACAAGTCTAGCCAATCAGCAGTGAGTGAAGGACAAGTTCTGCCAATCAGCAGTGAGTGAAAGATAAGTCCATCTTAAAAATACTTTAAAAAGTTACAATTCAAGTAACACCTCTAGTATAAAAAGTTACAATTCTAGTATAGGTACATAGATATCCTTTACTTTTCACATATGCCATCTTAGTTTCCTATAAGACACACAAATAAGAACAGAAATACGATCACTCTGCCAGCCACAGGATTCAACCCCACAACCTTTGATTGAAAGGCAGAGAGACCTGACCCTTACTGCCACATACCAGCCCATTCTCCACATACCTGCCACGGTGCTGTGTCCTGGTGACAGCTCTTCCAGACTCCTTAGGGAGAGACAGAGGATGAGGAACAGGACTGGAACCAACATAACAGAAGCCTACGACTCACACACAGACACACGACAAGGCTGTCATTTCATATTTCATTTCAGAAACTGCCTAGCGTTGTGAGACAATACACATTCAGTGCGATTATATTTACTGTCAGCAAACACATCTTAAGGACATTTTAAGAATTCATGAGAATTCAGAGTTGACCAATCAAATTGTAGAAGAGATGGGTCCAAGATGTCTTGATCACGCATCCTGTACCTGCTTGGATCCGCTTCATCTACAATCTGATTGGTTATCTCTCTGAACCAAATATTTTTCCTTCTGCTCTCAGAACATTTTTGTGTAAGTAAAACTCCCACAAGCATTTCAAACTGTAATATTGGCTTGCCAACACACTCTCCAGGCATTCTACCATGATATACGGTATTTACTCCAGTTTTTTGAAATCTTAGAGATAAAATTTGCCCAGGAAAGAGACAGGGTGCACAATAACATTCAGCAAGAAACCAGCCAGTAAATTTTGCCAAACAAAAATACCCGCATTATTCCCAAAACATCATGTCATATTCCTGTAATACCGCACTAATATACACTGCAGTACACAAAGGAATGACCTCTTGCATGCTGACAGAAAACCGTCACTTCAAATGAAGCTTAACCAGGCCACTACAGAGTGACAACGCACTCTCAATAAACTCTCACTGGACACGGATACAAACCAAAAATGAGAGATAACACTGAAGTACTTCATGTTTGCTTGTTGCCTCAGGGTCTCCGCAGACCAAGGCACCAGAAATAAATGCTAATTTATCTCAGCACCAGGTAGGGGTGGGAGTTCTTTAATGAACAGATCTGTATCAGGCTCTCAAAATTAGCTCTCATCGCACACAGGTAAACACTTTGGAGCTGTGGTTCTCAACTGGTTTAACCTGAGGACCCAGCATTGCCTTTGGTCATTAAGTCCTGACCCAGTTTTTAAAATTTCAAACCAAATTTATTTAACAAAAAACAGTGCAGTAAATGAACATATTGCAATTACTGTAGCACAATGCCATCATGCACTGTTAAAAAGCAAAAGAAAGTCTGGCATTAGCAAAAATGCTTAAAATACATTTTTAACCACACACTCAGCATCCTAAAGTAATTGGTCCCGCGACCCACTTTTGGGTCATGACCCACCAGTAGAGAAACAGCACTTTAGGGGGTTTAAATATGATTAAAGGCCAGGGTGGCACGGGTAGTGTTGCAGCCTCATATGCATAGGGTTGTGGGTCCCTATCCCACCCTGAACTGTTTGTATATGTAGTTCACGCCATGGTCATATGGACAGATGACGTTATTAGTCTGAACTACCCATAGTGTGATGGACTAACTTCCAGTGCAGAACATCCCCTACTTTCTAGGACTGGTTCAAGGCTTATAGTGACCCTCCCCTTGCCCCACCCCCCACAGGACAAATGGTTGTGGAGAGCTTGTACATTTTGGCTACCTCTGTCAGTGGTATTGCTCATCGCTGCTTCATCACAGCTGGCATATTCCTCGTCCTCTGAGCTGCTGGGAGACATGTGCCTCTTGCTGACTCCACGCTTGACCCTGCAGGGGCGGAGCACGGGTAGGGCCTCTGATTGGTTAAGCCCCGGCGAATCATTGTTCACGTTGGCTGCCATCCCATGTGGGGCACCATGTGGCCTGTGGTCTGGCACCTCTGTGAGCTCGGGGCGACCTTGCTGCCTTCTGCTCCAGTCTGGGGCCTCCCTAAGATGCAGCGATACCGGGTTGACATGGTTCTGCGCTGACACTGGGTTGGCCACGGCCCTTTCTCTCTCACCCCCCCGTCTGCCGTCAGGTGCATCTCCAAGCCCCGCCTCCTTGGCGGGACCTGACTTGTGATTGGTTGCGTGGCAGCGCCTGCGCTCCTGGCGACCAATGGGGGCTTTCGCTTCCTCCTCCAGCTGGCATGTCTCCAGGTGGGGGCTGCTGCGGTAGCGGGGCTCAAGCTGCAAGTCCTCCCTGCTGGGTCTCTTCTCCCCGTCGAGATCATGGGAGTGTCCCTTCTGCAGTTGTTTCCTTGGCCGCTCTCTGGGAAGTCTGGCCTTCTCGCTCTGCTCTGGGGCTGACTCCGCCAATCTCCTGGGGGATGGGGGCCAAGTACCAGAGTGTTAACCTCTGCCAAGACCCACCCAATCCTTTTTGGGGGCCTAAGCAAAATGCGATTAAATGAGTTGTCATTAGTCTTCCTTCCCATTGAGACAGGTGGGGCCCCCTGGTGGCCGTTGGGTCCGAAGCAGCGGCTCGCTTATGCCCTGACCGCTGCTCATAGGGAGGACCACAAATGAGCACCTCATCGGAAAACACATCATTAGTGACAGACTGCCAAATTATCAAGGTACCAGCTCATGAGGGAGGATGACGGATTATCGAGATACTATGAGAGAGATTAACGAGGAAGCACATCATGGGACGTCGGCTCACTAACGAGATACCACCTTGTTAACGAGGGAACGGCCTTTAAGGGACCAGCTTGTGACAGAATTACAGCAAGCTATTCTTTAACGCGCAGGCCATACTCACTTTGTACTGGTAAGCTCAAGATTATTTTAAATGCTATATGAACATGAAATATAAAATAACAGACCAAAGAGGACCTGTCCATTTGCACCCAGATTAGGCATGTGACCTGCCTTCTTATTCAGACCAGCTACAACATTTAAAAGAGGATCAGATAAATCGCGATTAAAAATCATATTACAAAATGCAATCTCACCAAGAGAGAATTTTCATTTCGGGTTTAAAATGGAGAGAAAGGCATTTGAGTTTTATTCTACCAGATTTATACCATTGTAAGGCTGGCACAAATCCCTTTCAGAGAGAGCATTACAATCAGTGGAATAAGTGATTACACTATGCAACTGGCTGGAGTCAGTGTGAGTCACTGTGAGTCATAACGAGTCAGTGCAAATCAACAAGCAGGCCACCTGCCATGGTGGGGAGCAGCTGACGCACCTTCCCCTCGGGGGCTCGCTCCGGGAACGACAGCCGGGGGGGTCCATTTGAGCGGAGTCAGGTCCACCGTCGATCTCTGCCAGATGGTTCTGCGGACTCTGGAGCGCCTGGTTGTCGCCGCACATGCCCGGGTCACTCTCGGCCACGTCCGCCGAGGAGGGATCGGGACCCTGCCCCGGTGCCCGTCGACCCGATCCGGCGAGAATCGCCGGCTGCTTGCGGCACAGGTTGCATACCCAGATCACCTGGAGGGGTGACAGAGAAGAGGGGAAGATGGAGGAACACCAGCAGAGGTGCATTTACTCCTGGTACAGGGTCCTGCTACATGGCACTGGTGAAGATCCCCTTCCAAACTTCAAGTTTAACTGACATAACGCTCTGGAAAAAATTAAAAGACCACAGAAAAATTTTCAGTTTCACTGATTTCTCAATTTATGAGTATTCACCTGCGGAAAATACACACATTTTTGCAAACTCCAGCCTGGTTCTTTTCATTAATGAAGGGCTTCTTCCTTGCTTTATGGGTCTTCAGTCCTGCTTCTAGGAGCCTGATCACTGTCTTAGCAGTGCACTTCACACCGCTAAATGTTTACCATACTTTTTGAAGGTCACTTGAGGTCATCCTTTGATTTATGAGGCACTGCCAGATAATTTTATGGTCATCTCTGACAGTTGCTTCTTACCTGGCTGGTTTTTGGTTATCATCAGCGTCTCCTGCTTCACATTGTCGTAGAACCTTTGAGCCTGGAAGCAGCCTGCCTCACAGTGCAGCCTTCTGCTAGCAGAACCAGGATTAGACCAGGATTTAGATGATGATTTTTAAAAACTATAGAGTGGACTCTTAATTTTTTTTCCAGAGCTGCATGTGTGAACATCCTTATGCTGCACTTGCAGGGGAACAGCAGGAAAAGACCAGTGATGTACGTAGAATTTTCAAGGGGCAGGTATTCAAACGAAGCGGTTCGACCTGAACATTTTACTGGTGGGAGAAGTGGTTCCCTTCAGTAAATTTCTCTGATCGTGTCGGGAGATCCTCTCAATAAGTTTGAAATGTTCGTTGGTTATTGATGAGGCATCTAGAACAGCGTTTCCCCACCCAGTGCTCAGGGACCCACACACAGTCCATGTTTTTGCTCCCTTCGAGCTGCCTGTGGGTCTGGATTAGGAAACACTGGTCCAGAACATCAAAAGGCACTTTCAACTTTCAACTTTCACTTTCAGCCCCCACCCATGTGCCTGGACAAGACAGCAGTGCAAGAAGAGATGAGACAGTGCAATATGAGTAGTGACGATGCAGGAAATAGGTGGTGCGACAGGAAAGGATGTGCAAATACTAAGAAAATGCAGAATAAAGGGGAATATCAATAACAGTGTGCAACATCTCAGCAGGATCAAGCAGCGACCATTTGCACAAAAATCATTTAGGTATTTTAACATAATAAAGTAGGAGGCTAGGAATAGGACGATACCACAGGTCTGTTAGTCAAGCGTGGACAACCCTCAAGCAGATATAGCCAGGACTACAGACAGGAATGGTGTTACACAGGTGAAGGTGAGATCCAAGCAGTCTCACTCAGGGATGTATATAGGGGTGGGGGCACACAGACACTGGCTAATGATGAGGTTGGATCCGCTGTATGAGCTAAGGCCCCTTTTATGCTCCCGCCCCTCCCCCACGTAAAAAAAATCCTAGAATTGCCTGTGTTATTAGGGTGAAAAAACGGACCCGTTCTCCGTGCCTCATGTGCAGCATGTGACAAATCATCAACCGATTCCATTGAAAAACCCCAAACTAGCTGTCACAGTTTTACAGTGACACGCACCCTACAGGTAATGCAGAAGAGACCCCAGAGTCCTACAGAACGCAAATGTGCCAAACTCAACAGGGTACAGGATTCAGGCACGGAGTTCGCGGTCGCGTAAAGTTTCTTATTCGGTCATTCTTCTCATCACTGTCTCTCAGCGTGTGTGTGTTTTTTTCTTGCAAAGCCTGCTCAGGTAGGAGATGCAGCACCAAGCCTAAAAAGTGCAAGCAGCATTTATAGCAGTCGGAATGAGGTCAGTGTTTCTACCAAGCGAATCGCGTTTCCATCAACGGTCCTGCCTTTTTCCGCTAGCCTCATCCCAGACAGTCTCACCTGCCACGCACGACTAATTAGAGGAGGGCAAAGAAAGAACATGGATTCGACTCCGGAGGAGGATCCACGACTGACTGGAGGTCACGACATCGCCCCACAGGAAACAGTTACATACTTACAGATCTCTGTCCATGTGGAGGTGAAGGTTATGCAGGTGGTCCTGGTCCTACCTGGGCCTGTCACTCGCCATTCATTGGTTAGCTGGACGGGATGGGCACTCTTTAGAAACAGTGCAAAAGGAGAACGAGGAAGAAGGGGCACCGAATGGTTCTCAGTGAGCGGAACCATCCACAGCTGTAGCAGTCGAGTGGAACAAGGGCAGGAGCAAACAAAAACAAAAAACAAAA
>JAODKE010000068.1:8178962-8190772 GCA_026779605.1 Mormyrus hasselquistii
CGTGGTACAGGACGGAGTACACGCGGGGGGGTGGGGGGGGGGGGGGGGGGGCGGCATCTGCAGCCCTGTACTTAGCTGAATACCTGGGCTAATTACTCCACTCAGTTATACAACAGGCATGACTTATGGGTTCGATTCCTGCCCACGGCTATGCCTTGTGTAGACTTTCCACATGCTCCCAGTGTTTGCCTGGGTATCCTCTAGAAACTCCAGTTCCCTCCCATGGTTCAAAGACATGCAGCGTCGGTGAACTGGTGTCTCTCATTTGCCCGTTGTATTTGACTGATGGACCGGACCACACCTCATCCCTGCACCATATAAGAGATTATGAAAAGTGTTAAATTAACTGTACAGCAGCCGTCCTGCTCCTGAGATCCAAGGTTTCTGTCTAAACGTTACACATACAGTTCCTTAACGACAGCACCTGCTGCATCTCTCTTGGCACCTGTTGCTGAAGGAATACAAAAATAAAAGCTAGTTTTCGACGAGAGTTTTTTTTTTCTATTTTAAGGGACCAAAAGGATGGAGGGATAGAGGGAGATGAGAGGCTGTGCGCAGTTACCCGCTGTCATCCTGCTCCGGTCGTTTCTTCCCAAGCAGGGACACGCTTCTCGCGTCAATGTGAGCCTCGCGCCTGCGAATCGGACGGGACACACGGCGAAACACACACACATACACACACACGTACAGTTTTGTCATCCGTGTGCCACCATGAAACTTGAAAAGAGTCGAACACGTGTCGTTTGTGCGATTCGACTGTCGTCGCAGGGGATTTGATGCAAAAGCTGCAATCTTTTAAAATCGACATGATTAAGTAACATGCAGGCCTACGGGCAACGGTAAGCATTTTTAATAAATGTACCACCGCACACGCTGTCAGCAGTGGTCAGCACCGTGGTGTCTGGGAGTGCATGCAAAATACAGTCCAGAAGTTGACTGATCTTACTTAGTCTGTGGATCGACTGGACTAGAAGATCACTAGGAGAGTAAGGGTTTGAGGAATGGGTATTCTCTTACTTTACCATAGCCTCTTCTTTCTTCTGACGAAGTATTACAGCCATAATGATATTCCTCTCCTCCTCTGTGAGATGACTGAGGTCCGGTAAATCAGGCGATGAAGGTAGCGCCGTAGGTGCGTTGGATCCGGTGCGGGACCCCACGGAAGCAGACATGTTTCACCCCTCCTTGGCTCGTGTTATTGACAAGAATGCAAGGGTCGTTGCCCGATATTTACAGCAGAGCACACCGACAGCAAGTCATGAAATATTTTCATTGTCTCGCAGACGCACTACTGAATTTCAGCATGCAATCGTTTTTTTTTCCCTTCTCCTTTCGCATCCATGCCCACCTTCACCCAACCCACCTCCCGACTTTGTCCCCTCTCCAAACCCACGGTCTATGCATCAACAGATCACACAGACCCAACGGCTCTTTTCTTCGGCGGCTGTCAGTGAACTGCCGTGAAAGGCAAGGCGGATCCCGTGCGGCACCGATAGCCTACTCTTCTCCCCGGCGCAGCGGTGATGCTGTCGCCGCCGCCGGTGTCAGAAAGACGGATACCTCAGACCCGATGCCTCTCCATCACAGACACGCATACTGGTCTGGAAAAGGATTGCCTTCCTTTTTCCTCTCTCTGTGTCACCTGTATTAGCTGATGATCCCTCTAACTTCCGCGATCTGCTCGGTTTGTGACAGTAACTCAAAATAGGTTACATTTCCTCCCGTGCCCCCCCTCCCAGCTGACGAAAAATTGGTGTAATTCTACAATGAATGACTAATGGTATAACACTTTGCTTTTACCGATCTGGCCAATGAAGTCATGAGTGAAATATTTATTCCGACAAGATTAGAAAGCACCCTTCACATTTCATAAGCGCGTGTGGATTCGTGGCTTTTTTGCTTGAAAAAAATGTGTACAAACTCCAACACACTCTCGATTCTCCGCAGTGTGTGGGGGATAAAAAATGAACATAGTAACGCTCCTGTTACGAAATGTCTGGCTTACATTATTAGGGAAATAAAATGTGGAATCATATTGCCTAAAACATGTCGAATGTTGATATTCATACTCAGTAAAAACCAGAATAGGCAAAATAATGTTTTCTGTTATATATAATCAGAAATATATATATATATACCGTTTATTTTTGAAGATTGAGTGAATTTTGTAACAATAAAAATGATATAGTTATGACGATGTCCCTCAAATAATATATACGCAATTTTAGGTGAACTATGCATCCCAGGTGTGATCACTCTAATTAATAATAACAAGTAGTGCCTCCTCTGTGCGTCCAGGAGATGGCGACATATGGCCGAATGCTAGACGTCATCAGGAAAAACTCAAGGCGGTCAGATATATTCAAAATAAAAGTCTTTTCTGCATCCAAAACCTCAATGACACATAAAACGAAGCCAATGTGGAAAACTGGGAATTATTATTTTAATTCACAAAGATAGAGGTACTGTATAATAAGATATAAGTTGCATATAAATTATTTTACTAAACGATAGACATAGCTTTGGAATAATACTTTTATATAGTGACTGTTAGCTTACCTGTATTTTGAATGAATATACATCCAGGAAGTACAAGTATAGTGTTATTTTCATATACACCGGCTGCAGTTCTTGTTAGTCGATGCAGCCAATATAACGCCAAAAAATCGTATATATATACACACGTGAAGGAGAACGAGGTTGCAAGTTTTTTTATATTTAAAATTGAAAAGTCAGAGGAGAATGAGATGTATTTCCGCGGCAGTGTTATGCGTTCTTGAATCGGATGGTAGACATTACGCCAATAACGTGACTACTCTACTGATACTGACTTCTGCTTTTACTCCCGTATAATACGGTAAGAACAGCGATCCCGATCCCATAGACGCTTCTTTAAAGGAAATGTAACCCTTCTCTCTATGCAAAAACAGTAGTACTCACTTGTCTATTTTGTTCCGTCTTTTTGACATGGCGCTATATTCACGGAAATATTTTCTCTCAGTCTGATCTTATAAACCACCGCTTCCAAAATATATAGTCAGGGTCTGGTTATTTTTATGTAGTTAACTATAATGACCCAATGCAGCTTACTAAAGAGGTCGTTTGTATTTGTTTTGTTGTTCTTATTAAGGTTTTAATTATGTCATTGTGCATCTTTCCTAAGTCATACCACTGTGGTAAAGAAACTTTGCAGTTAGCGATTCGGGATTCCATTGAATTTCTCTCTACGGTGCAGCAACGTGTATATAAGTAAGCAGTAGCATTTTGTTACTCGTTAACAGTGAATTCAGATGACGTCACCCACCCCGAAATCTACTGATATTATTCTTTGCCTTTTTACTTATAGGAAAGAATAATAATAATAATAATAATAAACTTGATCAAATACACAGGTCCAACCAGGCTTATAATAACCACTCTGATTTGCGAATTTTTTCACAGTTCATAGTTTGTCTGCCATTGACTGATAGAGTCACATGTCCGTTGGCTATTGAGCAAGGCCCTGAACATGCAGCTCCAAGGACACTGCGCATTGAGTCACCCTGCGCTGTAACCCCCAAGCCACTGAGAGCAAGAAGGGACAGGCAAAGAGAATAATTCCAGTGTACCTGTACTTATCCTTGTGTGAATGGAAAATAAAGGATTTTTCATTACTGCCTGCCTCATACACACACTCACCTATAACTGACTGACCCCATTTGATTTGTGAAAAAACTCACAAATCAGCCTAGTATGGTCCTTGCGGGTCACTTTTTAGGTGTTTGGGTGTTACATCTCCTACAATTCCACTTAGCCATAGAGGTCAGTGGCGTGAAATGTGCAAAAAGTGCTAAAATGCGTTTGTGACTTTTTTCACATATCCATGTTTGTGTAACGCAAATGCATTTTTAATATGATTGATAGTGTGACTTTTGCAGATAGGCTTCCACTCTCGAAATGGGTGTTATGAACCTGTTGCCTTACACACATGAATCAGTGGCAGAAAAACCGTAGACTGTTAATGACCATTCTGATTTTTTTTATGAGCCTGTTTATATGGTCATTCTTTATTACTCACTCTGGAAAATAATACGGTAAAGTATATCGGCGGATTTCGGGGTGGGGGTAACGTCATCTGAACTCACAAGTAACAAAATGTCACCGTTTAGTGATTTGCACGTTACTGCGCTGTAGAGTGAAATTTAACAGAATCACGAATCGCTAACTTAAAACTCATTATCGCCAAAAACTCGGACTTTGGACAGTCTATACTCTTTAGAACAAGAAAAGGCAGCGACACATTTGCGGTTGTTTTGTTCAAAACAGCGTCCGCAAAACCACAACTTGTATTACAGGATTTTGTTTGGTGCAATATTTTGAAGGTGCCTTTTTTCACCCGTTTCTGTGCCTGCTAAGAATACTAACTGTTAAGAAGATTTGTGTTACATTTTAGGCAGATTTAAAATAATTTTTACAGGAATTCGAGGCTAGCTTATATAAGAGTGATCTGTGCATTCTTCTGCTCTCCAGCTGCAAGCCATGCCCTCGCTACCCGTGCTGGTGGTGCATGGAGGAGCAGGTCATATCCCCAAGGACCGCGCGCAGATCTCGTGTGCAGGGGTGCGAGAGGCGGCCAGGGTGGGCTACGCCTGTCTGCAGGGTGGGGGCAGCGCCATGGATGCTGTAACCGAGGCCGTCACCAACCTGGAGAACAACCCCGTGTACAATGCAGGTATGGCGCCATTTCTTCAAAATAATTGTAAAGAGACTGGTAACAGAAATTGCTATACTTAAATACTTAAATTTAATAATAGTTCTTTAATAATTTGACGTTTAAAATTGATTGAAAACCATGCATTTAAAACTGTTTTCTTATCTGTGAAGGATCATAAATATATATTAGATTATTCACTGGTTTTAACAACTGAGTAGAATTAGGGCACCTGTTCGGATGGGCAAGTACAGACAGTGCCCCGGGTTTTGCCGGTTATACAACTAACCGGTCCTACGGCACTATTAACAGGCCGTGGCTCGGTGCTCACCCAAAATGGCACGGTGGAAATGGACGCCATAGTTATGGACGGCCGCACGCTGGCCAGTGGAGCCGTATCTGCGGTCAGGAGGGTCGCTAACCCCGTACAGCTGGCCAGGCTTGTCATGGAAAAGGTACACTTGCCTACATCTACCAGTTGGGGGAGCAGCGCAAGCTACGGCTTTTCATACACAAAGATAAAGCATATTCGTTTGTTGTTTTCATTTATTGTATTTCATAATATGAGGGTTGCAGTAGCATTGCGCAGTCGCCTTGTACCGCCATCTTGGTGCACTGTCAGTCACATTAACGGAGTAAGATTAAGGTTATTGACCGCACGGGGAAATTTTTGTGCATATAGCAGCGAATACGCAGAGCACAGACGAACCATGCATTTAATGCAGAACAAAGTGCAAAGACAGCACACGTAGTAACGTAAAGGTACACAACACACAAATATAACATCTGCTGTGTCCCATGTTCACTGTTGGTGAATAGCCTTTAGGGCATGTTGTTTGAACAAAAAACCAAACGATAATCAAACGATCATCAGCTTACCTCTCATGATTTATGTGGCATAAAAAGCCATAAAAATGCTTGTATTCTCATTAGGTTGCGTCCCTCACCACAATCATAAATTTATAACATGCTGTCTGCAACAAAAGTTAAAAAAAAATTGAATGTGGGCCTTGGGCTGAAAATTTGCCCAACTCTGCTCTAGGGCTACTCTTAACTTTACATTATTTAGCTTTTGTCCAAAGTGATATAAAATTGAGACGACACATTACGAATTTGCGTGTTGTGGAGGAGTCGACTAGGCATGAGTGTAGCTAGGCTGAGCTTCCAAAGAATATCCATTTACAAACATGAGCCGTATTGAAGCAGGAGCCGAACAGTATCTTTCTAAATAAAGAAAGAGCCTAAGAGCAAGACTATTCGATTTTGGCTTACCAGTAATAGTGTTTGTGGTGCCGTCGTCCACAGAAAAATTACCGTAGTGTGACTTTTAAAATGCAGCATTTTAGAAGCTAGAGGTGACGATAAAAATGGATACTGGCTCATTCACCCGTGGGTCTCGTTCCGCTTGTCTGTCCCACCCAGACCAGCCACCTGTGCCTGACGGCAGAGGGGGCCTCCCAGTTCGCCAGAGCCATGGGTGTCCCCGAGGTCCCCGAGCAGTCACTCATCACTGAATATGCCAGGATGCGCTGGAGGAAGAACCTGGACCCAGATGCCAACCCAGTGCAGTGCATGATGATGGGCGGAGAGACCCCGCCAGCACCAGTAGATACGCATGACACTGAGTATATAACCCTTAACGTGCATATAGGGGTCATATCAGTAAATCGATCATATATGGAATGTGCAGAAATGAAAAGCTTTAGACTGCTTGCATTTCGCCATGCTTAGGCCTGCGCAGTGTTTATATCGACAGTGCATGTTATTGCACATGCGGGCGCCACATTGCAAGGACTGTGATAGTTAGGTTGAGATTTGGGGGGGGGGGGGGGGCAGACACATTTGGGGTGGGTCAATACTCGTTATTTTACTACCTGGCTATATGTCTGGTCAGAAACAATGAATTTGTGTGGGGGTGGGGTTCAAGCCTGTAATTATACTACGTGACTATGTGCCTGCCTGTCGTCCAAACATTATACCGTGGTTTACCGTGTTTCCGTAATACTGCCCGAGCATGGCTCGGATACCTGGTACTTGTTAAACATTTCTGGAAAGTTTACTGGCGCTGCTTTTGCATGAGCCCTGCATGCACTGTCAGCCAGCCGTAATCATTTTGCCGTGGTTTGTTAGACTCACTCATTGACAGTGTGACACTTTAGTGAGAAATCTAGTAGAATGAGTAGGGAGGGAAAAAAAGAACCGGTCACGGAAAGTAGTCTGTCGTCCACTTTATGGGGATATTGTGGATTCCATAGAGACGATATTGAGCAAAAGCAGGTGATTTGTCAGCACGATATACAGCAACACAACCAGCTTATTTAACTGACTCTGTCGGTAGGTATGTTCTATTTTGCCTATAATTTATTTTGGATAAAATGATAAATCCTTTATTTTCCATTTGCATAAGTATGAGTACACATACATTGGAATTCTTCTGATTTTCAACTCTTTCTTTGCTTTATTTGCTGTATTTCACGATATTGATCCCAAAAGAAAATCATCATTGCAATATTTGACCCATTTCCGATATCATGCAGCCCTAGCAGGCATAGAAATATTTGTGGACACGTCCTCCTATTTATCTGGGCCTCTGATTAGATTCCACTGTTTACTCCAGAAAATTGACATGTTTACCCCTCAGCCTGAGACCGGAAACTACAAATTATCTAAGAGCAGGACCTTCGGTCTGTGTTTCTCGCTTAGAAATCTGAGCAAAATGTAGCAGAGAGCAGCAGAACTTGTTTTGGCATATCGTGTAGGGGGTATCTACTGCCCTCTGCTACAGAACACGTCTCCATCTTGGTTGTTGCATGGTGACCTCAGGAAGTCCGCTGGGCAGCCAGCTCTGTGTACAGTTTCCATGGCGAGGCTACAGTCACTGTGTGGTCAGAATCTGCATGCTTTATATTTCTGACAGAAAAGGCAATAAATGACTAAATATAATCTCCTCTAGTGCCTGTGTTTTGCATTATGATTGACTTTCTCGTTTGGCTTATGCATTGGTCATTCTCCGTAGCCAGTTTATATTTTTAACCAGTATTCTGGGAGGGCTTTACAATTGGCTGGTTCACATTGGCTGTTCTTTGGACCGAACTCTTAGGTGTTATGAGCCTGGTGGACCTTCTGTGGAGCTGCAGGGGAATGTAGTATTGCTGCGTGGTGTTTTGGGTGACCTGATTCAGACTAGGGTGCTTGAACTTTGTAATTCTGGGTTGTTATTGTGGATCTGAGTGTGGCTTCAGTTAGGTGCTACTCTCAGATGTTTTTGCTGGTTAAATAAAAGATCCTTAATAGTGCAATTCAGGTATAAATGAAATCAATTGATGTTTGATCAAACTACTTTTTCTAACTTTTTTTTTTCCCCTCTACAAAAATTGTGGTTCCATGGTTCTCTGTTTCTGTGCTGCTATTGTCAGGGTGCAGACCTTCCCCTGCTACTCCAGATGGTTTAGACTCTGCCACAGTCTGTGTTCAGTGGCAGGATTAGGTTGTCTACACAGAGCAGGACGTTAAGTTCCACATTATGGAGTGCGACATCTTCAGCTTCAGGCTGTTTCTTTTTATCCCAGAAAGTCATTAATATAAATGTTTAACGCTGCAGGATTCATCCGGCTGTCCTTTCTCACTCCAGCTGGGTGACGAGTTTGGACGTGAATCTCTTTGATTTTATTATGTGGAGTATAGGGCTCCGCTGCCAGGTGACCAGATGCGGGTTTAGCCAGGAGATGCCCTGCAAAGACTATCACTATCTTTTGAGCCCTCTTTGGCGTTTTGAGTTCTCAGCTCTTTCACATGCAGACCGTGTCCTGCTTCTCTGTTGCCATGTCAACCATTTGCCTGTATCGCTTGCACTTGTGACTCTTGGTAACTGGCAGTTTGACAGGGGTTTCTTAAAAGGAATATTTTTTTTATGCGTCTCGTGTCGAAAGTCCAAAAATCTAGGTCTTAGAGTTGTTGTAAAAGACACCCTGTTATTTGGTTAGAATTTGCCTGTTTAGTGTTTTCTGTCTTTTCCCTACTACATACTTATCCTTGTTGTGTTCGGTCTGTTTTTATTTTGTTTCTTTTTTTGTTCCATTATTGTTCACTGTAGTCATCTGGACAAAGTCAATGAGACCAAGATTAATGGCACAATGTACAGAGTCTCACCTCATTGCTTTTGTATTTTTAGCATTCGGGTCCTAAAGTGCAATTTATACTCTACATGTACACTTATGTGTAATATATAGTAATATATGCACTTTATCCTTCTGTGATTTTAGTACTTATTCCTTTTGTATGTATAGCACAGCCGAGGTACTTGCCAGAAAAAGCGTCTCACTGTATGTTTTAACAGCTATAACTACATGTGACAAATAAAGGATTTGCATCTACATCTAAACATAAGTAAGATTGCAGTTAGGGTGAGGTATATCGGTGGCCAGAATCGTCTAAAATTAAGCCTGTGAGATTCCATGTGTCGTTTTAATCACTGCCTTACGGTTTGTGTGTGTGTGTGTGTGTGTGTGTGTGTGTGTGTGCGCCTTTAAGGGGCAAGATTGGCACAGTGGGTGCCGTAGCGGTAGATGCACAGGGCAACATTGCCTGTGCCACTTCAACCGGAGGCATGCTTAATAAGATGGAGGGGCGTGTGGGAGACACAGCCTGTATTGGTGAGTCCTCACTTCATTACTCCATAGTAACACACAGCCTTGACGATGGCTGGTTTTATGCAAACATTACTATCAGTCTTAAGTTTGTTAGAGTGACAGTTCATCATGTAGAGGTTTAACTTGTCTGCCATGCCACCTGGTGGCCATAAAAATTATTGCTACATCCAGTGTTGATATCAGCTGTTCCAGATTTTATTGACTGGCTGTTTATCGTCTTTAATAATGAATTTAAGCATCAGTCTCTCTGTCCAAGCCATCCTGCGCCATTCCTTCCCATCCATGCTTGTGCTCGTCCTTCTCGCTGAGTGATCTGATCCCTGTCCTCTCCAGGGTGTGGTGCTTATGCTGACAACCACGTAGGAGCCGTGTCTCCCACCGGCCACGGTGAGGCCATTATGAAGGTCACCCTGTCCAGGCTGATCCTGTTCTACATGGAGCAAGGTACGTCCATCCTGACACACACACTGAGCCGCGCTGTATACTGTACATCCCGCCCCCCCCCCCCCCCGCGGGCGTTACGATGCACCGTAGTGTTTCTGCACACCCCCCGTCCCCCCACCTCGGATTCACACATCGCACGCCCACGTTTCGTCGGCCAGCTCAGGCACGACGTCCATCACGCCTGCGAAACAGAAATGAAACTTGGGATGGATCCTGGATGCAGGAGTAAGGGGGCCGGGGGGGGGCTGCAAGTTGTCTGGGAATTACAGGCACCGGTGGTATTCTGCTAAAAGGGAAGCTGGACAGATACTTGGAGATCAGTCTGTGCTCTGGGGGGGGGCAGCGTTACAGACGCTTTTGTTCCCACCGCACAGTGAAGCACCTGATTCGAACATCTTCACTGAACCCGTTAAACTCCTTTTTTCCAGCTCTGAGTGATGTAATGAGAGCTGAAAGCTTTCTGGACTCAGTCTTCCGCTGCCGTAATTGAATATTCCTTGTCTGGTCGTCCCCCCCCCGGGGCGGTGGAAACCTTTCCGCCCGCCCCCCCGAAAGCCGTGGGGGGCCGCCCCCCCCCCCCCCCACCTGCTTGCCTGCCGCGTGAGACCCCCGAGCCAAGGCCTCCCCGCTTTAATAAACCTGACAAGGAGACAGATTTGTGGCGCTTTTAAGCGCAGATGCGTGGGTTAACGCCCTGAGCCGTTAACACTCGGGCTCTCCATCAGGGCCGCCGCCGCACACAGACGGCGCCTCTGATCTGCGACTAGGCAGCTATGTTTGAGGGGAGAGCTAGGGGTGCACTTCTCTGCCGGGGTGCAGGCTCTCTGGCGCCCCCTGTCGAAAGGTGGGGAGAGAGCTAGGGGTGCATTCCTCTATCTGCAGGCTCTCTGGCGCCCCCTGTCGGAGGGTGGGGAGAGAGCTAGGGATGCACTCCTCTGTCTGCAGGCTCTCTGGCGCCCCCTCTTGGAGGCTCGCACAGGGGTCTAATCTCATAATGAGCGCGTGCCCGATAAAGACACGCCGATTCAATAATAACCTATAAATCAAACACAGCGAGACACTTTCCGACGCCTGTAAAAGGCAGAAAGGGACATAAATTCCTCACCGCAGTAAAGTAGGATGACGGTTATTTTTACTGAGCCGAAGAAGCCGGATAAAAGTGGGCTGGCCGGGCTGAGGTGACAGCGGCGGCTCAGTTAAACTGCGGCCCACCCCGTAAACAGCACCATTTCAAGTACATTGGGGGGGGAACTGCAGCGTCCCCACGCGACATGGCAGCGCTCTTACGCCACCTCAGAAGCAATTATGACCTCGGCACAGCAGGGCGTCCCCTCGCCCCAAATTACCGCTGATTTTCCGGCAGGCTGCCCTCTCTCTCACCCGTGTGGAGATCTGGGGACGAAAACTGGGCACCAGCACACAGAGGGGCAGATTAATCTAATCAAGGGACGGGTGTTTAATTATCCACCTAAAATGAACCTCCAACAATTAACAGAGCTACATGCATTAAGACTGCAATTAATCTTTTTAATTTTTTGCCACGCATTTCAGGAAAAATAATCACGTCTTGGCGATTCCCCAAAAACTTGCGTCTTTTTCAGACTGGTTGAGGTCACTCTGGCTAGTTCGGGAGGGGTGAGCTCACCAGTCACATGGCCGTCCGGGTCCAGTAGGGCTCAGTGACAAAACTGTAACTTACCCTGAAATGTGATCTGTGCATTGGCTGATGACCCCCCCGGGGGTCAGGGTGTGCCAAGGAACTTCAGTGCTTCTTAGAGTTCAACAAATATCATCCCCAACCTTTTTATCATATATTTATAAAGCGTTACTATTTTTACACCCCCACCCGGCATGGCCCCCGCCCCACCCCCACTGCTGCTTTGCATTTTAATCTGATTTGCTGTGTTCTGTTTTACACACTCCCGGACCCCGTATACACTCACTGGGGGCGCAGTCAATCAATCAGCATTAGCCCCCCCCCCCCCCCCCCCCCCCCCCCCCCCCCCCCCCCCCCGCCCCCCCCCCCC
>JAODKE010000068.1:8196970-8211914 GCA_026779605.1 Mormyrus hasselquistii
CCTGCTTTTCCCCAACCATGCAGGGAAGTCAGCTCAAGAGGCAGCGGATCAAGGTCTAGCCTACATGAAGGAACGGGTGCAGGGCTTGGGAGGGGTGGTGGTGGTGGACCCCCAGGGCGACTGGGCAGCCCGTTTCACCAGTCTCCAGATGGCATGGGCGGCAGCGCAAGGCCACCAGTTGCATTATGGGCTTTATGTTGGTGAACATTTCACACAGCCAATCACGGACCCCGAAGGCCCTTAGTGTCAGACAGAGCAATTTCTGACCTCAACCCCAACTACACACATTAACACTCCGTGATCTCCACTCACAACTCACCCCCTGAGGTTCAGGTTTGCTGTCCCTGGCCACACAACATCACAACATGCATTATGATTACACATAAAATCGCACATGAACGCACTCTGATCAAACAGTATTTAAAAATCTGAATTTAGATTTCATTATTGTATTTTGAATATCTAAATTCATGCAGGGATTATTTCTGTCAACCAGACAGTTTTGTCAAACAGTGATTTGATGTAACTCACCCTACCTTTTGCTGATAAATGCTAGATGTGATTTTTTGCATGTAGGCCCACTGTATTTCTTAGAAATTCCTGTATTTTTAGTCCCCCACCCCCCATAAAATGAATCCGGCATGTTAACAGATGGAGTTGATGGATACTTGAAAATCTAAATATGACACAATAAACTCTCCTTGTTACTGTGCTGATGTCCTCTGTGCGACCTTCCTTGTGTTTACTATTGCTATACGGTTCTGTTCACGCAGCGTTTTGAGAGTGTGTTCGTACACTTCCCGGTTGGTGTGACTAGGAAAAACAGATCTTATAGCGTGACACTGTGTGTTTGGTATCAACAGTGTAGCAGAAGGTTGTGAAGGTGAACGTCCACGACTCAGCATCAGGACTATGAGAACTTGTTTTGCTTCTGCTAGCCCCAGCGATCTTGCCTGTTTGTATTCAAAACAGATGTAACCGAGTCCAAAACTGCTTTCTTCATGCTTGCCTCGCTGGTTTTAAAGTGCTGGAGGGGGTAGAACTTTGCCCTGGTAGAGTATTAAGTGTGCCTGATTGGCTGAAGTGTATCATGTGACTTGGGACTGTTGATTGTGTCTTTGCACAATGATGTGAGCGTATGGAGGGATGATTTTACCTGAAACAGGAAACTAGGTGGGTCTGGAATGTGTGACCCCCCACACACACACACACTCGCACACAGGGTTTTGGGTTCTTCTTGTATTACCTTTGATCAGGTAAGTTGGGACCATGATATTAAAATCAGTGATTTTTTGGGGGGGGGGCAGTGTGACCTTTGACCTTTGAATGACCATGGGAACAGTGCATATAGGGGGCATTCTGTGACGGTCTGTTTGCTGGAGGTCATGTGGGGGGCAGGGGGTGGAGTATGTGCTATACTAGTGCCAACTCCACAGACATGAACATGTTATCCATACAAGCCCCAGGAAGCAACTCTGTCCGGATCGCTTTCCAGCACAGAAGCGTTCGAGTGTGTTTTACGGCAGGTGATTTCCCATTCAAAATGCCTGTTTGCAGAATGAGTCTTTCAAATGAAGTAACTGAATGTAAAGTAATCAAATCTATTAATCAAATATAGAGGGCAGTGTTATTAAACTGGGCAAATTTACTAACAAATTTCCATTTTTGAGTTTGTGCCATACTGCTGTTATTTCAGTACACTTTTGGACAGCAGCAGGTCACAGACAGCCAGCAGTTTGAGAGATAGTCTTCTTTTACAGTTAGTGCCAAATCTTATCATGGTGAGTGCATGTGTGTTACAAACAGTTAAGCGTGATTCGGGATTTCTGAATGCCTAATTTGGTTAAAATTGCGCAGAGGGTGGTATTACGTACAGGATAAATACAAAGCAAACATCTGCTTGCTTTCATGGGAGTTGCATTTCCATGCAGTCCGATAGGATCTGAACCGTGGATCACACAGCAGCGCCATGCAGGGTGTATGAGAGTACCGACTGCGCCACAGAGCAGGCAACGAAGCAGACTGGGCAAACATTTCTACAGATAACAGGCCCGGTCCTGGTCGAGCCTTTCAATGTACCGTCCCTCCCCCCTCCTCCACACTGTATAAATAAATATGTAATAACGGGACGTAAAAGTCTTATGACGAGAAAGACGGTTAATTGCGAGATCGTGCATCTGATACCTTCATTACGCCAGCATTTCTTTTTCTGCTGGAGAACACTGGGAAGCGCGCGCACGGGGGGCACTGGTGTGTGAGACCGTCCCATTGATGTGCATCGTCCTGCCGGTCATTGGTCAGCGTCCCGTAGCGATGGCAGAAAGGGGGCCGGGCCGAAAGACAGCCGTCATAGAAAAAGTCGGAACAGAGCGATCGTCCGGCGTCCGTGACAGATACTCGGAACGCTCGGGAGCCGGGCGACAACAGCAGTCTTTCCGGCTTTTTCAACGGGACGTAAGTGCACGCCTTTAGTGTTTTTTAAAACGGGGGTTTCGGATTTGCAGAAGCGGAGCGCACTTTAAAATAGGTACTCAAAGAAGCACGAAGTATCACTCTGCCAAAGCCGGAGACGCGCTTAAACTGCGGGGAGAGGAAAAGCAAAAAGACGCAAAGAACATGGCGAGGGTCTGTAAGCCAGGGGGCGATACTCCGGCTTTAATAACTGCATTATTTTATGGGACATCGGGAGTGTTGGAGGAGTTTACTCTGGCGATTACGGTTTCTAAGCAGGGAATGAGCTGATAACTTGTGCCAGAGAGAGGGAGCGGATTGATTGAATCCTGCCTTCAGCGCTCGTAGGACAGGGTGAGCAGCTGTGCCGACAACGTCCTGTACAACCTGCAGGTGTCGATTTATTGTAAAATTTCAAGATTTTCCATGTTCAATTTATACTAAGGAAAACGAGGCGAGGAGGTTCATTATTTGGGGTGAAGAATTTTACAATATTGAATTGATTTCTACTTGCACACTGCGAAATGTATTTAAAGTAATTAACCTTTGTTTAATTTATAAGCCTTAATTTTGATAAGGTAGGGAAGGTTTGGAAACAGCTGAAACTCTAGCGTATTCCGTTTGGACGGTGCTCAGCAAGCTAGACTTTAGTGTTCACTGAGCTCCACCTTACCAGAATTTTTGAGTTTTTCTTTTTTTAAAAAAAAAAAACCCTGTTCGCTTATCTTTAACAGTAGAGTAATTCACATCTTAAAAATGAAGCTGGCAAATATTACGTATTCATCCTCTAAGCTAGGCCTACAGTTGTTCTGATAATGGCCGTTTTAATGTCCGGGGGCCCCGTAGTTGATAAAGGTGTTGTGTTTTGAGTTTTATTGCTGTAAGTGCCTTCATGCCACATGCAACATGCAAGTGCTCGCCTGCTGCGAAACATGCTATTCCAATTCTTTGTGCCTGTGGTCTTTTTGTGGCATTTGGGAGAACTTTGACAGCCAGCTGACTTTCACAAGTCACGGGAGGGGAGGGGAACACGATCGGGTTCTTGTCCGTCGGTGTTGGGCTGCCAGGGACCCCGAGCAGGATTTCCTTTTAGTTCTCAGCTGATGAGGAGCAGGGCTGCATGTGACTTATCCCCTATGGAATAAACAACCACGGAGGAGACGTACTCGCGGGGTAGCGGCTGCTCGGATAGGGAGCCTACTGACCGGCCCCCTCGGAGGGGCTCTTACTCTCAGCTTTGTTTTCTTCTCGCTTTTTTTTTTTGCTTTAGTGGTCATGTGATCATGCGGCCCTGCCCCCGAAGCCCAGTGTTGCATGAAGTCTTCATTACTTTGGAGCACAGTAACGCTGTTTGGATATACCACATACACCATATTTTAGTTCAAACGAGTTCTTAAAATAAATACAGTATAACCAAGATTTAATATAAGATTATAAGATATCGTTTAATATTAAGGAGTACATAATTCAGGAAAATGGAATATACATGCAGTATTTATATTGCTGTCTGATTCTTGAGGGATAGGTTTCGAAAAGACCATTATTGTTTTGATTGGTTTTTAATTTCTTTTAATATAAATGTGGTGTCATTGCGGGTAGAAAGGGAAAGGTGTATAATCATTTGATAGACGAGCTTTGAATTGGGAAAATGTGTGTGGTTACAGGAGATCAAAGATTTTTCATTCGGAAACCACATAGTCCAGATGAGCTGAGATCCAAGTTGCAATTCAGAACCCCCCCCCCCCCCCTCCCCAACAAGGTTTCCAGCGTTGAATAACTTCACTCTAAAGAAATGTAGCTCAAGTGCAATTTCAGGAAGAATGCTTTGATGAGCAAGGCTCTTGATCTGCGAGTAGATTCAGCGTGAATGCAGTCATTTCATCCCAGTCTTGAGCTTTCAATGGAAGGGGGGAAAAAAACGGCTTGCAACCTCAAAATGCTATCTTCACCACGCCTGATTGATTGCTCTGGGGCACGAAAGTCTCGCTGCATCTTAGCGAAGCTTAACTGTGAGTACAGTAGTGGGGCAGGGCCAGCCAGCCAGGTGGGCTTCCCTTATTGGTGGCCCAGAAGCCAATGCTGAACATCTTTATGATTGGGTGGCCTATCAGGCACAAAGCAGAATCCCCCTCCCACCTAAGATGCAAGGATCCCGATTTCACTTTACCCTCTCTGGCCATCCCCCGAAACCGCTGGCTGCCATTGAGCAGGTTATCTTGAGATCTTGTAGGCCGTTAATGTCATTTTACCCCCCTGGGATCCAAGTAATCATTCTGGTTTTGTCTCCTGGGTTGTGTTGTGGAAACCCACCAGAAATATGGGAGTGTCGGCCCTGGCCAAAGCGCACAGAATCCCAGGAATGTAGCTTTCCGATAAAGCTAGCTTTGTTTCTCCCGTGAGCCACCCGCAGGGCTCCCTGGGAGTTTGGCTGGGCCCAGCACCGACAAGGCATGTTGCCATGTGGACTTGGTCCACGGATGGCTGGGTGGGGGGGGGGGGGGCTGCTGCTTCTTCTGAATGGCATGCTGCTGTAGGCATGATTATAAATTTTGGGCAGGGAAGTGTGCCCCCTTTTGCCAGGGTGTCGGGGACAACAGCTGGTCCGGTCTGCGGGACTCTGTCACCCCAGGCCCAGAGTCAGCACTTTCTCGCCTCGGTGACCGACCTACTGACCAATAAGGTGTCACGTAAACCGCTGGCGCCGCTCTCCTTCCTGGCGGGCGATCCAGTCGATCGTAGCAGCAAAGATGGGGGCCCATGGGACTGAGCCAGTTCCCCCTCTGGCTTAGGAGTGTGTGTGGTCACCAAGGTCTTTAGTTCGAGGTTGTGGGATGAAGATGATCCCGTGGACGGACTTTTCCCTGATAGTGATATTGCACCTCCTCACCCATAGGAGGAGCTCTGACATGTACATGAGACCATGACCACTGAACCGAATGACAGTGTTTGGCTGACAGCTCCGCTTGACACAGAGGGAGGGCAGTAAAAGTTGCTTCCTGTCTAGTAATGCATGCGGTTTGCTAGCATATTCACTTAATAAACAGCAACACAGGAATGCAGTGGGTACTAGTACAGCTAGGGCTGGAAGCTAAGATGTTTTGCTACTAGTAACCTAGGCTAATTCAATAAAAAATGTAATCCGACATGCAGTATTTAAGCTAGCCAACAGGCTAGTGTTCAGTTTTCTTATATTCATCTTGGCCAGCATAATCTCTAGCCCTGGTTACAGCCTCCTACATCCTTGTCCCCCAGGCCTGGGAATTCAAATTTCATCCCCCCCTCTCCCACCACCACCACCCCTATGCATGTGTGGGGTTTGCATGCTCTCGTCACATTTCCCAGCGTTCCTTCAGGTGCTCTGACTTTCTGCCACAGTCTGAATTAACCTCATTAAATATCTTGTACTGTGTGTCTATGTATGTCCTGTGGATCACCGTATTGTCCAGGGTGGAAGAATGAAATGATTATAATGATACTTAGCCTAGTTACTTGGTTTTAAAGGTGAGGTTTTGGTATGGTTAATTAGCCTTGATTGCCCTGGCCCAGCCGAAGGGAGTGCTCCTCAGCTTCTGGGTGGCCCTGGACAGCTGGCAGAAGGGGCAACTGTAAACATCCTTGACTGGAAGCTGATGCGCTAAATGGAGCTTTCAGTCAGATGTTTGCAGCCGCCAACTGCTGTGACGCTGAATGGACGTTGCACAGCCATGGGCCTCAGGGTGGCGGATGAGGCCTCGGGGCACGGATGAGGCCTCGGGGCACGGATGACAGATTTCACGGGGTCTCCCTTTCAGAGACTCGGGTAGCTACCAAAATGGGAAGATGTAGTATTGGATTGGCCACTGTTTTATTAGAGGGGTAGGCTCCTTGGCAGGGCATACGGACACAGAAGGGAAGCCATGTTCCACAGCACCCATGTGACCCCAAGCTCTTTCTTACTTGGAGTGATAATTGTCCAGTTCTTCCTGGGGGGCTTCTCTTTAGGGCAGGTGTCAGGGACACCCAGTGTGCATGGAGGGCCAGATCCTCACCATCAGGCTTCCAGTGAGTCCATCAGCTGGGCTCTGCCGAAACCTTCGCCCCGCTTCAGCACCCCGGACAGCTCCAGACCTGGTGACCCTACTACTATCACCTTTGGGGGAACACAGCCATTATAGACTGTAGCCCTGGCTCTGGGGTTGTTTTGCCAAGTCATATCTCTGTCTATTAAAGGCTAAAGCAGTAGCTTCTTGCAGGCCTGTTATTCCACATCCTAGACAGCCACAGCGATGCCCCAGACCAGAGGCTCTACAGTGAAACCACTGGATTATTACAGGACTGTCGCGTTGCTCTTCCCGGATGAATCCTGTCATATCTGTCCCTCATTGTGTTTCCAGCTCCCCTTCAACATCCTTCTCGCTGAAAAAACAGGCATTATTTTACAGGGGGCGGAAACAGGCCGTGACAACGTCAGCTACTTCCTGTTATAGGACACTGCTCAGTGACAGGGTCCAACAAGGTCATCATCAGCAAGCACCCTGAAGTCCCACCCTCCCCTTCACCATTCTTAGCTTAGCCTCCCCATCACAAAGTCTGCGTGACCTCCGACCTCAAGACCGCCCCAGGCCCCAGGGTGTGTAAACATCCTACACTCTCAGCTGTGGCCTGAGCAGAGGCTGGGAGATGGGCTGTTTGCGCTTTCTGGCCTGGGAGAGCAGCATCGGCTGGTGGGGGGGCAGAGGCAGAGGGCCGACAGCAGCAGCGTCACCTGCTAGAGACAAAGGAAATAAATGAAACGGTCCATCGACACGACAGGTTTAGAAACTGCTGAGGGGAATTCCCAAGTGTGTGTGTGTGTGCGTGTGTGTGTGTGTGTGTGCGTGCGTGAGAGGTGGTGGTGAGAGGGGGGGGCTGCAGGAGGCAGGCACAGCTGGTGTGATGGGTTACCCAGGGGGGGGGGCGGGGTCAGGTCAGGTGGAGGAAGCCATTCTGAGCCAGTCACACGCCGGACAAGATGGTCACCAGTGTCCAGGGTGCTTCTGCAGTAGATCCGAGGCATATTGTAAGAGCAGAAGAGAAGCCCAGGCAGGAGATCCGTGAGGGGGCCCTGAATGGTGTATGTGAGATCAGCGTCTGAGGGATGGCAAGCAAGATGGGTTTTGTGGGGGTGTGGTGGTGCAGACGCCTGATAGCAGATAAAAGGATCAGCTCAGAGGAAGCAGAGTGTACACACTCCCAGATTCAGCGAAAATCACCCTTCCGCTTGTTGTTTTGTTTCCTCCAGGGTGGGGAGGCCAGAGAGCAGCCGCCCAGTCACTTCTTCTGCACAGCCGCCCCGGCGTTTGGGCCCCCACAGCCCAGAGCCTGAGCCAAACAAAGTCTGGCCTGTTTGCAGTGAAGCATTAAGAGCAGAGTATTCATATACTCGCATGTGAGCATATATAACATTGTTCATTGAGAAACTATAAGGCTATATACATAAAGATTCTGCTAAGCAGTAATAGTAGTCTTAATAATAATGACAAAGCAAGATACTGAAGATTCAGTCCTCAGCAGAATTAAAAGTGTAATGACAAATGAGCATGATTTGACATAATTCAGTATTGGTCAGTTGCCAGCAGATGGCGCCTTTTCCCCACTGCTTCTTGTGGAGCAGGAGTTGGACACTCCCTGTCTACTGTGGGCCCGAGTCCAATGGCCATGGTTATGGCAGCATTGAGACTGTGCACAATACCATTTAACATTTGCAGTATGTGCAGCAGCACTGTGTTTCAATAGGCGTGTCTACTGTTGTATGTAAACAGCCCGTTGCCAGGGATACTGACAAGCCCATGCCTTTATAGAATGGATATGTTAAAAGACTTTTTTATCCTAGTTTTGAAGGACAAAATATATTTTTCAAAACTCCTAAATTTGAATAGAGGTGACTGAAAATAGATTTATGCATGGTGTAGTATTTTAAAGAACTTAGAGTATAAAGTTCAGCATTCATGTATACCATGCATCGATTTTTGGGCCACTTGTCTGATAGTGAATTTTTGATGAGGGCCACACTTACCAGCGTGAAGGGGGGCTGGGGGCCACCATTTACTTTTTAAAAGCTGCCTCACTTGACTGTTAGTCAACTACGTAGCTGCACATTTTTGGGACAGTTGTATTGTGTCTAGATTAAAAATAATAATAATAATAATAACAATAATAATTTAAAAATGAATAAATCTGATGGTCAGGATAATTTGCTTATTGTTTTATTCAGTCGCTTGCTGCCACACTGGCCTCCGGGTGGCGCCAGTGGCCAACAGGCCAGGCAGTGAAGACCACTGGTATAATATGCATGTCAGTACTTGCACTAAGAGTAACAATGTTCTGCCTAGCAATGAAAACCTGGCATAAATCTATTAAATAGCCATCCATCATCTACTCATTTCTGCTGGTAAGGGTTGCAGGGGGTGTGAGGTTGGACTGCGTGCTGGATGCCACGCCAATAAATCTGTTAGATTTGTGCTGCTAAAATCACCGCCGGCTCCACAATTATGATAAATACCCGAGCAATTATGAAGTTAATAATTGAATTTCCTTTAAATAATTGAAGTATGCCAGTTGGCTAACCAGCTAGTTGTTAATTTATTTGCCTGCAGCTAAATACTGTGAGAAACAATATTTTAATATGTGGTTTTGAACTGTAATAAATGTAATATTCTCTTGAAACACTGGCTGTCTGATTGGTAGTTTTTGATAATATGTTACAGAGAAGCACGATACCCCCCCATGGCTAAAGCATACTCAAAGCACAGCCCTCTAATTTGAATGAAATCAGCCTTGTCTCAGTGTAACTGGTGGTTCACGACTGAGAATCGTGAAACAATTGCGAAAGTAGGTATAGACAGTCCCTTGAGTAATTGGACGTTAAGGACGTTGCTCAAAGGCCCAATGGTAAAATCACTTTGTCAAGCCTGAGATTTGAACCAGCGAGCTTCCGATTACAGGGACCATATCCTAACCTGCTGTGTCACGGACTGATTTTGGAATGGCTCGCTTAAAAGTCAGGAAAAACTCGGGTGAGAGAAAGATCTGGGCTCTCCCAGAACAGCAAAGGCACAAGCATTAACACAGATGTATAGCAGGTCAGGTCCTGCAAGCAGTGTTTAGTACAGGGGCATAAACGGCCATATCCAGAGTAAAGGGATGAATAACCATTCCAGGCTTTTACTGTATGATTGTTTTTGGTGTGGAAATCTCCTTGACTAGGGGGGTCTGATTTTAATGAAAATGAAAAAGGCACTATTTAATCAAATTAGTGTACTTTTATTTGGGGGGGGGGGGAGTAAAGCCCCCCAAAAGTAACACCCTTGCTGTAAGTTATTTATGTGTTCCGACATACCACATGGTTTCGGTTGCGATGGTGAAAACCCCAGTTTCGGTGTAAGTGCCGCGTATGTAGTCTCCCTCTCAACCACAACAGGAACTGAAACTGCGTAACCATCCGGCCGCTCACCTATACATCCTCTGAGTGCAACTGCTGGAGTTTCGACCGCGTACGGGCAGCCCAGGTTGGGGAAAAACAGGAGAAAGATACACGTGGGGAAATTACTTTTGCCTAATTGAACGGTTTAATAATCGAAGTTCTAAGATGCGGAAGTTCTTCTCGCTGTCGGTAATTGTGCTCCAGGAGAAAAGGTCGCGACACTGGCAAGAGCAGGAATAGACTGGATTAATGCCAGAAGCCAAAGACGCAAGAACCAAAACAGTGGGGGTCAGAATACAGTCAGTGCTGTGACCTCTGGTCGAATCGCATCGATCCGATGTGAAAACGAGCTCCACTTCAGAACAAGCTCGGCTGAGAGGAATATTATCACAGCGAAGCCAGAAAGACACAGGAATGTGGAACGTGTGGAAGGGTCACTTTGCTGGTATGATAGGCTCTTTGCACTTTTCTGAGCAGGCCGAGGCTGTACCGTGTCCTCAGGGTCTCACAAAGCCCATTGAAAGCTGTTTTCAAGCACACTGCTTTGACAGTGTCCACAGGAAATGTCCACCCTTCTTGCCTAAATTGAAAATGTAATAATTTAAATAAAAAATGAATGTGTAAGTAACAATTCAGTGACTAGGCTTGTTGAGTTGTTTTGGGCTTATGAGAAGACATTGTACACTGGAAGACACTATAATGTTTGCAAAAGATGAAGGCAATGAGAAGGAGGAGTGCAATAAGAGTTTTACTTACACAAAAATGTTCTGAGGGCAGAACATAAATGATTGGTTCAGAGAGAAAACCAATCAGATTGCACAGGAGGTGGGACCAACCAATCAGATGTCTTGGTCCCATTCTGCTTGGTTGTTGTGGTTTGAACCACAGAGCAAAAAAATAGACGGATCTGCGGGTCCCTGAGGACCAGTTTGGGAATCACTGTTCTAGGGGCAGGTAGCCATCTCTGTGGTCACCAGGAGTCAACGTCGACTCGATGGCACTTCCTAACCTTTGGCGCTAGTGAGGGTATAAAAGCAAAATTTGTTCAACTGCATTGTACATTTTCCCAATTATGCTGAACCTGCATGCAGTTTGAAAGCAGAACATAATAATATCCAAAATAATCTTTCTGAGGATTCTCATATACAGTTCAGACTTAGATTGTTTTTGAACAAGTTGCTGAAGGTATGCGTCCAAAAATCACGAGTCAATATGAAGAGCTGAACCAGGCTTGGCTGTTCCTCAAAGGTGGGCCTGCCATGTGCTCCCTGTATTGTCTTCTTGATCAAGAGAAATGCCCCCCCTGCAAGCCAATAAACAGCATTCCCGTGTTGCCCTGTCATGATACTTTGCACACATAGGGCATGGTGTTACCAGGGTGATATGCTGTAATGGCTCTCCACCGCACAGAGCGATTACAGTTCTGGCCAAGCGTCTGAATATTTATTTAATCGGAGCAGGGAATTGTTGGCAGCATCCTTCCAGCCGGTGATGTGCTTCGCAGCATATTTGCAAACATGCGTGGGCATTTTCGCTAATGACTCTGTTTTCCCCACTCGCAGTAACCGGGCTCTCAATGACGGGGGGAGCAGTCTATCCCATCTCAGCGGAGGAACCCTGCCGGTTGTTCGGAGCTGTTATTGGGCCTCCCGGTAGCTTCTCGTTCCGCTCCGGCAGAGACCGGAAGCCTGGATTGTCATAAGTATGTTCTGTGGGCTGATAAATGCTCAGTGCTTCTACTATAATACAGAGTGCATTTGACAACTCCCATGATCTCTGCATTTCTAAAGCTTTATATCTTATCTGTTTTGCAAAACCTTACACAAATTATTCTCTCCATCCATCTTTTGACTCCTTTTCCTGGTCTGGGTTGCAAGGAGGGGTCTGGAGCCTAGCCCAGACAGCACAGTGCTGCATTACACACTGGACTGGATGCCAGCCCATCACTGAACACACACACCGTACAATGGCACACAAACTCACTCAATGGGAAATTTAGAGATGCCAATTAGCTTAACTGCATGTCTTTAGACAGTGGGAGTAAACCAGAGGATCCAAAGGAGCACCGCACAGCACAGAGAGACCAGGCACGATCCAACAAAGGGTTTCGAACCCCCAACCCAGGGAGGTATAAAGTACACAGATGTCTTGTTCATTTACACCATGAATTTATCTGAATGCACTGGGTTCAACTCATTTCTTGAGTTTAAACAGTTTCCTTCCAAATTTTGCTGCTATAAAAGGATGGATTTGTTTACGTGGAGATGTCGGCCTCTGGACCCCCTTTAATAGTGATGCCACATGAAGCTTCATGAACCATTTTATGTATTTTCTGACCCTAGCAGATGGTGCTCTTGGTTTACTTTGGGTCATCCTTTGAGCCTTTTTTGAACAGAGAGCACGATCTAGTGGTGTCAGAAAAGACAGCAAACGGTTCACCAAGCTTTATTTTGCTATCACTACCATATAATCAAAGAATTAAAAAAAAATGAACTCACTCTTTCCATATATAATACTTTAATCCAGCAGTATGCAATAAGAGAAACTACTGCCACTTCACCATTTCACACTGGCATACGAGTACAGAATTATAAAATACAAGTTATACCTGACGCGTCCAGATGATGGCTACAATGACCGGGAACCGAAACGCAGAGGTCTACAACACTGCACTGTTCAAAAAACTTGAGAATAAACATAAGAGGCACATACACGGAGATCTCTCGGAGGTGTGGGAATGTTGGACAGCATTGGCCGAAAACAGGACGCTGTCGTTTTATTTTGTTGGCCTGTGTCTCACAAGCATTTGCCCCCCCCCACATCCAGCAACGAGCACCGTGACACCCCTCCCTGCATGTGAGCACACAAGTTCCCTGGAACCCCTAAGAATACCTCCATCCACTCTCCACTGCTGCTCCCCCCCCAAACCCCCAAGTTAGCCAAACATGGCTGGTCAGCATCGTACACCCTGAGCGTCATGGTTTCCAGGCCCAAACAGAACCCCGCTCCTCTCTCTTGCTTCCAATTACGGGTCAAGGGGTTGAACTGGAGGGGTATTAGCCCTGTGTTGGGGTAAATAACAGTCTGGCAGGTGCCACACACCACCCCCGTGCCCCCACTTGGACATTTCTGGAAGTAGCACGTGGCAATTTACAATGTGAAGGATCGGACCCACGTGCGGAGCCTCCCTGGGAAGACGCAAGTCCACAGAAATCCGGCTGGCTTTCTCAGGGTCGTGGCCCCCTGCTCGCTCCGCTACGTGGGGTTATAAGGAGGCACTTTGTACGGCAGACCAGGCTCTGCTAAGCGTGTGCACGCTCACCCGACACGGCGCACGTATGCGCGGAGGGGAATCACGATCATGGGGGCGGAAGGTGTGAATCGGACAATGGATTCCGTCAGAATCCATCATTCAGGAGCTACGAAACTAAATGGGATGATGTTATAGTCTAATGGCGTACGGAACACACGTTCAACGCAAAGGTCATGGCGTCAATAAGCAGCTTGCAGCATCATTAACTCAGACTTCTGGCAAAGAAATCCTTGTGAAGGAAGACAAGATAGATATAATATTTCCCAGGGTGGGGGGGCGGTGGGGTGGGTGATGAAATTCAGGGGAAATCAGGTAGCCCAGATAATTTCTATATACCTATATGTGTGCTTAGGGAAGAACAATGGCAAGAGATTAACTAAGTAAAATAGCTACCACAGAGTAACGAGCACGGCTGTTCCCCTTCCAGTGCTAAACATGTAGGTTGCACATCTGGGGGAGGCATGGATCAATAGGCATTCCGGAATGTTACGCCATAGTTCCAGCAACCAGAGCTCCCTCTCACCTGGTTCCTACACGGGGAGGAAGTCCCCATACTCAAGCCTGTCCCCTGCACACGGCGCCCCCCCCCACGCGTCTTTTGGCGGTCTGCTGGCGCCGCCCTGCTGAAATTTAATTGCCCTTCCTGGCTGCTCCTCTCCTCTGTGCTTGTCTGCTGCAGCCCAGCCCACCTCCTCCTTAGCTACACCTCCCATGACTCCGCCCCTCTCAGAGGGTGGAGAGGAGGCGGGGCTCTTTGGGTGTGCCTCCTTGACTGACCTCGCCCTGGCCCCGCCCACCCTCCTCCTCTGGGGGGGGCCCCAGACGAAATCCTCCGGGGGCAGGTAGTGTCGCTGGGCAAAGCGCAGGAGGCTGCGGCGCTGGGAGCGGTTGCGCAGTGTGTAGACGAAGTACTCCAGCGAGCTGTGGCGCATGTTTGGCAGCGTGCCACCCACCAGCGCCTCCTCCAGTAGGAGGCGCACAAGAGGTGCTTTGAAGGCCTCGAACCCGAGTTCGCCCAGGCTCTTCAAGATGCGCGTTATGCGGAGATAGTTGTGCTGGGACCTGTAAGGGTAGCAGGTGAAAAGTTCCTCAGCACAGCAGGATGATGTGGAATTCTCAAATCATTTCCTACTCCTAACACATTCACCCTGCATCACAGGATACACATTCTGGGTTTTAAATTCAGCATTAGTGCCCGAATGCAGAAAACAGCTTGAGGTATGAGATTATACCAACGAACATTTAAGAGTTGGAAGGTTTAAGGATTCGGAAAAATACACCCTGATTAGTCTTCAGTGTCATTAGATGATTTTACTAAACATGTTATTCCGCACACATGTTGACCTAAAGGGTAGAATTCCAGACTAACAAAATGCAGAAATATTACCAAGTATTTGCTTTGTATTTCTATCAGTTAACTTAAGTCAACTAAACAATCTTGGACATATTAAATGGATATTTGTAGTATTATACGAATACTAAATTTTGCAGAACGTTATTCTCTCACCTAAGAAAAACAAATTAACTGCAGATAAGGGAAAATCCTCATTTCATAAGTACAGAGTTATGTAGCCAGGCTGAAGTACGTTTTATAATCACTTAACATCGTGTTCAGGGCTGCGATGACCCTGGAGCTTATCGCAGGAGCCACAGGGCAGGGGACGCCATACTCCTGGCTCAGACTCAGAGTATGCAGGATATATGCAAATAAGCACAGGCAGAAAGTGGGATTTGAACCC
>JAODKE010000068.1:8212014-8240672 GCA_026779605.1 Mormyrus hasselquistii
CGCCATACTCCTGGCTCAGACTCAGAGTATGCAGGATATATGCAAATAAGCACAGGCAGAAAGTGGGATTTGAACCCTCCATCCTGAAAATATGAGGGTACAGCCCTACCTACTGAGCTGCTGTGGCATCCCGTTGTACCCTGATACAATAAACAAACAGTCCTACAGCTCAGGGGGAAGAGCCTAATCTGATTAAACACACCGGTGAGGCCAATGTCTCCCCCGGGCAAGACCTAGAGCTCCCCCCTGTCCCAAATAGATCAGGATGCGTGCTGGCACTCACTCGTTGAGGTGCTGGAAGCGCTCCTGCCAGTTGGGGGCACGGGTCACACTACCACTCTTGTCCAGCAGCTTGATGCCAAAGAAGTCCAACATGAGGGCGTAGGCCTGCAGGAAGCGGCGCCGTGCCTCGCGGGAGTTCTGGAATTCCTGCCGGGCAGCAGTGATAGGCTCACGGCGGTCACATGCACCACTGAAGCCCCGCCCACCCCTCTCCATCAGGGTTAAGTCAGCCAGCTCTTTAGGAGAATGCAAGAAAAGTTGGCACCAACAGTACAGGCAATGCCGGCGGAGTCCTCGTACCTTAATCTCATCCTGAGTCAGCTCTTGAGCGTAGAAATTCAGCCCTTGCTCTCGCAACGGGAACAGCCTGCGACACAGCAGACGGCGGCGCTTCAGTGAGCGGCTCGCTTTCTCCCGTTCTCTAGCGCCCCTTGCTTCTTGGCAGCTCCATCCCCACTCAACGAAAACGCCGACCTTGCTGCTCTCCCGCATTCTTTGGCGCCGTCTCTTCCAGAGCTGCCCCACCCCCCCGCCACCAAGGCCAGACCAAGTTGCAGAACACGTCGCTCTACCTCGCAGTTTTTAGCTATCTGCGTTTTTAGAGTTGCTAATTGGGATTATGCTAATGTTTCCCAGCCCCGTGACGACCGTCTTTTTTAAGCCCAGTGCCACGTGCCGTCTCACGAACGACTCACGCTCTGTCTCTTCTGTTTTATGGGGGTGACGTTCTGCCAGTGTTTGGTGGTGGGGAGGCAGGAGGAATTATAAATTCACTGGCTCTCAGGCTCAGGCCGCTTTTTAACCGCATGAGGAGGCTCACCACTGTATGTACGTGTGGTTGTGCTCCAGCTTGTCGTAGTCGCCTCTCCACTGCGTGAGGATTTCTTCAACGTAAATACCTGAATGGAGACAAAGGAGCGTTAAACGAGAGCTCCGGCCGGCCCGACTCTGCGTGATCCACACGTCCTTCATGGCAGAGAAGTCACTCCTGCTGGGGCTGAGGCGGGGGCCGGCAGCGGCAACGCCCCCGCAGCCCCACCTGTCCGACAAACAGGAGGCGCTCTTGGGACCGTGCGGGGACAGGCCAGCCGAGCAGGTCGACAAGAAAAATGCAGGCAGAGACGCTGCCGCTCTGCCGCGGTCGAATGGGCCCCCGGGCTGCGAGACATACCCTTCCCAGGCCGCTCTCAAAATGAATGTCTGGAGGACGAATTTGTGGAAGAAGGGCACAAGCACACACTCGGTTACTGCCACGCCGCTGTGTGAGTCACTGGGTAACAGTGTGTATCTTGTGTGTGTGTGTGTGTGTCCCCACCCCCCACAGCCAGCTACCAACCCTAGCACTCCTTTTCGAAATGCTCCACAAATGGATTCTTTCCGGAACAAATGTTTGAAGAGAGAATTTCCTAATACTCCTAAGGCCATCTCCAAACACATTATTGACCCCCCCCCCGCCACTGAACTGCTACTGTGTCTTCTCAAGCATTACATTGACCCCCAGTGGCCCACCTGTAGGGGCCCTGTGGCCAATATCAAGCTAATTACTTTGTGTGTGTGTGTGTCTGTGGCGTTTATGGTGTCGCGGTCTGTTAGTGTTTATATATGCATATGTGTGGATATATGTAAGAAGATTCCTGATTGGTTAGCGGCATGTGAGATGTATGCTTAGAAGGGCAGTGAGAAGCACGCGATCAGCAATCAGGCTGTCGATTCGCTCTTCCAGGCTGCTCCCTGACAGGCGGAGCGGTCAGACCCCTGGCAGCACCGCATCCATAAATAGTGTCAACAAGGGGTGCAGGTTACACTTCCACAGCAAACATATCGACCGTAGGCAGAGTTTGATGTTTGCACTTTGTAAGGCAAAGAAAAAAAAAAAAACATTTTGCTTACCCTGTGTGTAAACACATGTATAGAGTAACAAACCGCTCGTGCAAAAGTGCAGCACAAAACACAATAACCTCACAACAGCAATACCTTATGTTAGCTAACGTGATTTACGTAATGAAGGAGGGGTCGATTTCGACAGTAGAGACCCAAAGCATTTCAGGTGACTAGGCCACCAACCTAAAACTCCACCCATGATTTTGACCAAATCAGATTCTGTACGAGTAAATGGCAGCCACGTCGTTCCACGCTGTCCACTGTGTGGCTGCTATGCCCCCTGCGGTTCATGCGGTCAGCCTCCCTGGGAAACTTACCATCGGGAACCAGGGGGATCTTGTTCAGATAGAACCTCAGGTTGCGGAAGTCGCTCGGCTGCCGCGGCTCCTTGTAGCTCTGGGGAAAGATGGGGAGCCCAAAGCTCATAACATCTGAAACTGGACCCTCCTGAAGCAAAGACAATGGCCCTACAGCTGCCCGTGTGACTAAAGGGTGAGTCAGTACAGCTCCTCCAATAGCACAGCTGCGCTAGCCAGGGGACTAGCATTAGCATCTAGCATAAGCCAGCTAATATTAGCCTTTTAGCAGATAGTGTATGATGTTATTAACTAAGCAAAGAAATCCATTTGCTGCTTCACTCATGTAGCTGAATGTTCTTGATTATTTTGAGAGTTCGTTACGTGTCTCGATGCTATTCCGGTTGAACCGTAGCGGCACGGTACAGGTGAGAAAACGTCACTCACCTGCTGCGCAGGCGCGATGACTTTCAGCATTATTTATAGTTACTTTTTTAACGTTTTGCAATTATTCTTCTATACCGAAACTAATTAACGCTTTGCTCCCAGCGCGAAAGTTCGTCTGAGACAAACAAGCCTGCATCAGCCCGAGAAATCCCCGCGCAAGACAGGGCCCAGATGACATCTCCTCCGGGGATCTCTAGATCACCCATCCCTGACTCGCGCTTTAACTAAGCGCACAATTACGTGTAGCTCTTGACAGGAGCCACCGCAGAACTGGTAATATCCAGAGGGAATAACCAGCCTAAAGGGAAGTGTAACGTTCCCCTGTCGTAAAAGAAAGGGAAGTGCGTGGCAGGAGTGGTTTACCGGGTAGCTGTGCCGGTACTTGTACAGGTCCTTCGCTGCATAGAAGCTCCTCTTCACCTTAGCAGCGGGCTCGTGCGGGTCAGCGTGCTGCGGGACACGAGGTGGGTTGGAATTAGCGGAGCCCGATAATTACGGTGCCGAGCAACGTCTAGGCGCGCGCGCAGTGTGATCGCTAAGCATGTGTGACACTGAGCAGGACGTGTAGCGTTTAAAGAGAGCCGCTGCCGTTAGACCTTTTCAGAAAGTTCTTTACCTGGATTGCTTCTATACAACATCCATCTCTACAGATTGTTGAGCAAAGTAAAAATAAAGTTTCCCTTAGCAAGTCATTAAAAATAATGGATTCCGTTAAAGGTCTAAACAGTGCAATTTAACGACACACACCCATAAATCTCCCTCGATAAACTTTACAAGCAATATTCATATTATTCTTATAATCCCCCAAAGCCCCACCCATTCCCCCACCTGAACCCAATAAAAAAAGACGCAGCACGCAGGTTATGGGGAAAATGTAAAGTAACTCGGAGATTAAATTTATTTTTATGTGTGTAAAAAATATATATTAATCAAACTACAGTATAGTAATCCTTAAATAAACGAACAAAATTTTTGATACGTAGTATACGTTAGTCATCACGGGAAACGCAGAAATTACTAGAAAAAGAACGTCCATTTAAACCAATGACATCCAATTAACTCATCCTAAATGATTGCAGTCTAATTGCTACGGTTTTGACTTCCATGCTAGTAAAAAAAAGTGGACTATACGGTAGTCTATCAAAAGCAGTAGTCTTACTGACGACTTAAAATGTTTAAATAACCGGTTTTATCTACGGAAAAACTGTACCATTAAGCATCGGTGGCCACGCTTTGCAGCGAAACATAGCAGCTAAAGCAACAAAGTGTCCATCGATCCGATTTAAAGCGCAATATGAGCGGTAGGTGTGCAAGACGGGACCGCGTGTTAACAGCGTCGGAAATCATTTCCGATTTCCAAGCAGACAATGATGATATTTCATTTAGCAGCATGTATGCAGAGATCACGCCATGCGACTTCATTGACAGCTGCACTCGTAACGCCAAAAAAGCCACCATTGTCGCCCCGCTGACATCCTTTGTTCGGCTGGAGCTGGATCGACGCGTTAAATACCTGCTGTGGCGCGTCCGCCTGCTCACATTGCCGGGGAGCGATGGGGCTGTCGCCGCGCTCCTCTCCCTGCTGATCCTCGCCATCGGAGTCTGTATCCCAGGTCGAGTCGCATTCCTCCACTGTGCTCGGCTCCTTATACCTCCAGCTGGCCAACAGATTTCCCATTTAAGCCCGCACCGATTTCAGCGACCGCTCATTCACTGCCTGGTGCGTCCTGCCTACATATTTAAAACTCCCGGACAGTCCATGGTCACCCCCCCAGCTGCCGTGGCCTTGTAGTCGAACTCGCGGTCCTGGACTGTGGACGGATAATTTTTAAACGCGGGATAAAGGGATTTTCCAGATGAAGGCTCGATCGAAGCGCCTTGAACACACCCCCTTCAGCGTATAAGGGGCGCCGGATCAGTGCAAAAAGGATAGCGTCAACGTCGCCGTGCAATTCAAGACTACAGAAACCCCCCAAAAACGCAATTTTCCCTACCCATTATCATGAGACCGTTTTTTGATCATCTATGTAGTTCGCCCTCTTATAGAAGGAACAGGATGGCCGCTGTTAGTTCACGTTATTTTGCCTTTACGTTTAACCTAGTTATATTATTGAGCACGTGCATTTTCTATTTAGGTTAACTGCAGTCATTTTGTCTCATAATTAAGGATAACGTTTGAGTGAATAGATTAAAATAGATTACAATTAAGCCGTGATTTTATGATTCTTAAAACTCCATTTTAAAAATACTGTTTCTGTATTTGTTTTTGAGAACTTACACCACTTGATTTTTTGTAGGTATGAATAAATTATTTTTCTACTGCACACAAGGTGAGTTTACTTTCTGAAATAAAACAAGGAAGATTAAAGTTAAATGACGCCACACCTCGCATTCTTCTGAATTGCTCGCCCCTGCCTTAGACGTTTTTTTCTATAAACGAGGTTGCATCGATTGCTGGTGATATCAAATCCAGGACGAGGGCCAGTTCTATGTACCGCTGGCACACCACCAAATGCCATAAGAACCAAATAAAAGGTTTAACTACGACAATGTAGTGAGCATATATTTTGTTGAAAAATGTGTACTTTAGTTGATTTATAGCATACGCTATGTACTATGAATATTTATTAATCATTGGCCTACAAAATATTTCCGTTGGACTTTTTGAAAGTACACGCGTTCTTCGCATTTATGAAGGCAGACCTATACAATTATTCACAATAAGCTATATATGAAAAATGCATTCATTATTCAGTATTGCGAACATGAATGTTATAACACAAAATACAGTCATTAAGAAAGCAGTTAAAGTATTATAGTAGTGGAACTGTAAGTGTATGTTAAGTATTGCGCTATACATAAATTTGTTTAGTGTGGTTATGTATTGTATACTAGGCTATTTGTCATAAAGCCACCTCTGTCATGTGTGAGAAAGACTGTCATGAGTGGATGCTTGGATGGACGACTTCGCTGACGGATATACGGATATCACGAAACAAGCGATAAGATGCGGCTATAATTCTGAAACGACTCGACAACCTGCACCGTGAGCCATCCAATAATCTCAGGGAATTAAACCCCAAAAGTCCCCCAATATAATAAATACTGTCATAACAAAACTTAGCACCGTTCTGGTGCAGACCACGCGCGATCTCTTCGAAGTTTTCCATTGGTGGTGATCAGTTAGACAGCCAATCAGAATTGGTCCGGACGGTCATATGACTTTTTTTTTACGCCTCCAATTTGGTTTCCCCAATCAGGGGTTACGTCATGCTTAGGGCGATAAAAGGAAAGTGTTCCCGGCAGCAACTTGAGAAAATTATCTGCTCTGTCACATGATTAAGATTACATTGTGTTCTTCCGCAAACAGATACTGATACTCTAATCATAAAAATACAATAAATTATACATAAGTTATAACTGTAAAGTATGCATAGTAATAAGACTGGCATGTAATTTATTGTTCCCCTTGAGGAATTTCTGTTTTCATCTACCCCAACTTTCTTTCTATGACACAGAGACACATGTGAGTGTGTAAGCTTGGAGTGAAGGGCAGCCACACCCATGAAGCTGGGGGTTAAGGGCCTTGATCAAGGGCCCATAGACATATAGCTATTCTGCTGAGACCAGACTCAAACCAGCAGCCTTTCAGTCACAGACAGAGAGGCTCAACCCACTAAAGACACACAACAATGGTAGTATAAGGTGCAAACATGAAGTACAGCGACTGAGCAGATGCAATGATACAAGTCTGTCACATTCATAATTGACCAGTCATATAAGTCTTGTCTATACTTTGCTTTAAATACTTTAAATTGATTTCCACATTTAAGTATGAATGCCTGTGAAACGTAATGCTTAAGCTGTATGTTACACATTCACTGTACATTTATTGACTGTGCTGGGGCCCCTGAATCTGCCGGGGTATCCACACCCCTCCGACACCCCTGCTCACAGTTTCCTAAACAAGGAAGGACAAGAACAAGGACTGGAGATGGGATAGCAGTCACAGTGATGATATTCAGCTAAAGTTGAACGATAATCATTTTGGTTTTTTGAGGGAAAATCGTCTGCTATCATTGTGCCACCTAGAGGAAAAGAGGTTTGTAATGGATTTGTCTGCTGGCCAAGTTTTTCCCTTTACTCTAGTATGTTCTGTTTGATTGCTAAATACTCATTAAATAATATAGATGGTATATTATTATTATCATTATTAGTGGTAATATATATATATATATATATATCCATCTTCCAAGCCGCTTAATCCTAATGGGTCGCGGGGGGTCCGGAGCCTATCCCGGAAGCAACGGGAACAAGGCAGGGAACAACCCTGGACAGGGGGCCAGCCCAGCCCATCGCAGGGCACACTCACACACCATTCACACACACATGCATGCATGCCTACGGGCAATTTTACCAACTCCAATTAGCCTCAGCATGTCTTTGGATTGTGGGGGGAAACCAGAGTGCCCGGAGGAAACCCCACGACGACACAGGGAGAACATGCAAACTCCACACACATGCGACCCAGGCGGAGACTCAAACCCGGGCCCCAGAGGTGTGAAGCAACAGTGCTAGCCACTGCACCACCATGCCGCCCCTATACATATATACACATCAAGCAATTTGCAAATTTGCAATTTGTTCCATATATTACAGTTGTTTAACTCTCTTTACCAAATACCAAAAATAGATATAATAAAAAATACATTTCAACTATTTTTTTAAACCTAGAGTTATTTAGGGATTGTTGCTGAGTAAAAAGATTATTCCACTGTGGCAGTAAATCTTTCTGACACCTGAGGTAAGGATTTCAGTCGACTGAAATTGTCTGAGGTAAGAATTATCAGCTTGATATCAGCCTCTGGCATCCGTATTCCATCTTCCATCTTTTACAACAATCCCTGAGCCTGTCAGAAATGCTTTTTTTTTTCTAAGTGAAACTACATCTGAAGTTTAGTGGATTTTTGAGAAGCACCTTCTTGCGCTGAGACTGGCTACATGATGAAAAAGAAGTGGTCAGAGATAATTTCCCAGTTTGTTGAAGCACAGTGTTATAAAAACCCAATAAAATGAATCCATTCAGATTTAATTAACCTAAAATCCCATGTAGCCACTTCAAGCCTACAGTTTTTGGCAGAAACGTTGGACGAAGCTCCACATGGACTTATATCACTACTTATTGGACTGATGGCGGGTCTGAAACAAGGGCCCTTAGTACATGGCAGCTAATGCAGATGAGATGTCATTGGTCCCTGAATGGCCCAGGTCTCTCCCACTCTGCCGCATATTCTGGCAGATGGTTCACTGCAAGACGGACAGGGCTCAGCAAGAATCCCCCCCCCTCCGCACCCCCACCCCAAAGCAGACAGACACAGGCCTGACATGGGCTAAGATATCTACAGTGTTTGCTCACAGTTATCTACACTTTTCAGTTGGGTGCCACTAGGGCATGAAAGGAATGTAAAATTTAATACTCAAGTTCCTGTTTTTATTTATACCAAAACTACTTGTTATTTGTTCATTTACTATTCCTGAGCATGTGGAAGGATATTTAGGGCTGTTAGATGTATTGTACATATATATATATATATATATATATATATATATATATATATATATAGTACAAGACATACATATATTACATGTGTATGTCCTGTGCATATTTAGAAAAACACCTATCACTATCTTGTGGTTTTCGAGTATAACACCAGGGGGCAGTAGTGCTTCTTCTTAACATTTCACAGCCTTTGGTATTACTATACCAACGTTTATTGAGATTAAGTAATAATGAGCCCCTTAAAACTCAAGTTTAAATATGTCACATGTAAATTAGCAGACATGTAAAGTCGTTGGGAGCAGGGGCATCGTGGAGGTCAAATCCTACATCAATATGGCTGCCGACATATCTGGGTTTCATTAATGAAGAGCAGCCTGGAGCTGCAGTCGCCTGTTCATCTGACCTCGGAACTCTGTCTCACCTCCCCTTCGATGCAAGAGTGTTTCATAGGGTGAACGCCTGCTTAAGGTGGCGAGCTCCGCGTACTGCAAATATTCAGCTGTTCATATCTCGGCCATTATTGGTACTGGGCAGGAATGTCCAGGAGCAGGGGGGAGGACTGGGGGTGCCTGAGCGCCTGACCAATTCACCCGAACGATCGAAGGTGCCCTCCTTTTGGGGTTCTAAGTGCCGCGATTCAGTAAGATGCATTTTTTTGCTGAACCAATGTATTGACGGTAACCCCCCCCCCCCCCCCAGGTTGGTAGAATTTACCTTAAGCCACGGCCCCCCTCACTCCCCCTGCTTGAGCACCTGTACCTTGAAAACTTACTGGGTGCCAATTATTATTCTTACAAGCTAAAACTAATGAGATGACTTATGGCCATTAATGTAGGTGTAGATGCAGTGGGAGGGGCAATGGAGATATGGCCCCTTATTAAATGCTAGCAGTATCTCTGCCACCTTCAATTAAGGTGGTGTTTCTCAATCCATTTCTGCTAAAATGTCCACGTCCCTGAGGACCAAGCTGATAGACACTAAAGCTGAGGGCTTTAAAAAAAAAAAAACTACGCTGAAAACCCAGTACCCAGTATGCTTGACCATAAGGGGGCGCTGTTTCTCCCCACCTAGCTTTGCCCCCTTGTGTAATCTAACCCTTCCAGCCAGGATCCTCGACCCTGTTTCCAGGAACCGGGGTTTAATTTGACTACTGTTTCCCTGCTCAGGCAAGGCCCAGGGGCTGGCGGTGGTGGTGGGTGTAAACACCTCCGTCAGTCTGTACCATCATTTCACAGAAAGACATTAAGGGAAACAGCATCGCCAAAATGAGAAATCCCTAAAACAAGTGGGCTAATGGAGGGTGGGGGGTGGAGGGTAGCATTTTGCTTCTGTAGCTGCACAGTGATCCTGACGTCGTTTGCTCTCTGGTGGCTCTGGGGGGTAACACTGCTGCCTGACACCTCCGAGGGGTGGGGGCTGCAAATCCTACCTCTGCACCGTATGTTTGCAGTTTAATTGTTCTGCCCAAGTCATGTGGGTCTGGTTCTCTATAGCTGGTAGGCTAACAGGCATCACTAAATTGCCCGTAATGCATGGAGTATGTGCATGGAGTATGTGCATGGAGTATGTGCCCTGCAATGGATTGGCATCCTGTCCCGGGTGTGCCCCAGCCGTATGCTCTATGCTGCCAGGGATAGAATCCAGGCCCATCTGTTACCATGCCCAGGATAAAAGCCTAAAAGATGGATGGGTGTGTCATTGTGATTCCGAGCCAATACAATGCTGCACTATAGCTATAATTCTGATAGATTTAGATCACAACAAATAATCCAGAGTAGGTTGCAATTGTGATAGTCATTCATCTACAGGATGTCTAATCATGGAGACATCTGCTCCCTTTAAACTTGGCATAGTGATGCACAGTCCAGCAAACAGATGATACAAAAGGATGGTGCTGAAATTATCAATTACATCCGTGTGTGCTCATGACAGTATGGACCCCTGTGAGCTTAGCCTGTGCTGAGCGGGCCTGTGCTGAGCGGGCCTGGGCTATTTTGCGGCTAATTGCTTCTTAGCACAAGTTTAACGCCTGTAAACTAATCTGCAGAATACATTCCCTTCCCCGCTAACAAGGTTTTGTGCTTGAAGAGAAGCTTCACTTTTGTCATGCAAATGAATTCCTAAGAATTCCTGTCACTGTCGTAAAAAACATTACCGGCAACTCAAGGTTATTTAAACATAAATTCATTTTGCAGCTGGTTTAGGATCGTTTCAAGTGCTTTTTTTTTTGCCCTGGCAAAATACACCACTTGTTCTGTTATCGCGGAGGAAATAATGATGTGATTATGTCAGAAGATTATCTTTTCATCACTTAAATTTGCCTGGTTCAGAAGCAGGCAGCAGAGTAATGATATGGGCTCAGCAACACAGCACAACATCTACTGGGGAAAGGTACATAATTATATTCCAGGAGGGAAGTGTCTGCCTTCTGGATTACCCAGAAATCCTTAAAAATCATCTGGTATGCATCTAATGTGGAAATTTACCAGTGCCTTCAAAATATTTTACAAATATAATAACACGATCAACAGACCGCAAGTATTACCAGGATAACTTTCTTGATTTTCTTATATAGCTGCAGAAGATAGTGTCAAAACACTGTGACAAAAAACAAGGTGACAGTTAAGACCTGATTCCTCAACTGGAAACTGGCATGAAACTTACTGGCAAAGTGATTTAACTTAAGTGGCAAGCAGCAAGGAAAATGTGACGATGGCAGTTGCTACCTCCCATTATAGGATGATGTTGTCAACGGTACAAACAACAACGGAAGGCCAGTACACGCAACACCTGAAAAACTCAGCCAAACAAAATCCCAGAAACAGCCTGTGTCGGAATATGAGCGTAATCACGAATCCTGTTTTTTGGCACAAGGGTGGCCTCAAACCTCTAGGGTTGCAGGTTCGATTCCTGGCCCCGGTTCTGTGTCTGGAGGTTGCATATCGTTTTCTTTAGTGACGTTCCTCTGGTTACCTTGGACTTCGTCTGGAGTGCAAAGGCATTAGGTGAATCTGTGTCTCAAAATACTGTTACCGTGTATGTAACCTCTATAGTTCCTAGGATAAGTTCCAATCTCACGGCAACTACCCATTAGATGTTGTAGATTGCTGTAATAAATACTATATTTACTATCAGCCATTTCCTGCGGACTAAAGTTCCCAGTCTAGGTTTTCTAATGTTCCATCCCTTTGGACGCCGTTGTACAAACAGAAACACCATGCTCTGAACCTAGGTAGCTGTTGCAGAGCTGACTCTTATTAGTTAATAAAGGGCGGGAAAGGAAAGCCATTTCTATGCTAATGTTGTTGACAAATTCATTTTGTATTTCCGTTCATTGCGCGAATATAAATTGTTTGCCCTAAAACCTACTGAAGTGAATGTTCGTATTATCGCATAATCAAATTAAACCATAATTTATTTTTACATGGCAACAATTTTACTGACCACTTCTTCCACAAGCTGCCTGCATTATTGAAGCGTATGGAAAGACTTGCTAGTCACAATACTCTCCACTCTCTGTCGTCTTAATCTATTATTCTATTCTCTCTTTACGCCTGTGTATTACATTAACTGGGTAGCGCCGAGATAATAACACATCGAAATACCTCCTTGATTTAGCGCCACTATCATTAAAGATTGATTTTTTGCCCGTACTTTTCTGATTGAGGTTTCTCCCCCTGCATTCCGTGCAAGGCGCAAAATGCAGCCTGCGAAGCCAGTCACAAAAATTATATATCTCTGTAACTATAAGACTGCCATTTTGACAAGTGTAATATTTTTGACATTTGATGTATTTCGCATAACGCAATCCATATTTTCAACGTAAATGTCTCCATGTAGTAGGATGCTTCGCACATGTAGAAAAGAGAATTTAACTCACTATGAGAGGCAGAATGAGCGAAACTCAAACTGTTATTCGTTTAAGAACGTACGATGTGACGTCACCACGCACATACAGTAGGATTATTAACACGGTGGTGCATTTTAGAGCGAGTCATTTCATTTGTGTTGTTTCACTAATTTTCACAATGCGGCATCGCTACGGGTCTGGTCCTGGGTTTTTTTAATAGGCCACTCTGAGAGAAAACTTCTAGAATATGGTTTCACACTTGAAACTGATGACACAGTGATGATCTTATTTATCCGGCCACACACACAAGGAAATTTAATCGCTGCAAGAAATAATAGCTTACTTTAAATATACATGACAAGCTTGATAAATGTCTGTGTTTAATTATACTTGATACTGCGCACTGCGTGCCTCTTTTTTCTATGCACCGCGTACCGTGCAAAACGTGACAATAAACTTGCATTTTCTGAAAGACCCAAGTATAACGTGCTAATTTATTTCCAATTTCAGCATGTTAATAATAGCTAGAGCTTTACTGCGTGTTTATTTTATGCGTGATGTGTTTAAGCCGTTTAGTATCTCTGTTTATCTTGGGATTGTTTGAAATTAATCTTAAGATTTTGTTACAACTAATTAAAGCAAACATAAGCTATGTGAATCGTCGTGATAAGGAAAACATTTTTGCACGGTATGCAAAACGCATTTGCGTGTGCATAAAACAGTATCTTAAATGTGCAATATGAGAAAAATAAAGCGATAATTTAAACTGTCCTATCAGATGCGCTGCCGAAAATTAGTACATGCATGAATACAGTGCGATGCGCCTTCTCTCCCCCTATTCTCGCCCGGCCCTCCCTTTCTCTACGGAGGATACCACTAGTGGATAAAACGAAGAGCCTTTCAGGTCTCGACGGACACTGACGTTTTTCTGAGCAGCACAACAAAGGCGCTCTCTCTAACGCGCTTCTTCCCCAGCCCTCTCGGACACGCCGCCCGTCTCACAGCCAGCCGGCGCCGTAGATTCCCTTTTATCCATATAAAGTAACAGCATGTAATAAATATCTGGCATGTGCCACATATCGTTATTTTTTCCGGGATCGGTGCACGGCGCAATTCAAACGGCACACGCCGAAGACGCGGATCCTTGAATTACCTGTTGTTTCCGATCTCGGTGCGGTCCTCCGCATCCGAGGTGCGAAGCATCGCTACGCTCCCCGTCATGAAGAGACACTCCGCCGAGGAGAGCGGGCCAGTCAGGGCAGCAGAATCACGGCGCTTTGAAATCCGCATAACAGGCAAACTTTGGATTTCCCCGGGGCGGCTCCGGTAGGTCGTTTTTTTTTTTTTTTTTTTTTTAAATATATATATATATAGTACTATATAAGATATTTTATCAATCCTATAAAAACCAAATGCGAAATATTACGTCGCCGAAAAAAGAGATGGTTTAAAGACATAAGACACTTCTAGATGTCCAAGCTATGCCGAAGAATCAGCGGACTGAAGAGACAAAATAAAAACATTATCATCTATTCCTTCTTCGTTTAATATTTGCATGATGAAATCACAATTCTATAGTCGTTTTTTTATCATTTTACCTTGGGCTCTGATTGTTATTATTATGATCGATATGGATACCAAGAGAACATCAGCCCGAAGCAGCGGCCACTTTTACTTTTCCCGATTGGGGAATGCACGCCGGCAAGAGCGGACAACTCGGATTGCGTACAACGGTACGACTCTGCCTGTCATCTACGCAGTAACACCTACGTACAGCAGACCGCAGCAAAAAGCAGAGCTTACCCGTCTGGCGAATACCTTTCGCCAGGTGCCCAGCTTCCACTGGATCGTGGTGGAGGACTCTAACGTGCGCACGGAGCTGGTGTCGCACTTCCTAGCCCGATCCGGACTGTCCTACACCCACCTGCACGTCCTCACGCCTCGCAGGTATAAGCGGACCGGGATGCCCCGTGCTACCGAGCAGAGAAATGCCGCCCTCGGGTGGCTGCGCCTGCACCGGTCGCCCCAAGACCCCGGCGTGGTGTTCTTTGCAGACGATGACAATACTTACAGCCTGGAGTTATTCGAAGAGGTAAAGAAGGCATCTGATGTTGGAAGTTGTCCTCGTGTTTGTGATGTGGCAAACCATACAATAACTAACGTTGGTCATATAAATACAATTACTCTGTGGTATTCTGTGCAGTTTTTATTACTGAATGAAGAACAAGGAATGCTTTGTTTGTTACTTTTGAAGCATATAAAAATTATTTTCATATAATGTGTACAGATCACATTAGTACAACTAGAGATGGTTAGTCCTAATAATCCAAAACCCTTGAAACCATCCTGCCTGATTCTTCGGTGTCTGTAGGACACATTACCAGTGGAATTTAATGTAAAAGGAATATTAGGGACAATGGCACGATCAAAACGAATATACGAAATATCACTAATAGAAAGCAGCTGATAGTCTAGCATATATGATGCTTTTGGGATCACTTGTTTTACTCCAGAACAAGTTACTTAACCTTACAATTATTTTCTGAAATATATATTGCGCTGAAGAGCTTATTTTTGTGGGTATGGACGACCGCTACATCACCGCGCATTCCGTACAAACACAATCGTAAGCAGCATAACTGCGACTCTAATTTGCGTGCGGTGATTTCGGTATTACCACGCAGCAGGAAATTGGTGACAGCCACAGAGACATTAGACAGACATGGATTTATATTAATAAATCAATTATAGTAATCAATACAGTTCGACTGGATATTACAGATCTGTTGAATCCTCATATTAGAGACCTACTGCGTGTGACGGTTTTGTTCTAGCAGAGCTCTTTGGTATAAGCTTGGCTAAGGGGTTAATAGATTTTGATTCGTTGTAACATCTCTTGTAAGATGTGTCGGATGCTTTTTTTGAGTAATTACACGTGCATTTTAGTGTAATGGGTTTTCTTTATTTTACGTTTAAACTTTCAACTGATGTAACAGCAAAAACTGTATGGTTATAATTTGGGCACAGTTTGCCTACCATTTTGTAGCGGCTTGTGGGTCAAACATTCTTTAAATCACCGAGTCGTCTCAGTTAAGGTGGTTTGATCAAAAGCCACACATGGTGAGTCCGGAATTTTGCACGCACACACTCACACGCACGTCTCTCTCTCTCTCTCTCTCTCTCTCTCTCTGTCTTTCTCTCTCACACACACACACACACACACACACATACTTTGCACTATGTATGATGTTAAATCAATCAGATTACTCACCATACGTTGTTTACTTCTTAATGCACTAAGGCAGTTCCTGGCATAGGCCAAGGTACATTTTTATTTAAGGACATGGTCTGTCTATTCAGTCCAGTTGTCATATTGTAAGAAATATATGTCAGAAAACATTGCATTGCTATGTGGGCTATAGAGCAATTGGCTTTGCGGGATGTGTGCGCCAGTTCTGCTGTCATGCAGTCTGCAGGATTGAAGGCACGCGCGCGATCTGGCTCCCTGCGGTCCGCAGCTGTGCATTTGCATGCTCACGTGAGCATAAGTTGGACAGCATACCGTGCTGTACGCGAGGAACAAACCTGCCCGTTTTCATCCAAAAAATAGGAGCCATGAAACAGAAGTGAGAAGGCTACTGAATGTAGTAAAGGAGGCCAAAAGAATGCAATTTAGAAACAGGAGTGTTTTCCGAGCTATTTACACCTAATGGCTTGAAAAAGGTCAGATTAAGATAGGAGTTAACAGAGTATAGGTTGTATCGCAGAGTAAAGTGCATTGCTTCTGTTCGGGAGTGAAGAACAATGCTTGCTTACTCACCAACTCAGTCTGACTGCATTTGGATAATGGGGTTTAATGGTCTGTGGCAGGTGTCCTGTGGAGGAGAACTAGCGTTGGGTCACACTAGTGCAGAAATGAAGGGTTTTCGCTCAGAACAGTGTATAGAACACAGGGCAGCACCAACACCCAGTTGCCCTGTGTCCAAAGCTCATGGGGGCTGTGGCGCTTTAACTTCCAGAACAATGTCAGCTTGGCCTCCTGGCCCATCAGAGACCGGTGCGTCACTGTACGGACCCCTAAAGATACAAGCTGTATGCTGACATTACACAAGCTCCAGCGTAACGCAAACGATGCCTCCGTCCTCCTTCCTGCACATTCCTGGGATTCAATTCTTCACCATGATTCCAGCCTTCGCCTTTATTACATCGCAATGAAAAACAATGACAATGAATGAACAGAAGCACTTAAGTACAGTTGATGCTGGAAGAAACATTTATAAACCATATAGGGAAATAGGTTTATACAAATGAAAGAGAACCAGATGTAAAGAATGTCACCTTTTATCGTTGTTTCTTTCCTGTCTTTCTTATTATAATCTTTTTGTGTTTCAAGACCAAAAGATGACTCAGATTTATTTATGGACAGTGTCTTAATATAGCACACACATGCTGAATTGTCTTCTTTGTTATATCATTCTAATTCTTTTAAAAGGAGGCCAACAAGTCTAAACCTATACATCAGACAAACAGCTTAGAAGTTAGTTGAGCTAGTTTAACAATATGCTATATTGCAAGTAACAATTAAATAAACAAATACAATTTAGTAAAATGTTCTGTAGTTAACATGGTGTGGAAAGACCAATGAAAAATGTATCTCATACTGCATTTCCTTTAAATGCAGTAACTACACTTACGTGATTTGTGGATTTAATGTATCAGAAATATTTCTTCAACGAATCTTGTTCTGCTGTGAAAAATATTCAAATAGCCAAAAATATCACAGATGCCTTTTAATATTCAAGGGCGTAATATTCTCTGTTTACAGTATCCTTTGCTAGAATACTGCGTGTCATACTTAAAGATTCTCTCATGCATCTGATCATTTAAACCAGTGGTTCTCAACCTTTTTTCATCGCGGCCCATTATTACCATATATACCGTGAATTTTAAATTAAGCATCCGTGCTTTGGCTTCTTGGATTGGATGAGTGTCCACTAGTTGTGCACTAAGCATTTACAGAACCAAGACCTGTTTATATAGGTTAATTCTAGGACTGGGGCTGGGACATCCGATCAGGGATCAGCGTATGAGCTTCCTGATTTAAAAATGCTTACATTTCCATCTCTGCCACGCGAGCCTTTTAGAACTTTGCTGTGACCCATGGGTTGAGAACTGCCGATTTGAACGACACATCCAATTTAGAGCACCCTGTTTAATTGAATATATTTAAGCCAATTGTTCAGACACTTCTTGGCTTAGAAACCTGGTATTTGTCAAGAATGTTCCCCGCTCCTTAATCATAATGTTCCTTGAACACTTAGCAGTTTATGTATCACAATAAACTGACATTCATCTTGGATCAAATGGACATTTTTTTAAAAAAACATTATCACTTCTCTTGGCAGATGCGATTGACCAGACGGGTGTCCGTGTGGCCAGTTGGGCTGGTGGGTGGCCGGCGGTATGAGCGCCCCCTGGTGGATAAGGGCAGGGTAGTGGGCTGGTACACGGGCTGGAGGGCTGATCGACCCTTCGCCATCGACATGGCAGGTATTTCCCCCTTTTTTATTTCCCACAAAAATGCCACAGGACACAGATCTGGACCATCCTGACCCTACTGATCCAAGCAGAAGCGCCCCCTCGCTTTGCTTTTCTACATCTCCCCCACCTTCTGAGAGATTATGGAGGCATCCAGCATCACGCTGGACTCCATCAATCTTCTCCTGTGCACCCAGGGAAGGCTGGCTGCTTGTGTTACTGCTGATGTCGGCCACGGCAAATTATTTAGCAGCATTTCTGTGGCATGACAGAAAATCACAGCCTGTGACGGCTTTACAAAGCAACTTGAGGGCGGAGGCTCCGGGTGGGGATTGTCCGTTCTGCGTGCCTGCAGCTACCTCGAGCCCATGAAGGACACATTCAGACTGGCATAAGACTACACCTGGGCACCAGGCAAGAGACCCAGAATATCCCTTAGGCGCTGGCCTTAAGGGCAGTGCGACTCAATGATAGTCATACATGCCCAAGCAACCAGTCACCATCCTTTAACGGTGAAAGAATTGTATTATTTAAGGCAGAGACAGAATCTGCAGGCGCTGCAGCTTGTAGAGGACTGCCGAGGAAGGAGCTTTGCAATCAGAATGTTTTTCTCACACACACACACACTTCGCAGAGGAGTGTGTTGCTCTGCCTCGCCTGAAGCAAGAGTGATTGTCTACAGATGGAGGTAGTTTAGCATTCTCATTAAACAGCGATCTCGCAAGCCCTCTGGTGAGATCCTCGGGCTAGACAACAGCACATCGTACATCTCCTCCTATCTCTGCGGCCCGGGGCTGCAATCTTTTGCTCTTGACCTTACAAGGAAGGGCTACAGCAGCCATGCTTGGGTGCCATCCAGCGTGAATCAGGCCCGGCTGCTACCATCTCCAGAGGTTCACCTAGCTGTCGAACAGCCGTGGCATCGATATGGTATTAATCTGCAGAAAGTGAGCGGCTACTTTTGGTCAGTTGATGAAATGCAGAGGAACGCGACTGACCGGCAGACAGGGTTCGTTATTTATGACCGAGCTGCGTGGAAAGCTCGCCTCTGGGGTTTTCTTCTGGCATTTGAAGTATCGATGCTTTGCTGAGGACAGACATGTGACCTTATTTAATATGAACCCTGGGGAACAAAGTGGTAGATCTTGTTGATGCTAAGACATATTTACTGTATAACAGCTCTGTTTAATCTCTGCTGGCTGTATGGCTGCTGCCATCTTTTTCTGTTGGGTTGCAACACAGAATCAGATCAACAGAAGCTCAGAGACGTTAAACAGCAGCATCTCATGACCATATAGACCACCAGATCATTGATGACTTTGTGTTCTTGTGTTCTACATGGTTGCCTTTAGGGCACCATATTGGTTCACTGTGAAGACCAAGAATGAAAACTATCAGTAAGAGGTTTCATTTGCGCCCCCGGCCACAGACAGAATGGTCCTAGACAGCCAAGCCAGACGTGGCATTGATAACTGTGCCCATGTTCTCTCCAGGCTTTTGCGTGAACCTCCAGGTGGTGCTGGACAACCCCAGAGCGCTCTTCAAACGTAGAGGGTCACAGCCCGGCATGCAGGAGTCGGACTTCCTCAAGCAGATCACCAGGGTGGAGGAGCTGGAACCCAAGGCGGAGAACTGTACCCGGGTCAGTTACGTCACCCCGCCCACTCTCTGACATCACCTCTGATTCTGTCAGTCATCAAATTGTAAATTCATGTGAAACATGAGCTGGTGCCTAAGTTACGTCAACGCTGCTAAGTCACCCCCAAACACAACACTGTCGCAAGCCTGCTGTAGAGAGCCCGCTCCCTGCAGGTCTGTCCTCAGCCCACGCCAGAGTGACGCCGCGTATTAGACTCATCAGCTCCTGTGCAGTTCAGCTGGACCGATGGACGGCTGGAGGCAGCCTTGTTTACCGGCACACTGCTGTGGCTTCCGCTCATTAACGTCAATCTGTCGGTGTGCAACCCGCCAGCAGCCAGCTGCCGTGGCGACGGTACCGTGACAGATCCACCCCCCTCCAGTCGACGTGAAGCCTGCAGACCGCCCACAATAATGCTACTTTAGCGGTGGCTACCTTATGTGTCGATGGAACTCGATATATCCATTTCACGTCAAGCAGTCCCTATGAGGAGTCTTTGACAAGCTAGTGTACGATGGGAGATGGATCAGATCACAGGCAACATCAGGCGGTTCATACAGGACTCACAGCAGACATGAGGAGGTCGTGACTCTACTACTGGCCATCTGGAGGCAACCTGGTAGTTAGGCCACTTGCGTACTCGAGACATCACCAAGGGACATAATGAATTCTTTGTATTTCTACCACCCAGACAACTCGATAACCCAAATCTTATATCTTGGCCTATGAGTGTGTTCATCACTGCAACACAAACCCATCAGTATGACAACGGCTGCTCACCCCAGGAGCATGGCTATACCAGCAGGACAGGGAAGAGCAGCCATTCCATCTACACCAGGACACATCTAAGATTCTCACATTCAGCTGATGAGGGCTGGTTCTCCTCAGCCTGGTAGCTACTGTATTACAGGCCTGGCCCTGCAGCCGTTAATGTTGGCAGTATCGATATGTCGGGGAGCTTTGGGGACGAGGGCGCAGACTCATACTCACATTCCCTCTCGTTTTCAGGTACTGGTGTGGCACACCCGCACAGAAAAAGTGAACCTAGGCAACGAACCCAAACACAGGCAGGACTCCATCCATATTGAGGTGTAGCTGCGAACGGGGACCCCGAGAGGAGGACCTCCAGGCCTGGCCTGGTGGGCTGAAGGTTGTGCTCTGGTTCCTGCTCCTCCACCCAGTCCCGACCTCCCATTGCCGGAGCAGAAGCTACACACTCTGGGGCAACAGCAGCACTGCAGACCTTCAGCTCATCAGTGACTTGGCCCACCTCCCAGTCCCATTTTGCTGAAGGGAGGTGCAGATGTGGTGCCGAGACCGACTCCACGGATCCAACACTGCTCCCTGATAAGGATTGCGGGAAAAGACAGGAGCAGACATACACAGAAACCAAGAGCTATTGCAATAAAGGAGTCTTTAGACACAATGAACACACTGCATTTCATGGCTATTCACTGTTTAATGCACGGAAATAACATTGTATCTGACCTAGGCACCAGAGAATGTAAACACAATGTTGGGAACAAATCAAGAGGACAAGGTGTGAGCTCAGCGAGGCCCCCTGGCTGCGTGGAGGGGGTCAGCATTTGAGCAGCAGACACCAAGACTCTGTTGCATGTTGAACCCCTACTCTCCCAGTCCCCCAATCCCCAAATTGTAACGCTGCCCCCTCCACTCCACCAGATCTCAGAAACCCCCTCCCTGCGGTGAAACTGGTTGTTTCGGCTCATTGACCGTTTGACTAGCTAGGCTTCCTCCTGTGACAGAAACAATAAACTTTGAGGTTAAAAGATGCACGACTGTTTGAAGTGGAGCGACTGCAGTGTGGAATTTAGCGACCGGCACATAACTGGGCATGTACAGCATATCAGCTCATACCGAGCCTCTGCCGGGCCAGGAATCACACACGCGGGGGGTGTCACCGTCATGATAGCCATATTTCTGCTATTTAAATACTAGAATGCACTATTGATTTGGTAATGATATATTAGACACTTGTATAATTGGTCCAGCAGCTTCAATCGCTGATATGCTTCTCGTCTTTTTGTCTTTAAAACCAAAAAAAAGAAAGAAAAAAGTAAAATAAAAAAGGCAGAAAATTAAGACAAAGCAGCTGGTCGATGGAACGTTCCAGCTCGGGACCCTCGATGGGGGCCCCTCACCTGGAGAGGGCGAGTGGATGAGTGGAGCATGAAGTAACTACATGTCAGTACTGAGAGAGAGAGAGAGAGAAGGAGGGATGGGGGCTTCTGGGGGGCAGGCTCATTTCCAGAGCTGGGTACTCAGAGTCTGGCCCGAAGGTGGCCCCACCCAGCCTCCGACGGGGGCCCCAGGCTGACCAAAGGCCACTGCTCCCCCAGGACCGTTTAGGGTCATGCCTGACATCTGCTGGTTTACCTGAGAGAGAGAGAGAGAGAGAGAGAGAGAGAATGTGTCGGGGCCTTCACAAAGTACGGGGTCATTATCCAACACCTTTCCCCAAAAAACACCATCAGAATCAATTTTAGTTTGCTCTCATTCTGCCTGAAGCAGAAAATGTGGTAAAAATGCACAAGGATGCATTTGGGGCAGGAAGGCATGTAGGCAGGGGCACATGCACACTCTGCAGTAAAGCTACACCCCCATTCAGCCATGCAGCCAACAAGGAGAGGTGGGGTTATGCAAATCAGGCAGATCGGCATTATGGGAGATAATATACGGTCAGCGTGAAGAGCTCCACGGTGGTGGCCCGGTGACAGTGACAAACGCCATGCCTGGGGTGTTTAACTCTCGCACGCTTTTGGGCCTGTAGGTCGAGGCCCTTTAATTAAAGGCAGATATGAGACCCGTTCGATCGATTTACGATGTGTAATTAACCTCCTAGAGACTGTGGGGGAGGGGGACACTCAGCCTGCAGCTAAACCGGCAGAGGTGATGGGAGATGTGTGATGTTAGAGTGGCGGGGGAGGGGTGTTCTAATTCCCCCTCCCAGTGGAAGGTAGACGGAAACAGCTTCGAGGTACAGGAGAAGTGCAAAGGAACCAGGAACATGGCCAGGCTGCATTGAAGCTCACCAGTTATTACTACTGCAGAGTTCTGCAGCTGGTGGGCGGAGCAGAGTCAACCAATCAGAATGAGGAAACTCATCAGGAGGCGGGCCTACCTGGCCGATCGTCCACTGAGGCTGCTGGCCAGGCTGCATGGCGTACATGCTCTGGGGGGGCACCATGCCAGGTGGAACCGGGACCCCCTGAGGAGCGATCATGCCAGGAGCCAGACCCATGACGCCGGTCTGCCCGGCGCCCATGAATCCGTTGGACATCGTCATGCCGACCATGATGCCTGCGTTCTGGCCCATCATGGTGGTGGGGGGCATCGCGCCCATAGTGGGGAAGCCCTGGAAGCCGGCGGGAGGCTGGCTGGGAAACTGCATCTGGGTGGGGCCCACGAACATGGCCGCTGGAAGAGGATGAGAATGACAGGTCACTCTGAGCAATGGCCTTTACCGGAAGCATCACACAGGCATGTGCTAAAAGGCTGAATAAGTCTGCTGGCTCAAGGCTCCTCAACACACATCCACACTCTGGATCCAGACTGTCTGACCAGAGCTACCTGCCAACGATGCTGACCGACATCCTCTCATCAAAAAGGATGCTCTCTCCTCCAGGGGTAACTTCTGAGAGTCGCAGAGAGGGGCAGGGGGACAGAGGGAGCACGTTGCCGGAGAGGGATCATCACCCCCCCATAGCCCAAATAAACAGAGGTAGGGGTGGCTTTAAACAAGCATGTGGATCTGGGTCCCGGGGGCATCAGTGATGCGCCGGTGTCAAAAGGGGGGGGGGCAGAGAGGAGTGCTGTCGGAAGGGGTTCGGGGAGAGCAGGGACAGCTGCATCGCACTCAGCCAGGGCGAGAGTGCAGGGACACACAGGCCATGAATAATTGATGCTCCCATTTATAAAAAGGTCTCTTAAGTCTGAAAGCTCTCGTCACCCCTCCTCCCCGTTCCCCCTCTAAACCTCCACAGCTACCACAGACATTTTAATTCTCATCGGATTCCTTTCACACGGACATCTGTTGCCCCCCCCCCCCCATCTATCGGTCATGTACCCCACAATCGGGTTAGGACTGCAGATTGATGACGGACTTTTGCGACCCCCACTAGTCACGGAATGGACCGAACCGGTGTTAGAAGGGACCTACCAGGGGCAGGCTGCTGGGCCATACCACTGCTGCCGTACAGTGACAGGATGGAATCCTTGGACAGAGGCTTCTTGGTCGAGTCGTCCGTCCGTCCGCTGGCCTCACTAAACAGGTCAAGGTCACCTGACTGGGCAGGGCCGGAGCTCCCTGTCCCCGTGGCAACCATCGCTGTAGCAGCATTAGAGCTGGCCTGGGATGGGTATATAGGAACACCCACATATAATTTCAGAAACACTCACATCCTTTCAGATCACATACAAGACAAACTGAACCGGTGTGACCATAGGCATGCTGATAATGATCGTGGTGGAAGAAGGGTCACCTCTCACCATTTCAGTAGACTGGGATGCTTAATTAAAATAAAGAGATGAGTGCAGGTGCGGTACAGCACCAGTAGGAGGCACTGTTTTAATAAGACGTCCTGAAAAAGTAACAGGCACCAGTCTCAATATGGCAGTGGTGCGTTTGACAGTGAGTCTGCAAGAAAGCTGAGAGGATATGGCCTCCGCTTTCATCAAGAAAAGGTGACGAGTGAGTGAAGCCCCCCCCCAGCTCAGGAGAGAGGGTGAGGAGGATCAGAGGCTGGAGCAACAGGTCTCTGTCAACACTTCTACCCTGGAACGCAACGACAGACGTGATACCGGGTCCCTGTTGTCCTCCGCGACCCCCCACCCCCCCCAGGCCCAGGAACATGGAGACACCCCAGTGCTGACAGCCCGAGTGGGCCTGAGATCACAGCAGGGTAGATAAAATACAAAAACACTGCCAAGCTCACAGTGAAGAAGGAAAACGGAGGCAACGACTCCAGGGTCACCAAGACGGAGAACTAGTCACATGACCAATCCATAACCTCTTAGGGATTGGGAGGTCGAAGCAATTAAAATAAATAATCTATGAGGAATGGGAGATGAACACAAGTACTGCATTATTTAAGAGTGTACCCAATGGGGGGGGCGGATAACCAACAAGAAAGACTTGAGGTCTTCAGTCTCTTCCACCTCTGGTCCCGTCCCTTTTAAATTTTGATATTTATCGGTGAGAAAACAGTGCTTAAAAACTGATCTGACTGACTGACCTGGAGCAAAGGGAGGCATCCGTAACGAGCGATGACTGACCTTTTCCTTTCCCCTCAGACATACAGAGCAAGAAGGATGCTGTGAACAACCTTGTACTCGCATCATAAAAAGTGCATTGAGCCTTCTGTGTTTGCAACGGGGGTCAAAATAGTGACCCGCAAGCCACGGCGCGCCTTCACAGAGTCTGTTTAAAGCACGATCTGTTTAAGAACGGAGATCACGCTGGAAACAGACTAACAACAATGGGGTGAAATAACGAGAGGTAACGACGGATAACGACATGCGGACTCAAAACTGGGACCTAATTTACGAAAGACTGATGAAAAAAAAAAAACGACAAAGGTTTTTTTGATATACTGTAAGATTATCACAGTGTGCATAAGGAACCCATGTTGCTCCCCCCATGAACTGACATCAATATAAAACCGACGTTTCAACGTTAAAACAATTATATGGTTAGAGTGCTATTCCAGCACGGCGTGCAAATGGCTGTTATTGGTGCCACAGTAATCCGGGCCGCTGCAGGCTACATCGTGAGATGGATCGATGGGTGTCGGCTCAAGTCTCACCCAGGGTTTGCTCATGCGGGGTGGGGAGTCTTCATGGAGGAGGTGGAAGAGCAGGAAAAAGGATCCCCCCCCCCCCCCCTTTAAATCAATATTGAGAGAAGCAGGCCTGTAGTGGGATGCATTTCTCCAGCCAGGACCCATGAAACCTTCCTTTTTTAACCATGGGGGGGGGGGGGTTAATACGGCAGTATTAATAATTATTTATAACAAACTGAATTCCCCTGGCATGGTTATCCTGAGCCTAGTTTTCTTCAAAAAACCACGCGGAGGTGACACTGATGCATCGACCCCGATTGTGAAAGGCCCTGCCCCCTGTCTGTGACACATGGTAAGGCACCCAACGCCGTATGCCCTTTCATCTACCAGACCTTACAAATCAATTTTTTCGGCCAGTAACCAGAGGGGCAAATATAATCATTTCGCTGGGCCGGGAAATTAAACAATCGCACACGACCTTCGCCGTTCCACCTGTCGGCTTAGGGGTGGGGGGGCACCAGGGACAGGGGTGCTGTGTTCGTGGCCTTGGGGAGATGGGGGTGGGGCACAGAGGAGACAATGGGCCGCTGTGTCAGTCCCACAGAAACGGTCTGTGCTGTCCGCGCTCCTTGGGGGAGGAGGCAGTGGGCACTGGGGGGGTGTCAGCCCACTCACCTGAGAATGCTGCGTGTTGGAAGGAGGCAGCGGGTTCGACACCATGGGCCCAAAGATGTCCAGGTCTTCACTGGCTGAGACTCCTCCTCCCTTGCTGGTGCTTGCTGCTGGGGCATCTGAGACAGACAGACAGACAGACAGACAGAGAGAGAGAGAGACAGAGAGAGAGACAGAGAGACAGAGAGAGAGAGAGAGAGAGAGAGAGAGAGAGATAGATTGCCCACAATACACCACAAGCCTGACAGCTATTTTATACATCTAATTTATTTATGCACTTGTTTTGCGTCTCTATATAGGTAACCTGGATGAGCAGAGAGATGGACCTTTATATAGTCCTGGGAAGATCTGAGAAGGGGGGGTTGGATGATGCGGACTAAAATATCGGTGCTGACCAGCAGGGCATGTTGGACTGATGCCCCGCCCGCCCCCCCCCCGCCTTTCTTCACCACACGCCTATGGGCTGCCAGTGCTGCCGCTGCCAAAAGGCTGAAAAAGAGCTGCAGCTAGAAAGCTATTTAAACTGAATTGAGAGAAAAGAGAATGGAAGAATGAAATGGGGGGGGGGCAACTACATTAACGCCGTCTCCACGCAGCCCCTGGAATAGCTGTCCTTGTTCCCATGGCAATGAGACAGTGATGGTGCTGGGATTGGGGGAGGGGGGGGCGTTTTCTGAGCCCACGTTATTAGGACGGCCACTTGAGGCGCTTGCTTGGCTGAGAGTTGGAGTGGGGGGGAAGAAAACCATCAGCGAGATGTATTGTTTGACATGAGCCCTGGGGGGCTGGTGCACGAGCTACGCCAGCCTGCCTGCCTCCGTCCAACCTGCTAGTGCCCGGCTATAAATGCTGCCCTCCCAAGCCTCCCCCGGCTCGCCGGCGCCCCCCGCGGACTCACCCAGGCCCAGTAGGTCCATCACTGGCTCACCGCCCTTCATGGGGCTCAGGCGGGACTCCTGCTGGTCCTCTTCCCTCCTCTGGGGCTGAAAGGGGGGAATGAAGACGGAAACATTAGAGGGGAACAGGAAGCTATGCGACACGCCTACATACAAACCCACATTCAGACCACACATACACCGAAATAACACCCGCTCAGACCACACCCACACCCCACCCCACAGTCAATGGATGCTGACTTCCTTTAGCGATCAAGGTCAGCCACGGCTGCCTGGCCCCCACGGACCAAATCGTTTCTTGAAGGCGTTTAGGTGAAGGAGAAAATCCTCATCTGACAACTTAACACGTCGAGAATCACTATCCAGTTACCAACCCCCCCACCCCCCAAAGACCACTCAGCACTGTCCGGTCCTCTCGTCTCCGCCGAGTGCCCCCTCACCATATCAGTTTCACTCCCAGCACTATCAATTGCTGTGAAATTGCTCCAAATCCTGTCCTGTGGGGGGGGGGGGGGCACCTCCCCCCTCCATCAAGGTTATGCCTAAATCAGGAACGATCCCCTTTGATGGCAGGCCGATTTGATTTGGGCCGCACTACGGTCCATGCACCCGACGCACCAGCCAAGTAATGGGGGCAGTCTGGGGCTCCAGGAGCGACCCCCCCCCCCCCTCCTCACCTGCCACCTCCTTTGGGAGAGGCTTCAGGGAGGGTGGTGGACTGGAAAACAGGCAGGGTGCTCAGCCCGGTCCAAACCATTTCAAGTTTGAGGGGGGAAACCCTGCTGGGCACTGATCCCTCCCCTCCACCCCATAGGGATCACATCTGACAAAATCGCCCTTATCAACCTCTCAATGCTTATGTGAGGATACCCATCCATCTCTACACATCTGCCTGTCCAGATGCAGAGACACGACTGACAGAAGCCCAGACATGCTGATGTAGACACAAAACATGGGGTCCCCCCCCTCATCCCATCCAGCCCGGTTTTTGTTTATCCATTTTAATTTATTTTCCTAAGCCAGGAAATGAAGCATTCACTTTCTTACAACAAGTTCCATAACAATATAATTCTAACACCTGACACGATGGCATTTAAATGTTACACAAATCTTAAGTATGTCTCCGAGCGGGAAAAACCTGCAAGACGGTGCTGGAAACAGCAAATTCTCCATTTTGCAGGTGTTTTTTTTTTCCTTTTCTTTTTAAAGAGAGACAGAGGGCTGAGCAATTGCACTTCACAAGCGATCAATGTCCGCTGGGCCTGGATAAACGTTCCTGAGTAGCAAGCATCAGCACTCAAGCAGTTCTTTGGTGGGGGGAGAAATGTTGTCCCATGCAGATCCTGATCAGGGGATCGGAAGGTAATAGAGCAGTTGGGCACCTCCAGGGCCAGAGGTTCGAGTTGCATGCATGTTCTCCCCGTCTGTGCAGGTTTGCTCCCCGGCGTCTCTAAATTACCCACAGCGCCAGAGTGCATGTGAACGTTGAGCTAGCACCTCACTTTTATCAAAGCAGGCTTGTTTTCTCTAATGATGTTATGCCAGGGGGGGAGGAAGGGGGTTGGGTGAGCCAATCAACCTTGAACCTCCAGGGGTTTCTTTTTTCCTCCCTACTCAGGAGTTTTTGGTTCCTCTCCACTGTCATCCGGCTTTCATTCTCCCTCTGTCTGTTTATCACTACATCGTTTGATACGAAATTGTGTGTGAGACTGCCACACACATTTGTCTTATGGGCTGAGTGGGTTCTGATGACCATACAGTTAACCCAGGAAGTTTAGTTACAAGGCAAAGTGCAT
>JAODKE010000068.1:8250778-8263119 GCA_026779605.1 Mormyrus hasselquistii
CAGCAGAAATCATGACTCATCTGACCAGGCAACATTTTTTCAATGATCATTGTTCAATTTTGGTGAGCTGTGACCACCGTTGGCCCAGTTTCCTGTTCTTAGCTGATTGAAGCAGAAGACCACCCCAGGTGCCAATCTGCCCCATCTGCTTCAATTTTTGACAATTTTTTTTTGACGCTCTTCTGCATACCCTGGTAGTAACAAGTGGTTATTTGAGTTACTGCTGTCTTTCTATCAGCACGCGCCAGTCTGGCTATTCTTCGCTAACCTATGCCATCAACTTGGCATTTTTGCCCAGACAACTGCCACTCGCTGCTTGGTTTGTTTCCTTTTTTGACTCACTCTCTGTAAACCCTAGAGATGGGTGTGTGGGAAAATCCCAGTGGATCGGCAGGACTTCATCAGAAATGACAAAGTAATTTGACATGCAAAGTGTACAGTATCGTTTCTTTAGAAGTTGGTAATAAATAGACTTGCGTTATCATTCAGAGTAGCAGGCTGTTCTAGGTGGAGGTTAGGGATACCCAAGTATTATTGATAAATTGTGCATTTGTGGGTACTTGTCACCCCTAACCCTAGTGAAAGTGAAAAAGTACTAATGCTAGTGCATATTATTCTTTGGTCTAAAACACAGTAACATTTATACAAACTAGATGTTCAGACTTGTATCCCTTCTAAAGTTTGGTTAATTACTACTTAGAGGTTTTATCTCTGCTCTGCTGTATATTTTGATTACAATTGAACTGTGTTTACTTTTCGACAAGAAATTAGATGGGGTATATATTGATTTTTACAATTGATTTGTTTATTATATTTAATTTGGGGACTGAACACACAATTTGCACTTTGAGAATTTTTTCTGCTCATGTTTGTGAAAGTTGTTTCTGAATAAAACAAAAGCAGGCTTGTGTAAATCATGCAGACCATGGTTCTCGTACTGTAGTGCCAAAACTTCTGTTTGAGCAACATGACCATTATATTTTCCTATTCAAAGTTGCTACAACACTAAACACAAATGTTAACTGATGTCATGTTAACATGTATTAATGGAAATATTTCATTTAATGCTTGGTAGTTGATAAAGGGGAAAAATGTCAGACTGGTCTCAGTATCTGCAAATACTCATAATGCATATATTATACATGCACACAGACATACACTAACTGGAATCCTTAAATTATGCTATTAAATATTTCATTAACAGGACACACATCCATTGTGTCAGTGTGTCAGGACAAAAACTGTAAGGAAAGCATTAATGTTTGACGCGGCTATAAGACGTGGCTACGCCACAGATACACGTAACCGGATTATTATAAAACTTCAGGAGTGTCTGCCTTTCCCTCGTCACACGTCACACGAGGACGATGACATAAAAGAGAATACAAACCCTGAGGTCTGAGTTAACAGGAAGTGAGAAACACGGATGAATGCGGTGGGACCGGTCGCTCTGGCATTCCTAACGCTACAGAAGCAGAGCATGTGTAAACATGCAGACGCAAGCGCGCGCGCGCACACACACAGGCACACACACAGGCACACACACAGGCACACACACAGGCACACACACAGGCACACACACAGGCACACACACACACAGGCACACATTCCATGTATACTTTAAAGGGGCTCTCCATTTATTTCTATGGACATAACCCCAATTCCAACAATGACAACCTTTAACACCTACAATAACCTCCTAAAATACAAGTGCCATTTTTAGTTTTTTGGTTGCATTTACAATTTTTTTTATAGAATTGAGGTTATCCTTGTGTCGACTGAAAAAGTGGTGCCTACAAGGTGAAAAGTAACAGGTCATCATCATATTGTGGGCAAATCTAGTCCCCACAATGTAATAGTTACCAAGATGTGCGCTCACACACAGACACACACTACAGTACCAACATTTCAGGCTAATCTTGGGAATGCTGAGGAACTCCCTCTGAAAGTCATATGAGTCTAGTCAAGCCTACATCACAACAGCCAGCCCTATGGGAGCCAAACAAGCCCGAACAGGCCCGGCAACAAGAAAAGAGAGGAGCAAGAACTCCTGCTGGCGAGTCCAAACCTCAGCCCGGCTAAAAGCCACATCTCGCACAGGTCATTGCTAGACTATTAGGTAGGTGTTCCCCATGGCACTATGGTGGGAACAAACACACATTCATCTGAGGTGTACAATGACCCTAAAGGACTATTTATTTTAAAAAAAAAAAAAAAAAAAAAACAGATAACACACACAGGCAAAAATACAGCACCTGTAGCCTTATACAAACAATGCCTCATTACGCATATATTGAATGGAGTAATGTTGTGAAAGAACTCAATAAACATACCAATGCGTCAAACTGTGCTCTAGGCAAGACAGCATAACTACATTCTGCTGTAAACCCTCTAGTAATTCTAAGACACTGTTAATCAGCCAGTATTGGAACTGCATCTACCTATCATAGACGTATGAACAACTTAAAGGTAACGTGGGAAGTAACTAATAACAGAAGTATAGTTTACTCATTCTAGGTGAGGCATTATTTCCTAAGCAGCATGACACACACACACACTTCATTAATGACAAAGCAACCAAGGGCCTGGACTTTTACCCAAAAAGGCCAAAGGGAAGCACCCCAAACTCAGGTCACAGACGGGGCAGAAAATGGGGCAGATTCAGAGGACGGTAATGGGCATCACCCTTGCAACGTCCTGACTCCACTCAAGCAAGCAGTCACAGGGTGTCCAGTAAACTAGGTCTCATAAACTATTTACCGGCTTACAAGCAAGAAGATATATCATATACCAGCATATGGAAAAGTTCTCCTGCCATTAGGTCTGTATCCACTGGCTAGTAATGTCACACTGGTTTCCCAGGTATCCAAACTCCCAAACTGTCAAAAATACTGGGGGCGGGGAGGATATATGTGCATGCATGAAACTAATGTCCAAGAGGAAGTGTGCAGGGGGCCTATTATCTAACGCAAATGTCATGATGGTGCGCGGTTGTCACAGGCATAGAGAGTCTACAACAATCAGTAATGCCACCTTAAGTGACTTGACCTTTTCAGACTGAATCAACAGAAAAGGCACCACACTGTTCTCTGTATAGCCAAGAAATGACACACCAAGAGTAAATTATTCAAGAGGTCCACCGCCGTCTGGCTCCTCAGTAAAAATATGTGAGAGACTGCTCACCTGATTCCTCATTGGAACTGGCAGGAGCCAGGCGACGCCCCAGGATAAGTAATATCAACTAATGGGACCAAAGGAAAGACATGACCCTGAACAAGCAAAAAACGGGTTTCAAATCTCAGTTGAGGAAATACAAAAGCCCCCACGAACTTTCGATAATCTCCCACGGGAAAGAGATCAGACAGGATCTAATATGGAGGGGGGAGGTCGTCATTTCCCAACACTACACACAATGACCTTTCAACCCAACACCAATACAAGTGCTGCTCTTCAAAATCAGTAAAACAAGAGCGATCGTTCTCTTTCTTGGAGAGAGACATCGTTACGTCAGTTAAAGCCCCCGTACAAAGTATGAAAGCGTGGGAGAGACGGGGACAGAGGACGCGGAGATTACAGCACCGGTGCTACAGGGCTGGGAAACAGGATAAAACACCATGAGTCATAACACAACAGCAATCGGTAAACGTCCATGATCCAGCCTAGCGTGGGTCTTCCGCGTCTTGGGGCGACACGACGAGCGACAGGACGCCCCCGACTGACGGACTGCATTAGCAGTTAGCCGACATGCTAACTGGCCGGCACAGCGGCGGGTTAATGAATGAGACATTAGAGAAAGTGCGGCGCGACGGTTTTCGGAGAAATACCGGCACCTATTAGCACACGACCGCCGCTCCGCCGTACCTTTGGCCTCGCAGTCGGCGCAGTACTTGTTGTCTTCTTCCCTCAGCATTTTGGACAGGATGGCCTGGTGCTGCTCGTTGAGTTTCTGAGCCTTCTCCCGCTCCGAACGCGTCGTCATGTCGCCGGCAGCACTGTCCCGCCGTTAACGCGGCCTCCACACAACTCACACACGCAGCTTTCTTTTTTTTTTCTTCGTAACGTTAAATTAAATCAAGGACAGGACCATCCCCCGGCACGGCGTACTACGAGGCGGCTAGGAGAAGCTGCTGCTCTAAATATGGCAAAGCGCGGAAGCACCCGGAACAGGAACTGCAGCGCCCACTAGTGGCCGGGATGGTTTAAGGTTTCGTTTGCTTCTCATACTAACGCATTGCCATGTGCTCAAAGGTGAAGGCAAAACTCGCTACTTACACTCTGTTTGCTGATAATAATCAATGATCAAACGCTTACTGACTGAAAATATCGACACATAAGTCTCTTTGTTGATTGTAAATACTATTTAATTTAAATTATTTAAAAATATTATATTCTAGTTTCATTTTATAATCTTATTTTAAGAATTTAAAAATAAGTCCCAGACCAACAAAGTTTTTGTTATCGTATTATTGTAGCATGTAACCTACCTGTCTTACTGTACAGCTAATCGTTTACGTAGTTACGTCATTGCTAACATGCCAGATACAGGTGAATGGGAACTACTCGAAAATTTCAACGCATCACTTCTTTTCATTTTCAGGAGATCAACAATATCCCTATCGCTAACAGAAAGCGGCGGTTTCATATCCGTTTTGAGCAGCGTTTAAACTTCAGTCATGTGACGTTCTTACTGGTAGAGGCAAAAGCGCCCACAGCGTCAACAATTAGTGATGAAACCATTCAGGTGGAGCGCATGCACTAGAGTTTAAGATGTGTACCTGCATGAAAAATAAACACATATGATTGTTGAGGGATAATAACCTTTAACCACATTTCAAATTGCATATTAATTTTTTAAATGATTAAATGACACACTTTGCAATATTTGTCAAAGTCAAGTCAAAGTGAACTTTATTATCATCTCAGCAATATACATGTATAGAGTGAGACGAGATGATGTTGCTCCAGTTCTTACAGAGAATAAAAAACAGAATAAACTTATATTAAATCAACTGTAAAAATGAGCTCTTATATCAAGTAAAGAATGTGAAATTTAGTTATAGGAGGTATTCAGAATGTACAAATATTACAGTGGCAGACAAGTAGAAAAATTGTAATTGCAATGCTGGAATGTAGTTACGCATGCATTATTGTGCAACTGAATAGCAGTAGTTTCAGTATAAACATGAATATTCCGACAAAAGAAAGTACAGTAACTAGGCAGTTTGTAAATGCAGTTTGGCATGGATGTGTTTTGTGCATTGTGATGTGTGAAGTAAAATAAAGTGCATAAGTGCAAGTAAGGTAAAGTCACATTCACAGTTCAGGTGTGTGTGGTTGGGAGTGGGAGGACAGGCAGCATGTTAATGAGTCTGGTGGCATGCGATCGGGCTTTGATGCCGCGGTATCGTCTGCCAGATGGGAGCAGCATGAAGAGCCCATGTGAGGGGTGGGAGGAGCCCTGCACGACGCAGGAGGCCTTTCTAATGCGGCGCTTATGGAAGATCTCCTGCAGTGAGAGGAGAGACGTTCCAATGATGTTACCAGCCGCTTTGACAATCCATTGGCACTGTCGAATCAGACAGAGAAGCAGCCGGTCAGGATGTTCTCTATGGTGCCTCTGTGGAACACGGTGAGGCTGGGGGGAGGTAGGTAGGGCCGCTTCAGTCGTGTCAGGAAATTAAGACATTGCTGAGCCTTTGTGGTGATGGAGATGTTGCTGGTCCAGTTGAGGTCGCCTGCAACATCGGCTCCATCACCACAAAGGCTCAGCAACGTCAGTGGTATCAAACCACTGGAAATAATGCACTTTTGTGCTTCTTTACCTCTCAAGAATATGTCACGAAGAAAGGGACAATATGTGGCCCAGCAGGTAAGGCCTCTGTGTCTGTGATCGGGGCCCCTGAGTAGGGCACTCAACCACCCAAAGTGTCCCAGGGGTACTGGATAAATGGCCCTGATCTGTGCTCAGACCCAAGCTTCGCTCTCAGTCGTACATGTGTGTGTATATCTCAAAGGAGAGCAGGATGGGATATGTGGGAAAAAACCACACCGAGATTCCTGTACTTCTGCAAATGACAAACGGAGCAAGATTCATGTCCCATAATCACACTAACTCTTCAATATGTAATGTAAATACTTTAGGTGACTCCTAACTGGAAAAGCTTCACTGTACTGTAAAATTGCATTAATGAGTGGCAGACACAAACCATAATTATAAAGCTCAGCCAGAATTGTACATTACTTGAATTAACCTTACATTCATCTATAAACGAGTGTATGTGCATAGAAAGTGAACACAGAAGTAGTTATAATGCAAATTTTAATGAAGTAGCTCCACATTTCAGCAGACTGCATTCAGGCAATATTAAAAATAAACATTTACTAGAAACTACAATGTAAAACAATCACAATAAGAAATACAATCTCACTTGTGACAATTCTTCATCACTAAAGTAGAAACAGGGCAACCAGGATGACTGACGGCAAGGTAGAATTATCCTTGGTCAGTCCGCGCTTACAATGAAATACATATTTATTAATACAGTCTATGCTGGCAGATCGTGCATTTCAATAAATTGTAACTATAGAATAATTAGTTAAATGTTTCTACTTGTGTTTATACAAGGCTTCTAAAAATCTATGCACCTTCCTTTTCTTTCCCAGTCACCATATCGAGTGGGTTCCGGGCCTCTGGGTCCTCCTTTCTCCTTTGTTGTAGGGTTTGTATCGTCCGGGAATCCTGAAACGTCCAATATCATTCGATTATTTGGCATTAAAACTAACATTGTATAATTAAAAGAAGTATGATGTCCAGACTGTGTTGCACTAAGTCAAGTCAACTCGAGAGAACACCAAGGTTCAAACGAACGCGGAGAGCCCACATGCATGCAATGCTTACTTTCCAGGACGTCCTTATTTCCTGCATCTTCTTTTTCGGAACTATCAAACCGGCCCAGTGGGGTTTTAGGCTTTTTTAGTGGCTCCTTGTCCTTTATCACCCCACTTGTAAATGATCTAGCTATTCGAATGTTTACAAAAATGTTAAATAATTAGACCTGAATATTAATGTTGATTTACTGATAAAATTCTGGCAAAGAATTTATAAATAACAAAACATACCATTCATACCTGTTAAAACTGGGTTCACAGCTAAAGCCTGGCAAACCAGACGACTTGATTTTACCGTGAAGTATCGTATTATTGACATTCGTCCTGCAGAAAGCAAAGCAGCAACCGCGACCATGTTTCGTCGAGGATTGATGACGTAAACAGCATCATCATTACTGGACACCTAGGTTTGGAGTTTTTGTATGTGGTTTGTCATGAGCCGTTGTGCTAAAAATAAATATCAGTAATAAAATTAAAACACGATAGCGGTTTCCCTTTAGCAATTAAGTGAAAATAAGTGATACATGATAGCCTCACAACTCTAAGGTTGGGTGTCAGATGGAATCCCGCTGTGAGTGTGTGTACGTGTCCTGTGAAGGAGTGAGATTGCACCCTCTACTGCCTGGATGGCTTCCTGTCCCTCGCGAACCTGTTAAAGAATGATAAAGCGGTTGGAAGATGGATAGTGATGGATGGGATTTTAGATGGAGTTGTATGGTAATAATATATATAGACAGACATGCAACGGAAGTGAATGTGGACATGTTTTTTTTTTTTTTTTTTTTTAATCTACCGAGTATAAGGGTGGTCTTGGAACACCAGGCAGATGTAGGCTACCACGACGGGATGTCAGTCCATCGTAGCGTATACAGATGTGCACAATTTACAGTTTGTTTTTGGAGATCTGAAGGAAACACTAGGGAAGCTACGACACGCTCTTCTTACACGTCACATTTTTTGTCACTTTCAACTGCAGTTTTCATGGTAAAGTTAATCAATTTTTTTAAGTCTAATTGTACTTGCGCATGCGTGCATCTATAGGCTCTACATCCATTAATGTAATTATAAATTCTGAAACACTTTACCGTGAATAACCAAATTATAGTTTATCTGAACACAGGATTTAAGAATTCTGATAAAGCCTTCAACATGAGTTAAAAATGTTAAAATTATATAAATCTCGACGTACCATACTCTGTATAGTTATGTAAACAAAAAGTACTTATCAATATCATTGCATTAAATGATTTTTTTAATTGTTGTACAAATGTACTCTTCTTCGACGTCATATGTAATTATATTTCAATTTTTGTGTACAAAAAAATATATTGATGCGCATTTACTGTGAAACCAACGTGACCTGCAAAACTCAGAGATACAGGTGCTTGATGTTAAGGGTCAGGGGGGCTGTTGCAGATGGAACGCTGGGGTTTAATTACAGAAACAGCTGATTTTATACCCGGTTCTCTTTAAGGTTTTGCATATTTCCTAACATAATCTTTTCCTTCAATAAACAGCATGAGCCCTTGTGCAGAACATAGGCCTACAGTTACTGTTCTTCAGTCATTAAAATGAAATTATTATGAGATATGAGATTACGTCAGTTTTTAGCTTATATGATGCTGTTGGAAGACTAACATTCAATTTTAAACAAGAGATGTTTTCAGACTATGCAGGATATGGAAACTAAAAGATAATAGATACTGGACAGGGTGGCCTGAGATAGATAGTGGAAACATTACATATTTGTATCACATAAACATTAAATAATCTTGTAGACACCCACAGACATGTATATGCCTTGCTGCTTAATGAAAATGTTTCACAGTACATGCAGTCACAGGCGAATATGTGAATGCGATATGGATTTTTGTGCACATTTTAATAACTAAACTGATGTGTAATTGGCTTATTATATATTTCTCTCAGTTATACCATTCAATATAGGTAATTCACAATATTCTTAACTTTACATCTCCAAACCTTTTCATTACAGCAGTCTCCCTCCCTAGATATAGTTAATAAAGAGAACAGATAAACCGTAGCCTATCAAACAACACTGTCATGTTCATTGGTTTATGGCCTTAACATGTATATTATTACTTTTTTATAACCCACATGACATTTCCAATTACTTTCAAGCGGGAATCTGTAAATGTGTGTTTAAAAACTATTGTTGCCTTTAACTCAAATGTATGATCAGGCAGCCAGAAGGCTAATGCTGCTTGTCCATTTGGCTCAACAAATTCGTCGTTGCCCTAATAACAAGAAAGACATGGGTTCAAATCTGAGGATGTTTACATAAGTTAATAAGCAACTTTGGATAAAAGTGTCCAATAAAATGTAACAGTTTCCCTTGATAGATTAGAAGTTTTTTTTTCCTGATTTTATCTTTTTTGGCATGTTATAAATAAAATAAAATCAATGACTGGTAGAGCCTATATACTGAACTGTTTATCAGTCAATTCAGGGAAAAGTAACAGTTTTGCCTGGAAGAAAAAAGTAAACAATGTCCTGATTCCTTGCAATGTTTTCAGTGTTTGCTTCTGTTCTCACAACAACATGCTTCGCCCAATTAATCCTGTTAAGCATCGGTGAAACAGGCTATTGTCAAAAGATATCTAGGGTGGAGACACTTAATGGCAGCAGTTTAAGTGGATGATAAAATGCAACAGTAGGCCTATGTTGTTAAAAAATACAGAGCCTCTGGTTCCCTTGGGTATAAACATCATTGTTCACCCCATTGGCGTAGGTCTATGTGGAAACACTGGATCATAGCTGGGTCGCAAATGCCACCCTTTGAATGTTTAAAATGAGTCCAGTAGAAAAATCATACAAACCGCATCTATGTAGACCTATCCTGCGATTTACAATAATGTTTATTCACACTATTGTAAAACATATATGCACATATATGCTTACTTCAGTTTGTTTTATAAATGCTGAACACACGCTGAAATTAATTTTGGGCAAATGATTTATATGCATGGAGAGTTCCGTTTATAAAAGAGCCCTTCCGGCAAAAAAAAAAGTATTTACAAAGAATAAAATATAATTTAAAAATTGTAGAAACTTGTTTGTAGACGTAATTTCGATCACATTTCACTTTTACATAGATCAAAAACTGAATACATTATAAAACTTAAAAAAGAAAATATCAATGTCTTTTTACAGACCTATGTCATTTTAAAACGTCTTTAGGTCCGGGTATCAGGAATAGGGTTTACCAAAAACAATCGACGTGGAATGAAAGATATCTAATGCATAGTCTATTTCTTAGATGGATGGAAATGTGGATTAAAACCATATTTATGCATTAGGCCTATTTAAAATGTGCTTTTATTTTGTTACAATACTAAATTATACACATCCGTGACTTAAATATAAGTACTAGCAAATATGAAAATATGCGTGCGTGAAACGGTCAGTAAGCGATATCTACAATACACTTCCACATTACGATTGAGTAACTTCGATTATAGGTATATGAAGATGCTGTATAAATTCATATTAATTGTTAGCTGTACCAGGCAGTTTCGTTATCCTGGTGACTGGTAATTTGCATAATAGCCCGATAAAAGTCTTCTAATGTTTCTCACATTAGATGTTTAGGTACAGTTTGATACGCTGTTTATCTTGTACGAAATCGCTGGTCTGATCCTTTCCTCTCCCGCATGTTTTGTGTTTCCTTTTTTTGCGCTACAAATGTCACAAATAGGCGTTTGTTTTTCAGTTCCGTTATTCACAGTTAGACACCGTGCTGATTTTACTGGTGTCTTCAGTCCAAGGCTGAAGATTCTGAAGAGCGAATAGGGAGGTGTTGTGCAGACAGATCGGGTCCGGGGTGACCGGCTGGTTCAGTGTTTTTTGAAAAGCTTCTTGCTGGAGCTGCATAAGAATCCGATTGGCCTGCTGTCTCTCAGCCTCGCGCTCCTCTGCTGTCTGCCGTCTAATAGAGCAAACACAGAGATGCACAGAACTAAATCATAGCAAGCAGAATACGTCATTGTTCAGTGGTCGTTGTATATTTTTTAAAATGATATGCTTTTAAACAAAGTAGAAGTGTAGAAGTAGTCGAAAATACGTTCAAAATGTTTTTTTAATCATCAGGTGTAATATTATGCAAAGGATCCCAGTTTAACTCGGGTCGGCTTTTTTATCTATTATAGTAAATAAAATAAATATCAGTATTTTTCTTTATCAATTATATTTCAAGGATCATCGCTTTATATAATTATACACGTACAAGCATATCATACTACATTGGTACATTGCTACGATTCATGTCACGCCTGCATTCAAATTTTATTTATATTCTAAATGCCTGAATATAAAAATTCAGCCCTATTTTCGGATGATTTGCAGTATATGAAACCATGATACCTCTATTGCCATATTATAGAAAATTCTCATTTTTTCCCATAAAACATCGCCAAATAACAACAATAATTCCTGGCTGTTACTATAATGTACCTTCTTAATCTGAAAATAAGTCGTAACGGTATCATATTTGCGTTCTTTACCGCCAGCTGGCAAAACCTCCACTTCCCATAATACGTTCCATTATTTAATTTAAAACTCCTTCACAGTCTGCATAGAACAATTAATAATTCTTCTGATTGGTTAAAACTGATATGTGGGAATTTCTTTCTTAAATTTTAAAATATAAAAATCCATTTATGATCCACTCTTTTAATTTTCAAAATATTCAAACCCGCCGACATATTAAATGACAGAAACACGCCCATATTTTGACGATAAAAGCCTAAATACAAGCTTAGTTTAAATACTTATATTCTCACCTCCATTTTGTCCTTCTGTTCTGGAACCATGTTTTGACTTGAGCATCAGTCATTTTAAGTGCTTTTGCAAGGGCCGCCCTCTCGGCAGACGCCAGGTACTTCTGCCGGTGAAAGCGTTTCTCCAGCTCGCAGATCTGCAGTCGTGTGAAGGAGGTCCGAGGCTTTTTCTTCTTCGGCGGGGTCCGGTTCTGGTACGGGTGACCTATACGGCGTGTTACATTGAAGGGTGAGAGCGCCACTGGATTGGGAGACAGACAGGGCGAAAGCAAGCGGCAGAGATCAGCGAGAGGGCAGCGAAGCATTTGCGGGTCAGCAGGATAAGCAACCTCCTCCGGCGGATCGAAGCTATCCGCCGCAGGCATGCCGATGGACAACCGATCGGGGAAACAAATGAAGAATGAGGCCTAAATGTGAACGGGCACGTGTGACTGCAAGAATATTAGGCCTATAGTAAAACACTCGAATAAGTCATCGAAAGCAAATAACTGTGGCTTCAATTATTATGATGATGTTGGAGTGAATTTAAATATGTATCGAATATCGTGAAAATGTGAGATCATATAGCATAACTGCTGCCTCTGGAATATATATATATATATATATATATATATATATATATATATATATATATATATTGTGTGTGTGTGTGTG
>JAODKE010000068.1:8288251-8321402 GCA_026779605.1 Mormyrus hasselquistii
CGAATTGGAGTAATGTAACATTATTATTATTATTATTATTATTATTATTATTATTATTATTATTATTATTTACCTCGTCAAAACGAGACATATAGACCGATTTTTATTAGTCTGTTTACGAACAACATGAACTACAAATTACAAACCCATATTCAAAATCAGAAAATCTTTTTGTAGTCGTTTGCATTTTTGACTTCATTAGTGAAAGTTTCTTGCCTCTGTCGTCTTCACGATATCAAAAATGCCTGACAGTCTAAAGAATACTAAGCGACTGGTATCACAAAAGGAATCAATACTGATATATGTATCAATACATATGCTTTTTCCTGTACTCTCTACATATTTATTGCATATGTTGATATATTATTAGTATTTTTTTTTTACATTTTTTAATCAGTTGCTTTCTATTTGTATTTTTAGCTTTACTAATACAAGTAAAATAATACCAGGCTGTCTGTAATGATGAGAGGAAATTTTACGTTAGAGTTTTAATGATGGAATACGGAATTCAAACATTTGGTTATAATGGATAGACTGTTCACATGGTCATCAGCGTAATAGTTTCTGCATGGTTAACCTTAGAGTCCATTCCTATTTCTTTTAGATTTCGTTTAAAACGCTCCGTTACGCGCAGAGCATCGGTAATTCAAGGAGAAGCAGGCAAAGGGACACCGGAAGGTGCTTGTTCCATACAGATACAATTATGCATTTGGAGTCCTCTCCCCCTTTTGATTGCTGCTGCATTTTGTAGGCTATGTTCACCTTTACGAAAGACTCTAGGCTATAATTACATTTTATTTGATCTTATTGCAAGATACACTGAGGTTTCCTGGCAATTTTTCCGGTAAGTAGTTCAGATGCAAAACAGATCGAAACGGTTCTGTGACATATAATGAACGAATTGCTCAGAATTTTGCGGATTTTTTTTTTTTTTAAATAATGTATTGAAATTCAGTTTTTGTCCACGGTCTTCATCTGGTCATCACTTCAAGAACAAATGTGATCCTCAATCATTTCAAAACGGTTTCCAGAAAAGTTTTATGGCTCAGGTTATTCAGGAGATTTGGTGCTACATACGTTCATTCTTTGGTGGGATGTGCGCAGTGAAGACGTACTTCATTCTGCATTTACAGAAAATGACCGTCGTGTGGAGTCTGACCATGAAATCGTCGTTCGAGAGCTTCCAAGAAGATTTTAATCACCGTGCTGAGAGTTTGGTGAACTTACTCAAAGTCTGAAGGTACTTGTTTAGACATGAGAAACAGCTGCCTCTGTGAAGAAAGAGCATCACTTTCAGTCTCCATCTACCTGGACCCTTGACTTAAAAAGCTATGGTAGGCTTAGTTCACTATGACGTCATCATTGTTGTTGACTTGAATCTGTTTTTAGCTTTGGACCCCCTGCCTCTGGATTTCTGCCGCAGGCCGTCATGCCATTTATGATGGTGAGGGGGGAGGCGGTTTTCACAGGCCTTCAGAATGTGGCAGCGGCCCAGAAATGGGTCCCCTTGAAGTCAAGAGACTCTTTCCATTGGATTTGATCTTGCATCACGTTACCGCTCCCCGAGGAACCTAATGCTTGTCATTTTACACACTGACTCAGGAACACGAGCGGGAACTGGACAGCGGCGCTGCCAAAAGCAACGAGAGGTATCGATTAGCCCGTGCACAACTATAGCATAATCCTCAATGCGATGTATGTGTAATTCTGGAGGATGCTATGCCCTCAGACCTGCCCGTGAACATGAGAAGGCACACATGTGGCAGTCAGAGACCGACCGGCATCCAAGTTCGTTTAACACGGAGGTGTCTATCATTCACCTTCATATTCGCTGATTCGCTTGGCTGCTCATGTGCACGTGTGTTATGCTCCTGTAAACACCGCTAAACAGATTCATCAGTTGTCCTTGGATGGTTGGTTTGCACACTTTGATGACGGTATCAGAGCTACAGTCAAAAAAAAAAGCTTTTTTTGACATGGTGATTTCAGATATAGAGCACGTGTCTGGACTACAATAAATATTTAATGGCAAACTGCTAATCCAGGCCATTATTTTTAAACATAAAATCACATTTTAGAGAGAATTTAACATTTATATTTATAGCACATCACAAAAATGTCAAAATCTTAATCACTTACCCTAAGAAACTAACCCTTTATTGTTGTGTTCTAAAATTTATACACATAAAAACCGAATGGTTGTGTTTGAAAGACACTGAATTGTTGTTTTAATAATTCATGATGAGAAAGGGTTTAATTTAGGGTATATAAAAATTTAGATGCCAGTAAAAAGTTATATGATTTTTAACTAAATGTATTGGGAAGAGGCTAAAAGAGAGTATGACTTGTCTTAAGGAGGTTCTTGACCAGTCTTTGTCTTATGTGATACTGAGGGTCTCATTCTCTGTTTAGTTCCATGCTGTGACAAAGGGGGGTGTTTACAGGCATTACGACAGGTGCCTTTGCTGCAAACTGTTTGCTACCCTGTTTCTTGCTTCTCTAGCAAATTATATTCAGATGTTTCAGATCAGCTGGCTCAAATCAGATGTTTCACCTTCTAAAAAAGTCTAATCTTGCCAGTTTTGCTGAAAGCGGTTCAGATTATGAAATAGATACCTGGAGAGGCTCGAACACTATCATTTTGCCAATATACAAGCAGGAAGTAGGACATGAAGCATCAGTCTACCAAGGTAAAAGGCACAAATCCAATCCAACACCTCCACCATATCAACTGCACCTTTGTGACAGATCTAACTCTTCATTATTCGAACAGCTGTAGTGCATTTCCATACTGGTCCTGTAGATCCGTATAATCTTGTCCCCACAATCTATTGTTAGAGATACTTTCAATTACCAAGTGTACCATTGTCTCCCTGTTCTTTCATGACTGCTTGTATCTCCATCCATGTTCTTTCGTGTACAAGTGATTCCGGATCCCGTGTCTGGTAAGCAGGATCCCCAATCTCGTTCCCTTCATGAGTGTGTATCTCTTCCCTTCCCCATGTACACATGGCTTTTTAACCCCAGCACATGCTTCCGTCTTCTGGATTCTGATTTTAGCTTCCTTTGCATTTGGATCCCTGATCTTCTAGGTCCCCGTATTACACATGATTCTGTTGAGCAGATAAGACATAGTAAACAAATCATCATAGTAGTCTGGATATTCGGTTTATGATGGTTTTGGATATTTCAGAATATTAATGGTTGTAGGATTAAACTCATAGGATTTTGAGGGGTTTGGAGGTGCACAAGCAGGAAGAGGAAGAGGAGGCGGAAGTAGCTTTTTGTCGCAAAGTTCGGAGATCAGAAGGAAGAAACAAGGCATCAACTGACACCAAAACGACCCCATCCACTTCACTAGTTTATGAAGACGTCCATCTGGTCTGTATTTCATCAGCTTCCACAGACCAAGGTTCAGCCGATGGCATTTGTGACCGCGGTGGAATGTAGAAAGCAGGCTGCCAAATCACATTTTGCTCTTACATAAATCTCTGGTCTCCAAAGTAGCGGTCCTCACAGTGCATCGTGTAGGAAGGTTTTCAGACTACTGAAGCACTTCAATACTTCTATGAAGTACGCAACACAATGCCTGAAACTCTAAGAGTCTCTCTAAGCAGCGAAGCTGCTCGCAGCTTGAAAAGAGCCGCTGAGCCCAGTGCAGACTGCCGCCCGATGGGAGCCGGATGGTGCAGAACACTACTGAAAGCCAACTTGGCTCACGTGAGTGCTGAGTCGCTGAAGGATCCCGTTATACCGCGCACATGCGGCCGAGCGAAATGGCGATGAGGAGGCCGAGGAAGACGACGAGGTGTAAACTCAACAAAACTCATGACTTATAAGCAGGAGGAGACCAATAAAATTTGAAAGGGGCAAATCCATTTATGTGACTTGACTTGAGGTTAGATAATTTATTGTGGCTATATTTAATGTTGAAAGCGCAGGGTCAGGCAGGTTGGGGTGGATACTATATAGAAATAGAACTAAAGTGAAACTGACACATGTAGGACACATGCTCTGAATTGGATAACCTCTACAGTCCATCCAGAGTATATTTATTTCAACTTACCCAGCAATGCCCAGAACTATTAATGGCCCAGTTTACATATAAAATGGACAATTTGTTTTGATTCCGCCGATACATAAATCCAAAAGATGTAAATGTCAGACTTTGGCACCGTGCTCCTTCAAACACGTAGGAAAGCCTTTGAACATTCTCTGCGCTCTTTCATAAGCCCCCGAGTTTCTTTCACACCAGGCGAAGTCTGGAGCCATGCCCTCTGACCCCCCTGTCTGCTGTAACCCAATCCCTGCAGGTTGGCTCCACCAGCCTGAGTAGCGGCAGCCAGCCGCCAGTGGCGTGCATGCAAATATGGCCCTAAGAGCCATGACCGGCCTCTCCCGCAACCCACAGCTGATTGGCTTAGGAGGGATCATGCAGATTTATTGTTGCCAGTCTTGATAGATTTTTGACAAGTGTTTGTCCAAATGAAGCTTTGTGGTGTCCATGTCTATGCAGAATGTTTTCTATAGAAACATTATGCCTCTGAAATTCTCATGGCAGGAATTTAATATGAAGTAACTTGGATAGAGTTGAATAAACGTGTAGTCTGCTTTCCGTCTCATATGTGCTTTTTTTCCCCTCCCAAAGATAAATAACACGATAATATGTTTGACAGAATTTGAACGGTGTGAAAACAATTCATTGAGATGTCTTTGAGATGGATGGCCAGAAGGTTAAATACTGTGACCTTGTTCACTGGCCTTGGGTGTCGGTCCTTGTCATCCGTGCTGTCATAGCTGTTTTCCCTATTGGTAGAAAGGTTTTGCTCAGTCTTATAAAGATGTCTGATTCTATGTTATTTGAGTTAAATCAACATTCAATGGAGGGCAAATTTTTCTATATGAATTTGTCTGCCTGCCGCCCTACATAGGACAAGTGCATATAGAAAGTGAATAAACGAATGAATGAATAAATGAACGAATGAATGAATGACGGAAGGAATTTGTCTGTGCATTGTATTTGCAAGCTATGAGCTGTAGATCCTTATATATTAGGCCTAATCAACTTTGTATTGTGTTAGAAATCCTTCATAATATGTCATATCTGCATCTAAATTAGCTTTTCATCATATACAGTCTATCTGCAATGTATCATCCCATATACCAGCTTCTGTCACAGTAAACGGTCATTCATGCTTAGATCTTCACACACCGGTCGGTGGGTCTGAAGTTTAAAGAATTTCTGTACCATCTTTCACTTCCTGCCTGTCAGATGCTCCTTTTTAAGATGTAATTTTTAACTTTGTTCTCCTTCAAATGTCATCCCAGTCCTGAAGAACGGGTATAAAAGGTGCACACAAAATTACTTAAAGAGATCCAAGAGATCTTTAGGGCAAAACATTTATCATGGGAAGGCTACTTGAATTTGCTGTTGAAACAGTTCTGTTAGTGTGTGGGTTATGGTCATATGAGGAAATATAGACACTACAGAGGACTGTTTTGCAGCATTTAAAATGTGGATAATCCAGCGGGGAAACCTATCTGGGAAAAAAGCTGAAGGAAATAGGTCCTTCAGTTCCATTTAGGGTGTTTGCCTAATGGAGAGCAGAGGCGGACATAGACTAAGACAATCCCATCACACTGGCCAGCACTCTAGCCCAACCATTAGACAGATCAGGCCTGGGGAGGCTGTCTCACTGTCACGCCTGACCCCTATGTTGTGTCAGCTGCAGACCCAGGTCTGTTCCATCCCATAATCTCCACGCTTGCCGGAGACGCTCAACTGACCTGACCCGACTCACAGTGCCTCCGTGGACAAACACCAGCAGAACCAGGCCCGTCTGGACCACCACGGCACCAGCGATGTGCCACTAGTGTTTTACCCACCTGTCTTCTTCTCCTCTGTCAACGGAGTACAGGAGGATTAACCCACACTAACCCCTCCCGCGGATTTTTGAAACACCTCCCCTGAAGTCCGTCCATGACGGGCCCCTGAGACAGATCTACGTGGGACTCTTTCATCAGCAACTGGATTGGCCAACCGTGATTTGGCCGAGAGTTAAGCAACTGCACGACCTTTGTGCCAGCTCTGTAACTGACTTCTGCATAACTGCACATTGACTTTGCTGTCACTGTGCTACAGCTTGCATCTGAATGTGTGATACACTAATCAGCATTTGAAAGATGGACTGATTTTTTTGACTGTTTTTTTGTTTGTTGATTTGCTTTGTGCCTCAACACGTTGAGCAAAGTTGTGACTTTTAATCCCAGGAAATGCAGGCAGGCACCTTAAAAAGTGTGAGATTAATTTATTGTGATGATTTTATAATTGTTTATATTATATTTATATGTTAAAATGATAATTACTGTGGTATGCTGAAACCTGCTTAAGTTGACAACATCTGTATTTACAAAATCAGCTCATTGCTTTTAAATTATGTGTATTTCAACATCTTGAACAAGCAATCATCATGTGTTTGGGCAGAGTGCACTCTAACATACGTGGAAAGCTGTATCTGTGTTAGATGACATGCCTGTCGAATCCATTACTCATCATCAACACCTCTGCTAATTTTAAAAAATTTGTATCTTGTACTATAAAGTGTATTTGGTACTTTTTTTTTCTAACACTAACCACTGCAATCACAGTATGTGTCCTCATTGGATACATTCATTACTACATCTGTCCGTATTGGCTAGACTTGTTATCATGTCAGTTTTTATTGGCTAAACCATTATTTACCTCCGAGATGCAGAAAGAGTGACAGCAGAAGATTCACCTTCTCAGTCAGCTTGTCTGCTTTAAATCATACTCATAATCATATCTCCCACTCAGTATATTGAAAAGAGAATTTGGTGACACGGTGGTCTTCATCCATCATGGTGAGATTACCGGCCAAAGCCATTGTCTGGCTCTGGGGTAAATGGAGCAGCTTGGACTTGTCATTAGCTGTTCATACCCCCCCCCCCCTGCTCTATCCCTGTTGCCACTGCATTCAGGGTTGAAGAAGTGAGCAGAGCCATGATTTATTTAGGTCAAGTTAATCCCCACATTTTTATGGGCACATAAACCACAATGGGTTTGCCTTGATACGCCAACATAGTAATTGTATCTGTCTTCCCACATGAAGTGTCTTGGTTTTACACCTAATCTAGTGTTAATGAACCCATTATTGTAGAATAGATGATGAATTGAGTACAGGGTTGCTCAGATGGGGTGCATTTCATTGGGAGCCAAACCGGCAATCCTTTGTCTTCCCACTTCTGTATGCTCGCGTGTGTGAACGCAACTGTTTTACGCAACTGCTGATGAGGTTGTCGGTTGAAAATGAGCTTAGGTTACGGTCCAGAGATCTGAGGATGAGACATAGATGCAGAGTAAGGATCTTAAGCGTTACACTATGGGACTGGGTCAAAATAATTGCAGAAATTCCAGAATGACTCAGTTCAATGACAAAAATGTGATTTAGATATGAGCGCATAGCACTAATCCTCAATGTTAGGTATCATCTTTGCACCAAAAGACTAAAAAAGTAGACTTCAATGTACAAAAACTCATTTAGGAGGGACTGTAGATTCGTCTATGTATCCTAGGGGGAGATAGTGAACTTTGCTAATTAGCATTCTCCCAATTCCAAATAAAATACTACTTTTTAATGGACTTATAAAAGTACTACAGAATGGAATGTGATGCTGCCACTGGATTTAACAGCACCCCCTAGAGGCCCGTTTCAGAATGACAAGACTGCACAAATTTCTACTTTGGTTCCCCTGGAATGCAGAACAGATCCTCGGAACTGGAGGACGGAATGGTCTAATCAAAAACCAACAGACCTGGAAACCTCTGAACATGATACCTTCTGTGACTCTTGCTCTCTTGAGACTCTATTATATACTATCTATGTTTTTGTAGCATGAATCATTAATAATGGATTACAGGTAATGTGAGATTATGAATATATGTTTTAGGTGAAATATCTGATAAGATAAGCCCAAAAAGAAACAAATATTCTCTGGAATAATTATAGTGATCAAAAAGGATTTGTCACAGAACAACTAAGGGTTTTTACTTCCCTTCAGCTTTGTACTTTCAGAAATTAACTGAATTTTGCTGATAACCATAGTTTTTGAGTGACCACATTTTTAGGCTATATTGATAGTACCGAAATATTTATTAAGAACGTAGGGGCATATTGAAGTTTATTTGAGGAAAAATTATTTTGTTTCTATTTGTGAATATTTTAAAAACTTTACAGAAAGGCACAAAGTACTGTACGTCTGTTTTGCCAGAGTTCACCGCCTGTAACACGTTTGGAGATGTTGAGAGGATCCTGCGCTCTCTCTGATATGGGAAAATTGTATAAAAGCAAGTGGGACCCAGTATGCTTGCTGACTGCTGCTTTACTCTGAAGAAGAACATTCCAGAGGCCAAGAACAGCAGGAAATCATACACTCCTATGCACATTTACTGTACGTATACATATAGCGTAAAGTTTAATCATGCGTGACTCAATCGACAGCTCATTGCTTGTTTTATCACAAGCAGTTACTATCGTTGTGTGTATCTGTTACGTCTGAAAACCTTCATGTGCTACTGAAGGAACTACTGATGGAACAAGTAAATGAATAACAAGTAAAATACTGATCTCAAGATTCATTAATGAACAAACCTGAGATCAGTATTTCATATCTTTTATGTCAAGTAATAATCATGTTTTTTCATGATTTATTCAAAATTTGTACTTCAGTAGTAAGAGTTATTACTAAGTATTAGTGCCCTGTCGAGTTACCACCAACCTTCTGTCTGGGGTCAGGGATAATCCCCTGCCTAGTCACACGAATAACTAATTAGCCAGATAACACTTGCTGGTTGCCAGTGAGCCAGAAGCCTCAGCTTCCTGTGAACAGCAGAGTGAGTATTTGGGACCAAGGAAGGGGGGGTGTTAAAGCTGTTTAAGTGTTTAATTAAAGCTGCCTTGAGCAGCATGTTGCTGAGCCACACTCTGCTCTGACGGACATGGAGAAGTTTGTCAGAGGGGTTGTGGTTGGGAAATAATGTCAGTCTCTGACACAAGATGACTGAAGTTTTAATTAGTCACTGCTGGCAAATTGAGAGGGTTGAAGTCCATGCAGTGTCACTAGCATCAGGGGTGGCTGGTCACAGCGTGCAGCCTATATTGGAAGAAGGAGCTAATGAGCAGCACATTAATCAGGCATTCATGTTAGCTGTGAATCTGTAAGGGCCCCACTGCTGCCCCCTAAAGGCAGCCAGCCGCTAGTGCGCCCAGAGTCAGCAAACACCACACAGATATTAGCGGTCTGGTCAAAGGCTCATCCATTAACTTCAGGCATGGGGGTCTGCGGCTGTCCGGGTGTCTGCACTGTATATTCCCTTGACATTTAGATGTTTTTATTTGGCTGAAGTTACGTGTTTTGGTTTGCCTCATCATGAATGCAACAGAAACAAAAAAATAGAAGGGCTGGATGAATTTGGGTAAAATATTAATGAGATGATGGTACAGTATTGGACGATCAGCTCATTCACCACCTATAAGAGTCCTCAAAGCACTGGCGCGTCACATGATTGTAATTCATTATTAAATCTGGCCTATTGATCAATAATTTTACAGAGAATAAAAATTCGATGTGACGTGTTCTGCTAATCTGTACCGGCAAGCTCAGCAAGTCTCACAGGCCGCCAATCACTGGTCTGGCTCTTAGGAATAGTCACCATGACGCCTAACTGACAGGGAGAAAGTACTGCGAGAATCTGATGTGACCGTGGGGCAGGGAATCAACTTCAAATCCAGAGGCGAGAACGCAATTCAGTGCCAGGCAGGTTCCTGTGTGTGTGTTGGGAGGGGGATGTCAGGTTCATACCCTGAGATATAATCCTGCAGGAACCCCTGACTCCAGGGCGATGACTACAGAGGTGGGGGGGAGTTAAGACCCCTCCCTATTTGTGGGCTCAGCTGCTGAGCAGCCGGAGCTCTGGCCAATGCATCAGCCTGTTCCTGGGAGGCTACACCCAAGGATAATGATCTCATAATAATTGTGCCAGTCATTTCAAATGCACACAACATTGTAGCTGTCAGGATTTAATCAGTCAAGGCGGCAGTTGTCAGGGGCCTCCAGTAGGAATCACTGACCCCAGGCAAAAACAAGAAAGTGGTCTAATATTTGAAAAGGATACATCTGTTTGATTTAATTTTAAATGCCTATGAAGTACAATGGGAGGGGATTTTTTTCCTTGTGGTACATTAAAGTCACTGTAATTTGTTTTAATTAGTACATCAGTATTAGATGGACTGTTGAGATACAAATTAGATACATAGTAACAGACAACAGTGATGATAATTAGGTACATTCTTCAACAGCAACCATAATGATGCATTTAACAGTAATGGTCTAATTAAAGTTACTTATCCATGTCTCTATTAGTACCTTATTCCAGGACATAGGCAGATACATATATTCAATCAAAAATGAAACACGCCATGTGAAGAAATAAGATATAAAAATAAATCTTGTAACGGTGTCATGTGAGAACTTTTTTGCGGGCATATTTTCTATTCGAGGATGATAGGACTCCTCTGGTGCTATATCTTGCACGGGTTTATTCAAACATTTGTCCAAGGGTAAGGAGTTGGAAAGACTAGACAAAATAATAACGTTTTAAGTGTAACTGTGGCAGATCAGGTAGATTTAGGTCAATATGCCCTAGTGGCCGTAAATTCATAGAATCAGTAATGAAAATAGAATCGGAAACATACAATCGCCCGGTGCTGTACTATGGGAAAGCTGGTTCGGTTCGGCTCGGCTTCAGGGAGTTTGTGAAGAAGCACCTGCGATTTCCTCCTTGGGGTTTTCCCTTTGCCACCCCTTGGGAACAGACCAAAAAAAATAAAATAGCATGGACTGTGGAGATCGATGTTCTTTTAGGCATTTTAGCAAAAGGAAAGCGCATCGGGTGGGAGAAATGTGCGTTATGACCCCGCGCCAATATGGATATTATATTTCTATAAGCGTTATATTTCTATCTGTATATACATTAGTCATACGAAAGCCAAATGGCAGTTAACTACCTTTTTAAACCAGCGCTTTCTTCAGTTTCATCAGTACAAGTTTCTCCCCGATTGTGAAAGCATGTGTGCGTTTCTTCTAGAAAAACTGGTCAACAAAGATTCTGTCAGAGAACAATTAAGAGGTTTGTTACAACGCATTATGTAATAAATCGACAAAATGCGGAATCCCAGTCTGCTTACTGACTTCTGCTAGACCCTTAAGATAGCATTTCCTGGGGCCAACGGAAAATCATGCTGCGTGACGTTTAATTATATGTCACTCAAAATGCTTGTGTGATGGAGATATTACAGTTAAATAATTGCGAAAATACTGTACGACTCGCCTGTTTGATTCGTGTGAGACTAAAAATGTGCTGGGTGTTGTAGTTTTTATTGCATACGCATCATGAGCTGCGAGCTTCTTCAGAATTTTGCATCAGTTAAAACTTCCTTCCTAACACAGTTCCAACAAAGCACTTAAGTTTTCCGGAACATTTTATAGACAACTGTCATGCTTTTAGCAAAGTAAGTTCAAAGGGATCCGAACCATTGAGATCCTTCTTGGAACGCAGTGGTGAATCTGGCTGTATTCTTCATACGGTTCTTCCTAGCATCCCTTCTGATTTCTGCTAAGTAAATTACATATCTCATGTCAGTGGCTGGAACACTAAACCCTGAAGCTCAACCTTCCTCTTCAGTTTGACTCAAACACTGCCGACAGCCGGAATGACCTCAAGGCTACATATATTTACCTCGGGCTGTTCATTTCCACATACTCCTTCCTTTGAAATTTCAAATCAACAACAAAAAGCATGTATTTAGAAATTCAGTTATAAGTACTGTATGTGTTTATATGTCCGCGGAAGTTGTGTCTGTCTGTCGGAGGGCCACCGAGACACCGAGAGAGCCATGAAACAGATCAGGAACATTAAAGACCCTCCTGTTGCTCAAGTGGCTTTGCACTTCTCACCTGTTTACTTAGACATCCAGTGCTTCCAGTCACTGATCTTCAGGGACCAAGTGCTGGTCGGCAATTCCAGCTGGTTTCCTGCCTCCAGGTTCACGAGACCACGACACACCACCAGCACTACCTCCGCCATGGCAGCTCCTCTCCCACCACACAGATAGACTTTCTCTAGAGAGACAGCTCACCCAATCAATACCTGTAAGTGTCTTATATGTTTCTCCTGACAACTCATGTCCCTATTGATTAACCATCACTATGTTGAATGTGCTCTTTTAAGTGGATTGCTGTAAAAACAAACTCAATTGCGAACTACACCTGCTGCAACCATGCTATCGATCCAAAGGTGGTATTGTATTATTCGAGGCTAGAATTTGGCCAATAAGATTGGTTTTCTTAATTGCACCCTTTCTATTGGCTATGTTTCTGTCGAACATTGCACGGTATTTCAAACTATGTGGAAAGAAGATTGTCAAGGTTTTTTTGTTTATGATGATAAAGATTTATATGGGGAACAATGATTCGCAGACATCATCACTCCATCTTTTGGGGAAGGGGTTTGTAAGGTGTGTCATGTGAATGACTTTCATGGTCGTTGCCCTGGGCCGACCTTATTGGGAGAGTAGCCTCGTGCTTCCATTTCATTGGCTGTAGTTGCAGGAGTCAAAGAGCCAAATAGCAGCCTGCATCTCAAAGAGACACCTGTCAGGAATCCAGGATGCATGGTTACAGAAGGAATTGGGACTTTTTTATGGTGTTGGTGGCAAAAAAAGCTCATCCTCCACAGGGTAGTAAATAAAACTCAAGCTCAGTCATTGAGCAAAACTGGATGTCTCATTGAGAATACAGCTAATTCATCCATCCATCCATCCATCCATTATCTATACCGTTTTATCCATTTTGGGTTGCAGGGAAGCTGGAGCCAATCCCAGGATCTTCGGGCGAGAGGCAGGGTTCACCCTGGGCAGGTCGCCAGTCCACCACAGGGCCAACACAGACAAACATGGACGAGCGCACTCACATTCATACCTATGGACAATTTAGAGTAGCCAGTCAACCTAATCTGCATGTCTTTGGACTGTGGGAGGAAACCAGAGCACCCAGAGGAAACCCTCGCATGCACGGGGAGAACGTGCAAATTAATTCATTCGTCACAAATCGTAGGCAAATCCATTGTAAGCAAAGTAAAAGCCTTTGCTATAATCTCTAGCTTGTAATGTCAATACTAAGAGTCTGACTTGCACACATTTGTGGATAATCTTCCAGTGTCAGCAGCACACTGGTACCTGTCCTGACCCTCTTCTTTTTCTGAAAGTGCACAGTAAATATAAAATACAAGATAAATATAATTAAATGTACATCAACAAATCATTCCATCTAACAGAACAATAAGCATCATGAATACATAAAATAGTAAGGCTTGGGTGTTCCTCTGTCAGCAAAGTGCATTTATCGTCTTTTTGAGTAAATATCACACTACCAGCTTTTAAAAGACTCAGGATTATACATGGTTTTCGAGGACAGTATTAAACAGATCACAGCTTGGAAAGCACAGCAATACTCATAGGCTGGCAGCCAGAAAAAACAGCAGAATTAGCTAACATGAAAAACAGGTGAGTCATAATTTTAACGACATCACACTATCACTGTGTTCCCCAGCTTTACTGTAACATCTGCACATATGAGCCATAATTGGCCCCAAGGCTTAACGGAACTGATTACTGTTGCTAGAATTATTTTTACCGCAGTGCATTTCAGCTGGTCTCTGATGAGGTTTAAATAGCACTTGGGACTGTGGGACGGACGTCAGGCCCAGATCGCACTGATCAGTCTAACTTAAACCCGCTGCCATCGATTCCCTGCCACATGCCGCACTATTAAGCCAGTGGGACCACTGTGTTAGTCAGTAATTAAAGTAACCAGGACCTTAAAATGCACTCATATAACTTTGAATACCCACTGGGCTTTGGGTTAGCCACTGTCACCCTTCCTGTACCAGTATCCCATTCAAAGCATACCCCTGCCTATAAGCGGTGATTTGTCTTTCTCTCAGTGGGTGCCTTAAATAGTTCACACCTCCCCCCACAACACACAAACACACCATAGCCTATCCAAATCAACATATACAATTCAGCCACTAGCAATCAGAACTAAACAGTGCGGGTCAGAGACTCGGTCAATGTTACACACCACAAAACAGCACAGCAGCGCTGGGGAAGCTGGCCAATCACATTAAAGCTTTTACAACAGAGACATTCGAACCTTCCTGTGGGTGTTCGCCCATCTCTGCGGGTGCACCAGCCGTGTCATATGTCGAAAACTGGTTGGAATAGGCTTCAGGCCTCTTGCCCCCCCCCCACCTCACCAACACCCTTGTCCAAGTTTACATCTGATTTATAATGTGAAATTAAAAAGGACCAGTTTAAGAAATTAGTGTCATTGGTAGCTAGTTTGTAATTCATGAGGAATCTGAGAAATAAACCTTTTTCGTTTGCTAGTTTCACAGTCTATGTAATAATCATCCACTTAATGTGTAATGCACCAGAAACACACAAGGGGGTGTTGTCTGGTCACGATTCCACCCCACCCTCCCCACTCTCTCGCGGGATGAACAACGAGCTTCTCTTTCAACTGACGTGGTGACAGTGACTGACGAGATACTGGGAGTCAAGTGGAACCATTAACCATGTGACTTGACAGCATTGCGACAAACCTGAATCATTCATTACTGATAGCTGCAGCAGTGCATGGAAGTCAGGCCCATTGACCTCCATCAGAAGCATAATTTTAGGAGTTCGGAGAGCCATCCAGTGTCCCTAATTAGTGCTGTATTATTAAACACGATATCACTGGGACATACAGTTGCAGGTCGGAGTGGATATAGTTTACAGGACCTTTGTTCTTGCGATCTTTTTCAGCCGAAGATGTAAAATTGTGCCCAAATATTGTATTTACACTTGTTAGATTCATTTATTGACATTGTTCAATATATTGTCCAGAGTATTAAGTTTCCCTACTCACATTTTTACTGCCTCTACTTTTATATTATATATCAATTTATAATATATAGGGGTGAATTCAAGTATTGTGGGACATCAGGTAATGTACATGGGACAGTTTAGCTAAGAGTTTATTTCCCAGTTAAAGTAGATCCAATTAGAATAGTTGTTATTGGGAGCTGGTATAGAAAGTACATGATCCGAAAAACATGATTTTATTGGTCTGAGGTCACAGTTGAGGGCGGGGTTAGCATTTTGAAAGTTCCTCAGAAGTCTAAGGTGAATGACATGTGCTTTTGATTGTATTGATATTACGGTTGCAAATCTGTTATAAAAATGCATTGCACCTCATTTGTATGTAATTATGTCTGTGATATACTACTGCAGTAAATTAAATACTTTAATTTGACAAAGTTCTATTTAATTTTTAAAACAGAGTTATTGTTCAGCTGTCCCAGTTTACCAAACTAATTAGGGAAAGTGGGACAGTATGTTTCAGGTAATGTGGGACAATTTTATAGGCTCCCCCAAGAAGAGAGTAAGTACATATTTGACAGGATGGAGTCCCAACTTCTAAATATATTCAGTAACTATACATAATGTATAAATAATTATAGTTATTCATTTATGAAATGGGAAAAAATTGCTAACTTGAATTTGTTAAATTGTTTTACTGTCTGATGACACCAAGGCAGGGAGAGACAGAAAAGAAGGTTAGGAAGGTGACAGGGCAGGAGGACTAAATGATTACAAACAACTGTAGTTTTTACTGTTAGTATCAGCTTTACTTGTGCTGGTTTAGGTATTTTCTACAAAACAAAATCTAAAATGAAATTAAATGTAATGGATTTTGACTTTTTTCAATGACTCTTTTTGATAAAAATAAATCAACAGTTAATGTTCAACTGCAAAGCAAACTGAGCTGTTTTGTCTATTAAACTTGCAAAAGCCTTTGCAAATTATTCAGTACTAATATATTGTACCTATATTCAGTATTGATGTATTAAATAGTGTGTGTGTGTGTGTGTATGTGTGTGTGTGTGTGCGTGTGTGTGTGTGCACCCTTCCGGTGTGTTGGCGACTGCCCAGGGTTGGTTCCTGCCTGCACCCATTGTTCCCAGGATAGGCTCCAGTCCCCCCTGTGGCCCCAGGTGGGATTAAGTGGTTTCAGACAATGGATGGATGTCTGGATGTATTTAACAAACACCTGTCCCACTTCCCACTTTACCTTAAGGGTGCAGGGAGTGTGTAGACCAGTATCACGGCTCCCATAAGCAAGAAATTTCATTTTTTCTTTCTTTTCATGTGATAAGTAGACATTTTAAGGATTGCAGAAAGGTATAATATGTGGCTTAAGTATATTAGGTTAACGTTTCAATGGGCACTGGAAGTCAAAATGACAAAAAATGTCCTACTTTACCTGAATTCGCTATACCACTCTTTCTACATAAATAACACCCAGGAAGTACATGATGATTTTCTAAATAAAACATTAACCCAGTACATGTTACCATGTTCTCTCTGGAAGGTCTTGCGCGACAGTTCACCCGCAAAAGATAGGATTTGACGTAGGAAAAGGAACTGCCCGAATGCAGCCTGTACTCGGCACAGGACAACCTTTCATTATGGGTTGAAATTTCATCCACGGGATTTGCGGCTATTAAGTCCATAATCTTTGCAGGAAATTTACTGTTATCGCGCCATCTCGTGTTGCTGTAACCCACCTGTAACAATTGTTAGCAATGTTAATGGGCTACACAGGCATAATGCAATACTATGTTAATTAAATTAAATGTTCTCAGCATAAAGCCGTCATTCATGTATGCAAAAACTTTGAGGAATGTGACATCTTCTTTCAAGAGTTTTGGCGGCGAGATATTCCATAACTGCATCCTTTTCTATGGTTTACTGATTGTTTTGATTTTGATTTTTGTGCAATAGGACTATAATTGTTTATATTTTTTGTGATTGTATTTCGCGCGTTCCCTGGTTATTCTCTGCTCCGGTTTGTTAATTAATGTTGTTAAAAGAGATCCAGGGTCATAGAAGACATCGCAAGAACGAATTGTAAGAAATTATGGAGAAGCTTAAGTCCCAGAGAACAGTTTGCTCTGGTCAAAGAGGAAGGCACGTGTCACAGGACTAGACCTTAGTAAATTAACTTACTGAACTGATTAAAGCCCTCACGCTGATGATCACGCTGCCACCCACCATGTGATTACGGCTGGTTTCTGCTCCTTAATCATGGGGTATTGCTTATCAGAAGGTCGCCCGTATATTTTACTCATGTGTAAAGCTTTTCTGAGTGTAATCTGGACGGAAACGGTCAATTAAGCGTAACCACGCCTGCTTTTACAGAATGAGGTGAACAAAAATGTCGGACGCTCTTTAACACATCCCCGGCTGTCTAAATACTTCTCTTCTTACTTACATAAATGGCTGAAGAAGTATTGATACCGTCTCCGGGGAAAATTCGATCGGTAAGTCAGTACTATTGGACATATTGGTAATGTTTCGTGTTAAAAATCATCGTTAAGCAACCTAGTCTATATGTAATCCTTGAACGGTGCAAGTTAGTCCACTGAGGTCATGGAGAATGTTCTGAACATATTATGTATTGGATAGTAGATATCTCGTATATGACAATTTGTTGGTCAAGTTATTGAGTTTTTTTCCCTTAAAATTGACATTTTAAATAAGAACTCAAATATATAATCTTGTTATAGGCTATATATTGGCTTTTTTCTATCCATAAATTTAAGAATCATAATGATGAAATAAATCTATCAAATGATAATTTAATGTGAATCATTAATTACAGTGGTATAGATAGCATGCTAATCTATTTCATATAGAAAGATCTAGGTGACATTCTTACATATCCAAGATATTTCGATGACACTTGCCTCAAACTTCTATGAAAATTAAGTACAACATTGACTTTCAAACATGTTCATACTACCTGTATTTGCTTAACAGGAGAGTTGCTTTCCAAGATGGTACAAGTCAGTTTGTCCACTGTGTGGTAGAAGAGCTGAGTTGAATTCCAGCACAAGTTTATTTGATAAAAAGATAAAAAGTTGTTTGATTAATTGTGTCTTATTTAGTATCACTGAGTTTAATCTTGATAAATATTTGATTTCTACATTTGGAAAAATTTCTGTATACTCTCACATGGTATTATGAGGAATATGTCTGTTTTATTGTAAACTTGATGCGTAATGTTGAGTAAAATACGATTTTATTTACACAATACAAGCTCTTAAGCATGTATGTAGGGCCCACTGGGATAGTTTAAGAAATGCCCCAGTACTTGTAGGTTGCTTGTTATATTCCCGGTAGGAGCTTATAACTTGTTTAATCGTATAAATGGGCAAAAATTTTAAGCAGCTGTAGATGAAATCGTCAGTTTAGTCAGAACTTTTTGGAGGTCGAAGAAACTGCTTAAAATGTAGGTTTTTTTGGATACGGGGATTCGGACAGGGAAGGGAGAGAACAGTGATCTTTCCACTACCTACTGTGAACCATCGCCCTGCTCAACTGGCAGTGGCTGCAGGTCACAAGGCAGCATTGTCTGTGTGCCCGACGTCACGTGTGTATGCGCAAGCAACAGCATCTAGCCATTTACTGAACTGATGGCGTTTTCTGCTTTTTGCGCCGTCGTTCTAATGAAGAAATGGTGGTTTGATACCCTTTACTTTGCACTCGTGGTCCCTGGGTAACCTACAAGGTCTATATGCCATTAAGCAAAAATTAAACCATGTCTGAATGTTAAACCAAGACCTGAGTATTAAGAGGATTTATTTTGCAATAATTCTTGCTAAACAAGGTCAAAGCTACTACTGGATTTGGATTTACCACTGCAGCCTCGAGTGGGGCTCTGTATCAGACAGGCCTGTTGTCCATTTAAGAACCTGTAGATTGCATTAGAGCCTACTGTCATCAGCCCCTGGGACAAATTTGGGAGTGAACTGAAAGGCAGATGTTTTTCAAAAACCACTATGGTGTGTAGGTCAGTACAACTGTCCTCTATTGCCATACTGATACAAGGAGAAACTTATTGAAAGTAGAAACCATGGACATTCAGAATTTACCAACTCACAATTAGAAAAGGGGAAGGCGTTGCGATCCATGATGCAGCTGCTTAAACAACAAGGACCAAGGGCAGGAACATATATACCTAGCTAAGGAGTAACAAACTAGCCTAGTAACTAGAGACAAGTGTGAATAGTTGACACATTTAGCTGGAAACAATTAAGTGATTATGGGATGACCAGCACCCTCTGCTGGCCAAACAGAAACACGATGGGCTGGCAAGACAGGTCTGGACAGGAATGTGGCATTATAATGAATGAAGGAATTGATAACACTTGACGCAAAATTAAGCTTAATGGGATGTTAGTCCATTGTAGTGACCAGCCTCATATACTCTCGGCAGTTTAGACCATAGAGCACCTAAGTTATTCACTTGTTCTTGGACTGTGTGAGGAAGCAGGAAAAGCAGGAGAAAACAGACATGATCATGAATCAGAAATGAATAAGGCAGGGATCAGACACACGGCTCTGGAGGTTTGAGGCTGCCATGCTGCCCTAATATCGATGTAATAATATTACAAGGCAATGAAATCACAATACAGTCACCAATGAAACACTTTTGGCGGAATCACTCAGCCAGATCCACAACTCACACGGTTAATCAGCCTGTGAATTTCATGCTTTTACGATCAGGTTCATATATTTTATGCGTCTTCTGCTCTGCTGTGCTGGTCATTGTGGAATGTGAATCTAAAGTGCAGACGAACAACTACTGTGAATGTGAACATGAAGGGGTTTCAGATTTTATCATGTATCATTATACTGGGATCTATGAACAGGTTTTGAGCCACAGCAGCTAGAGCATCATGGATTGTATTGGATCAGAAAATACAGCAAATGGTTCATGAAGCTTCGTTTAGCCATCGGTGCTGGTTAGATTTGGCAAACATATAAAACAGCAGCATTAATTAAGGAGTTTATGATTAGTGGGGTACAAGAGGCCAGGTGTTATAGTTTTTTTATGTTTATAGATTGGTTTTGTTCAGAGGGAAGGGATATAATTCTTCCATAGTCCCTGGGATACAAACCCACAGCCTTTGCATTGTTAGCACACCGCTCTACTTATTTAATTGCAGGAGCTTGAGAGACGGGGTGACCACAGCAGTTCTGCTCTGTCTTGCAGCACCTTAACTTCTCCCTGCTGGCAGTGACTTTATTGACGTCCTTCGGCAGCTCCATGCTCTATGGCTATAACCTGGCTGTGGTCAACTCCCCCGCCAGGGTAAGTTCTGCACTGCAATCTCCATGCTTTCACTTGAAGGGCAGACAGACAGTGTTCTTTGGATCTTGGGTATTTTAGGAGTATTGTCATGTAGAGAAGACTAAGTCGTGTAGATATTTAAATACGTGAAATTTATTTAGCCTGAACAGATTTCTAAAAATAAGTTAGGAGATATGTTACATATGTTAATTTAATTGTAAGTTAAGTATTCAGTTTGATATTGAAGTCTGAAATTATGGTGTTCAATTGCTATTAATTTTACTGCAGTGAAAATGTAAAGTGCTAACTCTTTATACGCTAACACCATTTAAAGAATCTTCCAAAATTTGATTGTAATCTAAATGAAGGGATGCCGACAGATTGCTGTGACTAGCGCGGTAATTCGCTATTGCTAGCTTGCTTTCCAAGCATGAACTTGGGATGCAATTTAATCATGGGATTGGTCTATTTTGGTGAGGATGCAACCGATGCATCCTTGAAATTTCAGGCAGAGCAGGAATGACATCCAGGGAGTTTTATGCCCTCTGTCTTCTGCTTTTATAACACGAGGATGGTCAAGTACGCATATTGCGAAGCAGCCTATGTGGTGAATTGGTGGCACGCTGGCTCCCCTGCGCTCGCTCACCCCAAAGTTATTACAGAACGGCTCTATGAGGCTCTGGAATTCAATTAGCGTGCGAGCCAGCAGTCTGTGAGAGGGAGCGGCGGCTGTCTGGACCTCTGACTCTCCTCAGGATTCTTCAGCTTTCTGAGTGAGACACTACAGTCAGAAAAACGGTGTCTTGCTGCAGGGCTGCCTCTCCTGGGACAGGGTTTGAATAAAAACTTCTAGCTATACCGTCCCACTAAGGTAAAACAGAGTAAACCCTGACGCTGAAACTAAGATAAAGAGCTTCAAAGTTTTTTACTGCTCAGCAGATGTGTAGAAGTAGTTGGCTTTAAAAAAAAAAAAAACAAGCATAGTTAAACTAAGATATTGTGTTACTGTGATTAACAGGGTTTAACAGATACAATTGCAGATATAATTCAGTGTTGATATAATACGCAGTTGTGGTGTTTTTCCTTTGTACGGCAGTATAGTGTATAGATTTTAGCTAAATTAAACCACTGGAATCTATCTCTGGCTTGAAGCAGCCAGTATTGCCTCATAGATGGTCCGAATCAAGAGTTGCAACCTTTCGCTGGAAATTAACATGTTATATCATCTACAAATGTGGCTGTTTTGCTTTTAAATAACTTTTGAATGGAACTTGTTTTATTGGCAAATCAGAACTTAACAAATATGTCACATGTTTTATGTTGCTCTCTTCCCCACCCTCCCAGTACATAAAGGACTTCTACAACCACACCATCGTCAGCCGCAATGGCACTGGGGTCAGTGAGGAGACGCTGACCGTCATGTACTCGGCCACTGTGTCCATCTTCGCCATCGGCGGTTTGGTTGGATCCCTGATGGTTGGTATGCTGGTCACCAAGTTCGGCAGGTGAGATGGCAATTGCCTTGGAGTGAGACACGGTGGCAGAGATTACCGGCGATCCCTCAGTTCTACACTTCTGATTTTTGTCCCTTTTGTAGATGCATAGCTAGATAGTGCTTTTCAGCAGCTACTAACGGCAGAAAACAGTGGCATTCTTTGACAAATTAGAAAATAAAAATTATTGAAAATAACTTGAAATGAAGTTTCATAAATACAAATGTGCAATAAAGTTGCAATGTGCAGCCAGTATACAGTAATAACCAATATTATATATTTTGTGGCGGACAGTTTTTGCAAATAAAAATTATTTTAATTTTCATTTACTACATTAGTTGCCTTTATACCCTTTGTCTCATCAAAATTATTGCAAAAAATATAAAGAAATTATTTATGCTGCTGAAGAAAGGAAATTGCACTATAAATCTCGATGCAAGTTTTTTGTCAGTCTGTAGTTCCGCACATTGATTTGTTGGAGGAGGATTAATGTTGTGGTATCTTTGCGGGTCTCCTCCCTCGCAGGCTGTTCCTGTGTTTGACCAATAGGTGGCGCTTCATGCCATTTACCTCCGCAGGAAAGGGACGGTGGTGAATTCCACTGTGCTGGTCTTCATTGCCGGGAGTCTCATGGGCTTCAGCAGGATATGCGGCTCCCCGGAAATGGTGATCTTGGGCCGCTTTGTGACTGGGATTCACTCGGGTACGTGTCCCACACCGGGAGGGAAGAGATTGGATCCTGATGATGGGTAGGACAGGATTCAGGATCTGTGCTTTATTACTTTGTCAGTGGAAGATGCAGAAAGTTGTAAAGACCAAATATTACCTATCCGTGAAATTATTATCTGCATATGCAGGTGTTTTATCATTTTACGTCATTGCCTTTGGGACACCCTGCGGTGACACACAGTGCTGCCGTGGTTTGCAATAACGATGGCCAAATGAAGCTTCATGAACCATTCGCTGTATTTTCTGACACCACTAGATGGTGCTTTCCGTTCAAAAAAGGGCTCAATGCATGCCCCAGAGTGAACCAAGAGTGCCATCTAGTGGGGTCAAAAAATACAGCAAATGGTTCATGGAGCTTTATTTGGTCATCACTAGTTTGTTAAGCACGGTGAGGTCTCCCTCCTCTCCACAGGCATCTCGCTCAGCGCAGTGCCCATGTACTTGGGAGAGATTGCGCCCAAGAACCTGCGAGGCTTTTTGGGCCTAGTGCCGAGCATCTTCATCTGCCTAGGGGTCTTCACAGCCCAAGTGCTGGGGCTGCAGGAGCTGCTGGGGAAGGTATGGCCTTCGCACCCCCAGCTCCGTGTACCGACCCCTTGCCGCAGGCGCCGGGCTATCAGCGGCTCTGCCCTCTCTCCTCAGGAGGAGCACTGGCCCCTCTTCCTGTCCTTGGTCGTGGCGCCCACTTGTGTCCAGCTGATCCTGCTGCCCTGGTTCCCAGAGAGCCCACGCTACCTGCTGATTGAGAAGCACAACATCCACGCTACCATCACCGGTAGGACGGCCAGGCACCGGGCTGCTGGGGAGTAACGGGGGGGTGACCTTAGGGGTGAACGATCATAAACACTGAACAGATCAGAGCAAAGATCTCTGAGATTAAACTCAGGATTAAACAACATATTGAGGATCCAGGTGTTTCAATTTTCAATTTGCAAGGGTGGCACAGTCGTGTAGGGGCTGCCCTGTTGTCTCACATCTCTGGGGCCAGGGTTTTATGTGTCTGGAATTTACATGTTCTCCCCTTATAGTTGTGATGTACTCTAGTTGTTCTCTGCATTGCACGCATAGCACACAAGCAGGATTAGCTCTGGACCACCTGCCGTGACCCTGATTAGTACAAACGGTTACGGAAAATGGATGGATGGTTAAATGCTTGCATTATTCGTAGCAGTATTTGTGTTTAAATTTACATATCAGGTGAGAAAGTGACATAATGATGACAAAGCAGGAGCAAGTCGGGGATAAGGGCCTTACTTTCTCTGCCGACTGTGGGAGATGAACCGGCGATCTGCTAATCACAGCATCCAAAACCACTGAGCTCCATTCAGTCCTGCGCTCTGCTCTGCATGGTGTTTCTGGTCCTTGCTGTGTGCAGTGAGTTTGTATCTTCCCAGTTAATCCAACACTCTCACCCATCCATGTCACACACCCTACAGCCCTCAAGTGGTACCGTGCCAAGTGCAACATCCAGGCAGAGATCGAGGAGATGCAGGAAGAGCAGCGCTCGCTGTCGTCGCTGGAGACGCTGTCTGTGTGGCAGCTGCTGCTGGACGGCTCTGTGCGCTGGCAGGTGTTCTCTGTGGCTGTCATCAACGTCGGCATGCAGCTGTCCGGCATCGATGCGGTAAGACTGGGAGGGGTGTGGTAACGGTGTGTGGCCACACCCATTCAATACAAGGCCACACCCCTCTGTGTGTGTGTCTGTGTGTGTGCACGTGTGTGTCTGTGTGTGTGTGGATTTATCTTTATATTTTATTGTGAGGACCAAATGTCCCCAGTTATTTTGACATTGTGGGGACTATTTTGCAAGTCCCCCATGCAATCAAAAAACTAAAAATGCCAAAAGTCTCGTATTTAGTTTGCTTACTTAGGGTCAAGGTCAGGGCTGCGTAGGGGTTAAAGTTGGCATGATTTAGATTAGCATTATGCCCATAGAATCTAACCCATATACCTAATCGGTGTGTGTGTGTGTGTGTGTGTGTGTTGCCTTTTTGGTGTAGTGTCCATAGTGTACAATATTTTTTCCACTATATTATTTGCTTCTCAGGATAGACTCCTGCTTACTGCATAACTAAATAAGCAGTTATGGAAAATGGATAAATCAAATTACATTTAATCAAAAGATAGTGTTTGGGCCAAACCACACAGTGGATACTTTAGCAACTGTGATTAATGGGAAAAGCATCATTCACCACATTTGTGGCTGCAATTTATGTTATTGCAGACAAACTTATTATTCAAGACACTGGGTTTGTAGCTAATATTGACCACGGTATTGATTTTGCATTCTCCCATTTGTCATGGAAATGCACGCCTCTCTGTTACTGATGATGAGGATATAGACGAGTCTGAAGAAAGAGCAACCAATAGTGTGCCAAGAAACTTGGCTGTGGGAGCTGAGTGGGTGGTCCTCACCATGAAAACATTTTCGCACCTGCCCTCCAGGGGGCGCATTGAGGATTTTTTTTTTTGTCATACCAAATACTCAAAAAGCAATAAAACCCTAACCACTGATATGTAGTAGACTCCTCTTTTGTGTATAATGGAGGGTTTAATTGTCTTTTAACAACTTGTTCCCACAAAAAAATCTCTCTTTGTACCCAAAGCTACTCCCAGCACTGACTGGAGCTGAAGCCTTCTGTGCTGTGAGAATAGAATACTGATCCTGGGGGTTAAGGACCTTGCTATAGGGCCCAAAGGTGGCATCAGTCTGTCCGCCCCGCGAGTGGAACCGGCAGCCTTCCGAGCACGGGTACAGAGTCCTAACTCACAGAACCACATGAGGTTTTTTTCTTCTTTCGGAACCCACAGATTTGGTTCTACACCAACGACATCTTCCAGAATGCGGGCATCCCGGCTTCGCAGATCCAGTACACCACGGTCGGAACGGGAGCCATTGAAATCATCGCCGGGCTCATCGGGGTGAGCAGGTTGTTGAGGGGGCTTCTCATGGTGCGTGAATCCCATGGAGACCTGAGCCTCTAGATCTTGGAGATTCTGAGACCACATATGGTCCACATCACTCCTTCGGTTAAAACACTTCACACCAGCCTCTCTTCTCATTGTCTTCATTTTCTATAATGTTATAATGGCCAGGTGGGTGCTGGACAGCCAGTCAACCCTGCACTCCCCCCCAGTGCTGCTTTCCCCCTTTTCTTTCTTTCTTTCTTTCTTTCTTTCTTTCTTTCTTTCTTTCTTTCTTTCTTTCTGTATTATTCTACATATAAGAATAAATTGACCTCTGGCATTGATGAGTAAGTGTGGGCTTGGCGACTCTGCGTGACTGTGGAATGGGGCTCGTATTCTATGCCGATCCTCTTGCTTCCCACCACAGTGCTTCACCATCGAGAGGCTGGGCAGGCGGCCGCTGATCATCGGGGGCTTTGGTGTCATGGGGATCTTCTGCACGGGCCTCACGCTGTCCCTGGGCCTGCAGGTCAGCCTGTGTCCTCATCCCCCCCCCCCCCCCTTGCGAAATCACTGGCCTACACTCATTCGACCTCCTTGTTCTTGCAGGAACGCATCAGCTTCATGCGGTACGTCAGCGTGGGCTGTGTGGTGGGCATAATTGCAGGCTTCTGCATTGGACCAGGTGAGCTCCACCCTCTAACCAGCCTTGTATCACTGCTCTGTTTTGGAGGTTCTGGATGTAGAGAACTTTACTTGAAGGGATCTTTCAGGCCCCCAGTAGCCTGCCAAGACACTGCTCTGCCCCACTCTCTTTGGTTTATTATACTCATCAACCATGTGCTTAATGTTTTGAGTCATCAGCCCACCGACTTATTCCCAATAGGGCAGCCTGTATTGAAACAGTGAAATAGTGGCATCTAGTGGTGAGATTGTAAATATTACCTGTATTTCAGATACATGACTTCTGTCTAAAGTATTGGCTCAGTAATAAATTTAGAAGAAACCATGACAGACATTGACTTATTAGTTCATACTGCTTTATAAAAAGACCCAAATTACAGAAATCCCCTGTCTCTGGACCAGTTTTCTCTTTTGTGTCAGAGTGGTTGAATGGAATAAAACAAAACTACCTGTATACCGTGTCAGAGAATCAGTATAGCAAGGTAATAATAAAATAATAAATGCAAAATGCAACTTTCATGATGTGAGACAGATGGATGGATGGAGAGACGCTGTGTAACAAAGATGCCCAAAGTCTGTAGCAATGTCCTTCTTTGGCACTATAGGTGCCAGTGTTCAAGCTTTTAATTTAACATCTAAAAAAGTTGATTGGCATGGTGGTTAAATGTCTAGCGTTGTTGCCTCACTTCTCTAGGTTGTGAGTTCCCATGCCTTGTATGGAGTTTGCAAGTTCTTCCCATGTTTGTGCCGATTTTTCTCCTGCAGCCCCAAAAGACTTGCAATTTGCAGTATGGGTGCCTCAAAAATCACTGTCAGCCTCACTATCACTCTTTGGTGTACTCCCTGCGAGACTAATGTCTCCAAAGATTTGCACAGTAGTTACGGGAGATGGATAGATAATTATAGTCAAAGCATTTTTCTTTCATCCCCAGTGAAAACGCTGGTTAACTAGGGCAGAAATTATACTTAAGATGAGTTCTTAGCTGTTTGTTTTTTAATCAACTAAAGCTGGTGGATTTTGCAATATTTCTCACTACCTTACTGTGCATATTGGGTATTTTACTGTGACTCTTGGAATATGGAAGAGTTTTTTTTTTTTTTCTATTTTATCTTCAGCTCCTCTCACTTTCAGGAGCATAGCAGAGTTACAGAATCACTCTCCTGTCACCTCCACTTTCTTACAGCGACGGTCATCCCCCATTGTGTCACTAACGGGGTTAGTTATACACGCGTCTAAACCCAAGCGTAATCTGACAAGCTGATTAAGGCCCCATGAGTGCTGGCGTGCTGGACTGTTAAAGAGCTTAAAGCCGTAAAGTGGTAGCACATCTTCAGCGAACTGGGAACAAACTTCTACAAGAAACCAGCTTCTTTAGCTGGTGGGGGCAGCTGTTGCACTACAGCCTTGCTGTCCTTGTGCACAGGAATATTCTTTCCTTACACAAGTTGCCTTGGACCAACTTCATGATGGCATATCATATCAGGCCCCCAACCCAGACTAATTCAATTACGTTCCAAATTTTTAGGGCCCCCGTTACTCAGGGACCCTTGGAATCATTTTAACTCACCCCCCCATGGGAAAAGTGCCCACGGCTACTAGTAAAACATTAATGTTCCTGTGGTCTTATTGTATATCTATGGCCCTGACTGGGATCCATTTGGATTCTTACATCTTAGTCATTGTGAGGAATCTGAATTGCTATCTGAACCGTACATGAATCAGTATCTCTGTTTTAGCCATTTAAGTTCCTTATTTCTGACGCTCTTTCTGACACTTTGTGTTTCTACATCTTTTTAAAGACTTCATTTCAGTATTCATCACACCTGTTTGCGGTTACATGAGCATATAATGAGTGTTTCTCTCTTGACGTGTACAAATCACACCCGTTAACTAAATCTATATTTTATGCACAACCCCTTAAAATTTCAAGCGCTGCTGCTGTCAGGCTCATATTTCATTTCTTTACAATAATTCATTACTTTCTCTGTATAATTCCACCCACAGAATTTTTATTGCAGGAAACATTTTCATTAATCACTCATAATAACAAAGATCACATCCAGAGTACGGAAGTGTGTAGAGGACATGCATCAATTTTTTTTTTTTCGTTTCGTTTTCTCGAGATCACGACTTGTTTTTTTCTTGTGATCTCGCCACAGGTTTCATATCATCCTCATGGATGAATGCATCAGATTTTACTTTGATCGTGGACTGTCCCAATCAGAATCAGAAGACTTTATTAATCCCGGAGGATATTGCTCACATTGCAAATGCACAGTCACATAAAAACACGAAGACAACAACAATACAATATAAGTATAAAAATAGGAATGAAGTATAAAACAAATTACAGCACTGTTAAAAGTAAAAATAAGATAGAAAATCTCTGTACAGGAATCTAAAGTACCTTTGTCCAAAATTTACAGGAAAATTAAAAACGTATAGGAGTATATTGCACAGAAAAAATAAAAGTATATTGCAACATATCATAAGTGGTTATAGGCTATTGCACTTAATTGTTTGTAAAACCAAGTTAGACTTCAAACTGTGGGAAAAAGTCAAGATATATTGCACCGAATCATGGATACGAGTTTGTCTGTCTGTGCTAGAAAATTGTCATATTAGTGTTTGTTATTTGAGAAGGAAGCTTAGAAATTTGCAGCTATACCGTCGGAGAAATTATAGTGAGATTGAACGAGTAGACAGTTTCATTACCAGCCAACTGGAGAATCTGGGACGTCTCCATGGTTACCGGGTGATGTTTGAAAGGTGTCGGCTTTAAAAAAAAAAAGAAAAAAATAAGCCGTGATCTCGAGATAACGAAAAGAAAAAAAAAAAGTTGACGCATGTCCTCCACAGACTTCGTATCCAGAGACATTCTGACCTGATCACATGTCTTTTACAAACTGTTCGACAATTTTTTTTTAACCGAAGCCCAGAATTGAATTTAAAATATGAATTATCCTGCCGACTGAATTTAGCCTTTGGTGCACATAGCATACATAGCCCTTGCTGTGTAAAGCACCGGCTCCCATTGCTTGTAAACATGGGGACGAAGCAGACTGACTTTATCCATCACCTCTGTAAGGTCATGGCCTCTCACTCAATCACATACCCGATCCTATGCCAACGTGAGTCCAGATTTTGGCTAAATGAGACCACATCCCTACAACCACTCATCCTAGTCAGATAGGAGGGGTTGCTGGAGCTTATCCCAGAAAGCAAATGAGGGGGGGGGGGTGGTAGCCCTGGATGAGATCCCAGGCTGTCACAGGGGTCCCAGGCTGTCACTAGATGCGGACAAACACACAGACACACACACACACACACACACACACAGAATGTGCAATATAGGGATGCCAGGTGAGGTAACTGGTCTGTGGGAGGAAAGTGGAGCTCCTGGGTGGAGGGGGGGGGGAAGCAGGCAAACTCCACACAAAAAAGCAAAGGTGGGACTTGAGCACCCCCCCTCCCAAAACAGTGATACACACTAACTCAGATGCTGTTTCTAAATTGACAGTATTGTGCATTGCGCATGTGATCCTTAATATCTGATCCTAATAAAACTCCTTTGCCTGATGAGATAATGGGGTAAAGTAAATTAGGTTTGATTCCTTACAAGCCTATTAACATCCTTGTTAAGGATGGAAATAAAGCCAAAAATGGGGCAGGGATTCTTTCATTAGCAGAAAAGAAAAATGAACTCAACAGTGAGGAGGGAGGCCTATCTGAGAGCTGAACGTACCAGTAAACCATGACTGCAGGTATGTACTAATACTACCAAGAGCAGTAGCACAAGTATCACAAATTCTGTGCAAGTCATTCTGATTCTGTGTGTCTGCAGAATCATGCTGCCTCGCATTATCGGTAATGAATGGTTCGCAATCAAATTTCATCATCTGAAATTTGGGCTGCAATGAAGCACAATCAATGAATGATTTTGAATAGTTGTTTAATGGGTTTGTAGCACTGCAGCCCACCCCTGTGTGTGGAGTTTGCATTTTATCCCTGTGTCTCATGGATTTTTACCAAACTTCAAAGTTCTTTATTTGTCACATGCAGGCGTGACTTGTACAACATACAGAGAAATGCTTGTTCTTGACCAACTGTACCATATTAGGTATAGTATATCTAAGTATATAAGAGTATATAAGTATATAAGAGTGCAATAAAATATATACTGAATATGAAAGGGAGGGGGAGACCAGGTCCTCTGGAGCCCCCTTCAGCCCAAAGATAGGTATTGCGCCAAACCTGTGCCCTGTTATGACTGGCATCCTGTGCGCAGGGGTCCCTTGATTTGTGCCATTGGCTCACTGTAGCCCTGTATGGGATCAGTCTGGAAAATAGCTGACTGGCTGATTATCTTCATATCCAGTAGCACTCTTTCACTGCTTTTATTATTCTTAGAATTGTTACACTTTGCATATTTGTGGCCAATGATAATATTTCTGGGACAACGAGAGCTTTTGTGTTGCTTTATATAACCAGCTTAACGCCCCTCTGCAGCTTTGCTTATGGCTGAGCTGAGGTCCGCCACCATGTAAGAATGATTAATTAAAGCCGGAACGGTCCTCAGAGTCGACGCGCGATCCGGCAAGCTGACAGATCTATGCTTCATTTTAAGCTACGTGTTTCTACAGCTGTAATTGCTTTCATAATTGACATCGTTATGGCTCATTGTCCATAAATGATGATGGATCTGGGTTTCTGGGACAAAAGCCTGCATGGACTGTGCATTAGAGGCAGATTCTCTCATCACCGAGTGCATCAGTCGCCGTTTTTCAAAAACACGCAGGAAGTAAATGTTCACCTTCGGAAATCATTTCGGAGACATTAAGAGAAATCTGTGCTCACTAATTCTGCATTTCTAAAAGGATTGGACGTTAAGCAACGGGGCTGTTTAAGATTTCTGCAATCTGACCTAACAAGCACAACACAAACCAGTTGTAATCACCTTCATCTGTGCAATGTGTCATTTGTCCTGTGCAGTTCAGCCAAGGCTGCTGTGGTAATCTGTAAAGTGACTGTACTAACCATTGTGGAGCACTCCCTCTCAGCTGGTGGGGGGAAAACGCAAAGGTGGACGTAGGGTGAACTAAAAGGCGGCTTCATTTATCCAAAAACAAACTTAAACCAAAAACAAAGGACTATGTGGGGTACAGCAAAGGAACTAATGACACCTAAGAGGGAGATCTGACTTATACTCTATATGACTTATACTTATACTATACTCATGCAGGGGTTGGGCACAGGGAACGTATGTAAGTCACTCTGGCTAAGGGCGTATGCCAAATACCGTATATGTAAACATAGGGAACGGCACTGATGATGACAATGACTAGACTGGGAAGCACAAGACAAGCAAACTTGGACTAACAAGGGGAAACGAGAGGCAGGTGTGATTAATAGACATGAGTGGGAGGGAACGCAATGGCCAACCACGACCTCTGCTGGCCAAACAGGAACATGACATACAGATCCCGACAAAACCAGTTAAGAGCTACTGCAGTAGAATATATCACCGTCATCCCCAAGCCAAATTACCTATTTATTTATCGTTGTGCTACTTTTACTGCACTACCATGTTTAGTATTGCACTACTGTTTAATATTGCACTGTTTGTTTAGTCTTACAGTGTTTGTTTAGTATTGCAATGCTTTTTTTTCTGCCACCCCCCCCATGCACCAGTCCCTTCTCTTCCAACTGTGGTACAAGACTTTCACTGTGCAGTATGTAAATTGATAGTACACTCTGCTGTGTGCGCACTGTGCATTGTGCAGTGTAGTGCATAGTGACAGAGCATTCTCCCGTGCACACAGTGCCACTGTACTGCACTGCGCTGTGCTCCGTGACAGCTCCTGCTGCAGTGTTTGTGACACTTTGGTGGCATCCTGTGCTCTGCAGCTGGAGTACCGTTCTTGATGACTGCGGAGCTCTTCAAGCAGTCCCACCGGCCCGCCGCCTACACTGTCGGGGGGTCCCTCAACTGGATATCGAACTTCACTGTTGGCTTTGTCTTCCCCTTCTTGCAGGTGAGAGGATGCTCAGATGGTGGCGCTGTTTAGTGTGTACATATCATAGCCATCTTCTTGTAGGCCAATGGCTAAATTGCCAAGACAAAAATAAAAATGCCATATAGAACGATTGCATGTCAGCGGCTGGTTTGCTTTGGGGTTCCTTGTTCTAGATGTCAGCTGGGTCCTTCTGCTACCTGGTCTTCTCCGGCATCTGTCTCCTCGTGTCCACCTACGTATTCTTCATCATCCCGGAGACTAAGAACAAGACCTTCATGGAGATCAGCCAGATGTTTTCCACCAAAGAGGCCGTGCCGGAGACCCAGGCCTTGAGTTTACCGGATCAGCTCAAGCTGAAGAAGATGAATGGCTATGGTGCACTGGAAAGCGGCTCTCTAGAGTTTGACAGCTCCACCTCCGGCATCTAAGCAGACAGGAGAGCAAGGGTCTTAGGAAAGAGGATTAGATCGGTCCTAGCTTCTTTCTCTCTGGATGGTCCAGTAGTTGGTGAGTGTGGTATTGAACAAAATCCATAACTGAGAAACTATAGCTTAGTAGACTACCAGGACAGTCCAGACTGCCTGGTGAGGGTAGTTTTGTTTTTGTATAAAATCTCAACTTAAACATCAACTTAACATCTCACTGTGAGGCTGAGATCCTGCTAAATTCTTGACAATAATTTGCGTTCGCTGAAACCATTAGTTTCATTTTAAGGTGCTCTGCTCTATATTTTAAATATGCCCTTCCTCTTTCTGTATGTGATGAATGTATTAATCATGTTGAACTGCTGGACAGCATTGTGGCTCAGTGAGGAGCACCATTACCTCACACCTTTGCTCAGTGTGGGTGGTGAGTCTGGGTACTCTAATTACCTCCTGTATTCCAAAGACAAGACACTAGACCAGAGCTACTCAACTCACAGTCCTCAAGGTCCGAGCACTGCTGGTTTTCCAGCCTTCCTTTACCTGTGAGCCAGGTGTGAAGCCTCTGACCAATCA
>JAODKE010000068.1:8338255-8349805 GCA_026779605.1 Mormyrus hasselquistii
CCCCAACCCCCCCCCCCCGCCGGCCGGTGGTTTTCTCTAACCGCCCCCACCCCCCCCCACCCCCCTCGTGGTTGGGCGGGGGCGTGCGGGGGGGGGGGGGGGGGGGGGGGGGGGGGGCGGAGAGAGGAGGTTACCTGCTTCACCCCCCAGCGTAAAATCATGCCACACTCACTGTGACCGAGGCATCTGTCACCTGCAAAGAATATTGTCTGCATACACAAAAAGAATCTCTTTATAGCAAAAAACAACATTTCGCAGCTGGGCGTCCTAATTGAGCCGCCCTGCGATACTTCGGCGGTCCAGGCATTCAGCAGCAGATTTTTATCTCCGTCGGTAACCATGACAAAAGGAGATGAGCTTCCGTGGCGAGTTCTAATCTCAGGTGCCGATAGGAATCAACTGCATGCAGCACTTGGGCTCCTTTCTGGAGCGTTTCAGCATTTTAAAGCCACTATTTTGATCAGGAAAAGCACACACTCCACATCCCTGCTGCTGATGCCAATTCTGCACCCAAATACCTGAATTTCCTTCAGCATCAGTACCTTCTTATTTTCAAAATCTTTGCCTCTAAAAATCTGAGTGTGCTGTCATTAAAGAGAGCTTACGCACATTTCATCAAAGCTGAGTTAAGACCAAAATCGAGTCTCTTAGACTTTGTTTCATCTCATAACAAAATAATGTTCCATTTTAATAAGCACACTACCATTTGCTCTATGTACCTATTGCACATACGGACGATCAGTCAAAGAACTCTGAACTTTGCTTTTTTTTCCGGTTTCAGTGCAGTGTGGACGAGGCATGTGCATCCTTCACCTCATGCTGCACATGGGATGACTTTCCAAACGAGGTAAAAGTGTCCCTTCCGTTCAGTAATGGAGGGACAGGACATTCTACTCCAAGTGGCCAGCCGTGGGAAATATCACACCTTCCGGAGTGGCTTGTGATGGCGTGCAAATGGGGAGCAATCTCACTCAAAGGGCGCCTGCCGTATCCACTTTATAGGGTCACACTTGTCGTTCTTAAACTCTTATAAACAAACAGAGCTACCTCCTTCATTTGCTTAGGCAGCAATTTAGAAAGCTACGAGCCCCCCCGCGGGGGCCATAGAACGGCAGGGTGACAGAGGAGCGTGACCCTGTCCTGAAGATGAAGGAGTCGAGATGGGAGCCGGCGGAGAAGCGCAGATCAGGATCACACAAGGTGCAAAATGACAACGTTTCAGTACAGAGTCATACAGTAAAAGCACGACACAAAATACAACAGTAAAAAGATAGAATAATGCAATAGTATGATAGTGTTATAGTGATACAATTATCTACATGTCTACTTTGCTGTTGTTTTCTGTTTTTGATTTTTTTTCTTACCGCATGTGGAGAAGTAAACAACCTAAGAATTTCATCGTGTAGACACTGCACGTATGACAATAAATCGCTTGATTCTTGAATCGTAATAACAATATATGATAATGCATTAGTGATTTGAAAGAGTCATTCAGAATTAACAGCAAGGAGTTAAGTGATAGTAATGTGTCATTACGCAGCGTTAGAACTATTAATAATACAGTATAGAATAATGTAGTAGTTATAATGTATATTATAACACAGTAGAAACACGGCATAAATAATAAATGACTGACCCAGCTTTCAATCTGCAAGATTGATTAGGACTTTAATATCCAGAGCCTACACCAAGAACCACAAAGAATAAGGCTGGGTCCACCTTCATCCTGCACGGGATACTTTCAAAATATCGATTTAGAAGGAGGTTGCTGGAGTTTCCAAATTGCAAGTATTTAAAAAGATACTGCAAGACTATTTATAATCCCAGACTGCACATAAGCAGCTCACTCGACCATGAATGTGCGTGGGGCAAGTAATATCGCTAGGTAATGGTGATCATAGAACAGAATAGGGCACAAAGTCAATAATACCAATTATGTCTGCATGGGATTTGGGGTTTGTTCGTTAAGGGGCAAGATGAGGCCGAAGAAGCTGACTGCCAAGAGTGACGGCCAACGAGAGCCAGCAGGGGAGGAGAGCCCTCTGTAGCCTTATCTCAGCGGGATGCTAACTGGGATGCTGTGAAGGGGAACCGCATATGACTCTCCCCTATTTATCCTTGCTTCCCAGGGAGGATGACCCAGCAAACAATCAGCGCCAATGAATATGGATGCCGCCATCTCGGTCGTCCCACATGTGTCGCAGGAAAGGCCAAAAGCGCGACCCATGTTGCCTGGAGTCACGTTTTAAGATGCTACCTGAAAGTCCCAGGTGACTCTAATGACGCAAAGGGGGATCTACAGTGGATGGATGCCGAGGCAGCAGCCAGGGCAAGAGGTACATTTAAAATGGATCAAAGGGGAGATGAAAAGCAGTAGTGGTATTGTTTATATATACGGTCCTGTAGGGATGGTGGCTTGTTGACTTTTCCAGTTGGGGCTGTAAACTTTTGTTTGTCCATGCATTTCTAAGAGGGACTGTCAGGATGATCCTACCCCATCACTGGGTAAATATGTTTGCCAACTTGCCAAAAAAAACCCTCACCTCCACCCCCCCAACTCCCCACCCCCCCCTCGTTTGAGAAAGATCAAAAGGGACCATCCTTTCAGGCCTGTCAATTCAGCTGGAAACCCAACCATAAATGATCTTTAAAAGTCCCAGTGTTTGGGACCCGGGCACCAAAGGACACGCTACTCTCACTGGACACATCCCAAGAAACATGTTGGTTCCAATTATACCCTGATGTGCTCAGCTGATCAAAGCCAGTGGCACCCCAAAGTGAAGCTAAGGTGGGTGAGGGGGGGTCCAGAGAAGGTAAGGGCATTCTTTACTTACAAGACTTTCAATCATTCCTAATAACACTCAAAATTAAACCATGCTTCGTGGAGGCAATGTCTTGTTTTTGACTAAAGTTTGTAGAACAAACCCCGCGCATCCATGTGAATGAAGCCGGTTTATGATTTTTGGTGTCCTTTAAGAGGGACGGTGATGCCCCTCAGGGGAATGTATGGTATTCAGAATAAATTAGTTCATTACACTTACATATTTAGCAAACATTTTTTTGCCCAAAGTGAAATACAAATTGAGGCAAATGGCATATTGCAAGCCTGTGCTGTTATGGGCAGCCAGGCTGAGCTTCCAGTGAAAACCCAGGTATGAATGTAAGCAGGATTGAAGCAGGAGCTACACAGCAACTTCTAACACAGCAAGAACCTGATAAGACTATTCAATGACCAGAAGTGCAACGTAAGAATATTCAGGGAATGTAAAGAAACATGAGGCTAATAGAGGAATTCATGGGACACATAGGTGAAGAGGTGTTACTTAAAAGTTTACACCTCCTAGTATGTCTTTAAACTCTTAAAATATTTTCAACTGGATAGAATAATAACATACATGCAAATAATTATGCAATTATGCATCTGTGGAAATGCATTTGTGGTCGATCTCAAACAATCCTGTTGGAAAATGTTCATTTTCTTGTGTAGAACATGGAAAATGACAAACGTTGGATCTATTCCTGGTCTTGAAAGCAATGCTTAAAAGCATAGATTTTTGGGTTATTTGCTTGTCATTGTAAGCAGTTAATATTTGAAAATACTACAGCACCAGCCATTTTATCATATCAAATTCATTCCCTGGGGCTTTTGGTCCTTAAATCAAAAATGTGCCCCATGGTCCCGTGCGATCCAGCAGAGAGAGATTCCTTAAAGAGAAGGGTTCGGGAGATAACAGCGCGCTGATGAAAAGAAAGGGTGGTTTTTTTAATTAGAGCTGAGGAGAGTATTGCTGTGAGGTAATATCTGTGACAGGAGCCGGATTGAGTGCGATCAGAGAGCGAGACAGCAAAGGGGCGGAGCCCGGGAAGAACCAGAGAGCAGGCGATGAAAGACACAAAGTCAGGTCACCACTTGGTGACAAACAAGGAGCTGCCATTGACCTGCATTTCTGACACTCACACACCATAACCCCAGATCAAACGGCTGCTTTGTGCCGCTGATATAAAACATGTTTTACAATGACGGCCCAGAATAATGACACGAGAAGCACTGAGCCACCAGCGGCAGCGGAGGGGCAGGACATGCAGGGGGAACAAGGGAGGGGCCGGCTGACAGAATGTGTCTCGGCGTGGGGAAGGGGGTGCCGGGGTGTAAGAGCCACGACAAAACGGTGGGAAAAAAAAGAGAAAAGCTGAAGAATGCTTTCCAGGAGCGTCTGAGCATGACCTTGGTGAAAAAGGCGGCTAAAGAAACACGGAGGGCGATGTAGGGAGATGCACCCTGCCAAGGGATTGCATCTCTGCTCTTGCAGCCAGGAGAAGCCAGGTTTCACAGCTAAAAGCCAGGGACATAACTACTGCCTAACTCTGTGCCCCCTGACAAAACGTCAAATTAAATAGTAAGAAGTCACATTAAATAATTGAAATATTTTACATCTTCAAGGGCCCCTGTAAAGTGCTGCCCCCCCTGAATCTACCAGGGTAGCCGTCCCTCCTCCCAGGCTAACAGGCCTAGCCCAGCGCTAATCAGTGAAACTCTTTGATTTGTAAATCTATGCTGATTTTAGAATTTTCGTTCAAAGTACTGCTGCGGAGTAAAAGCAGTGATGTACAGGATATTTCAGAAATACGTTTATGAACCGGAGTAAATTAATAACTTTCATTCACTTTGCATTTGAAACAAGAGCTTACCAACCCATTGTTGTTTGACCAGCAAACATGTTCAAAATGTACACATTACTGTAAACTGACATGAATCATAATAGTGATGTAAGTGGGGAAAGGAGTGATTTAAACATGAAAGTACTTAAAAGTACTAATATTATCATATCGCTTTTATGCACAGTATTACAGAAAATGCTGTTCTGTGTTCAACTTAAGGACTGACTGTGCTGCCTAGTGAATCTGCCTTCATATTATATTTAAGGATCCGAGTGCCTTCGTGATCGAAAGCCGGTTTTTAATAAAACATTTATTCACCATAAAACTACGTTGAAGATAAAATGAGACGGTGATTTTCTTTTAAATTAACACACATTAAATTGCAACAACACTGTGTGTTTCGCAGAGAACATTCGTTAAAATTGGTTAATGACACGAAGACAATTTCGAATGATTACCTTCTTAGAGAAAGAGGCGTGCTTCGGTGATTTTCTTGCAAGGTAGGTAACCTGAACTGCTCCAGTAGAAACTGCATTAAACATAAATACATGATTCAAAATGAAAAACATTCAACATACTGAATATATGAAATTATATATTACATCTGCTGACTCGTATAAGATTTTCAATTTGAGACAAGTCTACACACGCATGTACATGTATGTAACAGTTTTATCATTTTGTAAATTGTGTGCGCAGCGCTTTTTAAGTAGCTAATTTCAGGTTTATAATGGAATATACAGATTTGAGAATCAGAAAGCGTGAGTGTCACGCCAGATGCGCGAGAAGTGGTGACCCTGCATCACTGAACTTAAGTGTCTATTTTTTAATTCATCGCAAAACTGTTTTAATTACAAAAGGGGCACAATGAAGGTACACATTGTACCCAGTTTTCCAGACATTTTAATATTAGCCGATGTCTGCCTCTTTAATACAGAGAAACAATAAATTGAGAGGTTATTGCCGTGCATTATGCAGAAGCTCCGTTCCGCGTGCCCGGCCGCTTTCCGCGAGCCACCGGCGCGAGTCACGTGACCGGCGGCAGTCCCTGTAATGGCTTCCTGCATCGGCTCCCTGCTCACCGTCTGAAAACATGGACAACTGTGTGTCAAAGAGAAACACGGCTACCCATAGATGCTACAGAGGCATTCTCAGACATCTCCGAAAAAAATATCAGGCAAATGTGAGAAGGAGAGCAAATCACTCGAAATAACGGAATATGTTGTTATACCAGTTACCAGACGACATACTATACCTCGTTCTCTCTTATTTGGACTGCAAGTCTTTGAGTCGGTTGTCCCAAGTTTGCAAGAAAATTCACACTTTTGCTAACCGTGACGCAGTCTGGAGGAGCATAGCTAGAGAATGCATCAACACGGGAATGAACAGACAAGGGACAGATATGTAAGATTTTTGTTGTTGTTGTAATTTAGCGTGAAATATTTGTATCCGAAGGCCTGCGTACGACATATTTTTTTACGTGCCTACGTTGAAGACGTACCGGGTTTAGCGTATTAAACGTAGGAAGTCCCTAACGACGCTATGTACCTCGCGATTCTTCAACAGTCGTACTGTGTTTCTACGTTAAAATAGTAAGACTTAATTCAACTAGAAACAATCTCACCAAATTATTAATATATTAAAATGCCAGATGTGTTGTATTACCAAATTATTACTGAAGTAGGCGAAAACACGGATATTCGATAATTTCTTTTTTGAAAATGATGTTGCATTCATGTATTTAAAAATATAATTTATTGCGATAGTCGAGAAATCCCAGCATTCTGTTAGACTGAACGTTTAATTTTACGGTCTTCTTCACAATCAGTGATCTTAACACTCACGTAGTATCTAGTAACACAGCAAGTTAGTAATATTTATGCAGTTAAAATGTTTGTGATAATGTTTGATGGCCAAGTATGATTGTACTAAACTGCTGCGTTGTTGTGTGTTTACGTATTTCAGTTGTATGCATTCTTCTTAATTTAGGCAGAACTGACTGGCTCGTTCTAAGCTTTAACCAGTGCAAACTAGCAACCTTTCTCAATCAGATATGTAGTACCACCATTTGAAATGTGTTCAATGAATCAGTTATTCACACCTGATTAATGAGTTTTTTAGAATTGATGCTGATCTGAGCATTGATGCTGATTGATGCAGCATTTGTAAGGTGGTGTCTGAGGTGTAACCGATCTATTCAGGTACACCCAGATCCCCTTAAAGGACCGGGTGAGGGTGTCACAGAACTGGAGGAGGGGACATCATCGGAAGGAGGTCCTGCTGAAGTGGAAGACAAAGTAAGCGAAGAGAAACTAGAGCTTCTTGTACTTTTGAATAATATCTGTACTGATGTTTGCCCTGAAGTCCAACATGATGTATGCAATATCCTATTTTGGTCACTCATTTACTGTGAGGCTCATCTTTCCAGAAGCTGAGCTAGATCGTTGGGGGGGGGGGGGTGTTGATCATTAACACCCAATTTGTGGACACTGAACCTTCTGGTGGTGGCTGGAAAGAACCTAGAATGTAACGTTAATGCCTTTTTAGAGTCCGAAACGTAATATTAACTTCCATAAAACTGATAAATAGGTCTGAGCTGGGGTGTTGGGACAGAGTGAGTTTGAAGCCCATGCAGTCAAGTGGGGGCTAAACGATGGAGCTGCTCTTTGTTTTCATAGATCCCAAGTTGTTGTCCTAAAAGTCACTGATATGTGTTTTTTAATGAAAAGCCAAGTAAACTAGAAATAACTTGATATTCAGAACCAGTAAACCAATTAACTTCTGTTTAACTTAATATGTGTGTGTGATTCCGAATGAGGCAATAGCAAACTAATATTTAAATCACTATAACTGAGAATTTTTACAAAGCACTTTGATTTATTTAGGTATCCCTGAAATGTTACCATGCTTGAAAAGCTGTCATTGTGATTTTTCAGTTGTTGTGTCATACAGGGGACCAAAGTTGAGGAGGAGCTTTGAAATCCATGCATGTGACCACTTTCCATTCTCTGTGTTCCTCCACAGTTTGTTGCCATGGATACAGCTGGACCGAGATGTCCTGTATCTGTCTCAGGCGGCAGACATCGGGGCATACCACCTCCAGATGGAGGGGGGGAGAATCCGCAGGCCTGCAGCTGTGTATTCAGGACACCGGGAGGATGTGTGTAGATTTGTTTTGACAGACACACACCTCATCAGCGCCGGAGGGTAAGGTTTGACGACGGCTGTCTTCTCAAGCGGTTTTAGATAGGAATTCCTTTATCGGAACCGTTTCTCCCTCAACCACGCTTTGAAAAATTCTCTTAATCCCCAGTTCAGCCGTAATGTTTAGGAAAAGTTGAGCATTAAAATCCTTTTTGGCATCACACTAGTGTAGGTGGGCGCCTCCAGAGCTCGGGGCCTCTTCTTGCTTTATGCTCTGGTCACCTTTCAGTCAGTGACTGACTTCCACCTGTAGTACAAGGTGGGGTGGTCTTTGAGGGCTGGGATTAACTGTGCCCTCCACTCCCCCACTCTGAAGGGACCTTTCAGAGACTCCCATAGAGGCAACATTCTCACTGCTGGTCGCCTGCCACATAAGAGCCATGGATAGTGGTTGTGGACATAGACTTGCAACTGAAAGTTTCCTTGAGACAACCTAACTTGTTCAGTCGAAGCAAAATCTATAGATTTCTGCTTCTGCCATCTTGCGTTGTATGTGTTACGTGGACACATGTACAGTTGACAGCGTCTGCCAGTGTGCAATGCCTGTCAAGCAATTGGGGATTAAAAGCCTTATTCATGGACCCAACAGCAACATCAGTCTGCTGGTCCTGGGATTCGAACCGGCAGCCATCACAGACACAATGTCAGTTTTGATTTAAAAAAAAAAAAAAAAAAAAAGTATCAGCTAAGCAATAATCCCAACAATATCTCATTCCTCAGAGATGGCAAGATTATTGCTCACCACCGGTGGAGTTGCCAGTGGGTCGAGTTCTGTGGCCACGGGCAGGAAGTGAACTGCGTCGACAGCAAGGGTGGGGTCATCGTCAGTGGCTCGAGAGACCGCTCAGCACGGGTATGTGGCGCTATGGGCCCCTGGGTTGTTGACAGGTACTCTGTCGCAGGCGGCTGGTTCATAAAAGCATAGAGCAGGTAGTATCTCCTCTGTTTTTAAGATTAAATTATGAAACAAGCAACTATGAATTAACTCAAAATTAAAATGTCATTGTCATTCAAAACCATTTTCTGTCATTTTTGGGGAAAAATTCACAAGTGTAATATTGTACAAACTATTTTCATCTTAGTCGCTTATTCTCCATGCACGTGTTTTCATTACATCAGCGTTTATGTGACTATGTTGAGAAGTTCATATCGCCTGTGTTCTTTCTAAGGTATGGACGCTGTCATCGGAGCAGCTTGGAGGATGTTTACACACGATCCCCATGCTGGACAGAGTGTGGTCCGTGGCCATTAGTCCATCCCAGAGGTAAGGGCGGGTTTTTGGGTCTCAGTCACTATCAAAGCCCTGCTCCTTTCCTAAACAGTAATAAGAAGGTTAATCAGTTAAACACTCGCTTTGGTGACTGGCCTTCTGGCGTATGTATGTTACGGGTCAGGGCAAGGCCTGAGGACAAGGTAAGCCCTACCCCCCCACCAGTGAACACTGGCCCCCAGTGGCTGACCTCCCTTGCAAAGGCACTCCAGTCCACCCTCCCTTGCCCTACAGAGTTCACAGCCTGCTGCGACGTAATGTCAAGTGGGTAATAAAATGGGGTTAATGGCAACCAGCTGTGGACATGGCAAGCTAATTCCTGCCTCCCTCTATGCGATTGCATCACGGCGCTTGCGTTCTCTGCGGGTGTCTCAGTCTGGAGACGCACGCATAAGCTACTGCTTCTGACTCTTGCCTGATTTCATGGGTAATTCAACGTTGGACAGAAGCTTCAGCGTAAACTGATATCTGGAGGATCAGAGATTTAGCATCTTGCTGCTGATCTATGTGGATCTCAGATCCACCACGTGGGTCGTGATTAAATGCTTGGAAAAGGCCACCGCCCTCCAGGTGAAGCCATAGGCTGAGCGTGAACCGCGTCGGGCCACTTAAACGGGAACCAGTGATCAGGATTGGGGGGGGTGGGGGGGCAGCGTGAAGTGGGACCTTTTCAGACGGAGTCTCTAGTTTACTGCCCCTGATTGGCTTTGAAGTCCTGCAGCACCTCTGAAGTGCAGATGGAAGAGAGGTTGGTCCGCTCACGGGCGCTGAGGAAGATTCCCGTCCTGCGGGTTTGTGACATAAAACATGCAGATTAACTGTGATTTATAGCATGACGCACACCGTTTTAACCTTTTCATAGGGCTGTAAAAAGGAAAAAAAAAAGAAAACACTCTTGTAAATCCTCAATTGACCATGAATTCCGTGGGGTCAAGCAAATCTTTCTTCCCTCTCTGTTTGTCTCACTTAACCTCCGAGTATGAACTGCCACCCTGAAGCCGCAAAGAGAGGCGAGTCATCTGTGGTGCCGCTAACACCTCAGGCTCAGTAACTAAACGAGGCCGTGTGTGTGTGTGAGTGTGTGTGAGAGAGAGAGAGAGGGAGGGAGAGGGGACATTAGATATCACTAATGAGGAATAAACCTGCTGCAGTGTTACCTGACTGCAGCGTCTCCTCACCTCTGCTTGCCCCATTGCTCTTTTTTGTTTTGGTTCTGCACAGCAGCTTCGTGCTTTTCCAGCAGGTGTACATCTGCCGATCGGAAGTGTGGCCGGATATCACGGAAAAGCCAGCTTGCACTTGCCGGCACTTTGACTGCTGACCTGTGTCCTTGCTCACCGGGAACAAGCTCACACGAGGCTCCGTCCACACGGTGCCCCCCTGCACACACATGCTCTGCTCCTCTGCGTAACCTGCGTTGATTGCAGATTTGACACACATCCGGTTACCTGGCGAACTGGTACCCCTGGGGGTTCTTTGTGTATTTCTGCTCCGGCCGCAACCCGAGCATCGGCACCAGCTGGCTGGCCAGTCCCGAACCGGCAGCCCCTCGCGGCCTCTTCAGCCAGGAGTTTTGCATTCGGATTCGAGAGTGATTATCCATGTCATTAATTCTCCAATTTGATGGCTGAAATAGCAGGGCGGGCGCAGCCCCACGAAAGCACGCAGCTGTGGATGAGGCAAGAGGTTAATTAAAATTCCCAGAAACAGAGGTGTCGGCTAACCTGGAAACCCACCGTGCTCAAACAAATCACTCCCCTCTTTGGGGGGAGGGGGGACAAGCTGCAGTCAGACCCCCCTCCCCACCACCACCTCGGCTGGTTTTGGGGCAGCTCACCGTCCCGTGCGTTTTCTGGGTCTGCAATTTGGCCGTTTCAGTCAGCAGTTACACATCCATACCAGAGGGGGGCCTCGCCCTTGGCTCACCCGAACGACTGAGATTCGATTAAGGGTAACCGTATCTGCTGGTTCGGTTCATAAGTGGCGCTGGGCGTTATCGGGAAATCCTGCCGCCGGGTGAATCCCTCTGCTGTCCCCCCCCCGGAAATGATATTGAGCAGCGGACACCCGACATTGTGTTTCTTACACCTTGATAACTGAAGTTCATACATACACTGCAGATCGAAATGTGCATTTGTGAATTAACTGGAATAGGAATCATTTTCCTATTATGATTATATATTATTACTTTAACTGGTGTTTTTTTAAGGTTTCATGTGATATCTTTACCTGTACATTTACAAAGATGGTGTTCCTTATATGTCTCATTTGTTTTTTTATTTGATTAAGTCTTTTTTATCAAGGCATCAGAAACACTTAGTTACTCTGGAGAAGACAGTCGATTTTTAGGTTGCGCCTGTACGGGTTCGAATATTTTGCCGAATAGTAGGTGGACCTACATCTCAGATGGGGGTGTC
>JAODKE010000068.1:8349939-8399807 GCA_026779605.1 Mormyrus hasselquistii
GGGGTGTGTTGGGGGGGGTGGGATGGGGTTGGGGGGCGCAGCTGGGAGTGGCCGGGTTGTGGGGAGTGAGAGGTGCCCCCCCCCCCCCCCCAGGTGTGTGGAGGGGGGCTTCACTGGTATCCAGGCTGAAAGAAAGGGCCGGGTGTAAGGAGATCCAGCTTGCTGGTCTCCTCTGGGGAGCCGCATCCCAGGATCCATTAGGGGGCACATTGTTTGTAGATGAATGACCTGGGACCCCGCGGCGCAGGTGCCCAAGCCGGCCCCTTGCTCCGCACGCTCGCCTTTCACCCCTCACTCCGCCAGCCTCTTCTCGGATTCGCATGCAGGCCTCCACGCTCGGCCGCCCAGGCCTGGCCCAGACCGCACCGCCGAGGGCCCCGAGATCCTACAACGTTATCGAGTTCCGAGGCCATGACAGGAACTCCCCATCGCGTCACATCTCCCATCTCCGTGCGGCATATAAATCCAGCAAAATGGCAGGGGGCACGTTTCATCTCGCTCCCGGGCTGCGCTGGCTCATCTGAGCGAGGGCCCCACCTGCGTTCCGAGTCCTCCCCCCCCACCCCTCACCTCTGACATATCACTCCATAAGAGGGGAGGCTCTTGCTTATAACCCCCAAAACTATGTCTGAGTGTGGGCCCGTTACCCATAATCCTTCAGTGTCAGCACCGCTCTCCTGACAGTTCAGATGAACTACAGATCCATCATTTGGTGTGGATTGTTCAGTCCTTTCCTTTAAAAATGGCTTCATCCTGATAGCTTTTAATCAGCTTAACTGTCTGAGGTGCTGACCTTTGCCTCTGATCTGGCCTGCAGGGTTAGTTTACAGAAGACGCATTTTATTCAATTATTATTTATTTATTCAAATCTGCATCTGTATTTATATTTGAGTGAAAAAAAAAATGTTAAGTATTTTTTATTCTTCTTGAGCTAATTGTCACAAAAAGCTTGAAAACATGGCTAGAAAGTGCTAGAACAGTCCCTTTTACATGGTCTGGGGGGAGTGTAATCTGAACACACGAAAGTGCTGTCTTTGTGTTTCCAGCATGCAAGTCCAACTGCCTTGACGGAGCGGGAAAGTATGTAAAATGTCCCTTGGAGTGTCCTGGCCTCCGTTCACCATTCCGGAAGCCTCTGTGGATACCTTAATGTCACCCCCCCTTCCTTGGCTTCACACATAGCATTTTAAACTCAGAGGCCCGGAAAGGGGAGCTTAATTATATGTATAGTTAGGCCTCCCCTGCTGTAGAGTGTGTGGAGGTAACTGTGTTCAGTCACCGAAAGTCCAGCCTCGCATGTGACTGACAGGAATTAATGGCTTTGGAAAGTCTAACACAGGCTCCTTATTGGAATTCAATCTAAGCATGTAGGTGGACAGATATCGATCGCAACATATTACATCATCTGGATTTATCTGGCATCCAGAGTTTTCCAGAGTTAAGGTAGCAAAATGACCTATAATCCACGGATAGGGAGCTCGGTGCTGGTTGGTGGACTTGGACCAGGTGAATGACTATATTTGCTGACTGTGTTTGACTGACTCGACTTTCTAGAGTGGAAAAACTTTATTTCGCACGTTTACAGTTTGTCATTAAACAGGACAGGAGTATCGATATAAATATGAAAAGCGCTGAATGAAACCTGATGTTTTGATAGAGAGGATGACTTGAAAATAGTTTTAGGATCCCAGATTTCCTGTTACTGGTCTAGTAGGAATGATAATATTTGCAGCAGTGTGGAAACACGTGGCCTACTGCCATGAGCACTTGCGTATTTTACACCTCACCGCAGCGCCCCGCTCCCTCTGTAACCAGCATGCACTAATCACACCAGCAGTAGAGCCTCACCTACGTCTCCCCAAACTAGCTTCTGCTCTAAGACTCCCTTGTAGCCCCTCAGCAGATGAACTGAGCGCTTAAATCTGTCGCCCTCTCATTTTCCCTCATTTTTTTTATTGGCCTTCGGACAGCCGTTGGCATAGACGTTTGATTTCGGTTCCTTGCTGTGCTGTTTATTGTCCCATCGTAGAATCTTTAAGGAGAATGTCATGCATCAGTGTCTACATCAAGATACAGCTGTGGGCAGTATAGGCAGATGTGGCGACTGTGAATGGTGGATGTTTGAGAGACACATGAGGAGGGGGAGCGGCTTATCTGCTTGATGAGTGATTCCAAGCTACATGCCCCTTTTCACCTGTAGTGGGACAACAGGCAGTGCTAACTAATAGGGTGTTTTGTAGCTCTGCAGGTTACGACTCTGTGCTCATGATCGGAAGCCTGCTGGTTCAAATCCCACGGCGGGCAGAGTGGTGTCCCAATTGGGCTTTTGAGCAAGACCCTTAACCCCAGTCGGTCCAGGGAATGGCTGATTCTGCTCTCTGATCCATACTTTTACGTTCTGTTGTACAAAGGCATCTGCTAAAATAAGTAAATGTACCATGTGCCAGTGGGTGCTGTATCTATACTTTTCCACTGCCACCAAGAACTGAGCCAAACCCGAGATGCCAGTGATCTGTGTTGATATGCTTGGATGATCTGAAGGGAGAAGGCACATTTTACATATTCATTATTAGTAGTATTGCACATTGCGATGTATTGATGCATTCCCAATAACTCAGTACTTGAAAATTTCTGACCCCTGTTTAAAAAAATATACTACAGAACAGAACTGTTGCTCTCCAAGCCCGGCAACGCCTTTACAGAGCCGACCGTACCGCAGTGGAAAACCAATGCAAGCTGGAACCGTACCTGTAGCTCATCTCTGTTCGTGGTTCGGCTCAGTTGCCTTAATCCCAGTCTCACGACCACGCTTGTTATGCCTGAGGCCGTGAACAGCAGTAGGTCATCGGGGAGCAGATGGGATGAATGCCGTGCATGCCGAGGCCTCGGAGTGCGCCCCCCAGTGACAAGCATGCCTAACACCAGGCGCTGAGAAGGAATGGGGCAGCGATCCGTTGGTATGGAGGAGTAGCCCCCCTAGGAGAGGTGAGAAAGGGGACTTTTTTTTTCTGGTTTTGTTTTGTCTAGAACTCATCAAGCAAAACTACAAAGTTGTCGTAGGACAGGGCCTCTTTAAATTTGCAAAAAGAGAGAGAAAATGACAGTCGGATAAACTACCCGAAACGGTTCTTTCTCACAGTGGAGGAGCCGTCACCTCTGACCTCTGTATAAGAGTACAGGGAACCCACCGCTGCCCCCACTGGCCATTGCTCCGCCCCATTCAAGCAAAGCAAAACCAAACCTTGCATCTTTCTTTAGTCTTTGGTCTGCCCCAGGCCTGGCCAAGCAGGGCTGTGTCTTAGGAGTCAAGAATTCAATTAGTTAGAAAAAGAGGAAAGAAAGAGTCTGCGACAATAAAGCGATAAGGGATGGGGGCGAGTGTTCCCACACGTTAAATACAGGGCGCTTGTCGCTGAAAGCCCAGCGAGGGGCCAGGTCTCTGCTGGCGGGAGGCGTCCCCAGTAATTGCAGCAGACCTGCCCATTCCCGACAGCCCCCCCCCAGCCCCCAGCCATTAGAGGCATATGCCCCAAGTAGGGGCTGCCTACTGAACGCTACAATCCAAATGGTCACCAGGAATGTATGCCCTTTCTGTCCCCCTTCTTTTTTTTTCCCCTGATTTTTGACCCTAATTTTGCACACTAGGAGTGCATGCTAGTGCAGGCTAGTGCACCCTCAGCTAGCTAGCTAAATTTCAAGATATTCGGGACACTTATAGATCCACTCAAGAACCACTTAACATGCCATTTAGATGTTCTTTTTAAATGTCTCTTCAGTAGAAGTATGTTTGAGTAGCCTAGAGAGGTCTTTATGTCTGCAAGAAGGAGACCGGCAAATTGTATTGTAGGGGACCCCAAAATCGAGAGGCTGTGCTTAGTAGAATTCCAAAAATACTGTGCTAAAAGTAAACCTTTAGTTTTGGAGTCATTGTCAAGTTCTGTTTTGTTGACCATATGTCCATCAGTATTATTAAGAAGCTAACACAATGTGGTTAAACCGACACTTCTTCACGTGGACATGTTTCCACCATCTTGCCCTCACTTCAAATGTGGGCCACGGACCAGGTTGTGATGAATCCCGCTTCTTGTATCTTTGGACAGGCTAACCTCCATTCAGTTTAATCACGGTCTTGGTCTGCACCATCTGTATCCTTCAAGGGAGTACAGATATGCTGTTGGGGTTCAGTAGACTTTCAGGACCATGATGACAGACAGGCTTACTTGTTGGAGCTATGTGAATGTTCTAGGTTGCAGCAGAGAACCTGAGCCTATGTCGGTCTTGGAGCTAAGATGGACCGTCTTGATTTCTTTGGAACACCTTCTCGGTTGTTGCCTTTGAATCTTTGGTTATTTTTCCAGGTTATGGCAGAGAACTTGGTCCATAGAGAACTGAAATAGGGCATTGCACATGCCATATGCCGTAGGACAGCTTCTCCTTTATTCTATACCTGTGTTCTGTTGTATACTGTTGTGTTCTGTACATGCTGCTTGGTGGAGAAGGTGCCTCAGGATGGGATTAACCTCACTGGGAAGACTTTTCTGCGCCACAGCTCCTACTGGATCAGCTACCCATTATGCAGGTGTCTTTAGGTCTCCTCCTACAGATCAGAGCCCAGTGGCTCGTTATTCCTTTTCAGGAGTGATATTCAAAGTTCCGGCAATTAATGCCTAGATCAGGGAGATTAATTATAGCCTTCATGGGTGTTTGTATTGTTTTATTAGATTTTTATAATCGGTCTAAATTTTAATTCATCCGGATTAATCGACTTAAAAACTGAGTCAAGATGACCTGTGTGTGTGCTACTTCTGGAACATTCATTTTAATGTGTCATAGAGAACACTTTCTGATTTGATGTTTCTTGCTTCCTGAATAGTCAAAGATGTTGAATTTGACACATCCCCATGTTCTCTGGTGAGGGATTGATAGAGATTAACCGTTATGTGGGATTAGAGCTGCAGAAAGCTTCTCATTGGCCCCCGGTGATGACATCAGCAGAGTGTGTCTTTAAATAGGGGATCTTGGGCATTTCTCAGTACTAAGAACGCAAGGATTGTACTTGTGGTCTTGGCAAGACCGATTTTGCTAATTTGCCTCCCAAGAATGAACTTGGGGCACAATGAATCATGGGATTGGTCTCATTTGGTGAGGATGCTGATGTAACCTTGATGTTTGGGAAGGAGCAAGACCAGCATCCGGGGATCTCTTACCATCCTCTGTACTTTTGTTCTTAGTATTGGAACAGGCAATGGAAGATGATGTAATATGGGTACACGAGAACACAAGTACGGTCAAGTATGCATATCGAGAAAGCAGGCATGCATCATACAACGTGGAGCAGACCATGAAATGAAGCATAGCTGCCCTTTTTGTTAAGATAATCCAAAAGCGGATAATGTCACCTGGTATCAGTGCAGGTGCTTCTCGGGTCAAACAGCATGTCTGTGCATTTAATAGTAAGTTTAATTGTATTGTTTTACATTGTTGTCTCATATCTCTGGGACCAGGGTTTAAGTCCCTGCCGTGAATCTACATGTGTAGAGTTTGCATGTTCTCCCAAAGTCATCATAGAGTTTCCTCCAGGTTCTCTGGGTTTCCCAAATGCATGTTAAGTGGAATTAGGGTTGCCAAATTGTCTGTGTTATTCCCTGCCTTGCGCCCATAGGTTCCGCGGCCCTGCACAGGGCAAGTGGGTTTAGAAAATGGATGGATGTAATTGGCCAATGAGTAAATGCAGTACATTAGTAAGGGCTAAGGTGAGACAGCCCGGCACCACTGTCTCGCTTCCAGCTCGTGTCCCGAGAGTGGAGGTCAGGGACCAGCTGCATTTGATGACGGCACATCGCCTTCATTTGCCCCACGGCAATTAAAATGGCGGCACGGCCCCCAGAGCTGAATCCGTTTGATGGGCCGCCACTCACCGAGTGGACAGCTGTCATGGCTGCTTTGCCAAACCGCGTGTGCCCTCCCGCCTCCCCGTGTTCGAGTATATTCCTCCTCCATCGCTAATACTTACTGATTGGCCGTTTTCTCAGTGGCCCCACCCCCTTTTATGCTTCTATCTATACCGTAGCATTAGCCATTGGCCCAGGGCACTATTACTAAAAGAGGAATGATTCCAGTGAATTTGCGTCCCACTTTGCCTGAGGCCACGCCCCCATTGAGGTGACACTGTGTTCAAGCCTGTGAGAGACTAAACCCATTTAGGTTTGGGTCTGGGTGAGGCCTTGCCGTATGGGATAGACATCCTGATCACTTGCTTCCTCTGGGTGGCCAGATGGCCCTGGAGCAACCTACTTTGTCACATTGACTTCTTTAAAATGTGATTGGTCTTTGTGGTCTCATTGGCTGCGTTAATCAGGACCCAATGCTAGCCCCCGCGGTTTAATCACAGGCAGCGATTGGGAATGAAGTACCCAGTCTTATTACTTTAGATCTGAGCACTGAGCTTATAGAGTTCTCCTGTTCTCCTCCTGCAGCTCCTTCGTGACAGGGACGGCGTGCTGCGAGAACTCCACTCCTCTGCGCATCTGGGACACAGAGAGGTAACCGCACATGTGTAACGCAGGAGAAGCGACCAACCCCTATCGAGTGTGTGTGAACACGAAGCCCCAGGTGACCCTGAAAGGTCACCCAGTCAGAGCTGATTTAGGTGCAGCTCAAGCCAATCCTGTTCATGCAGTTGTTTATAGTGCTGATGAAAACAAATTTTGGAAGGCGTTGACCTTCAAGCGGCCCTTAAAAACTTAATTCTGGTGAGTCTGGTGGTACAGAAGAACAGGTGCTTCAAGGAGAAAGAGCAACACCAGAGAGCTCAAAAGTATCCCTATTAAAAAGTTTGACCTCAGTTGTATCAGTAGATTTGGGAAAGATCTACTGTCCAGATGCTGAGGGCAACTGGAGAATATCTGTTGTCTATAAATTCATTTCCCGGAGATGGAACCTAAGCAGTACAATACAATGGAATGATTGCATCTGGAATGTGGAACTGTAAGAGATCTGGGTTACATTCGCCTGTATGTGTCGGACTTTGTGAATGGCCCATTAGCCACCAACGACGGCCGCCGTCACAAAGACGCAGGCTCGCTTCCTTTTTGTTGGCGGAATTGATTAGACTGGTGGAAAGTAGGGAACTTTTCGGACGAGAGTTGTCAATCCCGTACCTTTTCAGGTCTTAAGGGCGGACTTTGTTTGCGCAGTTCAAAGCGGGCCGGAGCATTCCTGGTATGAAAGCCGGGCTTAAAACCTGATACAGCCTCACAGCCCCACGGAATTCCCAAGGTCTGCCCGCTGAATTAAACCTTTAGCACATTGTATGGCAGAAATGAAGGGGTTTCCGGCACAAAACGGCAGGGAAACGTGAGATGGCCGAGGGAGGGGCCTTTGAGCGCCTTTCTGTGGGAGTCATATTTTGAGCGGGATTAGAGCAGAGGAACAGGGGGGATTCAGTTTGATCTCTCAAGCGCAGATTGTGAGTGACAGGCTGATGGACAGGAGCCGCGGGGCCCCACCCACTGCTACACAGGTACTTACAGTTAAATGGGCTTCCAGGGCTCTGCCTTTCTGGGTGGGTGGGTCTCTTGGAGCTTGGGGGGGGTCCAATTAAGGTTGATGTGGAAATATTAGCCAGTGCAGGATGAGGTACCTGAAACGGAAAAACGTGGTCGACCAGGTTAAAATGGATGATCGATTTATATAACAATTTCTATCTGCTCTATCTGCTCAAATCGTATCCATATTCCTGTCTGCGGTTGGAATGAACTGTTATTAAGTTTGTCCAATTTGAAAACCTACAGTTTATGGTGATAAGTCGGTAGAAGGTACCGGATGTTGGACTGCCTTATTAGGTTAGTGGCAGGGGTGGTAATGCTGTTACTGAGTAACGCGGTTGCCGGGTAATGGCATTGCTGAGGCTCCCAGGGCAGGCGGTGACACGGACCCCTCCCTGCTGTGCGCCGTCGCAGAGGTGAAATGCACCCACACGCAGTAGCTATCCGGCTCTGAATCTACTGGGTGCTTCTTTGTGGGGGCTTCCGGGCTGCATGGGGGCGAGCTGTTTTTCCCCGCACCTGTGGCCCGCGATCGTGCTTCCGTGCCGTCCTCCGCCCGCACGGGTTTACCACGACTGGCAGAGGCGATGGCTTCTGCACCGGCGAAGTCGGTGGTAGGTGGGGTGATTCCGCTAAAAATAATCCCTGTTTGGGTTATGCTTTATCCACAGTCACTGGGAGCTATTAGCGGTAAGCTCTGTTATACCGCACTACCCTGCCCCTGTGCTGAGGCCTGCTCACCTTACCAACACCGGAAGGGCAACGCTGTCCCACGCTCCTGTCTGATATAGAAACTCGGCTATAGGAACCTTCCCAATTTCCAAAACACTCAGTCCACGAGATTCGTTTTTGAGCAAATCTCTACTTCTGCTTGGAGTTGGCTCTGGTTCCCGATGCTGTAAGGTATGATGTGTAGGCCGTTGGCAGTCTCATCTCAAGAACGAAAAATGGGTGGAGTACGTTCTGAAAATTTTCTCTTGAACTCTACCCCCTCCCCATCCCAACAAGGACAGTGAAAAATAAACCATTAGGTGACTGGAGAGACTGGCATCCAGGACGGGGATGAGGACAGCATGGCATTAGGCGTGCATAGAGCGATAATCGGAGGGAACAGAGGGACTGATCGCGGGATATCCTTGCGGTAGCGGCGCACCCCCGGGTGGGGGCGAGGCAGACCTCCAGGTTTTACATCCTGTGCCACACGGACGCGTACATCGCGGTCTGTAGTTCCGGTCTGTATTTATTCGGTGCTGTTTTGAGATGCTTCAGCCCAGCACCGTTGCTGGTCTCCTTGTTGTGCTGCTCTTTTCAGTTCAAAACAGACATGGGGATGAAAACATCCTTATCTCCTCCCCGTTTATACCGATGGGACCCTGCCGCCCCCATGCCACAACAGCCGGGCGGTGCAGCGCGGCCGTGTGCATGGGGGGCTGCCTTTCATCCCGACCAGCAGGCCATAACATGCAACTGTATGTAACGGGGAGGGGGGGGAGGCGTGACACGGGCATTGATAGAAATCATCCTGAAAAACCACAACAGAGGGAAAAGCCTGTGAAACATAACAGAAGATGCATTAGAAGGTCCCTGAGCAGCGCCTTTCACAAAGGCGTCACATGAAGGCGTATTCTCCGCTTCGGGGAGACGGGGCAGCACTCCATACACTTTTAATGTCTGATGGGCCCAAAAGTTCAGTTATGCAAACATCACAGGGCATGTTTGCAGCCTGTGTCTGACCTCTGACCCTTCACACTGGATAAAATAGGATAAGGGAAATCCCACTTTTATCGAATTTATTGCACGAAAATACTCAGACAGGAGTGTTAAATACTGTACTGAAAGTGAAAAACATTTACCCATCGTGAAGTCAGCGAATCGTAACCCAGGGAGCGTCCGTACAATCTTTAACATGTTGAGTGGATTTATCTTGACATTTTTATCCTTATAACCTGCCCCCCCACACACACAAAAACAAAAAACAGTGACTTCTGTGGTGCAGAAAGTTGGGAGCGATTCCCTCCCCCCCGCCCCCCCATTGTTGTGTCGGGTTCTTAATTTAAAACGGCCCCCGTTCTCTTTTCTGCCCTGACCCTGTTTTGTCTGTGCTGCTCATTGTGGATGGCCCATGATCCTGGGCACACAAAGATCCCACACAAGGGGTCCGGCACAAAGACCCCCGACTCTTTACGAGGCCTTTGCTCATGGATAGAAGTGGGGAAAAAAGAAGAAGAAGAAGGAAAAAAAAACCCATCAAAGAATCTTACAATCGCTACCAAATTCCTGAGATTCTTCACTGAAAAAGAGGGTTAAATGTCTGAATTTGGGGGTTGCTGTGTTATACAAATTGCAATCTCATTGTTTTTGAGAGAACGCGTGCGGCATGCAGGGGCCCCCATGGGGCCCCCGGGCTGAGAGCCTGTGTTGCGCCGACCCACCGCTAAATTGGGGGACGAGCTGAGGGCAGCGTGCCATTTATGTTTGTTTTAGGCCCTGAAAAACTCAGCGGGACTCTTTATGTACCTGTCCCAAGGCCTTTTACAAAAAAGACTGTTTCCCATAGCTGGCACATACCAGTTTATACTCTGGACTTAACCTTACAAGAGCTCAGACAAAAAATGACCTTTCCTACCATAGTTCCTTCAGACGAGGAGAAAACCCATAGTGTCTCCTTTTTAAAAATGCATCAATTCAGTAATAGAGGCTTTTCAGAAAACGCGTGTGTGGCCCAAACGTGTAATAATGTGGGAGTCGTCTGCAACTGCAGCTAGCAGGCTCTGATGGTCAGACACAACCCCCCCCCCACCCCCCCGGCCCACTCCATGGATCCTCCTCTGTCTGTAAACTGATAAGGATGCAGTTACTAGTTATTTTGTGACAGTGCAATGATGTGGGCAAGAGAAGAGAAACTTATGTCGCTTATAGGTTTTTGTCTGGTGGCTGAACAGCATTGCAGCCTGTCCAGTGCTCTGTACTGATTGTTTTTTTTACTGAAGAAATTGATACATATAGGTGAATAGTTTTGTGCGTTTTTAATGTGGAATGGTTTATATTATTTAAGTCTCTCTCGTTAAAATGTAAGAATACTTGTCATTTTGAATGGAATACTTTAAAAAGGCAGCTGTAAGGAGGGAACTGGATGGATGGGTGGATGGATGGAGAGAGCAGTAGGCCTGTCTCTGAAGCTTGCTATTTCTGTACCCCCCCCCCCCCCCCCTCATTGATGGTGGTTGGGGAGCGTTTACTACCAGCATTGTTGGAGTCCAAACCAGTGTCTCACTCTGTGTTTCCCCACAAGCCTGGAAGTCCAGCTGCTCCTTGCTTCAGCTGGAGTAGCTTGAGAACTTTTCTCCTCAATACCCTACAAGCCTTCGCATCTCCAGGTCCCTTTCTTCCCACAGCAGAGTGCAGTGTCTCTGTAGGGGGCGACGATGGGCTACTTCCCATCGATGAGCCATGAGAAAGCCCTGGCCCAACAAGTCTACCACTCCACCCCCAGCTGGTAACAGTAGAGCAAGGGATTACTCGTCCTGCCTCCGTATGGGGGCACACCGGAGTGGCTGGCATCATGAGGGGGGGGGGCGGGCGGTTACCGGGGGCAACGGGCCCTCCTCAATGGTTGCCAGGGACCAGGTATCAGGGTCCCTGCGAGTTGCCGTCACGGAGGGAGTGAATTGGTGACAAAGAAATAGTTATTCTAGATAAGCTGCTGCTTTGGAGTGTGGGGCGGGGTGGCTGTGATCACAAGAGCGTGCTGTGGACGCCCTCATCTGGGACACGCCGCCGCCCCTAATCTGCCGTCCCAGGCATATTCAGGACTCTCCTCCCCCCCAACATCTCCTGGCAGTGGATTTCTCCATTGTGTGGCCCCTAGTCATGGTCAGAGAACTGCAGAGGGGTGGGGGGTGGTAATGACGGATTAGGTCAGCAAATGAAGGCGTTTGGCTTAGCGCGAAGCCTCGCCGACAGGATCGCCGTGCGTTTAGTGGAGACGCGGAACTCAAGAGACAGGAGCATGAGGGAGGGGCATGCCTCACCCAGCAGGTAGGAGGCGCCAGACCTCACAGTAGGCATGTGGTGCAGCATGGGGGGGATTACGACAGCGTCACAGTATGTGTGCGATGTGGTGGAGGCCAGTGGGTGGTGTAGACTGAGCCTGGCACGTCCAAAGCCAACTAAGCACACTGCCCATTTTTTCCTGCCCATGTCCCATAAATACTAAGTGACAGGAAGGCGCTTCAGAAACCTTCACAAAGGGAATCTGGGTTGGATTAGGATTAACTTTGACCTTTTTGTCCCCTCCCCTCACAGGGGTCAGCTGGTAACGTGTCTGGGAGGGCAGTTTCGGCATGGAGCGGGTGTGCTGGACGTGGCGTTCGAGTCACCCGCCCTGCTCCTCAGTTGTGGCCATGACACCTACATTCGCTACTGGGACCTGAGGACCAGCACCAGGTGGGTTTGGGGGTAACGCCCAACACGGAGGCCCACAACCTTCACATCTCTTCAGTCAGTCCGAGCCCAAAATTTCAGTTATGCACACATCACGCTTGTAGGCGGGACAGCCGTCAGGTTGGTCAAGTGGCACAAATGAGAGCTGATTGGATGAGGACCTCAGGGAAATCTGTGTTTGGGGGGGAGGTAAATGGGCTCCCTCTTTAGGTATCAATAATGCATTGCATAGTCTGGCAGTGTAGGGTCACAACTCATTTGGCGAAGCCTGCTCCCGAGGTTCTGAAGCATGTAGAACTTATCTGTCAGGAAGTCTATTTTCAATACCTGTGTCTGCCCCATAGCCTGATGCAGTGAGTTACAAGCACGGATTAAGAATGACTGGACTTCTGAAAGTGTTTTCAGAAAATTTGGGAGATTATTATTATTAATAATGATAATGATGATAATAATAATAATAATAATAATAATAATAATAGTAATAGTAATAATACTAATGGACAAATTGGAAGCAGTTCCTACTGAATTTGGCTCCTGCAGTCTCCTTTCAGCAATCACCTCATGTTTTAAATTAAATTTATTTCATTTGTTCTGCTGATTGTTTTTGGCTGCCATTGAATGTTACAGTGAGCAGGAGGCAGTTACCGAGCCTTATTACAGTATAATGATATAGTATTACTTTGTTTAATGTAGTCCATTAATATCTTCATCTTTGTACCACTTCCCCTGATGAAGGTGATGGTGGCATTATGGCAAGCTGGTCAGAGCAGCCCTATAATTCCAAGTCCACAGACTCCACAAGTTCTGGCCACAAGTCAGCTGCCTTGCTCTTATTCTTTGATCCAACTCATCTCAAACCAGCTCTATAGGGTTTATATGGGGGGGACTGTGGGGGCCAAGTCGTCTGTCACTGAACTCCATCTCTTTCCTTGTTCACAAAATAATACAGTACTTACTTAACCTCGAGGTGCGCTTAGGGTCGTTATCTTGTTGAAAAACAAATTACTTTCAGTAGGTGCGTCCAGACACTTTCGTAAATTATTCCTGTTGATGCCAATATGAAATATATGCCGTGCCATCAAAAATGTAATATGGCTTACAGGTGTAGTGAGGGAAAACATTTGAGTGAAATACGAGTCTTATCATTAAAATATTTAATGGAAATAAAGTGTTTCACGCAAAGGCTAAGCAGAGCAGGTGATGAACACGGTGGAGCACAAAGCAGTAAATTGCCAGTCGGAAGTGAGAGCCCGCATGAGGCGGCAAGTTAGGCTTCGGGCGAGTTAGCTGCTGTTTGCGTGAGATCATTCCGCGGAGCGTGGGCCCTGTACAGGTGTTACCGCTTCCCGCAGTCTACAGGGCGGCTCGGTGCTTTCATTGAGCTGCCGCGGCGGTGTCGCGACCTCAGACAGTGATCCCGCATTGGGGAGACGTCTAAAAGCTCGAGTGGCCACAGGTCTGACGGGCCTCTGTGGAGGGGAGCCCTGAGGAGGGAGCTGTTTTGAAACGGCTGTTTGAGAATGAGGCGAGCGAGTGTGCCCCCCCCCCCCCCAGAGAGCTGCTGTCAAGATGACTCCCAAGGTGCCTATAGCCTGCCCACCCCCTGTTTGCTGCCTTCTGTCTACCAAGCATCTAAAGTCCCCCATCACATGATTATTAATCATAACCCTGATCACCAATGAGCCAAAACATTATGACCCCCCATGTGAAACAGATAATGTTGATTATCTTGTTGAAACGGATATATGTGAAGGTCTGACCATATATTACATGGTTAGCTTTTGTTCACGTCTTGCATTGACAAGTCTTAGCTGCCCAGTACCTAGCTGGTAGTTTATGGATGTAGAATGTTGACTTACCATTTTTATGAGATCTCAATCTTATTTGCTTCATGTGGTCATAATGTTTTTCCTCGTGGCTTTATTGTCTAGTTAATGTGTTTGTCAGTTAGTATATCATTTAGTAAAAGCATAAATGCAACAGCATAGGGCTTAAGGAGACAATATTTCATCCCACATGTATACATGTATATTGACAAGCCAAGATTAAAGATCTCTTCAGTTTTGAATCTTTGACAGAGAAGTCCTTGTCCACTAACAGGATAGGGTTGCACTGTCCCCAGACCCAAGGGGCTGTGTCTCTCACAGATCCGAATGCTGTCATCAGATAGCTAAAGAGCAGGCGTTAGGTTGACCAAGGTCGCCATCAAAGATTGAAGTATCACCAGCTACAACAAAACCTTTACAGTCGTTCATTCAAAAAAAGCGAAGCATGATAGGTAAAACTAGTTCAGTCTGAGTGTTTACATGCTGTGAACTAAATGTTAAGGTATTTCAGGTTTAAAAGAGTAAAGAGATTTTAATTTGTGTAGCAGCACTGCTAGGTTCTGTTTGGGGTATAAATCTGTCATAGCATACTTGTGCTAGTCCATGCAAATTTGTGCTGATAATGTTATAAAATGATCTGTGACTAATTATCTGTGATTTGGCATTTTTCCTCACCTTGTTTTTCCGTACGTTTTCCTTACCGGGAATCGTGTCATGCAATGGGAGTAGCCTCATCATTCAGCGCTATTTCCTTAATAGGAATTGTCATGCAGTAGGAGGAGCCTCATTGTTCTGTGCTATTTCCTTAACAGGAATTGTGTCATGCAGTGGGAGGAGCCTCATGATTGCACTCTGTACTGCATCCAAAGTGATGGAAATCACATGATCGCCAGTGGCTCCTCCTACTACGGCGTTGTGCGTCTGTGGGACAAACGCCACACCCGATGCTTGCAGGTGAGGCACTTACTGTCGTCGATGATGCCCACGGCTTTGAGCATGAAGCAGGCACGTGTGCGTTTGCTGGAGACCATGCTGGCCTTAACTCCACCTGTCTTCTGGTTTTTCTCCACCCTTGGGCCTGGTTATTGCAGTCATTCCAGCTGTCGCCATCCACCAGCAGCCCTGTGTACTGCCTACGCTTCAACACATCTCACCTGTACACTGCCCTGGCCACCGCACTCTTTGCTCTGGACTTCCGGGGTCACGTGACCAAGGTCAGGAGATGAGAGAGATCATGAGCCACCAGCAGGAGCCTCCTCACATCAGCCTTGGACCCAAGTGTTCCTTTTTATGCTATGTGGAGCCCTTTGGAGGTTGGGGAATCTTGTTTTTCTGTGTGATTGCATGTTCTATCGAGCTCTGGATTAGATGATTGGACATCGCCTCCCAGAACTTGCAGACCATACAAACCAGGCAGCGAGAGCTTCTACTTCTCCAAAGGGGTCCAGTGCACTGAATCTTTCCCTTTGTGACCCATTGCTTGTCAAGGGATGGATGCTTCCGTTCCACTAACCCAAATGTATAGGGCAAGCGCATCTCCTTGTTCCCCACTGACAGAGCATCAATACCTACATGTCAAGCCCTATGATGACTGATGGATTTCCCTTAATTATTTAGGGGCAGTTAGCCATTTCTAGGTTAGATGAAGCGTCCGGGCTGTTTTTGCCTCTAAAGAATACTGCTGTGGTTACAATTTAGTCATACATCACGGACATATGGCTTAGTGCTCATAAGCATCCGAATAATGCAGATATGCTATGGAGAATATCAGGTTACCACTGTCATCCTCTGAAACGTACCCTTAGGTGTCTTGTTTTTCAAATAAAGTTACAAAATTTTGATGCGGGCTTCTCTATGTTGGAAGACACAAATGTCAACCTGCATTATCTTTTTTTTTTGTGGGGGGGGGGGTTGAATCATGGTTGTGGTGTTCAGCACCGTCAGTGTCAGAACAGGCCGGAACACGCCTGACGCTGGTAATCCCGGTGCCTCGGAAAACAAATTTCTTGTCCTATTGATGTTAAAGCCCTGGGATTTGGCTGCTATTGAAGAGCGCGCTCGAGGATGTCGCTAGGCTATGCTAGCCTCGACTCGGACACCGTAGGGCATGCGGGGATATACCCATATAAGAACCGTACGGCTGGCATTGAAATCCTGGGGCCAAAAAAGTGCTCTTCATTTTAATGTTACACAGTCATTCAAAAATGCTGCTAAATTGGACATCTTATTCGCTATAGTAAGCTACAAGTGAGAGATGGTTAGATTTCAGCTGGTTAGAAAATTTTAAACTTTTTGATGCCATCTCCTTTGCCTTAAAGCATGCAAGTATATTAGAATTTAAAAAATAAAATGCGGAAGAAATGTACTGTGCCAGGCCCGTATAAGAAGTAGTATGATATATTACATACCAGATGAAAGTTGGTCTGAGTGTAGTTCAGCACAATCAAGCCTTTATAGATTTTCCATATTGAGATAAAATTTAGTACATTGCATGAAAATAATTGCTTTATTCCCATATATTTGAAATATATTGTATATAATAAAAACAGCATTTATTAGGGGTTAGGGAACTACTGAAAACGTTTGCTGTACTCATTGAATAATCATCAGGTGCCATGTGTGCAGTAATATGAATCGTCAGCAGAGTTCATTGTGTCAGATGGTAAATGCCTGTTTTACTTTGTTAGAAGTAGATCTCACACTCATCAAAGACCAAAAGCTGGATTGTGCTTGTGAAGCACTCAAGCTCAAAAGTAACTGCAAATACTAATTAGTAATCTGTAGAACACGCATGATCAATTCCATCACACACTGTCCTATAGTAGCTGGAGCATAATGGAGAATGTGCAGTGTGTATTGGGGTGGATGCATATAGAGGAGATGGAGCTGCCCATCCAGGCCATTCTCCACCTCCCAGAGGTGTCCAGTTCCAACCAGGATGCAGCTAACCGCACTCCCACCCCCATGTTCTCACAGCCTGGTCACCCCGTGGTGTCCCGTTTGACCTCTGTGATAAAACGCGGTGAGCGGGTGGCATATCAGTGGGACGTTCTCTATTGTGCACGACCCGGCAGACTTTGAAATCTATATCCAGAGGAATGTTGGATGATTGCTCCACTTTCCGAGGGGGTGAAGACTCTTAACTGTCACTGCAAGGAAAACACAACCATCATCTGGCCTTAAAGTGGAATCTCGCAGAGCTTCTTGTTTTCTTTTCTTTGTTGGAGTGAATTAAGACAAAACGGAGCGAGTCACCTCAAAGTGCAGCCCGGGTCTGCTCTGAGTGTCCTTTATGTGCTGCAAGTGAGTCATGACGTGGACGGGGAGTGAGGAGCTTTCCTCGACGAGGTCAGCGTTGGCACGACAACTGCAGTGCTCGTCCTCGCCTCCGGGGCACCGACTACATGGAGGCCGTCTGTTGTCATGACAGTTCACCGCTAGTCCCCGCTCATGCCCCCTAAGCTGGATGCTGGGCACCCTGCCACAGTGGAAACCTACAGAAAAGTGGCCTTGTGCCCAAGGGAAGAGCCTACACGGTGAAGGAAACACTCCCCGCGGCGTCACTGCCCGGAACGCCCTTCGCGGCCGGCGAGGCTGAAGGCTGAGCCAGCCCTAGCGTGCAGCTGAGCGTGCTCGTTCTGGCCCAGTGTATTACAAGCCGTCCCGACACCTGTGAAAACCACATTAAATCATCCCCGGTACTGTTAACGGAGCAGGTGGGTAAAGAAAACAATTAAACAAGCTTGCTTAAAAAGCTGGGGGGACATGGTGAAAGAGGATAGGGCTGCCAGTGTCACACCGGGGTCAGTGTTACAGTGTCACCCTTGTGTCCGTGCAGCATGTGGGATGCAGAGTTACAGTAATAAATACTGCTTCTTAATTGCGGTTTTGTGTTGTTTTGACTGCCTAAGAGTTGGGAAAGGGTGCGATCGCAGTATGGGACAAGAGTGTAGTGGGTGAATCATGCAATTTGTGGGTGGCCTGATGTAACTCACACCTGTGACATCCTGACATGGGTGGGGCATCCTGAGCACAGGAGGCAGGTGAACAAGTGAGTCAACAAGCTCTTCCGGAGATCGGAGAAGGGGGCAGCCGCAGCATCTTCAGAAGACAATGAACATGCCATAATGCACCTCTTACTTACAATAATTACATTCTTTAATCTATTCTCTTACTGGGTTTGCTGCAAAGCTCATAATATTTAGTCTGGGGCAGATAAATGCATAAATGTACCTTTTGTGTACTATGCCTGACATGGTCACCATGAAATATTTCTGCAGGGCCACTGTGCGATTTGGGATGAAGTAATGATAGTAAAATACAAGACTAGAAAAACTATGTGCGCATCAGTCACACCTCAGACAATCAATCACATCCAACACACAAACAATAAAAAGCATTTGGAGTAAATATTTGTTTTCACTTGCCCATGCTGATGTAACACTAGGGCTGCTCGACGAGTTAATCCACTCTTGCAATTAGTATTAGGTTCAGTAGATAAGTAGGCAAAAGAATCTACAGCAGGTACAGGTGGGACGTTAATCTTCAAGAAATTGTGGTGAAGTCCATGCTTAGGTTTAACGAGATCGCTATGCTTAAGGAACAATGTGAAATGTGAACTGGTAATATATACAGAAAATGCACTGTTTGTGTTGTATGTAGATGCTGAATGGCAGCGTAAATGTGATTTCGACGCCTTAGGAGGAGGTCATACAATGCTGCTAGTGGCACCTTCAGGAAGGTTCTGTTTCTTGATTCCCCCCCGCCCCCACTCCCATTTTACACCTCCTTGCTTGCAAAGAAATACACCAGCAATAAAGATCAGAGTAAAACATGAACTTACTGGGAATCGGCCTCTGTTATGTTTTGCCAGTTTCATTGGGTGTTAATGGAATCTTGGACCTTTCCCTTGGTCACATGACCCATGCAGGTGACCCCTGTTTCTTACTAGCAGAGGTCTTGTCTGGGCTGTGTTCATATCAGGTGTCACAGTGCTAATTACTCAAAGAGAAATACTTTCTTCAATGCCTTTCCCTCGCCGAGCGTGGAAATATGCCGATCTCTATCAATCTTACACCAACACTGCCACCTATCGCAGCAGAGAGGTGTTACATACTAGGCAGCAAGTAACATGATACGGTATGTAAAATGTTAATAAACATTCCAGAATAACTGTGGTACTATCGGCTATGGACACAGCATTAAAAATGATGTTTTAAGGAAATACGAATATACTGAATGCAGATTTTTCGAATTACTATTGTTTTTTTGTTTGCATTTCAGGAAAATCTGGCATATTTATTTTTAATTTTACGATTGTGCCTCAGGAGACGTATTTTTGTTTTGTCTTGCATCTTGTCCACTATGCAGTTTCCTAGTGCTTTAGTGAAAGAATTTCTTTTGTGTAGAACTAAACGGGAACATTTCAATGACTCTTTGTTAGAAACCAAGGAGATCTAGGCCGAACTAGCAATTGTATAAAAAGCTGATTTTGGTGTAGTGAATGAATGCAGCCACTGTGGGAAAGACATGAGGCATTTCTAGCAAGTTCTACATTGAGATAAAAAAAAATGAATAATAATAATAATAATAAACTTTGAAGGAAAATCTTGCAGGGGCAGACTTTGACTTTTTAAATCACCATTTATAGTGTGTGTGGATCCATTCCATAACTGAACAGGAAATCTGACATTTCCAGTCACCTGATACAAGAGGGTAGAAGTACAAAGACTTGATCAGTGTGCATGGTGACCACAGTAGTCTGTATGTTGCTGTATGTAACTGCATGTCACTGGACCACCACAGCAAACCAGACGAAATCCCCACACAGAATAAAGGCAGAATTAAAACACCCAACTCAGGAGTAAACAACAGTTCTACCCTCCTGCTTAGTAGTTTTCCCTTTAGAACAGTATATAGCGTATAGTATTTGTGTATTTTTAAGTTATAATTAGCTGCGATTTACTGCTCATATTACAAGGGGTGGAGGGGGAGCTGATATCCATCTCAACCTTTATAATGCATGATTGATTATTATGGTAACACTTTACAGGGCACTAATATGTAGTAATAACTCAGTTACTACTGAAGTACAAATTATGAACAATTCATGAGCAAATATAGTTGCTACTTCAGATAATAGATGCATCATGATTCATTAATGATGAGCAAACACAAGATCAGTATGTAACTAAGACTTTGTTTGTAGCTAATTAATACATAAGTAATCATATAATACTATATTATTTGTCCCCCTTCACGTAAAGTGCTACTATACATAGATATTTTCATCACGCATTTTTAAGCTGAATAAATCATCCTCAACTTGAAACTTGGTTCAGAAGGAAATTACAGGACAGTTCCAGTGCATTTTGAGGTAAGGTTTTGCGGCGTTGTTTTCATCGTGTTTGAGCTCTGCCCGCTTCATCAGAGTACATGAGCAGCACTTACTTCTTGGCTTGTTGCAAGAAAGTTGGCACATTGAAAAGTTTGTTGACAAACACCAGGCGTTGACACTTCATTGGCACATTACCGGGCTTAGAGGTGACAGCGGCAAACGTGAGCAGGAGCCATAATTGCAGAAAGTGGTGTGAGTGCAGCTGATATACATGAGATCAAACAGGAAGCCTCGCTCAAGATGGGAAGCAGCTGTGGTGGTGGCAGGAATTCCCACAGCATCTCTGTCTGGCATACACGGTCATTAATGGATGTCACACACACGCAAGAGCCTACTGTGGCATGCTCAGGCATGTATAACATTCTTACCCGCACGCACAAAGCAGCTGCAGATACCCAACCTTGCAAAATAAGGCCTGCTTAGCTGACTGGAGTGTAGACACCTGATTGTCACTCCATAGAGCAGGGGACTAATCCTATTGTTCTCTCTATAGGATTACAGTTCCATATCTCTCCCTCCCTTTGGGCTTGCTGGAGAGAGAAAGCAGATTAGGGGGATTAAGCCGTGTCCTCCTCCCATGGCGAGGCAGGACTCTGGATGCTGGTGAGCAGAAGTTGTTCCTGCACCATCGGATCCCACCCCTGGTGAGTCAGTGAAAGCAATCACATTCCTTACCAGGTCGCATTGGAGCTCCGTTTGACATCACCTTTTTCTCAAATACCTGGACATGAGAAATGGATACAGCAAAGCTGTTATTAGTTTGATTCTGTGCATGACTAACTTCAGTCTTTACGACATTACCCAACATTCCATTCACTGGGTTGCCACTTTCAAAAGCCACCTTCTTGTACACCGTCACAGAAGCATTCATCTATCTGGCCATGCCACATTTTTAAATGGAAAGTCACCATGTAAACATGAGTCTTATGACTTCCTACAACATGCAGAGGACATGTAGTAATACAGATATGTGTGTTACTGTTACAGATATATCACAAAAAACTATTATGGTATGGATATCAGTTAGAAAACCAGTTTGACTACAGAGCTTTGATTATTTCTGATTAGTCAAAAGAAACGAGGCTGTTTGGTTTGACTCGATCTGTATGTAGTACTGAAACCTCCATGTATGAGTAACCTAAAAAAATACAGAAATTAGATGTTTAAAAACAAAAAAGATTTTAGTAACTTCTAGTACTTCCACCAATACGCAGAAATGTCTTTCGAATCTGGAGAGAAAACTGTTTCAGGAAAGTCCTACAAAAACTAAAAATCTGGGTATGTCCAGCTCTGGCGAAATCAAAGATCTGAATAATTTACAGTTAAAGGGCTTGTTAACAAAAATGTTTAAAACTTTGTTTGGCAATTGATTTCATTATGTACAATTTTTCATGCCATTGTCGGTGTGTCTGAGTGCTGATGCACTATTTGGCATAGAAATGAGAATACATGTATATAGATTTCCTTTTTTACTGCTTCATCTTCATAAATGTTTATATTGAACTGACCCCCACGAATTTTCACATTTGAAAATGGATGGATGATATATTTAAATTATACTCGTAGATTGGTTCGATTTTGTTGCCTATGACAGTATTTGACTCGCTATGATAACCTGACCCATACATTTCATGTTAGAAGTTTTGTGGTATGATATACAGCGTGATGCAGACCCATTGGATCACGGTATTGACTCGTGATATTTTGTTTAATTAGCTAGATTCGGTGACAATACAGACTACAATTGTTAACGCCTTAATTTTATATTATATTTTATATTATATGTTATATTTTAACCATTGCATTTTGTAAATGAACGTGTAAGATGGTCAGCTCAGGCATTGCTGCTGAGACTAATGTACATATCCTCACCAGAGTAAATAAACTGAACGCAAGTATTAATGTGGAACCAAATCATCTAAATTAAGAAATTTAAATCAGCAATTTTTGTAAGTGTTCACATTACTATTTGACAAGAATGAAATATTATATTGCGTTTTCCGGCGAGGCAGAGAAACCACACATGCACCCTGTCCCTTTAAAATTTATTATCACCTGATTTCTGCGCAAATAGCAAGACTTTTAAAGTCACGTCCTGCTAAGATAGGGTGCCCGTAACGGGGTGGTGACGGCCTCGTGTGTGACAGCGCAGCCGGCCAATCGAAATCACGCAGAAGGGCAGAGTGGGAGGAGCTTCCTCAAATCGACCAATTGCCAAGTCGCATTGGGGCGGTGCATGTCCCACTTTTAAAAAGTCCTTAGACTTATCCAAAGAAACGGTAGAAAGCACTTGAACGTATGTTCGTGTGCATGATACCATTCGCTAGTTTACCGGACACCGGTGGAATGAAGGAAATAGGCTGTCTGAAAATGAGATTTATTTTATTTTACTTCGCCGGGCCCACTATCCCCGTAGCAACAGAAACAGTAGCCAAAGAGGTGAGAGACGGGTAGTTTTTAAACAACAATCTTCACGTTTATCCAACTTTGCGCTGTTGCCTGGTAACTTAACCTTCTCATCGATGTGATGGTTATCGGTGGTGTAAAGTCGTGAATATTATTGTGCCATTAAAAGTTTCGTGAGAAACCCCGCGAAGTAGCCTAGTCAACGAGCGTCAGGGAGTACGTGCTTATTTTGTATTACTTGTTAAGAAGCGAACAGAGCTTGTTAAGTAGTGAGAAAGACAGACAGAGCTGGACAGAAACAGTAGAACAGAAACAAAGGAGCAGGTTAGAGCAAAAACACTTTTGAGTTACGCTCAAGTTAAGCGTATTAGTGTAAGTCTTCTCTACATTAGCTCAAAAAGCGACGGCGGTCATTTTGGTTTTCAGTACACAAGCATACGTCCTTCTAACGTGTATTCATCAAACTGAAATTAAACCAAGCTATTTACATGGCACAGAGACTTGTAAGGGCGTGTAAGTAGGAAATAGATCGAGTAACGATTGGAGGCGCAAACTAGATCTCCGGTTAAAAGTTGGTTTGCAGTGTATTACGGCCGGTGTTACACAGTTGATGGTCTTAGGTCCAAACTATACACTGTTTACCAGTCAGATGTGTCAGTGGACGGGGAGCAGAGTCACACGCTTACACAAGTGCTGTAACACAATAGCTCGGAGGTGGGGTTCCGTGCACTGCCAGGCGAGCAGATGTGTGGCGCTGCCCGAGGTTGTGGAGCCGAACGTCTAAAAACGAAAAGTGATTTCAGCCTGGATGGACGCTTGTTGTTCTGCTCGCTCTCACGCCCCGCATGCAGTTAAATGTTTTCCGGAGCATGAAGGTTACTGCTTATCAGATATAGAGTGTAGGTCTCCGTGTTTCTCTTAAGAATCTAAGAAAAAGTTTGTTGTATAACATACTTATAAATATAATTGATTGCATTCGAAACATATGTTCTAATATACAACGTGTATATATAGTTTTTTAAAATGTATTATTTTCATATATTAGTGGCACAGCACGTAGTCTCTGGATATTTAATTATTACACCATCTGTTTTCAAAGTTAATGTTTGTATTTTTAATTATAAATAGCGTGTGGATCGTTGAATGTGGTTTTAAATCAGCTCTCCAAGTGGTAACATGGTTGACGGCACCTTCAGAATATTGGCAAGACACAGGTTGTCTGAAATAGCGATTGCGACTGGTTTATGGTCGCGATCGGAACGGTACTGAACCTGATTTGGTGTTGTTTTTTTTTTTTTTGTTATGAGTCAAGTGTACAAGGTGTACGTTTTTGGCCTCCACAGTTGTGTGCAATATGCAAAATCCTAATCCCCTTTTTATGGGAGGTTAGCGGACATATCAGTGGGTTCGATTACAGCCCCGGGTGGTATTTCTCAGCCCAGTTTGCTGACACTCTCCATCTGTATTTAATCAACACCACCTGAAATATTGCATTCAAATACCTGGCACTCAGATGTAGTCCATGAAGATGCTGAATGGCTGACTGGCAGAACTGGCCACTTGGGTAAGCAGGGTCTTTTCAACATCTTGTCATTAAAACTGATTAGGTTTAGCATAATGTGCCTGAAGTCCGTATGTCCTGCTACAGTAACCCTAACCATCAATGGATTCTAATAAGAGACTATCTGTTCCCCCACCCTAACTTTTTCTCTCTCTTGCATCGATGGAGTCATCACTAAGTGATTTTATTGCTCGTTCTTGGAGCCTGACCAGGATGTTTATGTGAGAACATACACGAGGGTTAGATAACTGGTGTGGCAAAAATAAAACCGGAGGCTTTAAAATACATTTTATTACTTTCTGATGGACACCTGAGATCCTGGGTAATGCAACACAGTGACAAATAATTATTCCATTGATGCAAATGGGGATTGATGGTTCAGCAAAAAAAAAAAGCAGATGGTTCTGACCCCTGAGGAACAGAAATCTAAGCTGTAGGATTCTCGTTCTTCGTAGACACAGGGTGTCCCCCACTAGCCCCAGTGTTTTGAAGTACACTGATCACATAAGGTGCAAATTGGTCACAAAATGTAAGGTAGCTTTAAAACTGGTTTTTCTAGAATATTTTCAGCCTGAAAAACAGGAGTCAAAGGAAAATGTATGTAGCTTCTATTTTTTAATACTTTAGTTTTTAACAAGGCTTCTTCCATGCTGGTCCTTCAGATTATTTTTTTCTTGTTATAGTTAGATGCATTCCCAAAAACAAGGTGGTTTCTGGGTCTCCAAAACTCCTGATTTTTGGACTATTGAGTTCTGCCGAGTTAAAAACAAAGCTTTCACACACAAAAAAAAAAAACAAAAGCATGGCTCTCAAAACTTTCGCTCTGAACATGCATGTATTTAACATGCTTAAACATCAATGAACATGCACAATCTCAAGGATCCCGCCAAGCTCTTTTGAAGAAACTGTCCACATCTGCCTGACTCAAACACTTGGGCTAAACTACCCAGTACAGATTAGGAGTATTCCTGGAAAAGAATACCGCTGTAATATATTCTCCTCCTTTAGTTAGTTATTTCGTGAGTGTATGGAGTAGCCATTTTGCAGTTTCACCATATCGCTCTTCAGGATGTAGCCCATACATCCGCTGTGGTGTCATGTAAGCATTACTTGATGTATTTATATATATTTATTTATACATGTGTGTACTTTTATAGCTGATAGACGCAGCTCTGTGTGTTCAGTAGTAAGGAGATGGGCATCAGAAGAATGTATTCAGTTTGTGCTACATATAAAAGATGCAAAAATTAACACTGACATGGTAGTTGGAAGTTTTTTGTCTTTGACTCAAGTAGTGTCTTATGAGTCTAGAGTGAATGAAAGTTTCAGCCATTGTGCCAAACATAGTGGTCTGTTAGATTTGGGGGTGGGTTTGTGTTTTGGGGGTTGGGCTTATGTTGCCCCGTTTGCCCATGTTCTTTGGCACAGTGTACAGGGAGACCTGTCTCTCCACAGAGTCCTGCTTCCTCGGTTGGAAAAGCCCCCGGAACGGGCTGCCCTAGCAGATCTCCAAAGGAGCGCGAAGCAGCATCATCATGTCCCTTTTTCAGGGATTGCAGGAGGTAACTGGGAACCTGCAGATGATTACCTGAACTTTCGATCCATAATGAAGGTGCTCGTTGGCTCTTAGGAGTGGGAATGATAAGGGTAGGATGGTCGATGGTCGGTGTTCATTGCGATTACACGACTGGCATATCTGTGCATCGTGGTCTGACTGCTTAGTTTTGCTGGATGTGAGTAGATTAGTGTTTTGAGCAGAACATGGGCGCTTTTCACAGGCTGCCAGTTTTGCTCTGGTAGCCCCAGAGAACAGCATGCTGGTATCATATTTCGGGTGTGGCGGAGAGGCCAGTGGCATGCTATAGCTGGGACGGGGCAGACAAAAGCCCGGCAGCATTTACAGACCATTGGAAAACATTTTAGAGCTATGGGAGCCTGTGACAGATGAGCAGAACGATAACATTGAGGAACTGACCCAGTGTGAGTGAGGATCTGGGTACTGACTGCTGGCTTAAGTAGCCTGTGTGTGTGTGTCAGTAAACATGTGTGCGTGAACTTGAAAGAGATTTTAATACTTTGGCTGATGATCCTATATGACCATTGAAAATGAATATTAATATTGATTTTTTTTTCTTTAGAACTTACTGGCTGTAAAAACCTTGTTTAAACCCCACTGTAAATTATATTTAAAAGAAAGCCTTAAATCTAGGAATGTCCAATAGGGAATAATCAGATTTTTTTTCTAAAGACTATGGTGCATTGCAGAGTGTCTCCATAATGGTAGGACATTGTTCTTGATTTAAGTAATTAAATTGATTTAATCGTTTTCAGCCTCTACAGATAACGGTCATGTTACCTGCAGTTAACTTTCCGCATTTAATGCAGGTGAAAATTCTACACGTGGGCTCACATGCGCAGCTTAGTCGGTGATACCCATGGCACGTACTGCCTCGTACGAGACATGTACACTTGCACGCGGAGTACATGACTTCATGTCCTCCGTGTCGGGTTTCTCGAGCGACTGGTGCTGTTTTGCGAGGACGTGACCATAGTAATGTAAAGTGTACTGTGCCACTCCCTTCCAGAGCAAGCTGATCTGCTTTGACCAGAAGAACCAGAGCTACACCTGTGAATCTGGCCATTGCTGCGGAGAGTCCGAATGCTGCGGCCACTACTATCAGCTTTGGTGTAAGTCATTCCCCCCGATTCCCGCCCAAGCCGTATTTATTGCTAACCTTTTCTGTAAATCCACCTCCAGCATGCTTATAAACCTCAGTCTGATAGTACCAGCGGTACTATTTTTGTACCCTGTCTACTCCATGTAAAATGTTAAGTGCCACTGTAGACAAGCTGGCTGAAGAAGACTGGCATCGATTATTGTTGGAGAATAGATGATTCTTCTGGTTGCTTCCTGTGGGAAGCAGAGCTCATAAAGGGGTAGAGATGATTGGTTATAGGTTTGGTCTGTGTGGCTGGTGGGCGTGGTTTGTCAGGGTTCTGGCTGGTGTGGACCCTCATCATCACCCTGAGCTGCTGCTGCATCTGCCACCACCGCCGGGCCAAACTCCGCCTCCAGCAGCAGCAACGGCAGCATGAGATCAACCTCATCGCCTACAGGGAGGCCCACAACTACTCGTCTCTGCCTTTCTACTTCAGTGAGTGTGCTGTCCAACAGACTGTCCTCTTTTGCTCCCAGCTTTTGAATAGTCAGCACTTGATAGTCACATGACCAAGTAATCAAGTTGACTGGTTTTCCAAGGTCAGTCAAGTCGAAAGGGTAAATTATCCATCTGTCTGTCCAGTAAAAGTTTGTTGTTTGGGGGACTGGAATCTCTTCCAGTCAAATTTCAATGATCTTAAAGCTCATATTATTTGATGATGAATTAATTAGGTTATTGGGTACCAGAGAGGAGGCCTTTTTAAGAAAAGCTGTTGGTGTGTATGTATGTAGGTATGTGTCATATGGTTGCAGGAGCATTTGATGTATACATATACCTGTCAGCTGCTTTCTCGCTGTCCTTCACAGGGTTATTGCCCAGCTACCTTCTCCCTGCCTATGACGAGGTGGTTAGTCACCCCCCGACACCGCCGCCCCCGTACAGCATCAGGCCGCCCAGCCAGATGGCCCCCCTCGACCCTTTCGTCCCCGAGGGGACGGACGAGCTCCAGCCACTGAGCAGCCCCAGGCCCCGTGAGTGTGAACCTGCCCCTCCGGACGCCCGTGAGGACGAGTCGTCCCGGCAGCAGCGGGAGGGCAAGGAGCAGACCCCAGGGCGGCACCGGCGCTTCACGGGCGACTCGGGAATCGAGGTGTGTGTCTGCAGCCACGGGCAGGGCGGAGACCCGCTAGAGCCGGTGGACTTCTGCGATGGCTGCATTTCGGACAACCCCGGGAACGAGGAGCCGGGCACGGAGCCCAGGGCCCCTGGGTACCTCCTACACACCATCAGTGAGCAGGAGGGACACAGCCAGGCCAGTAGCCCTGGCCCTCAAAGATGAGGTGGACGAAGAAGACAGCATTGTTTTTATTTCCTGTGTGCGTGTGTTTGCGCGCGCGCGCGTGTGTGTGTGTGTGTGTGTGTGCGTGCACACGCGTGCACGCATCAATAGTGAGGTTCACTCTCAGTGTCGGACTCATGAGCAGGATCCTGCAAAGCCTTCTCCCACAACAGGGTTTTCCTTGCGCTGCCGACAAAGTGCAAGTGGGAATGCACGATCAGCTAGCAGCAGCAGACTGACTGCCAGAGGTGATGCAGCTGTCAGTTGCCACTAGGGGGCCCCTGTGGATCACGGCCGCTGCCGGGTGCAGAGGAGAGGCTGGTGCACGACCTGTTTCTGGCACGGTCCAGGGTCAGGTTAAAAAGGCCACTTGCACGGGTGCTCTAAACAACATGTCTGGTTCATTACGTAATGGCCTAACACCCATTTACGTTTTTTCAGATATGTGTATTTATTCATTATTAACATTCTAAAGGGAAATGCAAGTTCATCTACAGACACTGTGGGTTTTCTTTTCGTCACATTTTACAGTCTGGTTCTTCAGTGACAGTTCTTATAACCATGAGTGATATTAAGCTATTTCTTTATAAATGAATGAATAGACCGAAAATCACTCAATCACAAAGATTTTTCTACTTGTGGTTTATATAAGTGAAACATCTACTGTTTAAATTTATTCTTGCCCTGCCTTTGAACAAGTGATTTTTCATGGTCTTCGATGTGCAATTATTCTAGTTTTGAATAGAGTTCATATGTACTTCTACTTAGCTTTTTTTGCTGTTCTACACCAGGCTGTAAGGGATTGAAACCAGTTGTAGCATTGAATTGGCCGCTTGTGTGGTTGTGCTGACCATGAGCAGTCAGCTCCAGTGAGGGAAACGAGACAAAGGCCTCATTTACAGGTGACACAGTGCCACAGACGGGCCCATTAAGGTGATGATACACACAGCAACAACCAGGTGAGACAAAGGAAAGCTCATCTAGATCTGGATGATCGCAAAAAGTTGCCCATCGGTGATCAAAGTTTTTCAAGTAGAAAAATGTTGCCTAAAATCAATGGGATAGTGTCCACGCAACTTTGCTCAAAATGTTGCCCTGTGTTTCATCACCCTTACTGTCTAGTCTGACTCTGATGAGCTTTTAACTACTCGGGGTTGTAGCTGAGCTATTGAAAGCTTATAGATTGATTGTCATCAGTAGATATTAGTTCAAAATGTACCATAAGTGACTATGATTGTCTTAAATCTGAATCTGTCTGATGAGCTAGTTGTAAAAATGTTTATCAACCATCTGGTTTTGCCTTAAAACTAAGAACTGGTTTATGTTATAAGGAATCTTTCCTTTGTTATATAATATGCAACATTGTTCCAGGGCATCAAGCCAAAAAAATACTGTAAATTCAGTTACTGTAAGTTGTGCATCCCTTTGTTAATGTGACCAAATGTCTCTGGGCTTATTGTTTTATATTGGAATGTGTTTTTTATCTAGTAAGGCTACAGCTGAATGAAATGCCAGCTGCCGACCTTTCCTCCTCTGGCTGTGTGCTGAGCTATATTTTACTCTTGTTTCTCATAGCATTTTGCACAGTGCAATTTACCAGCATTATTTGTAGCATTTTGTAAGATATGATTAATGTGGAGAAAATAAAAAGCCACATTGTAATGCTTTTTCTGTTTCTTTTAATTTCCATAAGATAAGCACATTAGTATCGTATGTAAAGAGCTGTCAGTGAGCAGCAACCGTGGAACTGCTTTCACCAGAACGACGTGTTGGTTTAATGCGCATATCGGCCCGTAGAGGGCATCAGAATTCCAACCAACAGGACTTCATGTGTTTTTCACATTAATCCTCAGGGATACACGCACATTAGGCCTCTGGATTGTTTTGTTCTTCACCACAGTTACCCCCTTCAGTTTCAAAATGATAAAGAAAATATTTCTCAGAATGCTTTTCAGCGATATGTTTCACTGCAGCGGTTTTGTATAATTAAGAATAATCTCCCGCGAATTGGATCATCCTGTGGAAATTGAAGTTAAAAAAAGTCAGATCACTTCCCCGCTCTGAGTTTGGCGTGCACGGGTTTCTCGTGGACTCTCCACTTTTGTCCCGCGGTATAAAAAGGGTGCTTCTTGCCTTGTGTCCTGTGCCATAGGCATTAGCCACCTCCAAGGACTTCAGTATGAATAAGGACGTTCTTCATTGTTCATAATCTCAGTTGGCAGATTTACCATCAGGAAATCAATATCAAAGATATCTCCCTATCACTGGTTACACTTTAATGCTCGCACTATTCACTATGCTTTGCTGCCTCAACCTAACATTCACGACTCACCTTAGAAACACTTTTATCAATTAAACACTTTATCGCTTCTACTGCATGCTGCGAACACGTAACTAAAAGGGGACCGACAAGCGAAGAGACGGGATATAATCCGTTGATCTCGGGTGTTTGCCTAAAGTAGCAAAGACGTATACCCCTAAATGGGACGCCAGTCACAAACGCCATCACTCAATCGTAGAGTTATGCCTAATCTGGAGACAGCACTTTGTGTAATTTAGACTGCAGGAGGAAATTCGTATGACAAACATGCAAAGCATATACACTGTACCAACACAGAGCGGAGGTGAGATTTGAACAGATAATCCTGAAGCTGTGAGGTATCAGCGCTAGTCAGTATATCGCCTTGATATAATGGTTGCCCAGTTTCCTGAAGTAAATTTAAGCATATAAACCTGAGTTTTATTTGGTATCAATCAATTCATTCTTAGAGATTTTTTTAGGTATTAATTGTCATTGTTGACACACCACAACGAAAGGTGTTTTCATTTAACCTGTATGTATGTGACATAGCAGTATGAATTCGGGCCGGGATAGGTCTCTGACTCTCATCTGCGCTTATGTGCCGAATGTCGGTTCAGAGTACCCAGCCTTCTTGGATTGCCCTAGTGGTATGCTGGTTGGCGTGCCACGAGGGGATTCCAACGTTCTGCTGGGGGACTTCAACGCTCACGTGGGCAATGACAGTGTGACCTGGAAGGGGGTGATTGGGAGGAATGGCCACCCTGATCTGAACCCGAGTGGTGTTTTGTTATTGGACTTCTGTGCAATGTACGGTTTGTCTATAATGAACACCATGTTCGAGCATAAGGGTGTCCATAAGTGGACATGGTTCGAACATGCCAGGGGCTACAGGTCGATGATCGATTTTATAATCGTGTCATCTGATCTTCGGCCTTCTGTCTTGGACACTCGGATAAAGAGAGGGGCAGAGCTGTCAACTGATCACCACCTGGTGGTGAGTTGGCTCAGGTGGCGGCGGAGGAGGCCGGTCAGACCTGATAGGCCCAAGCGTATAGTGAGGGCCTGCTGGGAACGTCTGGCAGAGGCTCCTGTTCGCCGGAGCTATAACTCGCACCTCTGGCAGAATACCAATTACATACCGGGGGAGGTTGGGGACATTGAGTCTGAATGGACACTGTTCCAGACCTCCATTGTGGAAGCGGCCGTACGGAGCTGCGGCTGCAGGGTTGTCTGTGCCAGTTGTGACAGTAACCCCCGTACCCGATGGTGGAAACCAGAGGTGAGGGGGGCTGTCAAGCTGAAGAAGGAGGCTTACTCTGAATTATTAGCCCGGGGGTCTCCGGAAGCAGCAGACGGGTACCGGCAGGCCAAGTGGAATGCGGCTCTGATGGTCGCAGAAGCAAAAACCCAGGTGTGGGAGGAGTTCGATGAGGCCATGGAAAGTGACTTTCGATCGGCCTCAAAAAGGTTCTGGCAAACCATCCGGAATATTAGGAGGGGGCAGCAGCTCCTCGTTCCTACTGTTTATAGTGGGGAGGGGGTGCTGTTGACCTCACCTGGGGACATCACCCGGAGGTGGAAGGAATACTTTGAGGACCTCCTCAACCCCGCCTCAGGGGGTTGAGGTGGCCAGGGTAGTTTGTGAGCTGTGCGGTGGCCGGGCCCCGGGGGTGGACGAGATCCACCCAGAGTACCTGAAGGCTCTGGATGTTGTGGGGCTGTTGTGGCTGACACGCCTTCTCAACAGTCCCTGGAGGTCAGGGACAGTGCTACTGGATTGGCAGACCGGGGTGGTGGTCCCCTTATTCAATAAGGGGGACCGGAGGGTGTGTTCCAACTACAGGGGGATCACACTTCTCGGCCTACCTGGGAAAGTCTCTTCCAGGGCACTGGAGAGGAGGGTGAGATCGATAGTCGAATCTCGGATTCAGGAGGAACAATGCGGTTTTCGTCCTGGCCGTGGAACACTGGACCAGCTTTATACCTTTGCGAGGGTGCTGGAGGGGACCTGGGAATTTGCCTATATAGTCTACATGTGTTTTGTGGATTTGGAAGAGGCTTACGACCGGGTTCCCTGAGGTGCTCTGTGGGGGGTGCTTCGGGACTATGGGGTCCGGGGTTCACTGTTGTGGGCGATTCAGTCCCTGTATGAATGGAGCAGGAGTTTAGTCTGCATTGCGGACGTGTTCCCAGTGCGGGTTGGTCTCCGCCAGGGCTGCCCTTTGTCTTCGGTCCTGTTTATAATATTTATGGACAGGATTTCTAGGTGCAGCCAGGGCGTTGAGGGTGTCCAGTATGGTGGCCTCGGGATTGCCTCGCTGCTTTTTGCGGATGATGTCTTCCTGTTGGCTTCATCTGCTGGGGATCTCCAGCATGCTCTGGGGCGATTCGCAACCGAGTGCGAAGCGGCGGGGATGAGAATTAGCACCATGGTTCTCAGCCGGAAACGGGTGGATTGGCCTCTTTGGGTTAGGGAAGACGTACTGCCTCAAGTGGAGGAGTTCAAGTATCTCGGGGTCTTGTTCACGAGTGAGGGTAGGTGAGATCGGGAGCTGGATAGACGAATCGGAGTGGCGTCTACAGTTTTGCAGGCCCTTAACCAGTTCATCGAGGCTAAGAAAGAACTGAGCCGAAAAGCAAAGCTCTCGATCTATTGGTCCATCTTTGTCCCTACCCTCACTTATGGTCATGAGCTATGTGTAATGACCGAAAGAATGAGATCGCGAATACAGGCGGCCGAAATGAGATTTCTCCACAGGGTGTCTAGGCTCTCCCTTAGGGATAGGGTGAGAAGTTTGGATATCCGGGAGGGTTTTAGAGTAGAACCGCTGCTTCTTCACATCAAAAGGAGCCAGTTGAGGTGGTTTGGACATCTGGTGCAGATGCCTCCTGGGCAGCTACCCGGAGAGGTTTTCTGTGCATATCTTACAGGGAGGAGGCCCCAGGGCAGACCCAGGACTCGCCGGAGGGATTATATCTCTCAGCTGGCCTGGGAACGCCTTGGTGTCCCTCCCAAGGAGCTGGTAAAGTTAGCTGGGGAGAGGGAGGTCTGGGTACCTCTCCTAAAGCTGCTACCCCCCTGACCCAAACGGAAGATGATGGATGGAGGCATAGCAGGCATCTAATTCAGCAAGCAGTGCTTGGGGGTAGTACTTTGCTTAGGGTACCACAGTGGGGATTCAAACCTGCAATCTTTCAATTATGAGTGTGCTTCCCTAACCATTAGGCCACCAGTGCCCACCGGTATAGAAACGTTAAGGTAATTGAATATTTTGATTGATAGCGCTATGCAGAAAAATATCAATCCGACATTGGTCACAGTCACTTTCACTCCTGTAATTTCTATTCCACAACAAAGCAAATGCGGGTTCAGATTTGCTCAGATTTAAATAAAGATAATACCTGTACTGAGAAATGCTACTGGTCCAATTAAGCTATTAGACAATTTAAACTAGGCTAATTACAGTAGCCATGTACAGTAGTCTTTATTTGCATCACGTGACTTTTATTAGTAGAGAATTACCTACCTGACAACCATCCGTATTTGATTAGTTGCATCATAAACAATTAATGCCATGTCTTCCACTTTCAGCAATCTGATCAGTGATACAGTGACATAAAAAAATAGTCTTGGTATTGAAAATTTCTACATTTCATGTTTATGCCCAAAATGTATTTTACGTTTAAATATTTAATGTGAAATATATTAGAATCACACAGCAATCCTAATGGTTAAACTGTATGATAGATGTATGAATGGATATATTAACATTATTAGCTTCCTCAGGCGCAGGCTTGAATTTGGATTTAGCTATTTGTAAGCAGGATCTGCATGTCCCCCCCTGTTTGCAGTTTCTGGTTCATGGTTCATGTCTGATGGAAACTCCTGACTCCAAACCGGCTCTCGCTTGTGACAGTACCGGAAGAGGTGCGTGTATGTACCCAGTGAAAGGATGACATCAGCTCTAAGGACTGTAACGTATCCTAACGCCTAAGGTTTAATAAAATTCATAATTCAAACAGAATATTTTAGTGCGGAGGTACTGTGAGATTTGATGAGTATTGTTAGCTAGTCACTGAGTACTTTTGGTTACTGCTTGATTAAGTCCATTATGAGCAATAACGCAAGACGGACAAATTAGTTTACCTGCTCAGTGACTGACAGCGTACAATAATTCCGCCAAGATTCTTATTTCAAATTCTTGTCACTAGGGCTGATAATAAGACATTTTTCTGTTTCAGCCAGCTGTCTATGGAAGATAGTTTCAATGTCAGTGTCATCCTTAGTTGTATGAACGTGTTGGATTATGCTGCATAGCCCAGTATAGTTAGTAGAGTTAACCACTGAAAAGCAGCGTAGATGTATAAATGTGTTAAATGTATAGCGGGTTAGTAAAAGCAAGGTCACAGGTCATCAGCTGTGCATGTTGTGCGTGACGAAGGGCAGCAGGGAAGCTGTGTTTTGATGGCCCCTCTTCCCTTAAACCACAGTCATCTCTCCTTCGCCGTGCGACGTTAAGTTCTCCTGCTGCCAGAACATGTAATAGAAACGCGAGTCTGCCCTTTGGATGCTGCCTGATCGTGCTGAGTTCACTCCTCATCAACTTTATGATGAGGCTCTGCAATTTCGATAAATCGTGACGGCATGATAAACCACCGTCGTGTGTGTGGGGGGTGGATATGGTGGCTTGCTCGCAACATCGCCTACTAGTGGTCATTTTACTAAATATTTTGGCCAGTCCTTAAAATGACCCTTTTGGAGGGTGATGTATACCTATGACAGAGTTCTAGGTCTCTCATCTCATTTCCAGGTCACTGTCTTAATGTCATTCCCCCATTGCAGGTGCTTCGTTGTACATTCTCTGAATTTATGAGCTGTGCCATAAATTCAGCCCTGTTAGGGCTGCAAAAACTGCATGTGTGCGACAATCTCTGATCTCTGGTCTGTAATTTCCATTCTCATAAGCACTGGCCAGATAAGATAAAGCAAACACTTTAAAGGAGTCTCTTCAATGTCCTTTTATTCAGGGTCATCTGTGTTTCTTGCACGACTGCATTTTTACTACTGACTGGAAAGTGCAGGGTGTAAGTCACTGACTAACAGATAGGGCCCAATAACATATTAGCTCACTGTCACCTGTCACTTTTACCCAAAGTCTTCATTTGTTCTGTATATGGAGAATCTCAAGAGGCAATGGGATGTTTTAGAATGAAAACAATTCACATCTTTTTAATAGTTTCACCTATTTTATATATTCATTATGCAATAAAACAGTCACTATTGATGCCATGACCAGGTAGTTCACGTATTTGGTTACATTCTCATTTTACGTTATATTCATTTAGCTGGGAATTTTATCAAGAACATTAATATCATCTTTTGAGAAAGTAGAGCCACATAATTTCAACTGGAGACCTTCCATTCATAGTCACAGCATCCTAACCCACTGACCTGCACACTGACCCCAGACACACCATTGTATTGGACACATTTCAGGAAACTCAGTGTAGGCATTCATTGTGGGGACATTAACTGTGGCTGTGTGGTCTGAATCATCCCTAAGAGAACAGGATTCACAGAAAACAGTATGCAAATAAGTAATTGTATGATTTTTTTTTTAGCAAGACCCAATACCTTCAGCCATAATGGAAAAATGTGCTTGCAGATGACATAGAAAAATATTTATACTAAATCTAAAAAACTCTGAGGTGTTTATTTGGCCAGTTAACGTATCCTGAATAAAATTAGCAATCATCACTCAGTTGCTTTTGTGCTTTTAAAGTACTTTGGAAACAACTCGGATCTAATTAGGTAGCTAATAATCTCAGCATACTGTAAATGTCGCCACAAGGGGTCACTGTAGAATGTAAACATCCATTGCAGGGGTGAGAGAAAAGTCTTCTCGTCTTTTAGGAGAACATCGTACCTGAATGGAGGTGGTGACGATGTGTTCCAAAACAGTAGGGATGTTTGTGGTATCATTTAAGTTAGAGGATTACTTCCCTTTGTATCAATCCATTAACTTTGCAGTAGCAACTGATTGCCATTTTGCTTTTAATGAAACCTGATGTAACTGAGAAATAAACATGTTTACAGAATATATCTATTTCTGGGTGCGGCAGTGACTTAGCGGGTATCACTTTTGCTTCTCGCCTCCATATTTAGGTTCGAAACCCATCTCTGGACTGTGTGTGGAGTTAGTATGTTCTCCTATGTGTCATCTTGGTTTCGTCCTGCACTCCAAAGACGCGTAGTTTAGGCTAGTCGGTGTGTAAATTGCCCATAGAGTAAAATTTTGTGTTTGCATCAAAGCGGACTGACATCCCAACCAGAGTGTATGTCTTGTTGCCAAAGATTCACCCCCCCCCCCCACCGTGCCTCTAAACAGAATAAGTGCTTGAAAAATAGAATGATAAATATTTTTGCATCTTTAACTAGGAACTGATATTAAATGATCATGTGAAATATTGCTATTTGCTTTATAGGTATACAAAATGAAAATTAAAAAATGCTGTTTCTCTTCAACACCAATGCAGTAACTCAAGAAAATGTGTAAGTTGAACCCAGTGATTAAACCTCCAAATAGTTTATGAGTGTTAGCATCAACATGACAGTAAGCATTTGCAAAAACCATTTTCAAACAATTAAACTTTTGAAGTCAACACAAAATGCAGACCTAAATATTACACCTAAGTATTAAACAGCATTATGTTAACTTTATTCATTAGGGACTTGTTTCACTCAAAAAGCAGTTCACACTTTATCCTCCAATATAGTCAAACACACATGTAATTAGAAATATTTATTTAAAATACTGTTATCGAAATGCTTTAGAATGTCTCTTGCAGAGTCACACTTAAACATACAAAGCAGAATAGCATGATTTATACTAAATAGAGCTAATTTCTCTCTGATCCTAACACGCCTTACAAAATCAAACTAATGTAGTTTCGTGAGCATGTTTGAACATCACTCTACGACCTAATAACGTAAGGTTTACAAGTACCAATCTACTTTACTGGAATATTCTGATTTATTCATAATGACTCTCAGATAAAATATTTATGAATACATTAAGTACTCTGACACACCATAATGCCCGAGGAAGACCTGAATCTTATTATGGCTCAACCATTAAGCATTAAAGGGAGATAAAAACACAGTATTGTCATAGTTTACAGTATGACGGTAAATATTAAACGTTTCCTCCATGGTTTGACAACACATGCCAAGGGACTCTAAAGCCCTTTATTAAAACATAACATATGAGATTTTATAGACTTACATTTACCCATCTTCATACTAAATTATCAGAACGGTGTATAACATCCATGTACATTACTGTGTCATGTGAATCAAAATTCAGATTACGTAACATCTGACCTGGTGCATCCGATGCAGTTATGCCCCATCCCCGAAGATATAACGTACGACATGAAATACTGATATTTTGCAAAGACTAAACACGTCAGTAAGTATGCAGACATTGTGTTGGGCAATAACGACGTATTACGCAAATTTCTTGCTGTTAGACCATCGTTTTCGTTGAAAGCCAGGCTAGCGAGTTGATTCTGACGAAGTCGCAATTTTATTAACCATTAACATAGTGTTTCGCTGAATTGTTTAAATTAACCACTAGTTGTTTATTTCATAACGTTATAGAGTATCAGACATATATATGAGCAACCGGAATCACTAGAAGAAGATACAGGTAACGGTTGCTACCTTACTTTTAAATTGGTCAGCATTTTATAAAGTATTGTTCCGAAAAAGATTGCTTCATTCTTAGTTTTTTTAGAAAGTTCTGCGTAATACTTATATATCAGAGTCTAGAGAGGGCATTTCAAAAAATATCCCGATTCCGATTCAGCACTCCCCGCATCTAGCGTACACAGCATCCGAAGAGTTGACAAACGTTTACGGAATAGAAAAGCAAAGCCCTGCCAAACTCCCCTCCCGAGTCCGCGAGCTTCCCAAAGCCACCATCCATTGGTCTCCTGTAAACCAATCCAAACAAATCACCAGGAAGTTACGTCCCACTGGATCTAGGTCCTGGATCTTTATTCGCTGCAGGTGCCCAGAATGCCCGCCTCAGTTCGGCTCGCCACACCTGATTGGTCGATGGGAACGCCCGTCTGTGGGCTCTGAGGGACGCACGAGTTCATACAGAGCTCGCGCTGGAGTGAAATCAGTTCGGAGTTTCAGACGCGTAGCGGGAGCGCAGCTGGTCTGATGCGCGAGCCAGTGAGACCCACAGCGGAGATGTGGCCGGACTCCGATTGGCTCTGATATTTTTTTTTTTTTCCTATTTAGAGGTTGCCCATTATGAACATGGCAGAGCAATCGGCTGCAGTGCCCACTCCAAAGATGGCGGCGCTTTGCCGGGTTCGAGCCCTGACACTGGTTTTCTTGACTGTCAGCGGCTGTTTGGGTAGCTCGTCAAGTAGTAAAGAGGGAGTCGAAGAGACTGTCATCATAGGTCTGAGACTGGAGGACACGGATGACGTTTCCTTTATGGACAGGGGCTATCTGCGGGTCAGCGAGAGGTCCCGTGTCAAGTTGAGGGTATATGGGCAAAACATTAACAACGAGACATGGTCCAAAATCGCCTTCACAGAACACGAGAGAACTAGAGTCATCGGTAACATTGACAATTCATTCGGGGACAACAAGAGCAAAGAAGATGTATCCGGTTTCCATCCTTGCGGCATCAGGACATCGGATATTATAATTTTGCCCAGTATAATTGTGAATAGGAAAACGTCGGGGATAGTTGAAATTGAAGTGAAGCCCCTCCGCAAAACCGAGAGGAGCAAAGCTTATTACCTGTGCATCGCAACCTCAACGCCCGCGGTGCCGGGGGTCCATGACCCTTGGACCGAAAACACCTGGATCTATCACGATGGACACGACACTAAAGTGATCGTGGTGGAGGAGAAGAAGTTTCTGTTGCCGTTCTGGCTGCAAGTGATCTTCATTGCTATGCTGCTCTGTCTGTCCGGCATGTTCAGCGGGCTGAATCTGGGGCTGATGGCCCTGGATCCCATGGAGCTCCGGATAGTTCAGAACTGCGGCACCGAGAGAGAGAAGAATTACGCGAAGAAGATCGAGCCAGTGCGGAGCCAGGGGAATTACCTTCTCTGCTCGCTGCTTTTAGGAAACGTCTTAGTTAATACCACCTTGACTATTTTGCTGGATGATATCGCTGGCTCTGGATTGATCGCCGTCGTTGTGTCAACGATTGGGATAGTCATATTCGGCGAAATAGTTCCGCAAGCAATATGTTCCAGGCATGGCCTTGCGGTCGGTGCCAATACCATATTTCTCACCAAATTCTTCATGCTGCTCACTTTCCCTGCCTCGTACCCGGTGAGCAAGCTGCTAGATTACCTTTTGGGACAGGAGATAGGAACCGTGTACAACCGAGAAAAACTCCTGGAGATGCTGCGGGTGACGGATCCTTATAACGACCTGGTGAAAGAGGAGCTTAACATTATTCAGGGTGCCTTGGAGCTCAGGACAAAGACCGTGGAGGATGTGATGACTCCCCTGCGCGATTGCTTCATGATCGCGGGAGACGCGATCCTGGATTTTAATACCATGTCAGAGATCATGGAGAGCGGCTACACGCGGATCCCGGTTTTCGAGGGCGAGCGGTGCAACATCGTGGACCTGCTGTTCGTCAAGGATCTGGCTTTCGTGGATCCCGATGACAGCACACCTTTAAAGACCATCACAAAGTTCTACAGCCACCCCTTGCATTTTGTGTTCAATGACACTAAGTTGGATGCAATGCTGGAGGAGTTTAAAAAAGGTAAGGCGGCGTGTTTGTGCCGGGGGCTTGGAACCCCCGCTAGGCTGGGTCTGTCTGAAAGGTTATCTGTCGTGTCTGTCTGGGATTTGCCTTGTAGTAAACGATGCTTTGGAAACCATCTGTATGCACGAAAGGGAGGCTGAAGATTATACACGTGGTAATTACCCACCTATAAACACGAGTACTTAAAAAAAAAAAAAACACGGCGAAACAAAATAAAATAAGTGTGTTAAAAATAAAGTGGAAGTGCAAAGCGAATGAAGAGTTCATATGTATAGGACTGGTTTATGAGTTTATCACTGTTTTTCTTGCGTTATCGCCTGTTGCTGACCCCGCCGGTGACTGCCTGCTGTCGAGGTTTTAGTCAAAACTGACTAAAACTTACCTTTATGTAGTGAATATTCGTCTTGAATGACAGTTTGACAGAAATAGATCCTGTAATGGCAAATCGCACATTCGCAGATACGCTTATTTACCAAATGGCGCTCGATCCGAACACTTAAAAGCACTTCAGCGTTTACATTACAGGTAATCCTGGCTGTGCTCCCAGTTGCGGAAGCCCACTTCTTTTTAAGTTTGCTGGGAAAATGGACGGATGAATCTGACAGTGATTGAGGTCCAAATCTTTTCCAGCGTTTACACGTGGTGAAGAATGATGTGGCCTTTAAGGACAAACATCACGTTACCGAATTAAAGGCAATTCATTTCATAAATTACTACTGTCGAAAAAACAAGTACAATAATAATGACACCCCAAGTATAAATGATGATAATGATGATCATTGTTTGTTTGTTTGGTTTTTATTTATTTGTTTGGTAGGTTATACCGGTAAGATAATAAACAAATTAAAATGATTTTGAAAACATTGATTGCTTGGTCGGTCACTCAGTAACCAGTTTGGATCCTCTTGGTAAAATGTCTGTTTTAGAGGGGCAGGGGGACAGAGTTCGCCATACTACTCATTGTCGTTTTCTCTCTCAGTAACCTTGCGATGCATGCAAGGTTATCTAAGATTTGTCGACGCACCACGAGAGATGCTGTGAATGGTTATTTGCTGATACAGCTTTTTGAAGGTAGTGGAATATATGACACAGGTGCACCTGAAGATATGCACCTATCTTTAAACTGGTTTAACCTCCTGTCTTGTTTGATGAAACAGTGGCACACATTAAGTCACTGCTTGGGTGATTTGTGGTGTCTTCAAGCCAGAACGTACCTAAGCGTCTGCTGTGTTGTGCGTTTGTGAGAGTTTGGACGTCTCCTTATCTTGCTCATGACGAATCTGTGATTTCTGATAACTGTAATTTGAGGTGGGTTTAGAGTTCACGCCAATGGATGTTTAAGTGACAAAGGCCACGGAAATCCAGAACATAATCCAACTTGGCATAAATCCGTGGTTTTCTATCCCGGTTTTTATTATGTCTCCATTTCTATATGCACCAACTGTATATGTGTTCTGTTCCCTCAATGGTGTTCTGAAGAACGGCTGGATGAGAAGATAATTTTGCAGTAATTTTTGTAATGTGTTAGGATCGATATAGGAATAGAGAACCGTTTGGTTAGAACAAAGGAGGGAAATAGTGGAACTTTTCTGTACAGACTCAGGGAGGGTCTAATGTATCCCGTGAGACCAAGGTGCTGGGTGCAGATCCACCAGACGTTAGCCCTCCCGATTAAATCTTTTCAGGCTAGAAGTTCATGGAACAATATTTCAGCAGTACATGACGCACTGTATTTAAGCAAGACAAATATTGAATTAGTGTTACTTTTTGTGGTATTTTTCCCTCTAATTAAACTCTTTTGAAGTGTGATTTATGTGCTGTTTTGTGGTACAAATAAGAAGTTGCCGGGTCACCTGGTGTGGAATTTCGAGGTAGCAGTACGAGTGAGTGGTTGCCCCGGGTTACCGCTAAGGTTGTAGGCATCCGCTTTAAGCAAAATGTATCAGTTCACAGACTGGCATTCTAGCACGGTGGCAGGGGCGCATCTGGCATGAATCCAAAGGGGAATCCACCTCTAGGATTGAGCCGTGCTAATGTGATTAGATTGGGGGTTGAGGGGGGGTGGTCAAAGTTTTTTTTATTTAGTCTGGCTCTTTGGTGCAGTACACACTCAGATTAAAGTGCTTTATACGGTAAGTCAGTGTTAATTAATTTGATGGCTCTTGTGGAGTTTGTTAAGCTCACAGAAAAAAAAAATCCACTACAAAGAACACCTGGAAAGTTTATTAGTGTAGCTTTTCTTCTGATATGTTCTCGTCTGCATTCATGAACTGGAGAAACGTCGTTCTCGGAGGCTGGCGCTCGGGGAGCACGACCGATAAACCCGTTGATGTATAGGGGGCCGAGGTGCCTCTCGCAGCTGAAGACCGGCCGCAACTTTAAGCAGCACATTGATTGCTTCTGTCAGAGGTGGAATTAGTGACCATTTGTGGAAGTTTCGCCTCCTTGCTCTGACCTCAGGGTGAGTGTTCAGATGGAGAGCAGAACCTGAGAGTCTATCGGGTTTTGGTGTCTGAGAAACCAGATACCCTTTGACGTAAAACTCATATATGGCTTAACATTTTGAAATGATCGATGTGAAACTGTTAATTCACTGCACCTGCTTATTCTTAAGAAAATAAAAGAAACGTTCACCCCTAAATTACGGCGATCCGGCATTGCTTTCCAGCTGTCTGTGACTTGTGGGCGTGCATGCATGCAGGAGAGTCTCGTGTCGGGACGGTGAACTGACCACATGCCCGGGGACTTGCCAAAGAAGGGCAGCTTTGTTAGGAAGTTTACCCTATGCGGGGACACCCAGAGAAATCATGGTGGAATTGGCGGCCAAACGGCACGCATGTCAACAGAAAATCTGTGGGCCATGCTGACGAAAATAAAATGAAACGAATGCTGACTGATATTTCCTAGCTGGCCAATGGGATCAAATAAGCCAAAACGTAATGGAATCTACCAGTACAAAGGTGTTTGCGGGGAATGATGGGCAGGTGGAATCAATACATAAAACCAGATCTATGATTTATTATTTCGTTTCCCTTCCAGGATGTTCCAGGATAGTGTCATAATTGATTTCCTGGCCAAGTGCCGGTCACATTCATTAAATCAGGCATCGTTACCTTTCTTCGTGTGCATTTTGCAGTTCTGACGTGACGGTAGCGAATGTGCTAAGGAAGTTGTCGCCATAGTCGGGGACCTGATGGTTTGAGACAAGCTTTTGAGGACTTATCTGAACGTGAGCATGTGGTAAAGTCATTCATCCATAAAAGCAGTAAAACCATTAGCGGAGTCACCCGTAGCACTAACATTTATTACCTCCACTGTCACTGACCTGCCTGACTGACTCTAAATGAACCGTAACAATATCCAGGTCTGCTGAACTGCACTGGTTACTGCGGTCAGTTTCCATTGACTTGCTTGTTTTGTTCATTAGCATAACATACTGTGTCACTTTGTGGTGATGAATAGTGGGTTTGAGCTAATTGTAAGACCTTTGATTATTTGATTATTAAGTTCATGATGATTATAGCTGCTGAAAATGATCGCTGGGGCTTATGGCAGTGGTCAGTATCTATTTTTATCACCATTAATTTGGTGGCCTTTGTATTTCAATTAATTGCAAAGCAGTAGTCGTCTGCAGCTCATAGGGGGGCAGAATCAACACATTTACAGTCCTAATTGGCCAGTTTCTTTCACTGCAGGTGATGGTGTCGAACGTTGTAGCGTCACTTGTAATGGTGTCACATAGTGCTAGCTTTAGTGTTTAATGCAGGAAAATCTACGAATCTGTCTACATATACGTTTGAAAATTCTAAACCAGTTCCTAATCTCAAGTAAGTTTCACAACACATCAGCCTGAGTTACTTGACTGTAGGTCACACCAAAGCAAACACCTTAAAGGGGGTTGGGTGGGTGCAACAATAGCCAGGTGAGCATGAAACGTGTTTAGGAGACCATCAGCTGCATCAGCTGAAATGCTTGACCTCTGTGTCCCCTGCTGTGTCAGCGCTCGGGGTAGCCGTGCGTTTTACTCTGTGTAGCGGCATACAGAGTTGTGACCCTGCATTGAGATCTGAGAAATGGTCTTTTAAGGCTGTTCTCTTCCCACATACGATCAATCTTTTGTCTCTGATCTCTGCCTTGTGCTCAGGTGATTACGTAATCACTGTTTGCACGCCACCTCATCATGAGGGAGAGAGTGCAGCTGCTAGATTAGCCAAAAGGATCCAAAATTTTGAAAGTCACCTTTGGGGAAAAAACACATTTAATTCCAGTATTTACTTCTCTATAACTGATTTATGGGTAAATATCTTGGATATTGATAATTCACCACTGTATCTATTTTCTCATGTGGTGGTTTTCTGATGACTCTAAAACCTTTCTGATTTTTATAAATGAAGCACACATCGCAAAAAGCAACCCGTCCGGAATATCTGGGCACTGAAATCTCAAAAAAGGGGTGAACAGGACTGAAACTGAAAGTAGACATGGTGTAACTAAAATCCAGTTTGACTGACCCCTCCCCCCCCTGCAGATTCACCCTTCAAATTCCATTTTTGTTCTTTGCAGGAAGCGAAAAAACATATTTGTTTCAGTTTTTATTTCCCAGTATCTGAAGGAATAAGAAGCATATAAACGGCCATGTCTTAGTACTTTTTGTTGATGTGGTTATTGGTCACTGAGCTGCCGTACATTAAGTTTACCCTGACCCTGTCTGTATTCTGGCCCTCTCTTCTCATTGGCTGTGCCACATTCTTCAGATCTTTTGCTTTTCTATGATATAAACAAGCCTTTAGACTGTAGGCGTCCACTGACGTGGAGTCTTTATGACCATAACAATGTAGGCAGCCAAAAACAACATCTACAGAGGACTTGAATGGATTATTCAGCTCTTTTTATCACCCATTGAATTAAATATTTAGAGCCTTTAAGGCAGCGTGACCTTGGTACCGTATAGCTTTAATTTAATCAATGGTCCCTCGTCCATAACGGTTAGAACTCTCTATGGAGGGTCAACTTCTGACATAGCATGCATTCTTCAAATTCTGGTACGACAGGAAATGGACTTTAAACAGATGAGTGAGACAAATGAGAAACATAAATCAAGCTTAAACATTCAGAGGTTCACCTGAACGCCGCACTAGCCGGCCTCTTTCAGTATGCTATAATTAAATCATATTCCTGTGAATATTGAGAAGCTTATCGCTTTTGTACGCCAATGAAATTAGCAGATCGATCGGGGACATTACCCTTGGGGATGAACATGTCCACTCAGTGTCTCTCACGTATGCGGCGTTGTGAGTGAGAGCATACAGGAACAGTGAGAGATCTGTGTGTCAGGACTTGGGGTGAGGATGCAACCCTCTGCAAGCCAGAGAACATTGACTCCGCTCTTCAAAAAACTGAAGCAATGGAGGATACAGGTCAGAATGCACTGCTGGTTTTCTGGAGAGATCTTTCCTGTTAAAAATCAAGGGGTGCTTCGGATCTTGAGCGGTTCTGTTGTGGATTTTGGAAGAACGGTGGCTCAAGGCAGCCATACGGCACCGCCTCTGCCGGTGTGCAGGTCGACGTTACTCAAGGTTACGAAAGAACAAAAGAAGACAAAGGAAAGTTGTCGTCCAAGACACAAAAAAGTGTTTGTATGTGCAGTTGAAAGGACCCCCACGCCTTTCCTACAAAAGAATCTCCAGCACTCTCACATCAAAGTATACACAGTGTTACATGGCACATAGTCAACCCCAGAGAACATTCACCCCTCCATCTTCCAGTCCTGTTCAGGGTTGGATGGGGTGGAGCCTTAACCACATAATAGTTGGCCAAAAATGTTTTGCTGTGGATTACACCATACTGTACGCTAATGAGGATTACACCATACTGTACGCTAATGAGGATTACACCATACTGTACGATAATGAGGATTACACCATACTGTACGCTAATGAGGATTACACCATAAATACACACAACAGGAGACCATAAAGCGTTCATGAGAATTGTACCATAAACACACTGTAGTAAATGCAAAGATGCCCACAAGAGCAAACCTGAAGAGTATTAATGAGTCTTGCATCATAAATACACACAGTTGTAGATCATAAAATCATTAGTCGCACAACGGTAAGATAAAATGCTTTAACAATGCCCTAACGACACCCAAACACAAATGTAGAAGTACCATTGTAATAGCAAATAATGGAGGTAAAAGAGAACCAATAACCCATTTAAGTTTTGTGTGCAACTGTCGTGTGACGTCACTGTCACTTTTCATAAGCAAAGGTCTAATTATTAAAACCTATCTACTAACATACCTACTAATCAAGTCGCTAAACTGGGCAGCTGCTCTCTAAAAGCTTGATCTAGTTCCACAAATCGTATTCAAAGGACGGGTCGCCATCGATGCAAAGGTAAGAATGGAGCTAGCATTAAAACCTGGTCAGATGTTTTTGCTCAGCATCTGACTCTACCTGGAGCTGTACTTTCGTAGCTGAGACTGTCCACAATGGATGGGATTGCGGTGCATCACTGGTGACGTTCAATAACATTGTGGTCGTTTCAGGGACCACAGTGATGTATGACTTTGGACTGCAGAAGGGGAGTTCCGATGCAGCGGTGGCAGCATTCGAACCACAAACCGCAGAGGTTGGTTTGAGCCACTATGCCACCCATATATCCAACAAAATAAGAGGAAGTACTGAAGTTCATCATAATATTTAGAGATGATTAAGTTTGGACCGTAATCACTTAACCTCATCAAACTGGTTCTGCTATACAATGCTAGTGATAAATGCAGATGGAACATCAATCAAACGAGCGGCCCTTGAAATATGCAGTTTCAGAATTATCTTAGACAAATGACTTTAGTGTCAGGAGTCCATCCATGCTGTAGTCAGCTTGGGGAAGTCAGCTGTCCAATACAGCCAAGCCGGGTGATGCACAGGTAGAATTAACAGGCAAAGGGTCCGAGAAAGAACTAAAGAAAGCAAAGGTAACGGGCGTCATGTCTTTTTTTTAACTTCTTTTATATGACAGATTCACTACTGACTAAATGGGTTATTAAATGACACTGTAATTGCGCTAATTAGGACTGTGAGCTTTAACTTTAATTTAGCTTATTGAATTAGCTTAATCGAGGACAGTTGGAAGACGTGAAAGCAGTCCCTGTACTGCAAGGCAATGCCATTATTGTCTGATTCTACTTTGTGGGAATTCCCTCGGAATATCGATCACAATGAAATGGGTCTATGGATTTTCATAAAGGCAGGGCAGACTGCAAGCTGTAACGTCCTTCAAAGGAAATATCCTCAGATATCTAAGATCATCAAAGCAAGACCTTTTTTTTAGTTCATCTGAATGACTCTAATCACTGTATATCTGTATATTAAACATTATTTCTAGGGTTAAAAACAAAGCAAAAAAAAACTAAATACCCAAGAACAGTTTATTGGTTATTGAACTGCAACTGAAAGAGTTTAAATAATAAAAAAAAGTGTAATCAAATATTGCCCCAGTAAGTTATAAAGGGGACTGGAACAAGTTCCCTGGAACAGATTGTCCCCTTCTTGGTGAGAACAAAGTGATGTGTTCCTTTGAAGTCTGCAGGGAGAATGGGGAAGCGCCCATTGTAGCCTTAGGTCCAGACCCGCTGTCTGGTCCTGCCAGGGATTCCGGGTGATTTAAGTGAGCTTATCGCAGGAGACCAGCTGGTCAAACTTGTGGGTACATATGTACGCACAGCTGGTTATTCAGCCCACGATCGACAGCTATGAGGTCCCCAGCAGACACGATTTCAGAGAATTACCTCTTTCTTACTTAATTGTGTGAAACACTCCAGCCTCTTTCTTCAGGCAATCTTTGACAAACTGTGGTATAACTATGCTAAACTAACCATTCTGTAAATTAATAGGCAGACCTGAACTTGATACTAAATCTGTCTTTGAGTAATCTTAACGTACCTGAGCTTTTGTAATGTCTGGTTTTGTCTTATATCATCTTGAACTTGGTTAATGATGTTTTAATTGATTTCGTGCATTAATTCTACTTTCGTGAAGGCTGATTTCACATCTCACTTGAGTTGGTTAAACATACACCTGTTGCACAATGAGGGTTAAGCTGCATTAGGTGTGTTGAGTCTGGCCATGGAGAAATCTAGCTAGTGTGCTCTTCAAGAACAGGGGCCCAGTCCCAGGGGTGGGTGCCGGGCTCAGCTGGTGCCGCGGTTCATCAGAGAAGCCTGGTGCCAGCCTCTAGCCTCCGGCCTCCAGCCTCTAGCCTCCATCAGTCTACTTACTCTCAAGATCTTGTTTACAGCCTATTGCATTATGTAATCCAGAGAGCCAGTTTGTCAGGTAGTAACTCCATTATAAACAATATTATAAGAAATTTAATATGCATATAAACATAAAAAACGTCATATGTCTGCATTTTTCTGCTTAATAGCATCAGATCAGAGTTTGTTTGAATTGATGATGTCATGCATGTTTAATTTAGGCAAGTTTTGACCTCTGTATGGACTGGTGGGTTATTGGATGTGTGCGAGGGGTCTATATCTGTCTGTCTGTAATCTGTCTGTCTGTCTGTCTGTCTGTCTGTCCGTCCTGTTTCCTCGGTTACAAAGGCAGCTTTTAAACTGCCAACATTTAAGATGATGCATACTGAGGTATTTAAAGAGACCTTCTCTGTAATGCAGTTACATTAAAGGCCTGTATCACGTGTTCAGTGTGCACCCCACATAGCTCTCTAATGCCAATAGTTAATCTTCTAAAATAAGTCCTATAGTAATGCATATTCTGAATACCAGTTGAGGCCTGGTGGTGGCGCCATACCGCCCAGACCTGCATTGCTGTGTCCCAGAATGGAGGGAGCTGCTTCTCTTTCACGTCTATCCAGCCTTGCCGATGCTGCTCCAGACAGGTTGGTAATTAATGGTAACCAGCTCATTGCTGTGGTTTTCCCTCAGAGGTTTTGGGGGATGCATCAGGAAAACCACCTTGCCGAAGTTGCAAGATACGAGGGTGGGGCACAGGGGCACTGGCCAGAGCTGAATGTTAATTGCCCCCTGCAGTGCCCCTGTCCCTGTCATTCGCCATTTCAAACACATCATTTGCTAATGATAATTTATACTGAGTAGGCAAACGTATGTACCCTTGAATGCCCCCCACCTTAAAAAAATCCTCGAATCGTCCCTGGCGTGATATGATCAGTTATGATAAATTCTTCATTTACTGGGGTTAGGGTGGAGGGAGCTGGGCTTCGATGTCGGTCGTCCTGTTGTCTTGTGACACTCTAGCCAATGGGACGAACTTGCAAACTGGTCTGTTAGTTGAGATTGATTAAATTGCATCAGTGGTGGCTTCTGTGGGACCTGGGTAGCTTGTTCAACAAGACTATTCCTGTCAATTGGGAGGTTTGACCAAACTCTACCTTCATTTTTCAACACAGTACCATAGTATATTTCCTTTACCTTTGCATGTGTAACTAGAAAAGACTAGTGTGTGTATGTATGTATGTATGTATGTATGTATGTATGTATGTAGTGTGTGTGTGTGTGTGTGTGTGTGTGTGTGTGTATGTGT
>JAODKE010000068.1:8399907-8416595 GCA_026779605.1 Mormyrus hasselquistii
TAATCTAGCACAGTATCTAACTGTCAGCTGAAGTAGGTTTCAGGGACATGGGTTATGCACGGCACAGCTAAAATATATAATTATTCACCGGGCCGGCTTTGTTTGCCCCAGCAAACAAGGTGTCTGGTCGGGCCACCCTGCCGCGAGGATGCTGGCGTAGTCGTCTGGTCTGGTGCCATGCCCGGTAAGGGGTTTCTGCTATCCCCAGGGGAACTTGGATATCGTGGAGAGGGTGGGTATGTTACTTTCTGTTGCTTCTTTGTAGCTAATTCTGGGTACGCCCCTCAGGCACGGGGACGCTGCCGGGGGGGTGTGCAGCTGAGCGCTCGTGGCAGAGTTCCCCTGTAAGCCCCCTTCTCGGCCCCTGGAGCCTGGGGTGATCGGCGTGGAGAATGAAAGCGGCCGCCTAGCTCGCCCGAGAGAGCCGCAGCCTGTTCTGTATATCTAGGTCATTGTGCCATACAGAGGAGGCGGGGGTGGGGTGTGGGTCTCTCTCGCCGCCCCCCTCATGGCAGCTCGACACACTTGGCTCTTCCGAGGGAGCGGAGCCTTACTGCTGGGGGGTGCAGGGGGGAGGGATGTCTTTGAAATATGACAACGTAATACTCATAAGCCAGTGTTTCTCAGCCCGGTCCTCCGGGACCCCCAGACGGTCCACGTTTTTGCTCCCCCCAGCTCCCAGCACACTTGTAGCACGTGTTCTTGCTGTATTTGGTGTTCTTGACTGCGGCGGATTGTTTGGTACAGGTGTGCTGGGATCTGGACGGGACCAAAAACTTAAACACTCACCTGGGTGAAATTTCAGCAGTGGCGCTATGAAAGGTTCGTTTTCGGTAGTGCAGTGTAAAAAAAAAAAATCTAACTTTAAGATGCACAAAGGAATTTAAAACAAATTAATCCAAGCAGGCTTTGTTCCTTAAAACTTAAAACTGCTTGCGGTACTTTGCATGTAAGTATATGTATAAACCAAGGTTGTGCATCTGTGTATTGTTGTATCTCAGTTTATGTCTATGCCAGATAAAAAGAGGGGAAATTCTCTCAGATTGCTGATAGGTAAATTTTTCCTGGAGCTTGAAATCATGATTTTACAGGGCAGCTATTTACATAGGTAGCTATTCACGCATGTATGCCGTTGATGGGAGACGTAATTGTGCTTTTATGCCTTAAACCTCTGCCCCAAATGAAAACGGAAGCAAACGCTGAAGCTTGTGAAAAGATAAAAATGATCCCTGGTGCTCAGTAAAGGAAAGGATGTTTTTTGAAAACTGGGTTAAATTATAGAAGAATTATAGAAACCTAAGTGACATAAATAGACCATGTGTTCGCTCTACTCTTTTGGTATAAAAAACATTTTCCATTGTTCACTGTCATTTCTGGGAAAGCAAAACTATCTTGCATGACATTTAACCCAGAACATTTGTTGAGAAATAATCTTTAAAATGTTCTCCCATATTTAAAAGCAAGGTGTTTATTCTTCTGGGAGTTTGGGCACAATTTTTACGAAACTATACTACTCCGATTATCATCTTTACATCTCTGATCAATAAAGAAGTTTCGGAAATGTATCAATAACCCTAAATGTCAATTTACAGGTTAATTGTGTGAGCATATTTTGTATTGCTTTGACCATTATTGTGTAAATGAATCCATCCATCCAACTTCCTGGCCTTGGAGACTAACCCAGGTAGTCCAGGGCAGGGGTATATGATGAATAAGATGCTGGTCCGTTGGTGGGCTATATGTACACACAAACACGCTATCGGCACCTTGCAGTGGCAATCGGTCTAACTGGATGTCTTTGGTCTGTAAGAGCAAACCCACATGACTCCGTGAGAACATGCATAGGATTCGAAACTCGAGGAATGATTCAACAATGCAAACCACTGAACCTTCCTCTACAGTATAAATTTAGTTCTTATAAACTGCTCTTTAGCCTTTAGCTATGCAACACCTCTACTTCCCCTAACCACTTTTGCTTTATTAGTTAATCCTATTAAACTTTAACTTTTTTGCATGACGAGCTAAAAGTACTAAAAAAACAGTATCGTTTCCCTGCAGGATCATATCCTTCTCACCTGGGAGCATAACTGAATGTGATAAACACGGTCTGTCTTTTGGGTATCCCCTCCCAGTGGAAGAGGCCCAAGGCGGATCTCCAAAATCCTTCACCCGATAGCCAATTCTACCGCATTGTCTCATTGATTGATTCCTGTTGTTTGATGTGACTCCTCCCTCTACGCCCTCTCTGCCACATCTGCTCGTTGTTTCCTGGGCCAGGTTAATGACATATCAGCCATATTTATATTAAACTGCTATGTCCAGAGGCCTCACAAAAAATAGCCCGGGAAGTCAAAGGCCGTGGGCAAGCCGTCCCATCCACCGTGGAGGAGCTTGTTTCTCTGACAATCCTCTTCAGTGACTGTTAGAAGAAGTAATCAGCCATCCGGACACTCTGTAAGGCGCGTAACAAGTTCTAGTGAAGTCACCTCGGACACTTGCTGAGTTCTTTCGGTGCTGGTCTTCGGTGTCAGTGGAGATGATGGTGAGCATGCATTCACGCCAGACTGAACCACGCTAGTGGGTGTTATGAGTCTGGTTGTCTATGCGTCACTGATTTTCTGTCCCCTTGGCTGGGATACATCTTTAGCTATAGCTAGATGGGAGAACTGTTTAGCCTAATTGAAGAAAACGCCTATGTTTCGTTTTAGCCTGCTGACAGATTTTCAGAAAATGCCTTGTGTTTTCTGAAACACCAACTACACAATCCCCCTGGCCTGCTGTATCAACATGGTTCCAAATCACATGCCTGCTTGGTTTGATGTGTTCGAAGAAATGAGGCTTTAAACACAAAGTAGGTGGGATTATTGTGCAGTGTCATTCATTGGCTGTTCAACCGATAATGTTAACTATTGGAAATCAGTTAAAGATATTGGTGACCCACACCACAATCCACCTTGGATGTTGTAGCCTTGTGTCTTCTACTTTTCTTAAATTTACAGGTGAGGCTTGATGTGAATGATGAACTTTAACAAAGCAATGTTAGGGGTGGTGAGTTTTTGAAGGCAAGTTCAGCCTGCTAGTAGACAAACGGTAGCATTTATTGCTCAATGAACTCTAGCATGTCCATCATGAGTTTGGGGAGTTGTAGGGGTCATGAGGTTTAGCTGGGGGGGGGGAGGGGGGTAAAGTTCAGGTATAGACAGAGCCGACTCTTTCTTGCATGTCGTTACTTGGACGTGGTCCACACAGGTCCCAGGTGTTGGCTGCTTAATCTCCGCCTCTTTGCATGCAAACGAGTCGGCATGAGCCTATCAGATCCAATCAGACCCCACAGCCGTTCCATCAGTGAGAACATGGCCAAAGAGGAATGGAAACTTCATTTTGGGTCTAATATTAGCCTCCACTCTGGAAAATTCCTTTTAAATGATTGCTAGCTGAGAATGGGAAAAGAATTTGTTTAGCATTTGGTTGAGTCTTTGCTTGGAAGTTTTTTTTTTTTTTACTCGCAGAGGGTCCTGGGAACCCAGATGTGGAATTCTGAGAAATTTCTAAAGAAAACCGGACAGATAGCCGTCTGTGCGGCCATAGAGCGGCTTGTTTGTGTGATTTCTCGACTGCTGTTATCAGCACATCCAATTTTATGACTCTGTCCCTGAGGTGGACAGCAGTGAGTTGCCATGAAACGGCCATTTCCTGGTCTGCACTCTATTTAAAAACACAAACACGATTTTCAAGTAACAGCAGATTTTTTGGCCCTGGTACCTTTGAGTTGAGGTTGTATCTGTTGCTCTCACTTCACTCATCGCAGAACGACAAATTGGCACACTAAGAATAATGTTTGTGGCAACCTGATTTTCCACCTTCAGTTTGAGTTGTAAACAGGAGTGGATATCGAATGATTCAGTAATTGCACAAGAATAAGTGCAAGAAGAATAACTGGCAGTGAATACCAGTAGCCGGGGATTGACATAACTGGTGCTTACATGATGCATCAAAACAACTTTCCATCACACTTGTGGCTGTGATTGCCCTGTGTTACATGGGCACCATGCTGTACTGCTTCTGAAACTCCCTCTCTGTGTTCAGGAAAGTCCCACCTGGCCATTGTTCAGCGGGTGAACAATGAGGGAGAGGGCGATCCATTCTACGAGGTCCTGGGCATCGTCACTCTGGAAGATGTTATTGAGGAAATCATCAAGTCGGAGATTCTCGATGAGACTGACCTGTATAGTAGGTACCTTCCCTCAGGGAGCAGGGAATCTTTTCCAGAAGCTTGGGTTGGACAGTTTCACAACAGTTTCATTGTTATTTCGATAGAGGGAAATATGCTCTGCAATCCAGTGCATCCATGTCTTATATGCGCTTATCCACGGCGGACTCATGGCAGGCCTGGAACCCAGCACAGGGAACGGGGCAGGGGACCATCTAAGGACATACACACACAACCATACACTGAGCAAGATTTACAGACAATCCACCTCCGCTGCTTGATTCTGACCTATGGAAGGAAACCAAAGGATGCAGAGAACATGAAACCTCCAGAGATACGGAGCTGGATGCAGAATTAAATCCAATAATCTACCAAGCCGTCACAGTGCACAGATGCAATAATGCTACGATAACACGAGGTTGCACGGTAATTTGCTCTGTCTTCATAAGAGACTATCACAGCAATATGCCATTTTTGTTCTAAAGAAATGTAGACAAGGGGATGTTTATCAGGCCAAAATTTTCAGTTTAGCATTACTGAGTTGTATGAAATGAAATAAAATAAAATGTAAAAAAAAAAATAGATGTGCAAAAGTTTGGGGACCCTTTTAATTGCATTAATTTGAAGACTTGTAGTCATTCGATGCTGACAGATTGCAGGACAAAATTGCTTTGATTAGCTCATTATACCTTAAACTACAAAGGCAGATGTGACCGATTATGAAAGGTTATTTAACGCAGGTATTTGCTAGTTGTGCTTTTCTTTGGTTCTCTCTTAGAGAGTGGCAACATGGGAACCTCTAAAGAACTCTCTACCTACCTAAAAACTAAGATAATTTGTCATTATGAATTAGGAGAAGGGTACAAGATTTTATCACAAAGGATTGGACTGTCTATCTCCACAGTCAGAAATGTAGTCAGGAAATGGAAGGCCATAGGAACGGTCCTTGTGAAGGAAAGATGTGGTAGGCCAAGAAAAATATCTGAAAGGCGTTGGCGAAAGCTGGTTAGAAAGGTCACAGACAAACCACAGACCACCTACAGAGAGCTACAACAACATCTGGCTGCTGATGGTGTCATTGTACATCGTTCCACAGTCCAGCGCACTTAGCACCGGGAACAGCTCGGTGGAAGGGTGATGTGCAGGAAGCATTTTCATTCCAGTACCAGCAGATTCTTGACAGGAATGTTCAAGAATGTCAGTCACGAGGTTGAAGTTATGCAGGAGTTGGATGTTTCGGCATGAAGATGAGCCAAAGCACCATTCAAAATCTGCCAAGGAATTCATGCAGAGGCCATAGTTTTAAATGTTCTACAATAGCCATGCCAGTCCCCAGATCTGAACATCATTGAAAATGTATGGCTTGATTTGCCACAGGCTGTTCACGCTCAGAAGCCTCCAAACCTGACTGAACTGGTGGCATTTTGTATGAAAGAACAGTGCAAAATACCACCAGGCAGAATTCAGGGACTTATCAGTGGCTATAGGATGCATCTACAGACTGTTATTTTGGCAAAAGGAGCTTCTACTAAATATTAATGTCATTATTCCTTTGGGGGACCAAATTTATGCACTTGCCTATTTTTATTTAAATGCACATTAATTTGCAGTTGGTCCAATATAAAATATTGAAACATTCACTACTAAAATGTTGCTGGTTCCATAAGGTATAAAATATGTTTAAATGAAGTTGCAGCCCTAAAAGCCTGGCAAGTTATAAATTAAGTGATTTTTATCAAAACTTTTACACAGCGGCGTATATTATAAGATAAAGGTCATAAGTCAGCCACTCACGATTACTCTTAGATTACTAGAACATTTACCTGAAGGGAAACTTGCATTTTATGAATGTATTTACACTAACTATCCTAAACATAGCTAATCATAAACATCTAAGACCTGGATTACTCCCTTTGGGGATCTGACTTCCTTCCTTCCTCAGTTCTCCTCATGCACTTGTTCCCTGTTTTCTGTAGCTGACAACAAAACTAAGAAGAAGATCACTCATCGAGAGAGGAAGCAGGATTTCTCAGCTTTCAAGCCCACAGACAATGAGATGAAGGTTAAAATATCACCTCAGCTTCTACTGGCTACGCTGCGTTTCCTAGCAACAGGCAAGTGGGACGTTCTGCCACATGCGTTACACAGGAAGTCTTGTCACTGACGTAAAGGAGCATGTGGCAGTTTCCTTTTATTATCGTAGTGGTCAGGGCAGATCAGGACAGCATGACAACAATATTATGATACGGAGCGTTAAATCCAAATCCTCCCAAGAATGATATGTTGAGTTTTGTTATCCAAAAACACTTTGAAATCTGGAAAAAATATCACAACCAGATGATTCCGTTGAAATTATTATTCAGACAAACTGACAGAGAGCTTGACTAATGTCCTCTGCAGAGCATGCATGTCCACTGCGTGCTTTTTATACTGTCCAATGAAAGTTGATGTGTTTTCAGAACTGCACAGTTATTGCTTATGCATTAGAAGACTTTTTTGGTTAGAAGCCCTTTCTCTTATGAAAAGGCAAATAGGTTTCATGGATGTTTATGTACCCATTGAATTGTAGTTTATGGACCGAGGACTGAGGGTTGTGTGTACTAGAAAAGTAAATGCTGTTGTACTCCTGAGAACTGCCTGAGAATATAAATAGATCAAAAAATTACCACCATAAAGAGGTGAGGAATTGCAAGCAGTTGTGCTCTTTATTGGAGCTGCCTAAAAACAGAAATGCCAACCAGCTAAAACGGTTACGGTCTCAACGAGCAGAAGTGGATCCCTTCGGACCCACCCACATGTCCGAGAAGATCTTGCTGCGACTTCTCAAGCACCCCAGCGTCATCCAGGAGCTAAAGTACGATGAGAAGAACAAGAAGATGGCTGAACATTACCTCTTCCACCGCAACAAGCCAGTGGATTACTTCATCCTCGTCATGCAGGTCAGGTTCGACCACACGGTCCGGAACTCCTGCTGCATACACCGACCATACACCGACATGGCTGTCCTTTATGTTCATAGCTCTCCTTCAACCTCCCAAAAAGTCCCATTCAATACTCCCAACTCGGTGCCACACTGCTCACCATCTCACCCCAAGCCAACTTTAAGCAAGCCTTATCTTATCTTCTTGTTGGTGTGCCATGCTTACCACCCCCTGGTGTCCCATCTCGTTTGGAATACCACCACTCCTAAGTATGGCATTCTTGACTAAATTGCATGTCTCACCTCGTTTGGCCAGGGCAAGGTGGAGGTAGAAGCAGGAAAAGAAGGCATGAAGTTCGAAGCTGGAGCGTTCTCCTACTACGGGGTGCTGGCACTGACCACATGTCCAGGTAGACCTGTTCCATCGCTCCCTGCACTTCGAACATAACCTGGCTTTATTGCAGTGAGTGGGGCAGGTACCGCATATGGTGTGTGATGGGGTGACCCCTAATCCATGTCAGGGGGGTCACTATGAGCTAGGACAGGGTTTGTAAACTACTGTTTCAATGAAGACCTTCAGTTTGCACTGAGTTCTTGCTGTGTGCTGATTGGTCAGTCTTCTGTAATAATGCATGTGTCACTGATGTCAATGTGAGGCGGTTGGATGAGTCTTTCAATCAAGGAAACAAACCAGTCAAAGCACAAGAAGAACTGAACTATTTAGCCAAGCGCAGGAGTCTTTCCGATTTAAAGTAGTTTGTAAAACCTGAAGTAGCTCGAAGTGTCACCCAGTGTTGTGATTAGGACGCTACTGTAGTTGCTTGTTGGCGAGTTCCTGTCGAAGGATCCTTTCACTAAGTATCTTTGTAAGTACACTTCCATGCAGAACGTTTAAGCGATGAGGAGAAACGTCAGCCGGTATTTCAGTATTCCTGGCACTGTCACGCTTTACTCAATGAGGTATTTTAGTTCAACACTTGGAATGGAATCTTTACACCTAAATTGTCTGTCCGGCTGCAGTTCCGCACGCTCTGATGTCATCCCCTCATCGGACTGACGGTGAGACGGTTGGTCCTCGCTAGTTTCCGCTGCTGACTTTTGTTCGTTTTATTTATGCAGCGAGTGACAAAAACTGACGCTGGCCTTCCTGTGTGTGGAGTGCGGGAGCAATTTGGGAGCGTGGTAGCATTGTTCTTTTTCGTTCTCTCTCTGGTGACAGTCTCTTCCCTACATCTCCCTCCCCTCCCCTTTCCAGTTCCTCTCTCACTCTCTCGCACCTTCGTGGTGAGTAGGGCGGAGTCTCTGGCTGGATCTCCAGGTACCGTATCTGCTTGTCACCGGCATGTCCGTTTCTGCTCGCTCTCTGCTCTCCCTTACTAAAAAAAAAAAACAAAAAAAAGCCATCATTTCCATCTCATCTCATCCCTGACCGAAAATCCCCTCAGCACAGCCAGAGATCTGGCAACAGTTGCCTCTTGAGGCCTTTCAGAATGGAAATGAGCCCTTAATTACCTTCCCAGGATGCCATCCAACCATCTGTCCCTCAGGGTGTGTCAGGTTGCTTGTTCTGTTAGATTGACAGCATCGGCCGTCCAATGACAGACTCGGGGCCCGCCTCCTCACCTCATTTTTGCAGGCGCATGTCTTGCCGTAGGTTATGGCCGCACTCGGCCAGCGCCTCTCGAACGAGACTCTGGTGGCCCCGATTCCGGCAGCGCTCATTGGCCCCTGGGGGGTTACTCGAGTGGAGCGTCCCCATTGGCTGCCCACTGCATTGCGTGGACCGGATCGCCTCAAACACACACCCCGACCCGGATTAGAGACATTCCAGCCAAATTGCTGCCTCTGTGCCCACCTTGGCAGGTGTCGCTTTAAGTAGTGGAAAACATAATCTGTGTTTAATTAAAAAGAGAAGGTCTTGTGCGTTTGTCACTTTTTTTTCACCACCATCCCGCCTTTCTGGTTGAGTGACAAGCCTGTCTTCCAGTATCAGAGCACCCCACTGGCCTTTTCAGAGTAACGGGAAAGGGGGGTGGTCATGCCAATGCATTTTTTAGCCGCCTTTGATGTACCGAATGTAATTCAAGGGCTTCTAGTACTTTCATGAACTGTGAGCGCCACCTTGTGTCCAGGAATGAGACAATAGAACAATCTTTTGCCAAGTGTCACAACTGTACAGAGCAAATGGATTTTTCATGAAGGTTATCACAGAAATTGGTGCCGACTTGCCTAAACTGATGACACTCCCTCTGTATTTTCTATGCTGTCTATTCTATGCTGTCTATTCTATGCTGTAACTTATTCTTAGTACAAATGATGGTTCTGTTGTGATATTTTTTCTGAACTGTTACTTTGCCTGTTTTAATTGTACATGTGTAGTTTGCATGTCACACCTTGTCGCACACGGTACATCTCTTACAGAACACTGTACATTACCTGCCCAGTGAATACACTGTGACATTCTTCTGTCTGTCCAGCTGCATTCTAGGCATTTTTCTACCACTGCCTCTTTGGCAATGGTGTGTGGTTCACTGGGTTAGAAAGCTGTTCCTATTATTGGAAGGTTGTGGGTTCAAATCCCAGAGTCAACAATGAGATTTCAGTGCTTGGCCCTTGAGTCAGGCACTTACCCCCCATTGCTCCAGTGACTGGCTGACCCTGGATAAATGTGTCCACTAAAAACAATAAAGTGTAATGTGACTTAAACTATTCTGTATAGCTCCTTACCCATAACTTACACTGCTACACTGCACTGTGTATTTCATGTGTTTGGTCTACAGTGGGGATGTGCAGTCTTATCCAGAACAGGCCAGTGTGTATGCTGGTTTTTGGGATAACCTTTTGGTCAGTTATTCAAACCCAGGTGTGAGGACTCTTCAGCCAATTAGTCATCTAATTAAGGAGTTGCAGCGAAAACCTGCATACACAAGGGCCCTTTCCGGATAAGACTGCCCACCCCTGGTCTATACCTTTGCACTTCAGTGTGTTTTAAACAGCCATGGTCTACAACCCTGATCCTGGTGCAGCAGGGTTTCTGTCCTGTCTGGTCTCTGATGAAGCACAGCTGATCTCGGGCAGACAGTAACACATCAGGTGGGATTGAAAACCCACTGGAGATTGGCTTTCCCAGAACACGGTGGTCTACCCCGTTGTACACTTTTGCTGACCCATAATAATTACCTGCCATTGGTATTTGTCGTACTGGGGACACCGCAAACAGGAAAAAGTAAAGTCGATTTCAAGGGCCCTGAAAAATTTGGAACATAATTGGATTTTTCTGGGTCGGGGCCCTATATGATACTTTCATGGGGCCCAAAATGTCTAGCAACACCCCTGCCTCCGTCTGTGCACTACCTGGTGTACCTCCCTCCCCCTCCAACCGCGCTCTGTCCTGTGTGCCACGCAGAGAGTAAGTCCCCACCGAGGCCTTTTGGGCTGAACCATTCGGACTCCGTGAACCGCGGCGAGCGTCTGGACGCCGGCACACCGACGCTGGGTAGCAGCAACAACCAGCTGAACGCCTTCCTGCAGATCTACGTGCCGGACTACTCTGTCCGCGCCGCCAGCGACCTGCTCTACATCAAGGTGCCGCTTCTGCCCTGGGGATGTTTGCTGTGGGACGGGCTGGGATTTTTCATGACTGTCTACTGCCTTGATCTCTAATGAACAGTGTGGCCCAGTGGATTTGCTATGGGTGGCTGCTCTTTGTGGGCAGTTGGGCCATTTCCCTTCCAATAATGGAAGTACCATGTGTGTTTAGGGGGTGGGGAGTCCAGATTGATTTGATTCCTACCAGTATTTAAACCAAACCTACAGCCTTGGTCCTACAAATGTGTCTCTGTGCATTGTTGGAGACTCTAGGCCTAGAGTTTGCCTCCCCATGTTGTCATCCTAGCAGGTGACATGTATCTGTGTCACACAGGTCACCCGCCAGCAGTACCAGAATGCCCTGATGGCATCCCGCATGGACAAGACGCCTCAGTCCTCGGACGGCGAATACACCAAAATTGAACTGACTCTCACAGAACTTCAGGATGGTTTGCCAGAGGAGACGGCGATCCTGTTGAACCAGCAGCAGAACTGTTTGGCGCACGCCAAACCCAACCACACTATGCACAATGAGGGCGCCATCTAGCGCCGGAGAGGGAGTACTGCACACGTATCATTCACTTTTCCCCGTGTCCTGTGCCCTACCGTGGCGGGAACTTGCAGTGCCTGGGGCCTGGCTTCATACCTTCTCCGACTCCCGGATGGACCAGATGCAAGGCCCCAAACCAAAGAGTCCGGTCCCTCTTATCTTTTCAGGGAGGAGAAAACTGGACTGAACAAGCAAAACAGCACGAGCGAAAACTGTGAGTCAAGACTGTTCCAAATATCGCTTCTATGGCAACCAGGAACCAAGAATGTTTTTGTGTATTTATTTATTTTATGTATGTGTGTGTGTGTACATTCACACATACTTCCGCATACATTCGTGTATGTGCACGTGAGCGTGTTTTACAGATGTATTATTACAGATTCCTACTGTACATGATAAATCAGGCTTATGGTACAATATCTCTTTACATCTTTTTAAAGTGAGGTTTGAATTATTTTCCCTGTTAATCATATTATTGTCTTACCAAGTGCAATGGACCACAATTTACGTAGTGTATGATTTGAATGATTGTTACATGTTATAAATGTCCTTTTTTATGCGATGTAGTTTCTGTCCACAGGCGAGGTGATCAAACTCACGGTTTCTTGCCACTTCTGCTACGTCAGCCGCGAGATCAATTGTGATCCCTTCTTTATTACCATAATCTGGAGATGGCACTTATAGTGCAAGCACGGTCCCCCCTTCGATCGCTACACGGCCCTAACCCTGGTCCGGTTCCGGTCCGGGGAGCCTTTGCACTTCTGCATGCAGCGTTTGGTGCATGACCGAAAGCCCCCTTCCCTATAGCAGCTTGCGGCTGGATGGATTTGCATTGAGCATGCAGAGCCGTATCGACCGCTAGTGACACGCAGCTACGATAATCAAGCTGGAACTGGCTGTGTCCTAGGCAGTGCGGAGGTGTGAGGTCATGGGGACTCCTATTCTGCACACCAGCTGGAGAAGGACTTCAAAAAAAAAAATAAAAAGCTCATATTGGGGTTATAATAGCTGTTCGTGCTGGCAAACAAATCAGCGGGAAACAGGGATTTTTGGAGCAATGAATGTGATAATTAATATAATAATAATAATGGACGATAAATCTGCTGGTACTCATGTGGTGTAATAGAGAGGACGGTAAACTGAGGAACACGCGGAACAATCGCTTTGGCTGATAGTGCAAACGGGCATTTTGTTAAGTTAGGAGATCCAATCCACTTCTCCTAGTCTCTCACTCTTTCACACACACAACTAATTTACTTTACGCAATTATCAATTACTACCACCCCCACCTGAACCCCCCTCCCCCCCCAAAAAAAAAGAATTTATGCTCTCCTGAATTCCATGGTGGGGTCCATTTGGTCAGTTTTCTTAGGTACCAGTCAAATGGTGTAACTGCATCTCATCCCTGGGGTCTGTATTTTCATAGTGTCTCTAGTGTGCTCCAAACATTTTTTTTTTTTTTTTTTTAATGTATAGTTTATGAAATATTTTAACTGAGCTGCAAGGACAATCACATGTGATTGCATCAGGTACCCACCCTTCCTACAGTCTCGCTGCTGGCAGTGCATTCTGGGAGATTGAGCACACGAGAGTGTCTATGCACCCGGAATTCCAAATTCCAGCAGCATGGACAGACCGAGTCCTCCTCCTTCGACGGTTCACAAAAGGGAGTGTGAAATGGTGGGCTCTTCGCTCGAATCCGTGTTAATGAGTGACGATGCCGTGAACTCAAAACACAAGACCTGTCTGATTTATTTCTGCCCTTTTTTTTTTTTTTTTTTACGGTGCTCCAACACCCTGTAGATTAAGTCCTGCATTTTCAGCTGCTATTCTGAATCCTGAATGTATATATATATATATATATATAGAGAGATACAGCAGTAATGTAGCCTATACAGCATCAACCAGAAAGTAATACACTGGTATTGGTATGTATGTATATATGTGTCTATATATATATATATATATATATATACATACACACACACACCACATATGTATGCTGGTCAAAGTTGTTGGTCCAATAAAGAGATATTTAACACAAACTATGTTCCTCATTTTTTTTTGCAACTATACATTGCTTTAAAAAGGAAAAAAAAACGACCGAAACAAAATATTAATAATCACACCACCATAATATAGAAAATATATTTTAGCTGCCAGTGTAAGAAATGGATGTTAAAAAACACCAAAAAAATGTATTAAATAGACTTTTTTTTTTTTTTTTTTTAATTTTACACCAAAACAAAAGCAAGATGTACGCTTGTCATTGTCTTTAAGGAAAACTAAAATTCACAGTGTACTCCCAAGCTCAGGAACATGCATGGAAAGTAAAAACTGAACGAAAAGAAAGGATTAAAACGTTTATGCAGAAGAGAAAAACCCAGAAAGAGAGCTAGCAGCTTCGGGGGTGTGAGGGCTGGGCTGCTCTCCAGCTGCCTACAGCAGCATATAATTATACGCATGCAATCTGGTGGTTCCTCCCAGCTTTGTAAGCAGCACAGTTTTGAGCAAAGGGAACCATGATACTGGGCAGCACGACAGTTGGCCCCAATCATGTTTTGGGTAGGAGGTGGGGCGGGGCATGCTATGGGCCAATGAGCTGTCGGCACTTGACTCCACCTCCCGGAGAGTACAGCATCACCTGCATTCCAAAACGTTTCATATTTCACTATTGCATTGCAGGAGCTGTATTTCAGGAGCTGGTGGTGTTTTCATCTCTAATGGTAAACACTTCATCAAATGAAAACTGTTAGGTGCTGCCCTCTTCTGAGCAGTGAATACTGGGCAGGTGGAGTTCAGCCGGTGGATGGGAAAAACTGGACGGTGGTTTCCAGCTTGCGAGCTCCGTGCAGCCCAATGAGCCAAGCCTTTTGTAGGGCTGTGTGTGTAACCGCCACGCTAAACACACTGGGTCTCTAAGCCTTGCTGCTGTCACTGTGTGACGGGATATGCAGCAGAAGTATGTTATATATACATATACATACTTGTGGAAATCAAACCCACATAAAAACACACACAAAGAATATATTGGCATGACTTTTCCTGTCCTGACCTCCAAAATTTGGTCTGACTTATGTAAATTATTTTCTTAAACATTGCAAACAAAACAAGCTATATGTATAAAAATAATTCAAATAAACAAATGCAGATGCATACTTGAGTAGCTGAGTGGCAGTACATCGTTCCAGGGCATATAGCAAAAAAATTCGGAAGCTAAGGCACATCCGCTGTGTAGGAAATGCCTCTCTCCGACTCTCCGTACCCCATCCCGTGGGATTCCCCCAGTACAATACTGGACGTCCAAGCCAGGTCATATCAGTTGCTTACTCTTCCTCCTCCTCCTCCTCCTCCTCGTCATCATCCTCGTCGTGGCAGTGAGTGATCTCCTGGGGGGTCTCCGGGAAGAGGTGCGGGGGCTGGATCTCGCTGATGGACCTGGTCAGCTGGTGCCGACGGCATTCCGTGTCCCAGAAGTCCAGGGAGCGACGATTGCGGGTGGCCATGGGCGACTCCAGGTCATTGATGTCCACGTGGGTATGCTCCACCGTCGACTCGTGGGGCATCTGGACACAAGGGGGCGGCAGGTCTGAGCGGAAGGGGGGGGGGGGGGGGGGGCTGGGGCACCGCGGGGGGCGGGGGGCGGGGGGGGGACCCCGGGGGGGGCGGGGGGGGGGGGGGGGGGGGGGGGGGGGGGGGGCGACTGGGTACCGACAGGAAGGGCCGAGTGCTCACCAGGACGTGCGCCGCTCTGAAGAGGTAGCTGAACGGGTAATAGAGCAGGTTGATGAAGGAGGCGGCGTACAGGTCAGCGTAGCGCATCACCTGGGAGGCGAAGAGCGTCTGGCGGGAGCCGCTGCGGAACAGACTTCCCATCATGCCGTAGCACATGTCCATGTCATGGGTGACTCTCTGCGGGGTGGAGAACATACAGCGTGATGGAACTGAACGGAATCGGTTTCGAAACAACAATAACAACAAGCATGACTTTTGAGAAACAGAAGAATCAATCAGGTATACTCCATCCATCCATCCATCCCTCCATCTCTCCATCCATCCATCCCTCCATCCCCGCTTGTCCTATGCAGGGTCACAGGAGTCCATCCTGGAAGCTACAGGCACAAGGCAAGGAATAACCCAGGACAGGGTGCCAACCCATCACAGGGCACACACACCATTTACACCTACAGGAAATCTGGCCTGCTTAGCTTTTGGACTGAGGGTAGCGCATGCAAACTCAAACCCTGGTGTGTGGCAACGGTGCATAACACCATTAAACAAACAAATAACAATGCACAAACTTTTAAAAAGAAGCTGTTGGAGATACAAAAAGTGCTTGAGTGAACTGTGATATTAGGGTGGAAAACGTTAAGCGCTTATTTCATTTCATACTCGTCATCACCATCATTACTTGATATTACAAGAAACCTTAATGCTCATTAATTTAATCTCTAAGTAATGTTGAGGTGAGTTAATAAACATTAATTGCAGTAGGATGAGTCAGCTGAAAAAAAATCCTAGCATGTTTATGTGGGGCACACCTTCATTCTTCGCTGTAAGGAGCTGATGTCTGGTCTCTCATTACTGCTGCTGTCCAAATTCCTGGAAACGGATAGGGAGCAGGATCAGCAGGATAAATGGCAGCCTTGGGTCGACATTAGCTGCCCCCTGGTGGAGATGGGAGGTATTTTCATCATACTCACTTGTATAGCTCCGCCAAGAATATGTCCAGGCCCTGCAGCTCCTCGAACAGAGCTGTCAGACAGAGGGGAAAGTCAGAGATCACATGATCACACAGAGGGGCCGGCCTGACGTGGTCACCTGGCCACTCACTGCTCTTGTCGGTCCAGACGTGCAGCTCCTGCGCCAGCTCAGGAATCACCAGGAAGGTTCGCCAGCCCTGCCGCTTCTTGGACTTGAGGATGTCCCCGAAGATGTGGTCTCCGATGTACAGGATGTCCTTGCCCTTGGCCCCCAGCAGGTCGCACACGATGTCTGAAGACCCTGTGGGTAGGACAGCATGAAATGCAATGATGCTTTTTGGAAATGAAATGATGTTTCATCTCGTAGGAGTACAGGCACAATGGAGTGCTTCTTTTCAAATCTGTCATCATGCACTGCTTTGAGACACACACATACATACAGTGCCTTGCAAAAGTACTCAACCCCCCCCCCCAAAAAAAGATGATGATTTTGCCTGAATTACCAATGATACATACATATATTCTTCCTGTTGGTGTTTTATTTCTGCAAGACATGCTTTCACGTGGCTCTTCTGTTTAAGGTCTTCGTGCTAGCCAGCACATTCTGGCAGTATGCACTGCTGCAGTAAGCAGTATGCAATGCTGCGGTATGCACTGCCTAGGTATGCAGTATGCACTGCTGCGGTATGCACTGCCTAGGTATGCAGTATGCACTGC
>JAODKE010000068.1:8419238-8453686 GCA_026779605.1 Mormyrus hasselquistii
GGCAGACACAGGGACAGGTGCTCAGTTGGTTTCTCCCTGCACCGTTCTCACTCAGCGATGCCAAGCAAAAACTACTTACATCTTTCACCACGTACTTCTCTAAGTTTTCTACCGTTTTCTCCTTCAGAGATCCCTGAAAATATAATTGCAAATATAAATATGCAATAGATGTGATACCTGGAGCTTTTATACTAAATTATACTTGATTTATAATGTTAGTGAACCTGTGTGACACTTCAGGACTGATTCTCAGATCAAAACTGTTTCTGTTGAAACATCACTATGACTGTCATGGAAAAACGTGGCACCTTGAAATGGACCCAGTCCATAGCATCACGCACATCCTGGAACATACTCTTGAAGGACATGAAGAGGTCACCATCCTTGAAGCCTTTTTCACAACTAGAGAAGTCAGGAGAAGGTGATGGCCATGAAAAACAAAATAACGCAAATACATTAAAAACGATCTTATAACAGCTGCTATCTAATCATTCAAATGTTAAAAATTAGCTCCGAATGGCCTGAACATCTAATGGAGGGACTTTCTACATCTTCGCACAACTCACAAATGTATGGAAGACCCTCGGTCATCACCCTACTCAGAAATATGCAAAAAAAGGAGTGATGTTCATCGTTCTGGCGGTCTTACCTGCTGTACCTGTCACAGTTAGTGAAAAAGTCCACCAGACATGCAAAGAGATAGGTTTCTGTGTAGAGAAGGACAATAGAGGGTCAGAGAACAATAGAGGAAGCTAAAATTCAGTCATCTTCTATATGAGTAAAAACAGATGAATACTGACCTTTTGATTAAATGAGAATGCTACCATTGGTGGTGTATTGTGATACAGCATAGCCCAAACGTGGAAAGTTTGGACTCCTGGAAAGACCCACATTCCAGGCACACAAATCTCATACATCATCCATAAGGTCTTACAGTATAAAGTTCAGACAATATTGAAACTTCAGCGAGAGTCGTAATCATTACCGACAAGAGATGACTCTCTTTCTGAAAAACTGGGGCCGATCTGCTCTAAAACCGAATATAAAGGGACATAAGCTTATCTCTACGGCGACATCCTGGCATGTGGTGACCTTTACTGGACAGGAACGGCAGCAGGCTGATTCCTCACCAGGGAGGTTGAAGAGAGTGTTCAGGATGTAAAACCGATCCGTGTCTCCTCGCTGAATGAACTTGTTCGGGTACATCTCCCGGATCTCTGGTCTTCAAGAGAAACACACATGCGGTACTGTGCAAAAGTCTTAAGCGGTCAATGAAAATATTTCATCTGGGTAGTAAGCGTATATCTGCTCAGAGAACACAATTTAGCATTATATCAAATGCAAATTAACAGTAACACAAGAAAAACATGTGCATGGCACATTTTATAATTCAGAGGTGCATTATGAAAAAACCTACCCTCGCATGAAGTTAAAGCCGTGGGCACACACCAAGATGTTGCCATATGCATCCACCTTCAGCAGGTTTCCATACATTGTGTCAAACACAAGACCCCTGCGAGGAAATATTTTGATAATTTCAAAATTTCAGGCGGCTAATGTACGTCGACTGGTGTTACACTAAGCAGAATCGGGAAGTTGGTAACATGAACAGATACGCAGGGAAGATGACCAGGTTTTGAGTAGTGCATCACTGGCCCTTACCTGGTGGGAAAAGAAGGGTCGTAGACAAAATTGAGGAGCTCCTGTGGGTAGCCAATTGACACGAGTCGCTCCACAGTGAGGTCAAAGCCAAGCGACTCATATTCTGGGGATTTGTACACTGGGACAGAGTGGAGAGAGCAGAGTAGTTTCTGGATCAGATCCAGGATGTATAATAAACCATTAAACAATAAGCCATATAACGATAAGTGATACTTTTTAGTAAGTTCTCTTTACGCCTCCCCCAATTTGCTCTCTGTAGGTGAGAGTAAACTGGCCATGAAGGCAGCCACCCACAGCAGCACCTAGGGAGTAGAGAGCTCGGGGTTGAGGGTCTTGTTCAAGGACCCACAGGCGTGCCGAGGCAGGCTCGAACCGGCGACCTTCTGGTCGCAGGCACAGAGGCTCAGCCCACTGAGACAAAATTGCGGGGAACAGGTGCAAGTCAGCAGACAGTGGAGTGAGGAAGCTACTGGAACAGAACCAGAATAGGGCAGCATCAGTAAGCCGGTTAGTCAGTAAGAGGATGACCAGCACATGTTGTGTTCTGGTGCTGGTGGAGCCTTACGGGGACACCCATGGCCTTACGGGGACACCCATGGCCTTACGGGGACACCCTCGGCCTTACGGGGACACCCATGGCCTTACGGGGACACCCTCGGCCTTACGGGGATCCCTCGGCCTTACGGGGACACCCATGGCCTTACTCTTAATCTTGCTTCCCGCTCTGTATCGCCTGACCTGCTCAAATCAGCCCAATAAGGACCCAAATAAAGGGACTTAATGGTTAATTTGTAAATGTGCAGAAAGAAAAAGGCGTGTAGCTGCTCCCCCATATGATGACCTACCTGCTAGGGTATAATCCATATCGAAGCCAAAGCATTTAATTTTCTCCATTGCTAAGCTTCTGTTCACGAACACTCTGGGGAAAAGAGACAAAGAGTCAAACTACAAACTGCTACCACTGGTTGATAAAGCAAAAGTGGGTGTGCGGGGTTGTATGATTATCTGTGCTTTGGTTAGTTATCAATCAATCAATCAATCAATCAATCACAATGTATTTATATAGCACGATTCATACAAACACAATGTAACACAAAGTGCTTTACATATTAAAAACAATATCCTCCCCCCACCCATGCCACCACCCTCACCCCAACTATGTTAAACTAAAAGACAAAAGACATTAAAGATACAAGAGACAATACAAACAGGAACCGATGAGATGCGATCATAAGTCTCATAAGTTTGCGTGTTTTATTATCAATGCATTAATAATAAAACTAAAAAAAAATATTGATAACACTTTACTTTGGAGGAGGGGGGGGGACAAAGAACCTTAGTAACTCATTTACTACTCAAGCACAAATCATGAACAAATACAGTCTGCATGAATTATATGAACAGTTACGATTTGCAATCTATGATGAAGAAACATTGGATCAGTACGTAACTAACACTTTGTTTCTGGGTAATTGATACATTACGTAAGAGTGTACAACTACATTACTCGTGTCCCCTCAAGTAAAGTGTTACTGAAATATTTATTATATTAATGAAAAAAAGAGACGGTGGATCCCTAGTTAACATCAGTATCAGGGATAAGGCATTTCATCACGTGACTCATGTGGGCATTAATGAGTCTCACAAATACTCTAAAAAATATCTTGATCAATGTCCTGCTGTAGAGGTTCTCAAACCAGCCCCTGCGCCACAACCTGCCCACTAATCAGGTCTGTATTACCATGTCAAAGTGAGCAGGGTTGTTAGAACCAATGTTCTGCTAGATAATTTGAAAAACATGCAGCCATACATATAAAACAAACAAAGGGCTTGGAGATTACAATTGGGATGGATGAATGCAATAAACCGCCCTGATCTTAAATACACTGCTTGGCACGCAAGTCAAGAACAAGTCAAGAATAAAATAGGATAGAATAGAATATGATGTCAGCCTGTCCAACAGAGCTAGCCGATAAACTTTATCCTGTCTAAAAGTATCACCCAGAAGGTTGAGTGTACAGCAGGTGGTAATTACTGAACTTAAAATATTTCTGCAAGGTCTTCAGGTCAACTAAGGACTGTTTTTGTTTTACTAACAGAGTATGGCTTCGCACGTAAAAGCACAGATTAAATTCCCACTCAAATGTCAAACCACGCAGGCCATCTGCTTACGTCACAGACAGGTACAAAGACCAAAGTCATACTGACCAATTCACCATTTCCTTGTCCTTAACAAGACTGCAAAATTCCAAACCCTTCATGCCTCACTTCCAGCCATGATGTCAACTATGAACGCCCTGTTAATCTCCCCAACACAAGATGTTTTCCTTCCATGTTTTCATTCATGTTTCCAGTCAAAACCCATGATCACAGACACAAAGAATATCTTGGTTCAGTACCTCCATAATCTGGTTCTTTATAAGTGTCCTGTACGGAAGCTGGTCTATATGGCCGAACACCTTTTTTCTGGTCCTTTCTTTTCCACCTCCTATGGACAACTCATATTTTAACCTTCCAACCCAACGCCTTGGGCAAACTGTGGCTCTGCATATTAACACTATGTGTCCTTGAATAAACCCTGACCACTGCTCCAGGGCTGCTAGATGAATGGCCTCATGCTTTGCACTCTTTGTGTGTGTGAGTGTCATGGGACAGAAGGACGGGAGACGCAAAAACGTCCCGAGTACCTGCAGTCGTACAAATTGTGAAACAAAGTCATGCATCATCATCACCACATCACAATATTACGAAACAGTCCGCAGATCTAAAAATAAGCTGTTCCATTGAACTGCTGAGCCAAGATGTGGAGTCAGCGCTGTTACAGGGATGACTGGCCCCACTCATCACCATGACAGTGCATTGCGACATTACGGAAAACACACCAAACACACTTATGTGCTTCCATCAATCCTGCTTTACTCATAAGGCAGTATAGTCTTCAGCACAGAGCAAAGGACAGTCAGGCTGCATCTATGCACAAACTAGGAGATGAATTCCAGGAGACTCCATGTGGTTCTCATGAGAGAGAACAGAGGAAGAACAATACGAGAATGAAATGCAACTTACAGAAATTTCCAGGACCAGTCGACCCCCACCCCTAATATGTCAGCCACCCCACCAGGAAAAATAGGGGCGCTCTGAACAGTATAGCTCATGGTTGTGTGGCTCTGGGCGTTTTCCTGCTCTGCCAGCAACTGCTGCCACGGTAACACTGAAGCACCTGTCCTCTGCCCCGTGACACTCTATCCGCTCCTCCATACCGTCCTGTGAAACACCACCCCCCCACCCCAGGGCTCCCTCATCCTGTCATCCCCGATAGGCTACGCAGACAATTCAGTAATTTCTGTGCTCTTCTCTGTTGTTGTTAGAGGTAAGGGAGATGTTTGAAACACACACGCACACACACAAAAACCTCCAGAATATTAATTTATTCTAATAACGAGGAAGTACTGGCGCGAGTTGACTTGTGGGAGTTATTGACAAAGTCTCAAACACCGGTACTGAAACGGGGAAAACAATAGAACCGTTCATCACACCTCTTTAGAGTCAAAAACTTCATCGTAAATTTTTAGTTTACAACGACAAGAAAACTAAATCAGACAGTAGCTAAGATATAGCCTTTAAAGCCCAAAAAATATTTTTACAAAATAATTTCTCGTACAGCATCTTGGCTACCACATCTGATGCAAAAAGGAGAGAGTTCAATTGCTAACCCCCCAAAGATTGACAGATAGGACACCTAGAATTTCATATCACAGCATCAAGACTGATTTGGGGTCTGTATGACAAAGTAAGATTTCTCACTAAGCCAGATAACTTGTCAAATTTAAGGTACCCTTGTTTAAATGGACTTTATCTTCATTCACTTACATTTAGCCTAGACCAACTAAAGTCTGACAAGTTATCCCGCAAAGCAAGAAATCCTGCTTTGTGATACAGGCCCTTGCTCACCAAGATTAACTAAATACTGTTTACACAGGCCACAATACTTTTGTGTTTTGCACACAAACCAATTTCGCTCCCATTATGTCTCACAAAGAATGTGAAATAACATTTCAACTTTGCAGCGCTGGGGAGGGGGGGGTGTTCTGGTTTGTCTATTTGTGCACGCATGCTGTTTTTTCTACTTTCTTTTTGTGTTCTAGAAAACCCTGGAGAGGTTTTAAAAAACAGCCACACGCATGCAGCCTTTCTGATTACATAACCAAGCTCCCTGTGGGCAGCTGAACCTTCCGGACACCTGTGGACAGCAGTGGCTCGCTTACACATGAAGCGCTTGTTTCGAAACACGCTAGACTCTGCTGCGTGCGTTTGAGAGTATGTGTTCAGAGTGCTCCTCAACACAAATGGCTCATACCATTAACCACAGAGACTTCAATGTAACACAGCAGTTTCCTGTTTAATTTAGACTAAAACTAGTGGTCTAGATCTGCCTGCGTGACCATTAAAATTAAGAAGAAAAAAAAAAACGGGCAAAGTTTGAAAGTTTGGTACTTCCATGTTGTCATGCAAGAACTTTTCATGGGATATGAAAATACTCGTGAAGCTGGTATTTGGCCGTCCACAGAAAATGACTGCGCAAGTAGGGAGTAGATTAATCATTAGTTTTTAACTTAAGTACTTAATTTTGTATTATTTAAATGTTGTGCCTCAGGTTTTATTTATTCTCAAACATAACATTTATTTTTCTCAAACAGCAGGGGCCAGTATCATGAAGCAGGATTTCTTGTTTAGCTACATGACCTGTCAGATTTAAGGTACCTAAGTTTAAGAAGACTTTATCTTTGCTCAGTAACATTTAGCCCAGACTATCTTAAATCTGACAAGTTATCCAGCTAAGCACGAAATCCAGCTTCACGATACAGGCCCCAGAAGAGAAACACTGATATAATGTTACAGGCTTGCGGAGGCATCTTAATGTGGATTTAAGGTGGAGATGGAGACGGCTGCACGTACCTGTGATACGCCTCTCGCCGGTACTTCTTCAATGCCAGGCCGTCCATGTTGGCGGGAAGGTCGGCGCAGTTCTGCAGTCGATCGCTCCAGGATGTCGCCATCTTAAAATTACTGCAGATTCACTGTGAAATACATTCACATTCATTTATTTAATTTAGTTGACAAAGCACAATGATGCAAAGTGTTTTATCAGCATCGCCGAATTTCTTCTCTGTGGTCCTGAGGCAGGCCAACAAATGAGGGATGGCAAGAATATAAAATGCTAATATTAATAACAATATCACAATTAAAATGAGGGAAAATGATTTTTTAACGATGGAAATTATTTTTTTAATCTGCTTGCATTCTGGATCAGTTGGCAGGCAGAGTTAAGAGAGGGCAATAACATTCATTTGTCTTCAGTCAGGTTCAGTTACATATTCCGGATAACGTGTTATAACCGGTTATTTCTGTGTTTCTCTGGGAAGTCTGCTCATGCCAAGCCAAGTCAAGGTCTACCTGAGAAAATCCTGCCTGAAAAAAACTCACTAGAACCAGCAGGCTTCCTCCTTTTAAAATGTTTAATCAGCCGAGTCTTAAAAATGTTGGAATATAATTACACTACATCCAATGTTCAGCCCTATAGTCTCTCTGCGAGCCTTAATTTCTGTTCCAGCTTAAAACTAGTTTAATAGATCATGAGAAAATTAGACAAACACAGCAACCAAGTCGAGCTGAATTCCCCTGGTAGATTACGCTTTATAAACTTAATTTTTCACAACTTAAACAGGAACTCGCAATATTATAATTACATACTTAATAAAAAAATTGACAGGGATTCCTGTAATAAAATATGTAGCGGCTTTTGGAGACGGGAACAAAAAGTCCCCTCAGGTTTACTTATGCCTGATTGAGTTGTCATTTTGGACAAAAGCATCTGCTAAATAAAAATGAATGTAAATGCAAATGCAGACTGAATAAGATCACCAATTTTTAAAAGGTTTCTTTATTTCTTGATGTGTTGTTTAATGATCCATTATTTTTTAAATCCCAGCTTTCGTGTCGTTTCATTCTGGCTGTCGACCCCATATCCAGCCCCCCTAAGGACACCATTTTATCTGTCATAGTCTTAAATCTCCTTTATATTCACCTTCTGTCACAACTGATATAACTCAAGTCCCATCACAATCTTTTTCATATCTGTGTAACCTTATTAACTTGTCACTGTCCCTTGTATTACTTTCTAGCTTACATAATTTCAGCTTCAAAACTTAATTGTTCCATTTATCAATATTCCATTAAGCCATTAACATATGTCAGCTGTTACAGTGCACTGCTGAGAGTGGGCTATTAATCCGAGGACGTCCACTGGGAATTTTCTGCCTGTCCTTGGTGTACAATTAACCCCATTTATGCCAAAAACATTTATACCGTCAATGAACTCACAAAACCCTTAAGTATAAGCTCTAAGATAAAATGCTGTAATATCAGCAGCTTATCATACGACGATTCAACAAAAATTAACCAAAGAGAAAATAAATTGCAACTGAGGTCTTTAGAAATCCTTCTCCAGCAATATTGCGGTTTTATTTCGAAAAGTAATGGCGTTCTTTCTGCTGGGTAGATTACTGATTGCGATGACAGATGCCGGTAACATGTCATCAGACGCCTGCAGTGGCCTGGCTGCCTCTTCAGTGATACTCTGTGACTATTCAAACACAGCTGCTCGTTTTTCCGTAAAACAGAACACTGGAGGATGCTTTCGGCATCCGCCGCAACTGCCCTGCAGTGCTGCACAACACGCAGATAATGACAGACTTCATCGACATGCACAATATGGTGAGCTTGCGCTGATGCTAAGGGAATAAATAGCGTAACGTCGCTCTTTCAGACGCTTCACTGAAGCAGCTCGCTACTGAGACACGGCTTGGTGAGTTAGGGCTCTGCATCTGTGTCCCGAAGGTCATCAGTTCAAATCCCATGGTCATCATAACAGGCATATCACAGTTGGGTCCTTGAGTGAGTCTCCTAACCTTGATCTCTGATCCAAAACATCTTCTAAATCAATAAATGACAAGCAGTGCCATTATAGGGCTTCTTTCAGCACAGTTACAAGTGATTCCCTTCCAGAACCAAAGACTTAGTCTGCTTAAGTGATCTAGTGCTTTCTGTGCGGCCCAAAGTGAAACATACCAGCCAGCTCTTGACTGAGTGATTGCTTCTGCAGTGCACATCTTTATTCTGGTCCAAGGCGCCAGCAGAGTCATAGTGCAAAGTCAGCACTAATCTCAATAAACTACATGGTTTCCTTCAGTGGATTTGCTGTAATTTTAAAGAAGGCTTTGGCCGGTGACGGAGGTGTGGTTGCTGTAGATGATGTTTGGCCAATTAGGCCCTTTCATGCCACCCGCACCTTAACTTCACGGGCAGCCATAACCAAACCAAAAATTCCATAAAACCAAATTTAACAGCCATTCCCTGCACTGAGCACACGCAGACTAACCTTGAAGTGTAACAACCCGCTTTTATCTCCACAAGAGGAATAAACGTACATAAAATAGCAAAGGCCAACCTAGAAGACGTGTTTAAAAGTTGTTTCCTGGTATGTATGTGGAAAACAGAGCATTTGAGCAATGCTCAGACAACCGCCCTATTCTGGTCAACAGAAACACAGTGGTGCCGGTTTTGTGTCCTATTTCACACTTACGAATTTCACAGCAACTAAAAGCGAACTTTGAAAACAGCAAGCGAGAGAAGCTCTTTCCAGAAGGGTAGCCCACAGGAACAGGGGAGGCTGGAACATGGAAAGCCTGGGAGGAGTGACATCATCGCCTATATTTATACACATTGGGTCCACCTCACGCCACTGGAGCGTGTAATTACTGAGGGTCAGGAACTGGTAACAACAGAAAAGCTACTGGTCGAAGGGTGCAGCGACCAAAAGAGGTTAAAACGCTTTAGACAGGTGGCTCCAAATGGCATAAAGATTCAGACACAAATATTTCTCGTTTTAACTTTCAGAAAATTAATGCAGATAACAGAATTCCTAAAGCACTTTGACACATCAACCTAATAGGCCTATATAAGGCAGGGGGACTTCATACAATTAAAGAACAGGTAACAAAAAACGCCACCATGCTGTAGAAGTGCCTTTCAGAAATATCATTAGATCATCATTCATTGGCAGAATTGCGACTTTAAAACTACTAGCTGGCTCTCATTTGACTCCATATTATTGCCAGAATGTGATTTTAAAAGCCTGGCGCCCGATGCATTTACCTTATTGACTCCTTGTAAAGTAAACCGGCCGTTAAAGTATTGGTATAAGCACACAAATCCCCTGGCATTATGCAGGATTTCTGGCGTTGCACTTTCTTGATAAGGACAGCCTGTAGTTACCCGTCTAACCGCAGTAATAAACTAGCGATGGGGATATCACGGGCTTTAGCCCGAACCTCCGTTTCCCGGCATGGTATTGCACCATGATAAGTAATTGGAAGATGGATGGTTAGATGGTTGGATGCTGCACGCCGCTGCATGACAGTGCATGTGCTTTCTTCCGGTACAGAGCATGGAGCCTGGACTTTCAGTGTGAGCTGCAGCAACCAGCCAAAGCGTTACTCAACCCACACTTTCACAAGACGGCCGCTTTTGCGATCCAGCTATAAATCACTTGTCTACAAGGCGCCGCAGTACAAAAGGGTCGACGTTACCCACCCACGACTTTAGGTAGCCTACGAGCGGAGCGCCGACACCTTCATTATATAGCATAGCCATCAGTGAAACTTCACAGATCAGAGGACCACGCTGACTAGTAACTAATCACCTCATCGGCTGCTAAAATTAATATATATCATCCGTAGATCTGGTTGGTCTGACAATGCCTGCAAAGTTAAAAAATAGTAGAGGTTGAAGTGCATAAGATCTGGTCATAGCAATCAATACGACTCATTTTTGGCGCAGGACGGTTGATTATTTTCATTTTATCCTTAAGACATCTAACAACACACGAACACTGCTTGTTACTTTTCCTGGTCACACGTAGAGACGTCAGTTTTGTTTCTGGTTACAACTTATTTTACTCCCGTTTTCCTCGAAGAGATCAGAAGCAAGCGATCAAATCGATAAGCACCACGTAAATCACAGTCCGTTAAACTGTCTAGCGTCTCCCTGGCAGCCTTTTTACGGCTGTAAAACTCCAATTGAGTAGGGGTCGAGCAGCCCAAAGGCACTTACCTCTCTGCTTGTCAGCGAATGACCGCACTGTCGCTGGCCGCATTTCGGCGCATGCGCGCCAGCGGGGCTCTGAGTGAATGAGGAAATCACATGCAGTGCGCAGACCGAGGCATCAGAACTGTCTACGGCAAAAATAATGCAGACAAGTCTAGATCTGAAAATCTGGCACTGAAAATACATTCTCAATTAGCCGAGAAGAATCGAAAGCACATTTATTTTTTATATACAGTAGGTAGGCGGGTTCAGTGTCTCCCCGTAGGGCCAATAAAGTTGATCTTCATCTTGAATCTCATATTTCTTGAGAGTTATCGTGCAATGATCATTTTAGCTGTGATTACAAGTCCAGTCTACTGTATCACTGCCTGTGCCGATATAACAAGTTGCATATGCATTGTTGATGGTTCAGATCCCAGATAGGACTGTTCTAAAAAAAGGTTTGTGTTTTGTTTTTTTTAAGTTACTAAAATCAACAGCAATACACTAAAATACATGTGATTTTTAAACAGGAAAACTGTTTCAGGAAACTGAACTTAGATCAGCACATCTACAATAAACTGTAACCGCTATGTGGAGAGCTCCGTTTAACGTAAGCTTGCATGCGAAGTCGTTTTTTAGCTCCTTCGGGGGGGCAGAAAAAAATAAATACGTTGTAACTCAGAACAGCTGCACGTGTTGTTCACGCCTTGCTCATTACTGCCACACTGCGCTCGCACAAGGAATATGCCAATGTAATTGTCTTCATCGGGGCTTTTCAACCTGAGGTACGCGGCCCCCAGGGGGCCCACCGAGCAGTAGCAGGGGGTCCGCAAAAACTTATTGTAAATTGACAAAATATCGGAATATACATCCGGTATTCAAGGGTGATCCCACACCCAGGTTGCAGTAAATGTGTTTATATTAAAGCCCCACCCGTCCTTAGTTTACAGTTATTTATGCGGCCACGCATTTGTCGGAGGGGGTCTCTAACTCGGTTCTGTCTCATTTGGAGGGCTCGATAACATAGTTTTATATGACTGAGAATTAATTAGTTCCGCAGTGAGAGTTCCTGTAAACAAGTGAGACAATAGATGCATTGTGATAGTAAGGCAATGTGCAAACAGTGGGCGTTTTTTTATTACTGCATCGTCACCTTATTTTCCAAAGTGGAACGTATACTCTAAATGCTTTGCATAACGGAAATGTACGCACAAGTAATATATCTTAATTAGGCTGTACAAGTAATGTTTATATTGACAGAAATTTTCTGCGCGACGCGTCCACTTGTTCGTCTTCAATCTATTTCACTGGAATAACATGTGCATGTGTAAGGCTGAATGTAAAGCGAGCCAAGACACAGCTGTAGGCCTATAGATTTTCAGAAGTCACGTCAGGAAAGCCAACACTCGCTTGTGGGGACCCTAGAAACATCCACCGTCTGTTTTAGCATCAGGTTCAGCTGCTGCAGATGTCATCTGCTGCCGGACACATAGCTGACCGCATCAGAAACAAGTCTATCAGAAGTCTAACACATAATAGGACGAAACTGCTATGCTATATATCGAAATTATGAACCATTGGCAGGTGTGTAAGAAAATGTGCGACCCTTTAAAACTTAAGTTATCTTTTTTAAGTCGTGAATTTCCCGTAAGCAGTATAACATTGGCTAAATTTGGGATTTTCCCTGTTTGTAAGTAGGTCAACAATTTACCGCAGTAAATATGCTTTTAGCAACACCAGAGGGCAGTGCAGTATCAGTTTTGACTTCACAGAAACTTTTTAAGTTTATGCAGAAAAGGGGGAAGTATTACTTTTAAGTAACAGTACCACGCAAACGTTTGTTATTTTTATAACCGGATGTTTAATTATCCCAAACTTTCCAAGTGTTTTTGTTTTTGTTGATGTTATTAAGGGATGCTTTCAAACAACCTGTAGTAGTTATTTATACAGAATAAAATTGCAGCATCTGACACACCCAAAGTATAAAAATGCTATTTGTGTTTTCAGAGCGCGAAAATAATAACTTCATGTTTTATTAAAAATTATACTCATCCGTTAAATTTCTTACAAATGAGACAAGACATAAGCATAAAGGACAAGTAGTGAAGCTAATATAGGATTTGTCTTGTCATCACGTATGTGTTTGGTTAACTGGTAAGCCTTTACAGAATAAAAACTATTGAAAAACCTCATCATCAAAATCATCATCAGTTTACCATATTAAACTAATTCAGTTTATTAAATTGTGTAAACTAAACCTCTCCAATGAAAAGACTGATTTTCCACTAGGTATACTACTGAACCTTTCAGTTTCTTAAAAATGTGTGGTGAAATGTATTTTACTTGAAATTTTACGATGTGTTTCACAGTGGCTGGAGAAACTTGCCTATGAAACTACCTGATTTGCTGCCAGTATCAGCACTGCGCCAAAATGGACAGTTCCACTGCAGACTGTCGGGAAAAAAAAACAATTTTAAATGTTCACACTCGTTTGAAAAGCTAAAAGAAATAACTGCAATGATACAGCTACATAACAATATATGCAACATATTTCCGATAAGGAGAACGATTTAACCATACATTTTCAATGTCCGAAAATCCCACATAGGTTTTTTGGTGGGGCAGCCCGACTATATAAACCACACGCACCGGTTGTCCCACCTAGTTTGTTTAGACGCTAAAATGAGTACCGTACCAGACTATTACATCTCTTCTTCCTACCGGAAGATTTTCGGGGACTCCCCTCGTTTCTCCCCGTCTCAGTCTCGCTTGAACAGCGGGATCTCATCACGGGGTATCGTATCCTCCAGCGGTTTTAGATCACAGTCTCTGTCTCGCCCCTCCGCAGGTTTTCACAAGCGATCGGGGTGGCCTTCTTACTCACCCGTGTCCAGCGACATCCTTGATCTGAACCAGTCATCAGTTCTCACCAATGAGTTCAAGATCATTCGGACTAATGAGAAGGAGCAGCTTCAGGGGCTCAACGATCGCTTTGCAATGTTCATCGAGAAGGTCCATAATTTGGAGCAGCAAAATAAGGTTCTAGAAACGGAGCTGGTGGCCCTGAGGCAGAGGCAGACGGAGCCATCCCGCCTGGCAGAGATATATCAACAGGAGATCCGGGAGCTCCGATCTCAGCTAGAGGAGGTGAATGGGGAAAGAGCGCAGATCTTCATCGAACGAGACAACATTGAAGATGAACTTCAGAAACTTAAAGCGAAATATGAAGAGGAGATGAGAGCTCGGGAAGAAGCCGAGCAGACCGTGAAAGCCTACATGAAGGACGTTGACAGTGCCACCTTAGTGCGACTGGATCTGGAGAAGAAACTGGAATCTCTCCTGGATGAGATCGCCTTCATGAGGAAGGTGCATGATGAAGAGGTCGCTGACCTGATGAGCATGCTCCAGGCCGCCCAGGTGTCCGTGGAGATGGAGGTATCAAAGCCGGATCTCACCTCAGCCCTGAAGGAGATCCGCGGCCAGTATGAGTCCCTGGCTAACAAGAACCTGCAGGCTTCAGAGGAGTGGTACCGGTCCAAGTTTGAGAACCTGAACGAGCAGGCAGCCAGAAGTAATGAGGCGATGCGGGCGAGCAGGGAGGAGATCGGCGAGTTCAGGAGACAGCTCCAGTCCAAGACCATCGAGATGGAGAGCCTTAGGGGGACCAATGAGTCACTGGAGCGCCAGCTTCGGGAGATGGAGGACAGGCACAACATAGAAATCGGCACTTTACAGGCAAGAAACAGATGTATTTTAATGCATAACTTCAAAATATAACTAAAACAGGAAACACGCATATTAGCCTACTGATCATAACCGATGTTACAATATTATTACAAAAGCATTAAGCACAGATTTAGTATTAATAATAAAAATGACAATTCGTTTATTTCGCATAATTTGATATATTGTCACTACGTTAAAAGAGACTATATTTAAACTACATATTAACACAGAGGCTTTTTTTGACCAAGTTGGAATTACATTGAGGGTCGCTCTGGGTAACTCAGGAGCAAAAATATATTGGGCGTAGCCTGCTCGATCCAGCGCCGGATTTCGCCTATTAATTCAATTCAGTTATTATAAAGAGGGGAGTAGGACGAGATCGAAGAAATACTGCTAGACATGTCCCTGGTGCTGAATTTGGGAGTTTAATTACAGAAAACGAAGGCTAATCGCCCAAAGCCATCCATATGTAACGCCACATTTCAGATAACGCACAGTAACAAGATCACAAGACAGCATACAACAGACACTTGTGTACGTAGGGTTATTAACAATTCTCTTTGTCATTTCTAATTAAAGTCGTAGATCTGATTAGGTCTGTTCCACTTTAAACCGTAATCAAATATAATACATGAGGAAAAAAATAAAAGTTCACACTGTTCATGCAAAAGAACAGAAATTACGTGGTTATTAAAATGTTACAAGATGCACGGGTAAATGCGCACCCGCCGTTGGTACTGTAATATGCATTAACATTATATTTTTTAAAAATGACAATGATATCTTAAATCGACCTGCTAATTGTTGTTGTAGAACACCCAAGTGTATTATTTTGGCATTTCTTATACGTGCTCTATCGATGCATACAAATAAAGACAGATATTATGTCAAGTTAAGCAAAACATAAATGCTACAAAGCCTATGCCTGAATGTAAATAGACCAAGGAAAGTCTAAACCTGTCATTTAAGCATTAATTAATGGAATCTGGTTCCTCCTATTACAAGGCAAAACTCAATTAGCCAAAATAATTAGATTTAACTTTGCATAACAGGATACAATTGGACAGCTGGACAATGAACTGAGGAACACGAAGAGTGAGATGGCACACCACCTGAGAGAATACCAGGACCTGCTGAACGTCAAGATGGCCCTGGACATTGAGATCGCAGCATACCGGTAATCTGTCCCCGGGACCCTGTAGGAAAGTGAAGGCATGGTTTTCTAAATGGCACAATAGTTTAAAACATACATTACCTGCTCATATTTTGCTTGATTTAAAATTGAAAGTGAAAGTATCCTAAAATTTGGTGAATTTTCAGCTATTCCTATTCATATTTAATATTTTGATTCTGTTTTTTGGACTTCCTAATTGATGAATTATAACAGATTACATACATTTGTTTACAAGGGTGCCGAGGGCTGCAAAGCCCCCCTCAAATGAGTGAGGTGCACCCTCACGTGGAAGCCAACCATGCAGTTCGTGACTGTGACATGGCTGCATGGATGCTGCCCCCTCTCTAATGTCACATGCACCCTTAGCAAGGGCGTCCATTTGGGTATGAATGACAGGGATATAGCATTACTAATACTGTGGGAGTAGCGTGAGTGTTTGGGGGGGTGGAGGGTCCAGATCAAACCTATGCCCATGATCCTTAGCTTAGTGATTGTTTTACTGATTAAAAGAGGATGATATAGTTGCAGGACTGGACTGACCATCTGCCACTTGGATCCCCTTTCCTGACCCGGCAGATTTTACCATGGAACCGTTGGGTACCCCAATGTCCAGAGGGCCGAATTCTTATCCCAGTCCAGCCCTGTAAAGATGGATAGTTCATAATAATAATAATAATAATAATAATAATAATAATAATAATAATAATAATAATAATAATAATAGATACTTTTTATTGATCCCCATGGGGAAATTCTTCTAAGGTAGAGTAAGCATGGCGACTTTACGCCAGAATGGGTCGTGTTGCTGCATTGTGCAGGGAGACTTTCCTTCAGCCTTTCTCTTCCCCTGCAAGGAAACTGTTGGAGGGGGAGGAAACTCGCTTCAGCACCACCCCAGCCTTGCCCAGCATGGGGGCCAGCATGGCCTACACCTACCAGACCCGCGTGCACAGTAGCGCCGTCAAGGAGGGACAACGGGCCAGTCGCTCGAAGGGCGTCGTCCAGACTGTGAGCAGTGAAGGGACGGCCGAGGAGACTGTCGATTCCACAAAGAAAGTCGAGAAGAGTGAGGCTGTTAACGTCAAACCCAGCACACAGACAAACTGAGTCCCTCTCATTCTGCCAGTGTGCTCCACAGTTACACAATACTACTATAGTCCTTCATGATGCCTAGACTAGACTGAAGTGCTACAACAATATATTACACTGTGTCATGTGCAATACTCTGTGTATATGCTATACTATACTGTAGTACACTATACTATAATACACTATACTACACTACGCTATAGAAGTGTATTCATCTATATAATCTCTGTATAATCTACAATGCTCTCTTTCAAAGTTGTATACTAAAGCAATGGGAAAACCTTTTCCACTGAGGATCCCTGCTGTCTGCTGGATTTTACATCTGGAGCACTAGGTGAACTTATATCCATATATCCAATATATATATATCCAACCTTCGTAGTAAATTTAACAGAGCGTTTAAGAGTCAAGATACAACCAAAATGAGCACATCCCACATCCACTGATGGACTAGTGTTTCCCAGTAATAATCTAGAATGTCACAATAGTTTCTCGCAATGTTACGCTCACAGTACCACAGTACTTTGTGACTCTATGTCATTAGCAAATCTCTTTCAGCCTGTATGATGATACAATACCGTAAGACACTTCAGGGTTTGAAATACTAACAATAACTGCAGCATATCCTTCATGGTCTGACATTTCTCCTGGCATGAGCCATAAACTCCATTATAATCACACTGCCGTGGGCCAAAATGCCTTGTGTGTATTTAATGTTTACGAGTGCACAGTTGCTAGCGTGTTGTTGTGTGTGCATATATGCACGTGTTTGGTGCACATTAAAATTAAAACGTACTATAACAAAAATTGTTGTGGCAGCTTGTATTGTCTCACCAAGATGGATTAAGGGGCAAAAAGTCTTACAAAAATGGTTTCCATGGCAACTCAAATACGGTGATTTCAGCGCTGTATGTCTCTATATCATTATCATCTGTATATTGACATATATCACCCTCAGAAACAACTGCATCAAATTATATAACCTATATATCACACATATATAAAAATATACACCCCCATCTAGACTAATTTGGGATTATTATTTAAAAATCAAGGCAGCAGATTCACCCAGGACATATAATTTCTGTAACTGTCCACCAGACAAATCCAGGAGTCAGACTGACCCAGTGTTTACATGCCTGTAACTTTTACTCAGAGCAGTCTTGACAATGAATTCTGCTGCATAAATATATGTTCAGTACTGGGGGTGCTTGGTGAACATCATTAAAAAATTAATATATCTTCCTTGACATCGAAGGAAGTGATTTTTTGAAATTCCATTGTTATAAGCCAAAATAAATGCTGAGACTGATATTATGCGTCCTAGAGGAGATGGAAGGAAATGTCATCCAGTTAAATAGCAGACTTCACGGCTGAGTCACTCACCATTGGTGGGCTGTATTGTAACGTATTACCAGCCGAGTTATGAAATTTATCTGAAAGGCAGCAGAAGTGCCAGACAGCTGCAGGCACGACAAGACCCACCTTCTAACAATATGATGAACTTTTTTAAGTATAAATACACGTGGCCAATTTTTAACCCCAAAAATCTGACAGGGAATTGGGCAGTGGAAGTTCTTGATGTCCCCTGGGACTTAACAGCTTTGGTGGGGCTGTGGCCTCTCCCTGATGTGCTCACACTATTTTGCTTTAAGATGCATCAATGAAGACATAAAAAAACGGAAGGATGTGATCTTTGCTCCCCTCCCATTGGGTGTCCTTATAAAGATGCTGATTCGGCTTTGAAGTGAATGCAGGGCCGGTTTTGCTGATTCGTGGGTGGATTCGGGGCAAGCCAATCATCCTTCTTTATGCAGAGGGGCGATTACCAATGATCCATGGGCTGCTCATCATGCTGTTTTCTTCAATGCAGGTTGAGAAACGTGGTGAATTGCGTTACACGGTGACCTTTTGTGCTGTGTCCTCATTGGACCATTTTAACTCGCGCCCGGCGTACACACTCGTACGCAGTTGATTTGAAGCAATATTTTTTAAATACAGGATGGTGATAACAACTCGAGTAGAATCCCATATGGCATATAAAAACACTAACCGAGTATTGTTGTCACCAACAATGACAATAATAACGTTGAAGCAAAATATAATAATAAACTATAATTAAACATGCTTAAAACACATTGTAAGTATGTTTCATTGCTCTCTTCTTCTTTGTTACACGGCGCCCACATCCTTAGACAGCTCCATTACACATTGAATATTTATGCACGAAAGGGTTAAGGATACTACAAAGATGTAAGAAGACATCAAAAATCCTTGTGCCAAATAACACCTGTTAATATCCGTATACTCCATGGCCATTGTATTTGGTACAAATGCTTGATGATGCAAACAGCCTGGTGCTGCAAATAGCAAAGCCTGTGACTGCAACTGAATACATACAGCAAGCAAACAGGGTGATGAGGTTCACTTACTGTTTGGCATTACAACGGGTAAGATGTGTGATCTAAATGATTCTGGACGTGGTGTGAATGTTGCTGCCTGATGTGCTGATACAGATATCTTCTTTGGGATTTTCAAAGACTGCAGGGGCTTAGTGTTTACAGAAAACGGTGCCATAAATAAAAAATGTCTAGTCTGCTCTATTTCTGGGAGCAAAAACTCCTTCTTAATGAAAGATATCAGTGGAGAATGAACCATACCCACTAAAGCCAACAGGAAGGACGTAAGAGCCAAAATAACAGCTCAGGGCAATAGAATAGAAAGGCTTCTCTGAATGGACAACTTAAATACTGCTGAAGCAATCTGGAGGCAAATGTGGGTCCAACTCGATACAAGCTAAATGTGTCTAATTAAGTGTAAAATGCTGCTTACAATTTATGACTACACGATTTCGATATTAAGCTGATTGTTTGTAAACATGTGTTAATTGAAACAGCAGTGAGAAAAATTTAGGAGGGCACCGGTGATTTTTTTTAGGCAAACGTGCTGTTACTAGGTATACAGTTTCCATGGATACAGGTGCCATACTGTTGATGTGTCCCAGTCACTGGGGAGTATTGCATCAGAGCGTCTGTCCCGGCTGACACCAAAAGGGTCTGTCTTCTCTGCTTGGATCCTGCGGATATCATAGCAAACAGAAGTAGGTGCTAGAGAATATCGACCTTGCTGTAATTCAGTCCACTGTTTGTAAGCATACAGCTGTTGTTTGGCAATCTGGCAGCATACCGATGTCATTTTATAGTATTATATTTCTCAACATTCAACCATCCAACTTCCAGCCACTTATCCCATTCAGGGTTTACCAGGCACGGCCCTGGACTCTATTCCAGGCAACACAGAGGGCAAGGCTGGGGTACGCACTGGAGAGTATGCCAGTCTATAGCAGGGCACATACACGCGCACACATAATAACACACTGTGGGTGATTTAGAGATACCAGTTAGTCTAACTGTATGTCTTTGGACTGGTATGTTAAGGTAACCCATGCAACATGGGGAAGACATGCATGCTCCCTCATACTCCCAAACCATACGCTCCATCATACCCCTAAACCCCACGCTCCACCATACTCCCTGACGACACACTCCATCATACTCCCAGACCCCACTGAAGCTGTGAGGCTCTGCTGGTAACTGAAAAGTCGCCGTGCACCCAGGGAGAATCTCAGGCAAAAGCAGAATGTGGTGTTAACTGCAAGCTGTAGCTAATGCTTGTGTCCCCAAAGCCAAGCATGACTTACGATGAGCTCGGCTGTGCTGGTAGTTAAAGCTTTACAACTGAGACCCCTGGGTTGGGAGAGGGTGGGTGGGGGGGGGGTGAGTCACACAGTACTAAAAATAGAGCAGATGGTCTCAGTGTGACACAGCAATTAAACGCTGACTGCAGACCAATCACAGAGCAGCCAGCGTCTTAACGAGGATCATCCCAATGAAACCAGACTGTGTCACTGCATTCACTGACAGAGTGAAATAGCAATTAATTAGAATTCAGTGGTCATTGTTAACACACCACAGCACAGCACACAGTGCGCAACAACAAAATGTGTCCTCTGCATTTAACTCATATGTGACTTTCATGACATAGCAGGGGGCAGCTAATTCAGCGCCCAGGGAGCAGTGCTTGGGGACGGTACCTTGCTCAGGGTACCTCAGTGGTGACTTGCTGGTGGGGGATTCGAACCTCCAATCTTTCAATTACAAGTGTGCTTCCCTAACCAGCAAGCCAGCACTGATGAAAAAAGCAAAAATAACAGTACAAACACATTTCAAATATATTTGAAACACATGTTTTTGCTGCCTGAGAGAAATCTTCAGTAAAAAAAAACAAATGGCCTTAGCTGGCTGATAAATATTTAAAAAATGGTTTTGTTTAGGTGTCTTGTCCCTAAGCACTGTGTGTTTTATTAAAGTTTGTGTTCATTCCCAAAGGTTGGGGGGGGGGGGGCAGCTTTGGAGGGAACACCAGTCGATGTCTTCCATTGTGACTCAGCTCAAAGGCAGACAGGTTGTGTGATGACTAAAGATATCTGCTCACAAAGACACCCAGGATCCTTAATTGAACTGTACAGTAGAACTGCTTCATCATCTTCTGAACAGACGGTAATTAAAGGTTAAAGCTTTCCCCTTGTGACCAATCCAAAAGATTCCTACCGGAATCTTCTCTCCATGCTGCTGCCCTCAGCGGTTCCGCTTAGCTGCCCTCCCTGCAGTACTGAGCAGCCATAAGAGTGGCACAATGACCTCACCTCCTTCAGAGCGGCCTGGGGAATTCATGGCATCCAAGTCCATGTTTAACAGCCCTGCTGGAAAACAAGGCCATTAAAGGACTTAACATGACATTCCTCATGCTGGAACGCCAGAACACTGTCGGCCAACTCTGACCTCTCTGAGAGACAGCTGACGCCAGCACAGAGCAAGACGGATAAGATAAGATAAATCTTTATTGTCATTGTCACTTGAAGAACGAAATTGAAATGCAATCGACTCAATGTGACGCATAAGAATAATAAAAATACTAATAAAAAAATGGTGTGGCCACAGTCCTTCATGCTGCCCTGTCCCATCTGGATCTGAAATATGGGCAGATGTTGCACCACTGGTAGCACTGTTACCTCAGACTTCCAGTGTTGGGCCCCTGCTCTGTGTGTGTTTGTGTGTGTGTGTGTGTGTGTGGAACTTCTCCCTGCGTGTGCTGGTCTCCTCAGTTTATTCTGCTACAATCCAAACACATGTACTTAGGTAAGTTGGCATTGCTTAACTCCTCGTAAAGTGAGTGTGTGTAGGCCCTGTTACTGACTGGCACACCGTCCAGGGTGTACCCGAGCTTTGCGGCATGAGATGAGTGCCAGGCACCCCCCCCCCCCGCCCGTGACCACGCTCAGAAAAAGCAGCTTCATACTTCTGGCATCCCAATCCTATCCATTCAATATTTAAATCTGCCGATTCCAAGTCCCGATCTGATCTTTTTATAAATATTTAAATATAAATAAACATACACCTGGTGCATTTGTCGTCTGAGTAAGCGTCACGATTTCGCAGTATTCTTCCTCACAACGGCCGATCAGGCTTTGCTAGTTGATACCGATCAAGCTGCAAATCTGTAAGTGAAAACTCTTCTGAAAGAGGCATTCGATGTCAGTGACAGTACATACTGCACTCTTACTCCAGTAATATAAATTCTGCGAGATGGGAACAGTCTGTCACTGGCTGACATCCATGCCAACTCGAGACTGACAGTAAACTGAAGAAATATCAGCATATGCTTGTACACATGTCATCATCTAATCAAATTACCAGATGGAGAAGAAAAGTCTACACAGAATCAACTGGGCAGAGCCCACAGTGATGTGTCTCAGGGCTTTGCTGCCATTTAGTTTTTCATTGATACGATACCATCCAGAGCAGATCCACTGGGCCATAACAATGTTCTGAATCTGGCTCCTGCTTTGTGCATGTGGACCTTGCATGCCTTCCCAGCATTGTGTGAGTTTATTCCTGCTGCACAAAGACTTGCAGTTAGGCTACCTGGTGTCTCAAGTTTGCCAGTGATTTTTGAGCGTGTGTGGGACCTTTGATGGACTGGCATCCCCAGCCCCAGCCTTGAGCTCTGTGCCACCTAGGATGGGCTCTTCCAAGACCCTGAGCAGGATAAGCGGATTAGAAGGTGGGTGAAGCAGACAAATTAAAGATTAAATGAATGGAAGAGAACTCAGCCTATTGTGTTATCCAGGTTGCATGAAGTAAATTGTTAAGGTGGAGCAGTCAGCATTGAAACTGGTAAACATTTACAGGTCCTTATAATCACTCAAAGGTGATAAAAAAACAGTCTAATATCCAGTGCTTATCAGGAAAATTTGTTCTGGCCCTGACACTGCAAACATCATGAATAAACTCCATTTAATCTATAAGTCTTTGGATATCGACATAATTACACCCCGGTGACTATTAAGACTACAAAAATAAACATAATGGGGTCTCTCCATTCATTTCAATGGGGAAACATGACGACCTTTAACCTCCACCCAGCCCCAACCGTAACCATAAGTAACCAAACAAAATACGAGACCTTTGGCATTTCTATTTTTATTTTTTTTTTTCGTCTGCATCCACAGATCTTTGTGGGGACCCAAAATAATGTCCCCACAACATCAAAAAATAGGTTTTCATTACATTGTGTGTCCCCAAAAAGTAATATATACCTAATCCCCCCCCCCCCCACACACACACACACACACACACACACACATACACTGCTGTTTACTCTCCACCACCTCATAAAGGCTCTGTGTCCACAGAAGGATGCAAAATAACAATCAGCCCCAGCAGCCTGGGCTGTACACTTAGCAAGACCCCCCCATCCCACACCCCCGTCTGTGTACTGGACAGAGTGACCCCCTTCACCCCAAACGCGAAGGCTATGTACTCCCCTAGGGTTGCCAACCGTCCCGAATTGTCCGGGACATCCTGAAATAAGGATGACTTTGATCTGTCCCTTCAGGAGCAGCTCCAGTCCCGTATTCCCCAATAATAGACTAGTGTAAGCATGGCAAAACTCATGCAAACGTTGCTAGGAGACACGGTTTTTCCATTATTGTTGGTCAGCTGGTCTGAGCGCGCACCTGCAAGATAAAGTGTCCCTCATTTGGGGTTGAGAAAGTTGGCACCCCTTCTCCTCCCCCAACTTTAAACCAAAGCCTGTGCCTTGTAGATGCCAGTGCCCCAGACTTTATGGAATACAATGGCTTCATCAGAAATTTAAATATCAAAGCTGCAAAAATGCAAAAAAAAAGCATGTATGCGTCATACCTCACCCATCTGCATACAGTTACTCGGGAAATGAACAGTCAGGGGATGCAGACATTAAAAAATGTCAGTGATAAAACTAATTACAATGAACCCACTATACACATTAAAACATCAAACATAATTACAGATAGATCATGTCAATTTTAAATATAATACGACAAATCCTCGACCAAGGCTCCATCTACTGGTGAAATGCATAAATGCTCATACCAAGCACTGAACACACTTTGGGCAAAAACTGCATTCGCAAATATCCTAGTCGCATAAAACGTGAAATAACACAATATTAAGCGATATATTATGTCTACACCTCGCAGATTAAATCGAGAAGTTTTGCAGTCTTTTTAAAGCAACACAGCGGTGAGATTCCTACACACTCCCATGCAATAGGTGGCGGTAACGAGCCGCAAGTTGGGTCATTTCCTCCGAAGAAGAAGCAACAGCGGCAGCCTATCCATGAACTGAAAGAGCCGCAACGTAACATGGGAAAATGGCGGCTGTTCAGGATGGTCAGATCGAACCGGAGAGCGAAAAGGAAATTAAATCGGAAGCGTTAAACGATTCGACGGGAAACCATGCAGCTGCAGTCGGGGGGCTGCTTCCCTCTTCTCCGGTTTCGACTGCGTCCGTCGGGGCCTCAAATTCCTCGAAAGCGGCGGCGTCGGAGGACCAGCAGACTCTCCTGGCCGTGCTGCAGTTCCTGAAGAGGAACAAGCTGGTGGAATCGGCCGATATCTTGCGCCGAGAGGCCGGCTTGCTGGAGGAGCCGGATGACTCCCAGGGCTCCGAGGGTGGCCGGGATGAGGTAGCCGGAGGGGCGAGTGCGGATGTAGGCGGGGATGCCGCGTCGCTTTTCAGCCGAGTGACAAGCGCCACGGCAGCCTCTGGTATCGCAACAGGTCCGGCGCCTAGTAAAGGTACAGTAAATTAAACCCAAATGCTCCCTTTTGTTTATTTTTTACTTATTTGGAGGGTTTATGAGGTAAGTTGATTTTGCGCGATCTGTGCGAGGGGCGGTGAGGTGCGGCGGCGCGTTGTGGGGTATTAGCCTGCGAGATCGCCCTCAGCACTGTTTCTCATGCAAAACAATAACAATCACATGTTTTTTTACGCGGCTGCACTGGAATACAATGAAATTGATGCTGTTCGTGTAGTCTGATAGTTCATTTATATAGGAATTTAAAGCCATTTGAAAAATGTCCAATTTGTTTCACACAGTTATCAAATCACAACCCACAGCACAAAGGAGTGTTATAGGCAGTGGCAAACAGTAAAATTTAATCCTAACTTCAGAAGTTATGGATAACTAAGTGCTGATACAACCCTGTATAATATATGACTGGATAACCATTGAAGATTTGTCATGTATGTTTTTATCTGTCAGCTACAGTAGCGCAAGGAAGCGAGGACCAACCAGATGTCAGTGTGGTACTTTCTGCCTACAGCCAGCAGGGGGACCCAGCACTGTACCAGATGTACTACAGTGGACTCAAGAAGTTTATTGAGTCGGTTCTTGACTGTCACAGAGCTGAACTGTCACAGCTTTTTTACCCACTGTTTGTCCACATGTACCTGGAGCTCGTGTACAACAACCATGAGCAAGAGGCAAAGGAATTCTTTGAAAAGTAAGTCCTAAAAGGCCAAGATGGACTGCTTACATCAGTCTGCGTAGTTCCCTTAAATGTTTGTCTATGACTTAAATTCAGAGTGGTTTGATTTGTTTAGTTGACCCTGCCTCCTCTCCACTAGATTCCATGGAGACCAGGAGTGTTACTATCTGGATGATCTGCGGGTGCTGTCCGGGCTGACCAAGAAGGAGCACATGAAAGGCAACGAGACGCTCCTCGACTTCCGTACCAGCAAGTTCGTGCTGCGCATCTCCAGGGACTCGTACCAGCTGCTCAAGAGGCACCTGCAGGAACGCCAGAACAACCAGATCTGGAACATCATCCAGGAGCACCTCTACATCGACATCTTCGACGGCATGCCACGCAGCAAGAGCCAGATCGACAGCATGTCGGGGAGTCTGGCGGGGGAGGCCAAGCGGGAAGCCAACAAGGCCAAGGTGCAGAGGTCTTCGGGAACTGCTCTTTCAACATAACGGGAAATGATTTCAATACATCATTTGCCAGTGTCACAGGAAATGCTTAGACTTCTGGGAAATGTAGTGATGAATATTTCTATTTGGTTCAATTCAACTTTATCATTATACTATCATGGAACGAATGTACACCCAAATGTATGTTTCTGTAACATCCAAAGGAGTGTGCAAGAAAGGGCAGATGGTAGGGTTGCATGATGTCACACTGTGATTATATGGCGCATGGACAATAATCACCAGGGATTCTTTTGATGCCAAAAAGTTAATGATTTGTATAAATTCAACGTAGCAGAATGTGTAGAAAAGGTATGTTAATATAGGATGGACTAGGAATTATGCGAAATATGTAAACAAGATTATGCAACAAATATAATACCATATGGTACCATCAATTTGAAGTGAATTAGTAATAAATGTGCTTGTGGGAGTTTTACACAGAAATGTCCTGAGGTCAGAATGAAAAACATGATTGGTTCAGAGAGAGAACCAATCAGATTGTAGAGAAGGTGGGTCAAGGGAACTAGAAGCTGGACCCCGGCATCTGTTCAGTTGGTCCTCTACAAGTCTCCACTTCTTACCCCGTGACCATGTCCACAGGTGTTCTACGGACTCCTGAAGGAACCGGAGATCGAAGTGCCCCTAGATGACGAGGACGAGGAGGCGGAGAACGAGGAGGGGAAGCCCAAGAAGAAGAAACCGAAAAAGGACAGCATGGGCTCGAAGAGCAAGAAGCAGGACCCCAACGCGCCCCAGCAGAACAGGTACGGCAGCGATGGCATGGAAGGACCTGCCGGGGCTTTGGGTCTGCGTGTGCGCACCCGCTGGGGATTCCGTAACATCCGGATGCATTTCCCATACTGGTAGTCCTGCAGAATCTGTGTGGAATTCTACCTCCTTGGTTGGGAATGAGCTCCCTTTTTTTTCTAGGATTCCTCTTCCTGAGCTGAAGGATTCTGACAAGCTGGATAAAATCATGTACATGAAGGAGGCCACTAAGCGTATCCGACTGGGCCCAGAAAACCTGCCATCGATCTGCTTCTACACCTTTCTCAACGCCTACCAGGTAAATCTACCCAGACCATTAACTACCCAATAGGAGTGTACTTGTGCTTATCGTGTACGGTCTATACCACAAGCAGCGACACTGCATGATGACCTCACTTCGTACTGTAATAGCAGAATCTCAGCACTGTCGTCCGCTATGCAGGGCCTCACGGCTGTGGACGTCACGGACGACTCCAGCCTGATCGCCGGCGGCTTTGCGGACTCCACCGTACGAGTGTGGAGCGTCACGCCCAGGAAGCTGCGTGCCGTCAAATCCGCAACAGGTGAGGTACCGCGGAGGGCTGGCGGCTTCTGCAGCATCATAGCTTCTCCTCGTTTTCAGAAGGGGAAAAGATTCAGGACGCATTTTAACACGATGGGATGAGAAGGAAGGTCATTCATACCAAACCGGAGACACCCAAAGATCGACAACAACCGTGAAGATACTGTTTGTCATCTTTACCCAAAGTTTCCTCATTTTCAATTCCGCTGAATATTGGCGTGAGCAGAGGGGCGTGGCTATAGCTACCAGAAGGCTGAATTAGGCTGCTGGCCTCAGTAGGGAGAAGGTCAACGTGGAGTAAGATTAGGCATGCTGGTGTAGATGTTGGGATCCACACACTATAGCCCACAAACCATATTCATATGAATGTGTCCTTTAGTTTGAATTTCATAGTATGTTGGGATTGGTCTGATTTGATTTAGAGTTTTCTTGCAGTGTGCACTACTTGCAGTTTGCTCTAGTTTTGATCTTCTCTGCTGTCTCTGTCCACTGCTTATAACCTACATCGTTGAAAAACATGTCTAGTTATAGACCATTAGACTGTCAGTAGACATTTTGAGAGTCTGTTGTATCCCCCTGTAGACTTGAGTTTGATCGATAAGGAGTCAGAAGACGTCCTGGAAAGGATCATGGATGAAAAGACAGCAAGCGAATCCAAGATCTTGTACGGGCACAACGGTCCGGTGTATGGAATTAGCTTCAGCCCGGATAGGTAATTCATTCTTGAAATATCATTGCTACTATTGTTCTTAATGATAATTTGTGCCTATTTTCTGCACAATATTATTTGTACTGTCTGCTGTCTTTGCTTTGTACTGTATGTTTGTTTATGTTACTATATTATAGTAGTAGCTTTATTAGTAATAATATAGACTTCCCTATTATGTCAATTGTGCTTTGGTGTAGGCATGATTGTCGCTTGTTTTTAAGACCCCCGGAACCGATCTGGATATGTCCGCCTGCTCTTTCAGGAACTATCTGCTGTCCTGCTCGGAGGATGGCACTGTGAGACTGTGGAGCCTGCAGACCTTCACCTGCCTGGTGTGCTACAAGGGACACAACTACCCTGTGTGGGATGTGCAGTTCTCCCCGCATGGCTACTACTTCACGTCTGGGGGCCACGACCGCGTTGCTCGGTGAGCCTGTGTGACTAGGCCAGTAGCATAGTGCTTAATGACTTATTTCAAGACTTATTTCAAGACCCTCAAGATGTTTTTCTGTCATGCCACTGGGCGAGAGTTAAACTACATGGCTATACTTAAAACACTGTTCAAATGTGGTTACGATTAGCTAAACTGTATAACAAAAAATTGTGAATGATTTTGTTAGTGGTAATAGCAGGGTCATTCCATTAGGGGGCGATGGTGAGCCCCATACAGAATGGTTTCGCTTCTAAGTCTGTTCTTTCTGGTCTGAAGGCTCTGGGCCACGGATCACTACCAGCCTCTGCGCATGTTTGCGGGCCACCTGGCCGACGTCACCTGTACCCGCTTTCATCCCAACTCCAACTACGTGGCCACGGGGTCAGCTGACCGCACCGTCAGGCTCTGGGACATCCTGAATGGCAACTGCGTCCGCATCTTCACGGGGCACAAGGTATGTGCGCCACAAGGGGACCTGGCAAGGTCATGAGGCAGAAGGTGCCCGCTTAACTCCCCCCAGTGAACATCGTACCTGAGAATCCGTGTACCACATAGTCACTGTTTCTCCAGGGACCTATCCACTCGCTGGCCTTCTCCCCCAGCGGGAAATTCTTGGCGTCGGGGGCAACTGACGGCCGGGTGCTCCTGTGGGACATTGGCCGGGGGCTGATGATTGAGGAGCTCAATGGTCACACGGACACAGTCTACGCCCTCAAGTTCAGTCGAGATGGAGAGATACTGGCTTCAGGTCAGTCGCACACTCTGTCGATTAGCCATCCGGCCCACTGCTGCTTCTGGATTAAACCACGCCTCCAGAATAGCTGTCTTATTACACCATTGTTACTTTAGGTGTTGTGCAGCTTTTGCTTACACATGTAACTGGGGATTCATTGGAAGCTGTGACTCGCTGCACTTGTGTGGTTGACTCCTTGAGTTGTTTTTACTTGACGCTTTGGACCAGAGGTGGGCAATCTTATCCGCAACGGGCCAGTGTGAAGTACCCAAGTGTGTGGACTCGTCGGCCAATCAATGCTCTGATTAGTAATTTATTAAGGGTGCTGCAGTGAAATCCCACATACACAGTGGCCCACCCCTGGATAAGATTGCCCACCCCAGCTTTGGGACATAATGTTTGCTAAGTACAATAAAAGTAGATTTTAAAGGGGGTTAATCTGATCATGTGGTTCTTTATCCAAAAAGAGTTAGAACTTCTGCACTAACTGGGCTTGTCCTGTAGCATTTCTGTTTTGGACCCCGTTTGACTTACGAAACCGCTCTCTGTCTGATGTTCCCTACTTCCCAGGCTCCATGGACAACACGGTCCGCCTCTGGGACTCCGTGAAGGCCTTCGACGACATCGAGACGGACGATTTCACCGCTGCCACCGGTCACGTGCACCTGTCGGAGAATTCCCTCGAGCTGCAGCTGGGGACCTACGTGTCCAAATCCACACCCATCATCCATCTGCACTTCACTCGCCGGAACCTGCTGCTGGCGGCCGGGGGGTACAACCCATAGGGGGTGCCGCCTTGAGGCTTCCCTGACTCGGGGGCATGGCGGACACGGGGTCTGGCGTAGCGACAGACCCATCTTCAGAACTGTGCTAATATAATAGAAAAGACGGTTGGGTTTCAGGACTGCCTTGTGATCGAGGTCCCAGTCTTTCACGAAAGTCACCCCCCCCCCCCTCGCGTGGAATGGCAGCGAGGCTGTCAGTACCTCCTCATAAGCTCACACACAGACGCTTTAGGTTGCAGTCACTGCCAGGACCGAGGCCCACGTTCCCCAGGGTGGCTCAGAAGCATGCAGCATTTCGGTCATTATGCAATATGTAAATAGAAATAAACATTTTTAACAGGAACGCTTGTGCGCGCTGATCGATTTAAGGCTTTCCACACGATTGTATGCGACAGCATACGGAAGAGAGAAGCTGGTCAGGAAGCGTGCTTCAGCCGTGACTGCAGATCCAGCTCGAAGCAGAAAAAGATCATCCACCATGGGAGCTCCTGCTGGCGTCTTAAGTCGGTGTTTCTCAGCCTGGTCTGCAGGGACCCTCTCTTTTTGTGGACTGTTTGGTAGAGTGCTTGCAGGAAGTAAAAACGTCGACCAGCTGGGGGTCCCCCAGGGACCGGCCGAGAAGCATTGTTTTAAGTCGTGCAGATTTCTTCTAGTACATGGGCTTAAATGACAGGCCAGTTGAAGTCTTGACTCAGACATTTCATGTCATTGAATTCATTAACAAACCTACCTTTGTAAGGATGAAAGACTGTAGCACTCTTTTGAAAAGGTTCCTTGCCGTTTTAATAAATCAGTGAACGAAAACATTGCCAAGAGGCTACTAGTTGTACTGGTGCTGCGGGCTTCTGATTGGTCATTACCTGAGAGCCCAGTTGTGATTGGTCTACATAAATGCCAGTTAAATTGAGTAATATAAAAAGACTGTATTTTATATATGATTTTGTACGGCTTTCTCCTGTTTTCTAATTACATATTTATGTAACAATTTTGCCTTTACTTATCCTGTTCTTAAGCAGTGTTCCGTACTGGTTGTCCGCTGTCCCATACTGGGTCATTTCTGGGGTAAGATCATGTGCCTGTTTTGGATAAGCAGTTATGGAAAATGGTTGAATCGACAGGTATCACTACTGGATCCTATCTCTCCAGTGACACTCACCCTATTCCGTTATGAAGCATAACGGTTCATGAGACGGGTACCTTGGTAACTATCGGTGCTGTGTCGAACAAACCCTTTTTCTATTTTTTTTCCCCCTTATGTGTGAAATGCAAGGATCACGCGTGGTTGATTGTGTGTGTCTGCTGCAACTAGATGGCATGATATTTGCCAAAGAAATGTAATAGTTTTGATGAATTTTCGTAGGAAAATCTGTTTATTGTGAAGTGTGGTCTCAGAAGTACTTTTCAAATGGGTGAGAATCACCGTGATAATTTCATCATGAAGAGAGTGAGAGGCACGAACGTGAAACATGCCTCCTGCAATTGTGAATCGTGTAATTGTGAATCATGAAAATCATTTTTTGCTAGAACAGAGGGCGTTTCTGTTGTAGGGCATGTGTGCCGACAGAGGTTTTGCTGTAATGGATCATGGGAAGCAACCAGAAACTGTTGAGTTCCTGCCCTGGTTCTGTGTGTATACAGAGTGTGCATGTCCTTGATGGCTGGGTGTGTTGGTGCTGCTGAATTGCCATAGTTAATTCACCCTCTGAGAATGTCGTGTTGTAGGTATGATGCAGGCGTGTTACAACACATTATGTAATAACTTGGCAAAATGAAACATTTATACCACATTATGTAATAACCTGATAGAATGTTACACATCCATTGACTTTAGTTTTACATTGTAACATTACCCTATTACCATTATTATCATAATCATCTAATTTGTTACATTCTGTTGAGTTATATCGTAATGTGGTGTTATTACATAATTCATTCTTAAAAGAGGTCAAGTGGGGACAACTGATGATATTCAAGTGAATATGAAGGTAAACTGAAGGTTTACTCATCAGATTCTTTTCACATGAAATAGATTTACTTTGGTGCAATTAAAATTAAAAATGTAAATTGTTAGATTGTTGCATTCACATCCTGAGGAAACACAGTTTTTCTTTTATGGTGATTCAGTGGTGAGAATTTCGAGTAGTTTGAGGCTCCACCATGTATCCATGTGTGTGGAATTAGCCTCCCCCCCCCCCCCCCCGTGGCTCAAAAACATGCTAAGCTGGTTGAATGGAGTTTGTGTACCCTATGATCCCTATGAATAGAAGTTGGTGCCCCATCCTGGGTTGTTTCCTGTCTTGTGCCTGTAGCCTTCAAGATAGGCTAAATGTTATAGAAAATGGAAAGATAACATAGTGTTGGAAATCTGCAGAAATGTCTCCGTGATGTGATCCTTCTTCAGAATATCTTGTAAGTTCATTGTTACTTTTCCTTCAAACCCTTTTCAGAAGTTTACCTAAATGATTATTGTTGACTGACAAAAATGACGTTTCATAGTTATTCTTAGTAGAAAGCTTTATCTCCATGCTATTGATTTGACTCTAAGGATGTGTGGAAGGAGACCACGGCTGCAGCAGGATCCTTTGTGAGAGAAGCGGTATCAGCGAAAGAACCTCACCAGCCTCGGAAAGGCCCTTGAAATAGTTTTCAATTCTTAAGCAAGAAAAACTTTTCGGGGAATTTAAACCCCACTGCCTGTTTACATGAGTGGTAGCTCTACAGAGAACATCAGCACCATCTGCGGTATCAGTTCCACAGCGACAGCATCAGCACCATGCAGGAATGTACTTACGCCACAAACCCCTGATTCTGTGGCTATTTGGGAGCTAGCATCACAAAATGGGATTCTAACCCACTATAATGAATGAAATGGTATTTTCTAATGTCCGCAGCATTAAATCTAATCATTTCTTGAAGTATAAAGAAACAGATGCATGCGGTTTGCATGATTTGAGCGGTTTTTATGTTTGTTGTAGGGGAAATCAAAGCATTGCACCATATTTAAACAATGTAGCCATACACAGCTTAAACTGAAGCATATTTGATTTTGCGACATGGGATGAGTGTGGAGGTCTAGCAAGAGGGCTGAGGTCTGTGGGCAAAGCCCTTTACTACCTGTGATTATCTGAGTAGAGAGCAAGGTGGGTCTGTGTTTGAAAGCAATGATCCTGTCGGTTTACATTATTGTGTATTTAATTTAGAAAGCAAAACTGCAATTTGAATGTTGTTTAGTTTGTTTCTCCTTTTGCCCTGAGGTGCTAATTAAGTTGCCTCGTTCCACCCTCCACTCCACCTGTGTAGTAGATATATTCACTGTGTGGGAAACCAAGGTTCTTTTGCATCTGGGGGCTTCATTCGGGGCAGGTCCTCTGTTGCCTTGTATTGCCACCTGCAGAGACTCCTCAGGACTGAGACCTTGCTGATGATCTCAGGGAGCATGGAGTCAGGCTCCCAGATGAAGGTAGGGGCTTTTGTTCCTTCACTGGGAGGCTTCTGAACCACGGTCTCCTGTCTGATGGTTCATCCTGAGGTTCCCTCAGGAAAGCAGAGCGGAATGCAGATCAGCTTAGTTCCGATGCCTTTTTGCCAACTTGGAGACCAGGATCCATGAGGTCCATGGAGGAGGAGGCTGAGGTCAGGCTTCCAGGAAGGAGGTTTGACACTTTGCCATGTTGGTTTCAGTGAGTCACCAGCACTCCCCTCTCACAGGTCCTGGGGAACCTGGAAGTTGATGATATCCTGTGGGCCGGTGAGTGGCACCTTGTACACAGGTTTGTTGCACATCGGGCAGACGCTACGTATCTCCAGCCACTTCAGCAGACACCTTCCCAGGCATGGAGTGGGGAATAGGAAGGAAGAGGATGCAGAGAGATTGGTGAAACCTGTGCATTGGACAGTACTTAACAGTAACAAAAGCAGTCAAATGTCTGGGCACACCTGCTTTTTATGCATTTGTCTCTATGTTAGATGTTATTCACCTTATAGAAAAAGAAGAATGAAGAAATACTAAATTTCACCAAGAAAAGTGATCAATGTAACAAAAATTTCTCAAATTTTAGATTACTCAAACTAGCCCCCTTTTGTTTTGATGACAGCATTACAGACTCTTGCCATTTTTTCAACCAGCTCCCAGATGCAGCCGCCTGGAATGCTTCTCCAACAGGCCTAGAGGAGTTTGCACAGGTTCTGGCTGCAAGTTGACTATCTTGCTATCACACTTTGATCCAACTCATCCCAAACCAGCTCTATAGGGTTTATATGGGGGGGACTGTGGGGGCCAAGTCATCTGTCACTGGAC
>JAODKE010000068.1:8453812-8476946 GCA_026779605.1 Mormyrus hasselquistii
GCAGGGCACACTCACACACCATTCACACACACATGCACGCCTACGGGCAATTGTACCAACTCCAATTAGCCTCAGCAGGTCTTTGGATTGTGGGGGGAATAATATGCATTTAGATTTATTTTATTTATCAGACACATTTATCCAAAGTGAAATACAAGTGAGGCAAATAGCGTATTTCAACTGTACATGCTGTCGAGGAGTCAACTAGGCATCAGGGCAGCTCGGCTGAGCTTCCAATATATGTGCAGGTACAAGTGTAAGTAGTAGTGGGGCAAGAAAATAAGCTGGTTCTACTGGGGCTCGAACCCAGGACCTTCTGCGTGTAAAGCAGATGTGATAACCACTACACTACAGAACCTCTCCTTGTGTTTGCTAGACAATAAATGTTACAATGCTACAATGAACGCCACCATAAAACTTTAAAAATACCGTATTTAATGATTATAGCCGGGTCAGCAAAGCCTGAAGTTACCATTTGAAAATCAAATAATAATGCTTGTTTTAATACTTCTGTAGCTCAACATAGCATTGTGAGCATTGTGCCAACAGCAAAGGTTGTCACACCCCAAGGAGCGTACATAAATTGTAACCCTTTCTAATGTTGTAATAAAATATGCTGTTGGATAAAAGCATTAGGTAAAGGGAATACAACTGTAAGTAAATTATAGATTTGCACGACCATATTTGCTTTATCTCATTTATTCAATCTATTTTGTTGCTATGTTTTGCTACTTGGAAATTTCAATGGTCTTTACTACCTGAAATCATTAATTTTCATTATTTTCCTATAAAGTGAACTATGTATATTTTCCTATATGGGCAGTAGTGAATGAACAAGAGAACCATTTCAACTATAGCACCTCCCTCATTCAAAATACCTCTGCCCTTTGACATATGACCTTTGACCCAGACAGTTTCACGTTTTTACTATTGGTGGGCTAGCAGAGGTGAGTACTCACTTTGTGTGAAAGGTGTGCGAGCATGGGCAGAGAGCGAGCTCGTCACGCATGCGAAACTCCTCCAAGCAAACGGCACACATCTGCTGCAGGGGCAAGTCAGGAGCGTCAGTCACTCAGCAGGACTTCCAGTGCCTCTCATCCTATCCCATTACAAAGGCCTTGGGTATGGTTAAAACGGTCACTGGAGGACAACGCATGAGACTTACTCCAAGGAGACTTTGAAAAGTCTTCTTTCCAACTCGTTTCAAAACCACCTGTGGGGCAAAGAATAGCCTGTAAGAGCCTTTTCGTGTGACACGGAATCTTCTGGCATCAGAATTGGAGTCTTTATTGCCACATGACCAAGGCTGGTGGAAATTTTTGTTGGTTCGGCCTCCCGCTGTTGGACAAGTAACAACGAGGAAACAGTGCAGACAGAATAAATACAAGGCACAAGACACACGACATAGTGCAGTAAATGCATGGTATGCGGTAAATGCAGTTGTTTGTACAAATTCCTGTAGCACAATGCAGAAAGTTGACTGAGGCACATACAGATGGTTTTCTAAACATTTTATTAACATTTATTTCAGCCTTTGAGAAACTGAGAGGTAACTGAAAAAGATTTTTTAATATATTTTAAGTGTTACCTCGTTGTATTCATAGTGCTCCCTTGTTCTATATCGTCTCAACCTGCAAAATAGAAAAAATGACTTTTATCCACTGCTGTGCAGCTCCAGTTGGGGTTCCAGGTCCTGGTATCCACACAGAACCATCATTACCTGAACAGACAGCAGCAGCAGATGACGGTCAGCATGAACAGGAAGAGGCCGACGCCCAGCCCAACGATGTAGACGTTGAGGGACATCTGGTAAGTTTCTCCCCAGGTCATCTTTAAAGCTTCCAGGGATAGTCTTGTGGCACAGATACCCTGTAAATGAAGACTACTGTTTACATGATGGCCGTCATTATATGACGTGACGTAACATTACGTTAAGGATAAATCATCTGCCCACCAGATCTAAGCTTTCTCCTGGAGATTTTCTCAGGATCACAGATTCAAAGGATCTGTGAACCTGGAGTAAAAGTTATGCTGGTTCGCTAAATTTTAAACCACAGCAGAAGAATCTTTGATAGACTGACTGTAATGGAATCCCTCCCACGTACGGTTTAGCTTTAATGGACACCTCTCATGCGCACTGGCTGGTTTAACATACCCTCACCCACTGTAACTTCTCTCAAATGTGCATTGACCTTTCACTGCTCCGATACAGACTTAGTTTCAGTGAAACTCTGGTCAGCCCCTCTATCTGGTAATGCTAGAGGGATGGGGCAAGGGGGTGGGGAGGACTGCAGCAAACTTGATCCATCAAACACCCTTTGTGACACTAACTGGACTGCATTCCAGTGTTGTGTCGTATTCCATTGTATGCGCCATAACACAATATACTGCACACTGCATAGTTCAGTATTTGTGCATTGTATTACGCACTAAGCTATACACTACACAGTGCACTAAATGCTGCAATAGCATGCTAACATGTGTCCTGCTCAACGCTCAAGTGGTTTAACCCCAGCAGGATCCACATGACTTAACCTGCTCCTTCGTCAGGAAGTTTACGCTAAAAGTTGTTTTTTTTTGGGCGGTGGGTGATACTTTTGTAAAAACTAGGCTCTATCCATCTTGAGCTGAGAAACACTGACTTATACTGTACTGCCTTAAAACCTCCAGACTGACACACAGGTTTGTTAGTGAGGGCAGCCAGACCTTCTTAATCCCAGTCAGACTCCAACCCCGCTGGGGGGGGGGTGTGAAATACTGAAGCTTGTGAAACTGGTGCCCGGGCTAACCGAATGGTGGCATACAGCCCAGACAGGAGCTATGGAAGGAGACAGTAACCTCAATCCTATCTGAACTGCTGGACCCTGCCGCTATTAAAAAGGCATTACCTTCAGAACAGCTGCCATCAACCCTGTGCACTTCCCTGTGGATATTTTATCTCTGTAGATCAGTTTACTTCTACTACCTTTACATCTGTATTACAGTCCTGCACAAAGATCCTTCACATTAATATAAATGTACCCTCAGAACACAGTACGCGATCCCTTCTGAATCTATGGAGAGCGTCTGTGAGTAGTAGGATAGTATTTGTTACTTACTCTTTGTTAGCAGACTCGTGTGCTCAGTATTTAACCTTCTCTCAATGGTGGATTGAGCAAACGAGGTATTTGTAAGTATTGGTCATTCCCATAGATTCTCCTTTCTTTACCTTCATGGATACAGAAGATCAGCCAAGCTGCCAAAGATTATAGTTAATGGGTTTATCGGTTGACTTCTTCTGAACTTCTGAACTTCTTCTGTACATGAAATACAACAACAGAGTGAAATGTATCTAAAAAAAAAAAGAAAACTCCCTCATTGTTTATACACTTAGTGTAACCGATTGACTGCTCTTGTCTTGCAGAAGTTTAGATGAAAAATGGGTAAGAGTGAAAAGAGCTGCATCCAGTCCTGTTCATGGTAGGACTCCTCTGGTGTAGGAAAAACAGTTTTGCTGGTGTGAGTCTGTGCAGCAGAGAAATTGCTGTCCATTGGCAAGGCTTGAATGAATGGACAGTTGTCTTCCAGAGTATAACACGCAACAAAAGCAGACCAGTTGCAGGTTGTCCAGCAGGAGCTGGACAGGAGCTCAGAAAATGGAGGAATGTGCGATGCCGCTGGGAGCCATGAGAGGAACCGCCAGCCCGGCTGCCGGGAACGGCGTCGTGGAGAGAGTAGCCGTCATGGAGAGAGTAGCCGTCATGGAGAGAGTAGCCGTCATGCTCTGGCTACAAAGAGATTCCATCCCTCTACCCCGAGCAGCTGGTAATGGAGCCCGGTGCTGCTTCCACCTGGCATGTAAACAGATCCAGCTCATGTGACCGCCGTTTGCATGGCTGCAACCCCCACCCTCACAGATTGTCTGGCTTAGAAAGGGGGTGGGGCAAAATGGGGGGGAGGGAGAGGGGAAGAAGGACAGGAAAAAGGGAAACTAGGAAATGGGGAAAGAGAGGAGCAGAAAAAATGGACGTAGTAGGTGGTAGATACTCATTATAACCAGTAGGTGCCGCTGTTTTCTTTTGTTCTGTGGCAGAGCAGAATAACTTTCTTTGGTAAAGTAGCTTGCTTGCTGTGCTGGTAATACTGGTGCAATGAGACTATACATGTATATTGCAACACAAAAGGCAAAGTAAAAGGTAACATGCTCCAACTCAAACCTGACATAAATATTTTCAAAACAGTTTATTCTGATTTATTATTCTGTGAAGGATATAAATAACAAATTCAAAATTATATTTAACAATAACAACAAATCATGAATGGGGAGATATTCATGTGCTAACGGGCTAAAAAGAATGCATTACAAAAAAATGCATGTTTTCTGGGTAATAGTTTGCCGCAATGGGTTCTTCCGTGAGTTATTCCCTGCCTTTCCCCCCCAGCCCCTGGGTTAGGCTCTGGGCCCCCCCCCCCCCCCCCATGACCCTGAATAAGATAAGATGTTTCAGAAAATGGACGGGTTTGATAATAGTTTTATGTCAGATGATGTGAATGTATGTTGAGATCTGCATAACGATAGTTTTTAAACGCTGGTGATCTGGCATGGGATTCTATAAATAATCATGGTCCCTGTGATTAATGTGCTGATTTTCATAGGTGAAAGACATTTTTCAGAGCAGTGTAAAAGGCAACAGTGAAAGAAGAGATGCTAACATTTGCTAACATGCTTGTGCGTTACAGATAGGACTATTAAAAAGTCCAGGTGACAGTGGGAGGTAATCACACCCTTCTCTGTAAACTTAATCAACTGCAAATGCTACCTCAGCATTTCTCGTGAATGAACGGCACCCTGCCCCAAAAAAATGGTTATTGTCTCTGTCTAGCTGCCAAGCCCTCTTACATTAATGCTGCAAAAAGTATAGAGGACACATAAATGATCAATAAGGTAGAAGAAGGGGCTTCCTTCCAGCTACCACTAGCAGAGGGCATTCATCTCAGTAACTTCCACGTTGTTATCTGGGGTGACAGCCGCCCATTTGTTGAGTTGGCTGTAGAGGGGAACCCCGTTCTTTTCTTTGTACAGGTAGACCCCTGTGATGTTGTTCCACTGGGATCGGGGGATGTTGTTCTGGGCCTGGTACTGTTCCAGTTGCTGTTTGTCCTCCTGCTCCAGTGCCACAAACCCAAAGAACTGCTTGACGCTCTCGGCGGCCAGCAGTTTGGCATGGATGCCAGCGGTGCGTTCGAAGATCTGGTCCTCGCTGTAGCGGAAGTTCTTCCAGTAAGCCTCCTGCTCAGCTCCCAGGGGGCTACAGCATCGCTTCAGGCAGAGCAGGAGGAAAAGGCTGACGGCGACCAGGCCGGTCAGCAGCCAGCCCAGCAGCTGGGGGAGAAGGGCAGCCCATAGGGTTTGCATATCAACACAAGCAAGGGACGCAGAGTTTACAGTGGCTTCTGCTGCTATGGCTTTATGAGACATGGCAGGGAAATTTCTGGAAAGGTTTACATACATACTGTGGTATCTGGTGCATCCTTTGGAAAAAAATCATATTAAGCAGCAAGCAGGTCATCAGATCACTGAGCACGTGAGCTCAGTGAGCACGTGCAGATTGAAGGCTAGACTTATCCTGGATTGTATCGGAGCCCTGCACATTTTAGGGTTTCCCCTCAATTAACACACCTGGTTCAACTCCTTGTGCTAATTACCACACAGCTCTTGAGCTGAATCATTTGTGGTGGAACAGGGAAAGAACTAAGGTACACAGGGTTCCGGCCCTCCAGGACTGCAGTTTGACACCCCTGCTCTACGATTTGAATCCCTGACATTTGCATTTTTAGTATAATGCTCTATATGTTGAACTACAGGAACACATTGTGATATAAGTAATTGTGTTACCTGAGACTCATACTTCAGTTGACGCTCAATTGCTGCCCAGAATGGCGAGACTTCAGTGGGTACATCCCGGCAGGGGAAACGCGCCATTATCTGGGGTCCGTAACCTTCTGGAAAGCCCTCCAGGGAGGCGGGGTCCACAAATTCACTGCGGGCACAGACGTAGGCCTCGCCGCGGAGCAGCGAGAGCACAGTCCACGTGACGGGGGCCACGGCGGCCCGGCCCAGGATGGAGCCCAGCAGGGCGAAGCCCGCCGGGCCGGTGAGGCGGCGACAGAACCGAGCCCGGCATTCCGACACCAAGCTCCAAGTGTTCCGGTTCAGCATGACCCCGATCAGGAAGAGCGCCAAGGCGGGAACCCCGATGGCCACCAAGCCGTAGAAGTAGTTTCGTTCCGGGGAACAGGGACAACTGAAGGCGAAGATGTTGTAAGCTGTCTGGCTGGCGACCGTGCCCAGAGCGACCAAACCGTTGAAGATCACCACATCTTTGCTCTTGAAGAAGAGGGACAGGAACTTGAAGTTCTCTGATATGAGGGCCGCCATCGTTTGCGACCATTGGGCGCTCAAAAGGAACACAGAGTTCAGCTGATTGTTTAACTGAGAGACTTCAGTACCAGTTTTCACAAAGCGATCAGCTTTGATAGGTGAGGGAGCTGCAGAAACAGCTGGTCCAGCTCAAACTTCAGAAGGCATCTGGTCCTTGATTTTGCCGAAGATGCAGATTCTTCAGTACGTGCAATCCTTTCCTGTGCAGATCTGGCCCAGTGGAAAGTTTGCTCTAAAAACCCTTCTAAAAATTCTGTGGCCTCCATGCACTTTAAGCATACTAGACAAACCAAGTTCAGAAAACTTACTTTCTGCAGTGCTCCTTACTGTTTAGTTCACCTTGTCTCTGTCAAAAAAATCAGGTAAGAAATGCACAGATTTGTAAAAAAAAAAAAAAAAAAAAAAAGTAGATTTTAACAGCAGAAGTGACGGCGTAGGGAAGCAAGACCCGACCAACGCCTCACTGCCCAGGCATTCCTCACTGGCAGGAAGTGTACCTCAGTCTCCTCCCAAATGGAAAAAGCATGTTACTACTGCAGACATGTGGGAAAAATAAGAATCCAAGATGGCTGCCGCCTGATTTGCATTACACGCCGGCATGCAATGCAGGATGCATGTCTTTCATTATGTGAATTGTGAGAAAGATTAAAAACTGATCTTAGATATTCAGACCAAAATATAAATAACATTTTTAAAGGCTGAAATGGAGCTAATAACAATATGAGTGGATTTATATTGTACAAACATTGAAAGGATGTAACAGAATTTACCTGATTAGTTTTTTTGTGTTTCTTTTCTGTTACAGTCTAACAAAAAAAAATTGCATTTCCCCAGGATTTACCGTGTATATCGGGGACCAGACCATTTGTGTGGGTCTGGGCTGAGTAACTGGATTGCAGGTAACTGCAAAGCACAGGATAGGAAGCCTGTTTGGACAAAAAGTGACGCAGACAGTGATATCCACATGTTGTTGCACTCTGAATGATATTCTTTATTGCAACTGTATTGATCTCCAGTGACTCATTGCAGTATTCAGCCAAACACTGTAAAGCAGAGTAACTAGTCCTTTGTTATTTTTTGTAAAGGATTGAAGATGACATGACGGTTAATCACTTTAAAAGGACAATAAGAAACATCCAGGTGACTCTTTTGTCGCTTTTTATGATGTCGCTTTCTAAGTATGTAACTGCGAACGGTGAGCAAATGAATGTACTTTTCATAAACCCAATAAAAACTAGGATGGGGAACAGATGCCAAAGTACAAGGGGAAAATTAAACTACAAACATCCCAGTACTGTACAGAGAGCAAGTTCAACATATTAACCAATACATCTTTTTATGAATGATTGAGTACAGAATTAAACTTCTGTCACGATAGGTACAGGAATGTGATTGCTTTGCCTCAAGAGAAGAGAGCCAGCAGACAAGGTACTTTATTTAAAGCCTATTACAATCTAAATTAAATAATTATATAAATTAATTATATACATGAAAAGTACATATGTAAAATTAGAAGTTTGTGCTTTACTTTAATGCTTAACGGAATCAATTCAGACATAACATCTAAACTTTTTTGATAATTTACAACATGCCGTTTTATACACACCTCACTTTTCATTTTACATATTCCCATATTCACTGCTTTGTTACTGATATCATTACTTTTTGTTTTGTCTTAGATTTATTTTTGTTGTTTTTACTAATTTAATCTTACACTATTTTTCTTTGCATTATACATTTCCCTTTTCCAGTGGAAAAAGCATTTCACTGCACACATGTACAGTGTATGTTTGTGTATGTAACAAATAAATATTGAGACTTGAACACAGACTGCAGGTTAGTGTTTTTCAAGTTGAAAAGATGCTTGTTTCAATGATTTCCAAAGAAGGTCAGTTAATGCTGCCCTCAGGGCCCTCTCTACTTTTTCAGGGGCCCAAGGCAAAGCTTTATTTGTCCCCTAACAAAGATAACTGATTATCAGTTCACTTCCTTAACAATGCAAGTAATCTGGGGGCCCTAAGCTGGTGCCTGTAATTATGAGTTGGCCCTTCCTCTTTCTTAGAAAATCATGGTTAAATCCAAGAATTCCTTGGATTTTTAGACACTTAACCTTGTTCATATCAATCACTGTTAGACATATATTCTATCAAACCATGACGACAGGACTTTTCTATGTCAATCATAGTCATACTCTGTTGTGGACCACTTGCAAGTTAAAGAAAAATCCAGCCCTGTACTTTTTTTTGTGACAAATACATTTTGGAAGGATTTTTTGGAATGACAAATATGTTTGCCATTTTCCAGGAAGAAAACATTCAGAACCATGTCCTTTCAGTTAAACAAAGAAAATACCTCTTCTGTTTCAACATCTATCAGATTTTCGCAAACCATTTTTCGAAACGCCGATGCAACTGGCTCAACTTTCTAATACCTAGGTCCCTTTTAACGGTAAGTCATGCAAGACAAATGACAATCGACGTTTCTTCTGGTGACGTGAAGAGCAACAGAACTCCGTGGATAGTGAAAAGAGCACTTGTTAGCATATATGTGTATGACTGCATAACTGAACGGGGTGTGTGAGGCATGATGGGAGCTTATGGGCAAGCAGAGCTGCTTTGATGTCTCGCTGTCATGGACGTTGTGGTCAGGTTAGTATGTGAAGGCTTCCTCACTGCTTCTAACTTTCAGTCAAGATTGTGGCTGATGTTCCCTAGCAGCTCAATCTTCAGATATCTAAACACACATCTGTCAGACTTTACTGTAGTAGGCAACCCACTCTTTTTTTGGTGGGTCCGGTTTTTGTAGGTTATTTGAGAAGCCGTTGATGTTGATACTCCCGTTGGAGTTTGAGCTGTTAAAGTCCTTCTTAATATTGAGCGGCGGTTTGCAGGTGTGCCAGTTCCAGAGCACTTTGTTCATTTCGTCCTGGGCTCGTATTCCCAGAAGTTTGTCCTCATCGCTCTTCGGTTTTTCCCCCTCGTCCTCGCTCTCCTTCTTGTGCAAATCCTGCCCGTGGAAGTCCTGCATCTCCCCGCCGATGCTCTCGAAGTACTGCTGGATGCAGATCCGGGCGAAGCTCTTGGCGTGCTCTGTGCAGGTTTCCTCGAACATCTTGCGCTCGATGTCGACATAGTGGGACCAATACTTGGTCTTCAGGAAAACGGCCTGGGTGAAGCACGGCCGGATTGCCCGCACCATGAAGGCCACGAGTGTTGTCAGCAACAAAAACGTCCAACCGCAAGCCTGTCAAGTGGGGTACATCACAGACATGTAGCTGAAAGCCTCGCAAAGCCTTAGAACTGAACAAACAAGAAGCGCCTGGTGAAAGCAGTGTCTAAGCATGAAAGATAAAGACTCTTTCCGATACAGAACAGAGAATTTCACAATGCAGAGGATTAAACTATAGGATGGTTGTGGGTCATATATTAACCCTATACTTTTACCCAAATTAAATTTCATTAAGTAACACTGTATATCATAACCAGGGGTGTCGTTAGGCCTATTTATGGGGGCTTTAGCCCACTTAAATGTTTTTTAGCCCCCCCAAATAAACGTGTATGTGCTTAAGTCATCAGCCCCCCAGTAAAAACTCAGTTCCCCTATCCCTTCTTCTCTAACTACACCCCTGGTCATAACTCTATTTATCCGTCATGCAAATAATTCACAAAAAGGTATAAAAATATGTTTTTTATGTTGTTCTTGTACCTGTGATATACAGCGTAGGTACCTTGAGGCGGCTTCTCTAGATACCACCTGCTCTCCATCGAAGACGTCCTTGCAGGGTATCTTTGCAAGCAGTCTGACCAGGTCTGCTTTGGCCAGATCTGGAGTGCTGCCGTTACCGAACAGATGCAGGTCCAGATTAACGCTGAAGGCGCACAGGAAACTCTTCCCGTCCATCAGGGTCACAGAGATCCAGACTACGGGGGCGATCAGGGATCTCTGCGTGATGGAGCAGAACATGTACCGCAACACCGCCGGGTCCTTTCGGCGCTGCCCCGTCGGGCGTCTCCACTCCTCTGCCAGCATAGACACGTTATTATTCAGCACAAATCCAAGCATAAAGAACCATATGGGCGGAATAATCAAGATCCCGATGCCGTAAGCATAGTTATACTCTGGCAAACACGGGCAATTAAACTCAAATGCGGAATATAACTGCGCGCTTGCAAGAGCCATTATCCCACAGATGCCGTTCATGAAAGATTCCTGGTTAGACTGCAAAAACTGGAACATCATACGAAATTTATCCATTTTGATTTGATTTGTTGTCCTCCAGGAACAGAAGCAAAGTTTTTGAAACGATTAGAAAATAAATAAGACCACTAACATTCGATTAAATATAAGCACTAGTAATTTTATGGGCGTATGTAAAACGTTTTAATATACACATATTTGACCACAATAGATTAGTGTTGCATTTCTGTTCTTTTTTCATTCCCATAGACGAGATCCATTAATAGTAAAGTTTTAAAATCAACTTGATATATTTCAGTCCAAAGATTCAGAAAAATAGTTCAGCAAAGCACCCGGTACATTGCATCGCGGTGGTATGTATTTCCAAAGCATACCTGTCAGTGATACACACGCTTCTGCAGGCGGTAAACCCTCCCTTTGAAAAAGCCGGAATGGGGATTGCTAAACAGGGTCGGCCGGAACCCCTCCTCCGCGCAATGGCGTGAGTTCGCAGAGATACAGCCCCAGATAGGGAATCGCATCTTTCAGTTGCATTATTCATAATCATACACACGTTGCCTGTCCTGCCCTTTCTACCATTAGTTAGCAGTTATTAATGATGATTGTTTTTAGTGGTGAAACTGGGTAAATGGGTGAATGGTACTTTTCTTTTCAGTCTTAAAAATACCTCTAAAGTCTAAAAAGTAAATTCGTAGAAAGTATTTTTCAAAAGGCATTCTGTTAAAACCAAGCCATGAAAAATAGTGACAGCAAATTATGTTACAGAAATTATATATGTAATTATATATGTAAATCATAAGCACCGTTAAATACAAGCATGCATTTTATTATGATGTTCAATAGTCTTAGTATTATTAAAATCAGTGCATATATTATGACAATGACTTTACTGACAGGTGTATTTAAATACATCACCGGACTAATTGCAATTACATAAGGAGTCCTTCTTCAGTAATGACTTTACCATTTGTAAGCAAGCTGAAACTGCCCTTTAATGAAGTTTAGAAGATGGCTGAAGACCGGGGACCTCCATGCTTGGCAAAGACACATCTCTGCTTATTTAAAGCTGACCCACCCTGTTTGAAGAAAGCCAGCTCATCTTTCGCTGGTAGGGGGGCTGGGACACGCAAGCGTGCAGGTGATTCATGCTGAGGTACACGCCAGATGACCCACAGAAACCAAATCTGACGGTAAGGCACGTCTGTCTGCTTGACGGGCGGCCCTGCTCTCTCTCCTTCAGGCCAGAGGTCAAAGCACAAGCCAATAAGCACTAGACAGCCCAAAAGTGCTTCTATAAGAATACAATTCATTTACTCTGCACAACAGTTATCGTAATGCACATACGTGGCATATGAAATATATTATATACATCAATCTACTGATATGGGGATATGAGTGATTGATAGCACAATAAGCTATTCAACAATAAACTATTGGGCAATAAGTTATTCAACAATAAGCTATTCGACAATTAGTTATTTGACATAAGGTTACTTGATGGAAGTGTGTGTGTTTGCTGATGAGCCTCCTGGGAATATTGAATTAGGGCCCCGTGAGCATCTGCACACCTCCTAGAGCTATTGGTCAGCAATGGGATTTGAGGCTGAGTATGCAAAAGCAGGCAATGGCAAATCCAGCGCATTCAAATAGTCTCAGGTCAAGGTAAAATCACATTCAAATATCTGAGGATGTCCGCATGTAAACAAGAGTAGGATGTCACTGGGCTGGGGAGGCGTACAAAACAACAATGGAAACCAGGGCAGATGTGGGGGCCCAGCACCTGACAGGGGCCCCTGAATACAAAGAACTGGACAGAGGGGTCCAAAGTGAGGTTTTGTCAGAACATTTAACCATTTTTAAACACACACACACACACACACACACACACTAACCTAAAGCATAAGTAACCAAACAAAATGTGACACTACATTGCCACTACACTGGCATTTTTTTTTACAGTTAGAGGTTAGTACTGTCACCTCATACCACTGAGACCTGGGTTCGAGTCGGCCATGGCTCTATGTGTGTGGAGTTTCCTCTGGTTTCCCCCCACAGTCTAAGAGCATACTGTGTTTAACTGCAGTTACCAGACTACATGTGTGAGTGGCTGATGTGTGATAGGTTAATGTCCCGTTCTGGGTTAATGCCCCCCTATCAAACCTGAATAGGGTGTAGTTTCAGAAAATATTCACATGACCCCCCCCCACACACACACACAATGCTACAGCTGTTTTATAGGGTAATTTTTCTTTTCAAAAGATTTAATAAAAGACAAAAGTGTTATTTTCCTTCACAAAGATCACAGTGGACACAGGTACAAATGTCAAGCATTCTATACCAGCCATGATAAGGATCCAGTGGTCACAAGAGATGATGGTACAAAGACCTACAACCCTCAGGCCCTCAAACTGCATCTGCTCCCTTAGGAACCCCCTTCCAGGATTTCATGGCAGGAATTAAACATCTGAGAACAGTGTCCGGCCGTTGTAGTCTTCCCAAGTGATGCACACTTTGGGCTGATGTGCAGTCTTTGTCACATCCAACTCAGGTCTGCAAAAGTACCAGGTATGGAGCACGCGGTCCACCTGTTCATCTCTGGTGATTCCATGGAGATGGTCCTCATCCTCATACTCCTCGTCGCGGTGATGGGGGTGGCAGTGAGGGGGAGGCAGCTGAAGCCGCAGCTGCATGTCCTCCTGCATGCTCTGGAAGAACTGATGGACGCACTTGCGGGCGAATTCCCGCGCGTGCAGGACGCAGGTCTCATCAAACAGCTTCTGCTCGATGTCTAGGTAATTGCTCCAGTAGCGCGTTTGCAGAAAGGTGGCATGGTCGAAGCAGGGCTTCACTACTCGGCCAATGGCTCCCAGGAGAATAAAGAACAGCAAAATGGACCAGCCAATGGCCTGTAGGGGGCGGTACAGGGAAACCAGGGAACTATTATTCATCCTAATTTTCAACGTGCGCAGTGGCACTGAAGGACAGCCTTAGCATTGTGATAATTATGTTTATAATGGAATACTGCACAATTATTTTAATACATAATATTTATACAGTCAATCAGATTAATTAGATTTTTGGTTTGTTAGAAGTTGCGGTGTAGCTCCTGCTTCAATCCTGCTTACACTCGTACCTGGGCTTTCAATGGAAGCTCAGCCTGGCTGCCCTTATGCCTCACTGACTCTTTGACATCATGTAACCTCGGTTTGCAACGAGCGATTGGCCTCACTTTGAACATGTTTGCCATCCATCCATCCATCCATCCATCCATCCATCCATCCATTTTTTGTAATTGCTTATCCCTTTCAGGATCACAGGGGGTCCAGACCTATCCAGGGATCCAGAGCCCATGGGCACAAGTTAGGGAACAGCCCAAGATGTGGTTCCACCCCACCACTGGGCTCACTCACACACCAGTCACTCACACACCAGTCACTCACACACCACTCACTCACACACCAGTCACTCACACACCAGTCATTCACATACCAGTCACTCACACACCAGTCATTCACACACCAGTCACTCACACACCAGTCAGTCACACATGCACAACTATGTGCAATTTGGCAACTCCAATTAACCTCACAATGTGGGGGGGAAACTGCAGCACCCAAAGGAAACTCCAGGACGACATGGGGAGGACATGCAAACTCCTCAGCCCCCGAGGTCCCAGAGGTGTGAGACAACAGTGTTAAGCACTGTGGCACCATGCCCCCCCCCATGTTAAAAGCTAAATGTAAATGTAATTAGTTTTTATTGGCATTCAACAAAATAAGTGGAAAGAAGGCTATAAATCTGAGCAATAAAATTTTAATGCTCCTCTTACACCAACAGAACACGTTTTCTGGCTCCTCCCTGAACCGAAATACAGACAAACGCTGACCTGTGAGTAGCAGCGCACATAGCGAGTGACGGCTTTCCGGAAGGTGCTGTTACGAAACACGGCGTCCTCTTTGCACGGCACCTTGGCCATCAGCCGGACAAGGTCCATGCCGGTGTTGTTGGGTATCCCCGTGAAGTGCCGGGGGTCCACACTCATGCTAAAGGCGCAAACAAAGCACTTTCCATCCAGCAGAGTGACCAGCACCCAAACCATGGGCGCTAGCAGGGCCCTCTGCATCATCGCTGAGCACAGATACCTGAAATGGAAACGCGGCTTTAAAGGCCAGTGCACACCGTCAGATAACGCTTGGAAATTCACTCAGCCAGTGCCGAAACACAAACCACCATTGTTTACCAGAGAATAAAACGTGAATTTCATGGGCACCATTAATTATTGTAACTGCATTAGTTGATTTGCTTTTGATTAAACTATAAGAAGACCTAATTGCAGAACTCTACCCCTATCTAAGACAGGCTAGGGACTTCACATGTTTTATTATTCATTACTAATGGAATACTCTGTTTTAATTGGCCATATAGACAATAATTCCTTGTATATAGCCAAGATATTGCTTTGAGATATTAAGATATCTGAATTAGGCTACGTTTTATCTTCATTTTACTTTTTATTTACAGCTTGATATGCTTCCTTTTTTAGATTTTTCCATGCCAAAAGTTTAAACGTGGATATGTTAGAAAGAGAACATTTTATCTTTGATCTTGAATAACAAGGGAAGTGTCCGTCTTTGATGTCTCTGCTGTCTAGGCTATTCCCGGTGTTTCTTGGTGTGCCAGCTACAACGCGAAGCACATATATCTTTGACACATTAAAATGACGCTTTTGTAAAGCAAACTCGAAACTCGCTGCAAACAAATAGGAATTGGTTCGCTTCACCATGCTTTTTTTTTGGTTTTCAACCTTACCAGCAACTTTACCATCCCAAAGAGCATTATAAGTGGGCTATTAGGACTGCATTTTGAGCAAATTAACAAAGCTAAACGCAATAGACATGACAACAGTGAACGCGATTTAAACATCGTACGCAATACACATATACACATATACACTAAGCATAATTAACAAGCCTAGCGATTTGTTCCACCATCACCAAGCGAATAAAACAGCAAAACTGGAACTTACTTGACAACAGCTGGATTTTTCGTTCTCTTCCCAGCCGGTCTTACCCATTCCTCCATCATCACCCCGGTGTGCCGGTTTATTATTACCCCCAAGAAAAAGAGTATTACTGGAGGCACAAACATCACTCCTAATGCGTATAGCTTGTTGTATTGTGGAATACAAGGACAATTAAAGTCGAAACTGGTGTACAGCTTCACGCTGATCAGAGCCAGTATAACACAAATCCCGTTTGAAATCGATTCAGAGTTTGATTGAAAATATTGCAACACCAATTTTAAACGGTCCATAATTAACTATCAAGTATTATGTTACGATTATTAGTTTAGATTTTTGACTGATAGTTAAGAATTAGGCCTATTTTATTCTAATAGTATACTACCTTTGTTCTTAATTTTACTTTGTTCTCAAAATATGAGTTTTAAAATATTATTCCAGATAATTAAACATAAAACATCGACATCGAATGAATAGCTACACTTATTTATAATATACACTAATAATGTTGATCGAAGCGACTATCATCTCTGAGTGACTGTCACACGTACGCAAGGCTTGGATCGGTAGCTGAAACCATCCAGACACCAGCTGTCACGTGAAACTTCCCACATATTCTAAATAGTTTCGAAGCAGCCCAGCTTTGGCTGACAGCGCCTCTCATGTTGGTATGGGCGTTTTTCAGCTTTCCTTCTCGATCTTCATTACTTGACTAATCGAACTGGTGCAGTCGTAAGGGTTATTGGTTTGAATATAATCATATAGGTTTTGTTTCTACCCCTACCCGGAATAAAAGGCAATCATGACTGGGTAACTGAGTATTTGGATTGTACAAACTACAACTTGCAAAGGGGAGAATGATTGTTGCCCTGATAATCAGGATCTTTAAACCCGGTTTAAATAAAACAAATACATTCATCACAGGCAAGAGTGTATTTCTGCGGAACATGAGACTGACGACGGTAACTAAATTATAACAAATCCAAATGTGTAGACATATTTGAAAGTAGGATACTGTTGACTTACATTTATCATGTTTATTTCCAGAAAATCAATGTGAGAGAAGCCACCAAGTGATTCTGGGATTTCGGTATTAGTGTGACAGGCATACACTTTGGTGTCATCTCCTTACACCAGTCACTTTTACATTAGCTGTCTTTTGTACACGCCCGCCGCAACATTCAACCAATCACCGTAAATACAGAAAAAGAACAGCGAAACACCTACAAATTAAACGGCACATGAACTAAAGCCATTGCATGAGCAATCGATAGATAGAAACAAAAATGCATAGATATCCAATGAGCTTAAACGTTATTATAATAAATGAAATGGAAACACCCTATACAGTCACCGTTGCCAGATGTGGCTGCAAAAAAAGAAAATTTTTGGGCGTCCAGAAATCAGGCTACTGGCTCAGTTCCACCCCTGTAGCCTCATTTCAGGCGGTCACACCTTCTATAATTTGTTCCTTTGTGTTTTATACAGAATCGCCCCTAAGTTGAAATGAGTCAATAAAAAAAACAGCAGGCGGTCATCTAAGCAGACATAAGAGACGTTATCGCAGAAGCGCCCCCCTTTAAAGCGGATGTTTGTGCTTTTTATAGGAGAGGGAAAATGTTTCTCATGGTCAGGGCAGTCAGGAAATGAGCAAAAGCCGCCCTACATGAACACGGGCTAGGAGACGCGAGAGGGGACTGCCTTTCTGCCTGCCCTCGTCACACACTCTGCATCTCATGGCCTCGCATATGACGTCTTCCGATTAAAATGAGCATGTTTTGTCAGAAGGTCGGTATGTTTTTTTGTTATTCCTTAGTTATTAATCCTTAGATCCTCAAATCGTTATATTAATATTAAATGGTAGCAGTCCGACGTCCAGTGCACAGATGCTGGTTGCTTATGAAAATGTTGATCATTCGTTGAGATTGTTGTCGACGATTATTTTAAAACTTCTAATTTTATATTTTTTCCGGGTTAATGGAGCTATTAAGCCGATTTCTTTGTTTCTCATTTGCTCTGTTACTCGAAACTAGCCGGACTAATTGAGTATATGGTGAATCTGTCAGGAAGTCGCACATGCGCTTCGCCCGCTCAGGAACGACCCTTCGTTACGACTGAAACAAGTATTAAACACCTTTTTACGTCTATATGAAATGATTCCGTATGTAAATATAAATGTGCATCTGTCTAGTTTTATTTAACGAGCCATATGGCTGCGATGAGGAAGTGTTCAATGGCTGCGTTTAGGTTGTATCAGTTCCTGCTTATTCTTAAGCGACGGTTTAATGGTTTAATGAAGTGTGGCTTGCGGTGCCCACTGTTGCTGTTAAGCGGAATTAACGGCCTACCTCGTTTCAGCTGAAATATTATTTTTCACGGCGGCGTAAAATACGAATGATATATGGTATACAACATACGGCGCAGCAAAAACGAATAACAATCATATAGGCGTTTATTTTTGGCATGTATGGTTTATATAACAATGACAGATGTGCATTTACAACACAAAGGTACACAATCCACATTCTAGGAATCATAATAATGTTGAAAAGGAGCATTGAAGACTTAGAACCGTCAACAGCGTGGGGATTTTCCTAAACAAACAGTGTTACAATGTAACAAATCCGACTTTAAAGCAAACATTAGTACCCACCACTGGCTTGGTATGTGCTTCGCATATCACTTATTAATCCCCAGAACCCTTCCTATAAAACAAAGATTAGAGCTCAAACAGGGCCTGTTTTTGTGCTGATCTTATTTCACTATTGAGTGATTTACTTTGCCCAGTGCAAAAGCAATGGCCTGTAAAAACCACTCAGTCCTTCAAACCTATTTTTGGATAATGCATCTCTTTGGCATCCATTCTTATCAAGTTTTCAGAAGATTCTGAAGTACAACTTAAACACCAGGAACAAGTTTTGTACAGAACTTCCTTCCTCTTGTAAGACGACCAACCAAGTGAGTGTGAACAGTTTGCAGAGTCTTGCATAACTCAGAGGACCTCTCCTTTTGTGAACCGAAGTCATTTTATTGTTAGAAGGCAAAAATCAGATACATAATTGCCATATCAGGCAGAATGAGCTATTCGTTGTGGGGGTTAATGGTTTTATTTGGGATTGAATTGTGCTGCAGCAGACCCTTAAATGTTATCTGGTTTCCTCCTATGCTGGTTCCACTGGGAGCAGGACAATGTCACTCCTGTTGCCCCACAAATTCCTCATCAGGATATCTCTTTTAGCCCCTGAGGAAACTCTTATCCTATAGATTATTTAAGTGAAAAAGACTACATATAAGCATTATTTTTAACAGAATCATGCATTCTTAAAAATAGCATTGAATTTTAGTCATGTACCTAAGCCTAAGCTTATTACTTTCATAATATGTTGAAGCCGTCTTTCTCAGCCCGGTCCTCAGGGACCCCCAGACAGTTCACATTTTCGCTCCCTCCCGGCTCGCAGCACACCTGTACCAGGTACACCGTGTCCTTGACTGCTTGACTGTTCGGTTCGGGTGTGCGACGGAGCTGGGAGGGAGCATGAACGCGTCTCGGGGGTCCCTGAGGATTGGATTGGGTGACACTGTGTTAGAGAGTATGATCATGATGCGGCAATATGCAAGTATGATAAAAGACGACGAATTTCAGTTGAAAGAAAAATGCAAATTTATAGGGTAAAGTGAAGGCAAGATGTGAGTGGGGTGAGGGTGTGTTTGCTCACACAAATGCCCATGTTTCAAGATGGTGCTGTTGAAGAGTGGTGATATCTGGATCTTCTATCCCCACAGATACCCCAGTGATGATGCAGGGGGCTCTCGTCCGTATGTGTGTGGTGGTGGCTGCCGCCATCCTCAACCACCCCCTCCTGTTTCCGAAAAACAACAACAGCATCTTGGAGCAGGACGCGGAGCTGCTGGCTCGCATGAGGGAGCATGAGGAGCTCCTTCAGGCCCAGCAGCTGCTGCTGGAGGTGGAGATGGAGGCAGCTCCTGAAGACCAGAGGGAGGAGACCAGCTACAGCTGGTACATCTGGAGCGCACTGTCTCTGGTCGCCTTCCTGACGATCGAGCTCTGCAAGCAGGAGTACGTCGACCCGCACGCTCGAGATCCCGGTCTCGACGATGAGGATATCTTGCCGGCCGATGCCACGTGTACCAACAGTCTCTTTCCCGACAAAGGGCTACTTGGAAGTTTTTACGAGAGGTGTGTTCGCACATCTGCCCACGAGAACTGGAGGGTGCAGGAGTTTGTGGAGGGTTTTTCGGACGACCTGCTGGAGGCGTGGCGTAGTGTCTGTGACCGGGAGGCCGACATGGAGGTGGAGGAGCCGATGGGGGTGGGGAGCATGTATGAGGGATGGCGGGTGAGCAAGCCCTTGATGTGCGATCTGCTCGTGCCGTTCGCCCCCCCGGAACCTTACCGCTTCGCATTCCAGCTGTGGTGTACCGGGAACGGCGACATCCCCCCGGATATGCAGGGTTGCGGCCGGATCCAGGTGGTGCAAACCGGCGAGGACGGAGGCGGCTGCCTCTGCGGCAAAGCCGACCTGGGTGACGACCTGCTGTGCCTGCTGCACGGCCGAAACGAGAAGCCCGTCGTCAGCAAGGCGGCCGGGGACCTCCTGTGCTCCAAGAACACGTCCTACCTGGCCAAAGACAAGGTCATGAAGTGGTTCCAGGTCGCCGTCACGAGAGCGTGGGGGCGGATCTCCCACAAATACGACTTTGAGCTTATGTTTCGCAGCTTGGACTTCCCTGGTGCTCTGAAAGTGCGCTGGCCGTCAGGGAGGACAATCGTCCTGAACATTATACCGGTAGTCCAGCTGGAAGACACAGATGCCTACCTTGTTTCCCATTTTCCTTCTGAGGACCACAGCTCCTCTGATATGTACTGGCCCATTTCCTTTGCTATTTATGAGAAAAATCTACTAAAATATTTAGTCAAATGCTTGCCTGTCGACTCCTGCCACCTCCAGTGCCTTCAGGTTGTATGTTTCCTGCTTAAAAAGCAAACCGGCTTGACTGGCAGGAGCGCGCTGACGAACTACCACCTAAAGACGGCGCTGTTGCACCTGCTCCTCAACCGACGGGTGACCGACTGGGGGGGTGCAAAACTGGGGGCCCGGGTACGGGACCTGCTCGGCTTTCTAGAAAGCAGCCTGCAGGAGAAGCGGCTCTGTCACGCGCTCCTGGGAAACCCCAAGCTGCCTCAGGAATTCCCCTTCCCGGTCATCTTCCGGACGGTGGAGCCAATCAATCTGTTACGACCCCTGGTTCTCCAGAGGCAGCAGTATGCCAGCACGGTGGAACACTTCCGAGAGATGCTCAGAAACGCTCCGGTGCTGGTACAGGAGTATACGCCACAGTTCTCCATTCCCCACCTGCAGCAAACCCCCAGCTCGAGCAATCAGGCATAGATTCAGCGTCTGACATTGGCCTGGATGTGTTAGGGCCATTTCTCACCCCTAGTCTGTGTGTGACATTTCAGGTCCCACTCCGGCCCTACATTTGAAACATGATTAGACGCAATATCAATGGAAAGGAAAACCTCAATCTCAATGTTACGGTTTTAAAATTCAGTTTTACAGATTGTAGTATATTATCAAGGAGCCAACCAGGTTGCTCTGTAAATTTTTTTGCTCTGATTTTCCATTTGTTGCCACCCATCATCAGTGTGGAACATGTCCTGGGCAAAAAAGCATAGTTTTTTGTGTCATTTTAATGTTAATTTCCAATACTGCACTGAATTGATACATAGCACTGAGACAATTTCAATATGGTGTTGATAATGTATGATGCCACAGAATGGTTTTTAAATTGTATTACTGGTAAAGGATTTTGTATGTTACTCATCCATCCATCAACTGCTTGTAAAGGGTGATGGTGAACCTGAAGCCTGTGCTAGACAGTGTAAGTCAGGGCCTGCCAGTCAAGTGCAGGGCCTAAGATATGTTTCTGCTTTGTTAGATGCTGGTACAATAATGTGGTTTGAATATCTGTGTAAAATCAAAAAACTATGCACTGCAGCTCTATTGGCCGGATGCTTCTCCAAAGAATGTACACTCTGCTCCTATGGTTTACTGCAGGGACTCCAATAGCTGTGTCTTTTGCAGTTCCGTTGTAGAGTCGGGTTTCACAAAAGGAAGGAAATTACAAAGCGAAAGTGATACGCCCTTCACTCACCGACTCAACTGAACAGCTTGTAAGGTCCCTCCGGCTGCTGGGACACAGAGACAGTTTGGCCTGTTTACATGTCGGCCTGCCTGCCAGTTATTAATATATTTAAATTATAGCAGAGTTGCATCTGGAGTAACAGGACAAGCCAGCAAGTGAAGGCGCTGGTGAAAATTCCATCTCCGAGTTTTAACATATTGAAGCTGTTACATGTTTTACTGTCAGGTAGGAACAAAAACTAATTTTTGGAAATGTGTTTTTTTACACTTATTTTAAAAAAATAAAACAGAACACCGGGATCATTCATTTTATTATGGAAACTATATTTTGAATTTTAATACAAAGGTTTCTAAATACATTCCTTTTTCGACTCTCTATTCAGTACAGGGTTAGGGGCGGTAATTTCAAACCTTTAAATATTGTGAACTATTTTGGGATTCCCATAAGCGTAGGATTTCAAAGGTGGATACTGGGACATTTTAATATGCTAGGGTACTTCCAAGAATCCCCATTGCACAATCATCACATTATTTACTAAAAGTCATGAATACATCCATGCTAATCATGTAACTCAGAGTGGAGCATCCTGCAAAGGGTCTCTTTGATGCACGCACGTACAAACCGATAATATTGGAGTATTAGCTTTTCACATGGAGCAGATATAGAGATCTAACATGAAGCCATTATCTGAAATTTTCCATTGTTCAGACATTGTAATTATTGATGGTAATTGGTAATAGTAAAAAAGATGTCTGAGGCTGAGCCAACTGGGAAACACCCATTGGGTAGAAGGAGACTGCCCACCTTTGTTTACCCAAGTTCAACTGACGTCACATTTCTACAAGTCAGTAGAGTCTTAGCTGTTGTCGGTAATGCATCTAAGATTACTAAGGTGTTGGCTTAATTTTACTCATGGACGAACTATAACCAAATATACATTATTATGCTAGTGGAATGAAAAAGCGAGGCATAAAGTGACCCACACACCATGAAAAGAAAACAGTTAGGAGGACCAACAGTAGAAATTTCAATATCAATTACCAAAAACAAAGAAAAAAATCACTGTCATGCAAACCATCCCAACAACAACTTGGTCTAGTACAATCATAACAGTAGATACGGAAAGTTTTTTGATAGAGAATATAGACCTGATTGATTAAAAAAACAGAAAGCAATAATTCAAAGATGAGAACAGACACGAAAAATCTCTACAGGCCATAGTCAAAGTTGGGGTTGCCATCAAAGAAGCTCTTGAGGAAAGCTTTGTGGGTCTCGCCATCAGACATGGTTGCCTTGACAGTGGGATCCTCAACCATTCGCTTCATCCA
>JAODKE010000068.1:8517201-8545440 GCA_026779605.1 Mormyrus hasselquistii
AAACCGGAGTACCCGGAGGAAACCCCACGACGACACGGGGAGAACATGCAAACTCCACACACATGTAACCCAGGCGGCGACTCGACAGTGCTAGCCACTGCACCACCATGCCGCCCATTGTGACTACATATTATTTAAATTTTATAAACACATTAAAATCATCATGAAAATCATGAGGGTCACGGCCCCCTAGTAACAGTATTATTCTTGTCATATTTTATAGGTAGTGGGTAGGTTGGGGTGCATATTCATAAATAGCAATTTAAGGGAACGTGATTTTTTTGAGAATTTAGAGAATCGCAACTTTTTCTTTTTTATTTTTTACACATCTTTCGACTTGAGTGTGCAGCTGACTGGCATCTCTGTGCCCTGCTGTCCTCAGGTGGAGGTGGAGGGAGTCAGGCTAGGAGTTGTAGGTCAGGCTCTTCCACATCTGGAAGCTTGAGGAGGGGACAAGGCTCTTCTCCTGCCTTCATGGAAAGAAAGACCATAGCTAGTCGCTCTGCGGGATATGACGGTGAGTTGTTGGTTAATAATGTGCATGCATTGGGCCTGTTGGACCTCATGCATTGGGCCTGTTGGACCTCATGCACTGAATGTGTCAGCTGTATGCTCATGCTTCTGGGGCCAAACTCGCGTTTTTATTGTTAACTCAGTCGTCTGAATGCCTGAGATTGGTGCATGTCGATCCGTAAACTAGTTGGGGAAAGAGAGTGCAAGGCTTTGCCCCTTTCATGCATAAATAATCAAAGTGTTATGGAACTGTCCAATTATACGGGCACCATGCATCAAAGAAGAAGAGATAAACAGTAGTAAAACATACTTACAATGTGTTTTTAGGCATGTATGGGTCATTCATCAATATTTTCCTTTTACTGCTATTCATAGCAACATCTCATAGCATTATGATGGTATTTCTTGGCTAGAGTTTTTCTACGCCATAAGGTGTTTTATACCAGTCATTACCAACAGCTTATATTTACTAAAAATAGCCTCAAGTCAAGTGTCCACGAGTGTGGGCACCATGCATGAAAGAATTAAATGGCCTCATGTCCTGTTATAATCTGTTTCTTTTCGTCATCAGGAAGTTCCAGTGGAAACTCTTCTCCTGAATACACAAGGAAGGACTATGGCACTGGTATACCGGAACCAGAACACCTACCGATTAGCACAATTCATAGGCACCCGAAAACTGACTGTAAAGTAGTGTCTGAAGATTACTGGCCAAAGTAACATCCTCATGTATTTTCTCAGGGTCAGGAGGCATCAGCAGCCGAGGGAGGAGCCAGACAAGAGGTATACTGACAATGTTAAACGTTTTCACATTCACAGTCTATTGGAAAGAACATCAGACATATTTTTCCTTTCAAAATCAATATTCAACGTATCAAATATCATTTGTATGTCTGTGTTAATTAGTAGAAGGACATGCAGAGTAATACTTTCATTGCATAGTGGAATTGGCTGTTTACTGTGCATACAAACAGACTCTTGAATCTTGTCACCCTCTGAATGATGTGGCTACAGTGGTACCCAGCTGAATAGCTAATGCTGTTAATTTGGATAATCTGCCCCTTCACAGAGAGTGAGATCCGAGCTCGGCTGCAAAGTGCTTCTCCTTCAACTCGATGTGAGTAGCCTTCTGCTCCATGTCAGTCTTGTGGCGGCCCCTCAGATCCTATCAGACCCTTACATTTGCACGGAGTTGGGTTAACGCACTTGAACTGATGCTGGTTATACTGATGACCTGGTAGCTCCATACTTGAAGCAGTACTTCCCCTTCAACTCGATGTGAGTAGCCCTCTGCTCCGTGTCGGTCTCGTGGCGGCCCTTCAAATCCTATCAGACCCTTAAATTTGTACAGAGTTGGGTTAACGGACTTGATCCGATGCTGGTTATACTGATGACCTGGTAGCTCCAGACTTGTAGCAGTGCTTCCCCTTCGCAGGGACGGAGCTGGACGAGGTGAAGAAGTTGCTGAAGGGCAGCAGGTCTTGCAGCGTCAGCCCCACAAGGTCCCCTTCTAGCACCCTACCCATCCCCAGAAAGGCCACTGTGGAGACCAGGATTATTTCAGAGGCCTCCCAGTCAGGTACCGAAGCAGCAGAGCTAATGAACATGTCTGAAAGCAGCTGAGATGTTACATGGATGATCTAGAATGTCGGCTCCGGAGATTCTAATATACCATTGTATTATTTCACATTCCGGCATACGACTCATGCCCATGTGCACAAATGTTCATAGTGATGCACCGATAAGGAAATTCCTGGCCGATCATTTAGCAAACTGTCACTGACACCGATAAAGATTGTTTGGCAAATTCTGCATAAGTTTAAAGGGACACTCTACACAAATAAATTTTAAAATAAACTAATTACATTTCAAAAATATGAAAAGTATTTGTTTCGGCACAGAGTACTGTGTTTTATAACTATAACACATCTAATATATTTATAACATTAACTGCTTTCAGTTACTGTTACTCATTTCAAATGTCAATTTATGCTACTTTAACAATAAGTAATAAAAATATAAAAATATGGTATGGGATTACTGTAGTGTTTATACAGTAAGTGCTGCTGTAGTTTTCTTTGTCTTTGTCTCTGTGCCTTATGTCCATGTATCAGTATGTTGTGTATAAATTGTCAGATTGTCAGTGTTTAAAATATCTTTCATGTTCATATTTATATTCTATTGTAAAGATACAATTCCAGGGGGATTATCACTGGTTTCAATCTGTTTCCTGATTTATTTTTGAAAATTTATCATGTACCAAGGAGAAATATAAACACCTAGGCAGCCTTTGTGCTAACCCATTGACTGTTTGTTATCTGTGCTCCCTGTTCCAGTCTGTGCTTTTCCGAATAACCTGGGCACTGCTTCCAGCAGTGTTCTGAGCAGTGCAGGTGTCAACGTGGGAATGAGCACAGGAGCCGATGCTGGGATCATCCCCCATTCCGGTAATGTCGAATCCAGGAGTGAGAAATTTTCGCTGTTCACCCAAACTCTATATGAGGTGTATTATTCAATTTCTCTTTATTGTGATTGTAATTTCATCTAACTGTATGACTAATGGATCGTACAGCTGAAGTTGCCAATAAGAATCTTGGCTCGTGCTTTGAGTTAGGTTAATCTACAGGTATTTTGGCATCAGAGAGAGAATGCCATTATTGTCATAGTAAAGGTGAAATCAAATACAACTTTTTCTTGATACATTTTCTTTCTTATTAGGCATGCAGATATAAGTGAGAGTGAAGATTGTGGTCACAGTACAGCTTAGCCATTGATCCAGCAGCCCTGGGACAGTTTTTGGGGTTAAGGAACTTACTCAAGCGGCCAGCAGTGATATTGCTGTTCTATTCTCAGTGAGGTTGCATTGGCTGGGAATCAAACCGGGATCAACTGCTTGGAAGGCAGCTATGCTAACCACTAATGATGGCCGAATGAAGTGTCATGAACCATTTGCTGTATTTCTTGACCCCACTAGATGGTGCTCTTGGTTTGCTTTGGGGCATGATTTGAACTGTTTTTTGAACAAAGAGCACCATCTAGTGGGGTAAGAAAATATAGCAAATAGTTCACAAAGCTTCATTTGGTCATCACTATTAACCACTGGACCACCAACATTTTGGTTATGCATACTTAGCCAGGTGGCATGTTACACAAATGCTCACACAAGTAGCTATAGTCTATGACATCACCTGAGCTGCTACTTAAATTCACTGATATCATAGTGTTGCCCATTTTGTAACCAGTGGTTGTTCTTACAGTTTCAGGGCAGTATGAGACCACAGTTCTGAGTTCTACATCTCCATCCTACATGTGGACCAGTTCCACTCTCCCATCAGGTGGCTTCCAAACCAACACCAAGAACCTGTCCCCCACCACCTCACCCTCCTCGCTGCCGGGTTAGAGCTCCTGTTTGGAACCAGATCCTTTGAAGGATCTTCTGTCTTTCCCTGTAGCTTTTATGCACTGAAAGCTAATTGGCATATATGTTCATATGATTTTTCATAGGCTTTGGGCTCCAGAACAATCTCACCCTCAGCTCCATACCAGGGAACAGCTGCAGTACAGGTTTGTGCTCCCACTGCCAAGCTAATCCTATGTCACAGAACAATATTGTTCCGTTATGCCTATATTTACAGAACTATGTGTATAAATAAAGTGCTAGAATTCTATATTCGTACCCTTTGTCTCCAAATAAAGTTTATGTTTTTTTATTTATTTTTAAAGAATTATCATGTACCTATGGGAAATATAAACACCTAGGCAGCCTTTGTGCTAACCCATTGACTGTTTGTTATCTGTGCTCCCTGTTTCAGTCTGTGGTTTTCCGAATAAACTGGGTACCACTTCCACCAGTGTTCTGAGCAGTGCAGGTGTCAACGTGGGAACGAGCACAGGGGCCAATGCTGGGGTCACCCCCCATTCCGGTAATGTCGAATCCAGAAAGAAATTTTCGCTGTTCACCAAAGCGCTATATGAGGTGTATTATTCAATTTCTGTTTAACATTTGCAGTTCATATGGAATGATTAGTCCTTTTTTTGCTCACTGAGCAGGTGAATGCGTTATACTGACGGAATGGGAGGGGATCGATGTATTACTTCGTGTAGTTGGACAAGTAGAGCATTGTGCTATCTATGCAAAGATTGTGGGTTTGAATTCCAGAAAGCATATGTCAGTTGTGGTTCTTCTCTTTGATGTATGTGGCAAATTTTATGCATCAGTTAAATATAATATAAATGCCCCTGACCTTGCTTTAGCAACCAGGAACACACGTCTCAAGCAGGCCTGCCTCTAGTGTTGGGCGGAATAGGCATTTGACTCAGACTCCTAAATTATCTGTGTGATGGAGGAAGTGAGGGGTCTTGCAGGTAAAGCTTTGCCCTGAAGAGCCAGACCAACCAAATATTGCCTTTTCAAGGAATACAGCACAAGTCTGAACCTAATATACTCACGTAGCATCTAGGACTGGAAGCATTGGGCGGCTAGAACAAAACAAATCCTTACAGCAACTACCCCGAGGTGACGTTTTATTATACCTTGATCGCTTCAGTGCAATGCAATAACAATAGTTCACCTGTTGGTGGCACTGTTTGGCAAAAAACATGACATACAGCACACACATCATCAGTATAAAATCAAACGCTCTACCTGTATGTTAAAATTAAACTGCTACCTGGTTAAGTGAGTGCAATTTTCAATCTGAAATAAATTTATTGCAATTGCAATTTAAATCTGATTTCAAAACTGAAGAGGGTGACAATGTGCAAAAATAGAATGACACTTTGTGTTCGGTAACATAATTATTAAATGAGAATCATAGATGATTATATTTGGCCTTTTTATGTTCTTGTTTTTATGTTTACCATAGTATTTCACTGTATAAGTGGTTATGGAAGATTTATGGGCTTTAATGCTGATTTATCTTGCTGTCAAAGGTGATTTTAGTAGTTCAGGTCATGTTCAATATGTTTTCTGAGGACTGCAGTATACTTTTAGCATTCATGCTAATTTTTATAGTATATTTTATGCAATCAAATAAGCAGACTTGTGTAGAAGATGCTACTCGGAAAGTAAGTGAAGCATCACAGAACTTGATAATATATAATTCCTTTGGAAATAATGAGTCTCCAGATTGTAGCCTGTAGATTCTATATACTACATTATTAATTTATACAGATTTATGTCGGGACCTATTTTGGTGAGTGTGAGTTGATGGCTACAGATTACCAATGCTTGCAATGTCACAGTCAAAGTTTTACAGTACAAAAGTTTATTTTTTTGTGAAAGAAAATTCAGTGTGGCTCATCAATAGCCGCAAAAACATATTAATAGTGATATTTAATCCAGCATGGATTTAAAAAAAAAATATCCTAATGTTTACAATGACATTGTCTTAGGGAATACAGTCAAGCTGCATAATGACGACACTCTCCTCAAAGACTATAAGTTCTTGCTGCTGGAGAAGGAGAACATTCCAGCCAACAAGGACAAAGAACTTCTCATCATGAGCAAAAACAGTGGCAAGCAGTTCAGAGAGAGATTAAGAGACAGTAAGAACACATTCTCTCTCTTGAAATGCATTTTGATCAAGCCTTCAATAAACCGACAAACCATTTGTTTGTGTGAAATAGACTAGTCTAATTCATAATTAGATTAATAGACACCGAGAGACCATCCTGCTGAATTAGCAATACCCAAGTAACTGGTTCTCCCTGACAGGTACTAGTTCAGAAGACTCCCTACAGAAAGAGAAGGAGGTATCCATTGCTAAGCCTGCATATTTGCAGTACAGCCAGGACAGCTGTAAGTGGAACCCAAAGCACATCAAAATATCACTACTTATTTGACACATTGGCTGTGAATTGCATGTGAAATCTAACATTATTTCTTTCATAGATGGACCCGTAAAAGCTTCTACGAAGGACAAAGCCACATATGCAGGTATAATTGTTGTCTCATACTTAGTACAGACTTGGACACATCAATCGGTTCCTCAGGGTCAGTGCTGGTGCAATGGCAGTTGCTTCCCACAATTCTCTGCTCCCCCACAGAGATCCATAAAGGGGGGGACTCCACAAAGGCAGGAGCAGGCTTCTGTGGGGGTGGCTCCTGCTGCAGCTGGTGGAAGTGGTTGCTGGGATTGCTTCTTGGCCTGCTGCTCCTGTTGGGTCTGCTCTTTGGACTTATTGCGCTCGGTAAGTCTTCTTTTGTAATACTTCCATGGTGAGAACACTTGTGTGAGATGACATGGATAAGACCACTTTCGAAATGCTGCCTGGGTAATTTTACATGGGTGAGACCCACCTGGGTGAAAATGACTGGGTTAGACCATTTGGTATAGACCTCCAGTGTTTATATCATCTGTTTAGAACCACCTAGGTACGAACTCGCTCAAGTAAGGTCATGTGAATGAGACTGTTCACATTAAATTTGACTCTGCAACACCTGGGTAAGATCACTACTATAGGGAAATAGGATGCAGTGATGTTACAGTGAGGGTCTACCTCTTCAGAAATAGGATGCAGTGATGTTACAGTGAGGGTCTACCTCTTCATGCGGCAAGGTGAGCTGGTTGGTGCTCAGTGTGTTTTTCTTTGTTGACCCCTCACTCACAAAGCGGAGGAGGTGAGGAACCTGAAGAAACGAGTTACAGACCTGGAGGAAAGACCCCACAACAGCCGAATGTTAGGCTTGGAAATGAGTGGTGTACCAAACATGGACCAAGGCAACCTCCAACAGAATGTGCAGCAGCTAATGAGGTCCGAGCTACAATCGGAATCATTCAGAGGTAAAAGAACCACGTGTGCAGTATGTGATCCTACATTCAGCCTGCTTGATCGATGAATATCTCTCCTTTACTTGACAATGACAGTGAAACCTATATTTGACAATAACATACGTAAAATGTAATGTAATGAATCTTGGTGAACAAAAATATTTACTAATGTTTATATCGGTTAAAGCTGCTTTTGCGTCCTCCATGAGGGGAGAAAAAGGAGAACCAGGACCCAGAGGTAAGAGTTGTTAATATATTTGTGCATCAAGTTATTCAGTGACTGTTACTCAGTCACTGCTACCTACCTCAGTCAAACGCCAATAATAAGAAATTAAGTCAGGGCAAAGCAGTTTTCTTACCTCTTTTTATACTCCATGCTGCAGGTGATACAGGATATCCTGGACCTAAAGGTCAGTATATAAGACATTGCATGTACTTTTAAGTTGTTCATGGGAGTTTTACTTACACAAAAATGTTCTAAGGGCAGAAGCAAAAATGATTGGTTCAGAGAGATAACCAATGAGATTGTAGAGGAGGTGGATCCAAGCGATTACAGGAGGCAGGACCAACCAAAATGTTTGTGAAAGCAAAACTCCCATGAGCTTTTAGTTTCTGTAGAAAGGGTACAGAAGTACATAGCTGACCTTCAGGCCAGAATGACAGAGGTTGTATAGTGTGTGTATATAGTGCTCTGCAACAAAGATGTAACACAATGCACTGATTCTGCTGTGTTTCCACTCATGGTTCCAGGTGACACAGGTTTGCCAGGAGTGCCAGGTGAGTCTAGAATTTGTTCTGGAGCTGGTCTCCTGGAATTCTCAGGTTAGCAGAACCTTACAGTGCTGGCAAACTGTGCTTCAGGTTCACCTGGGACCAAAGGTGATATTGGACATGAAGGAGCCAAAGGCCAGAAAGGAAGTCAAGGTAATGACAGAAAACTGGAAAATTTCACAAGGCAAAAATTCAGTCTGTGAGATCACAGAGATGTCACTGTCCTTTGTACAGGGGACCATGGAACAGAAGGCCCACCTGGACCCCGGGGACGAGAGGGGCCTGCAGGGCCACGTGGGGAGGCTGGGCCTCCTGGAATTGGGGAAAAAGGAGACAGAGGTTTGACAATCACTCTGCACAATTAATGGGAGAAATTAAGTTTTCAAACCTGCAGTGGGGGAAGATTTCCACTACATTATCCAGTGAGCACTGTATCAACATTATATCAATAGTATATCAACAATAAACTAGCACCAAGTCAACATTATAACAAACAGTAGTTTTGGAATTTGATAATCTTAAATTAATTGGTGTTGTTTTCCTGTTGTCATATATTCAAAGGTTCTTCTGGTGTACCTGGGCTTCCGGGGCTTGTTGGGCCACCTGGTCCAGTGGGACCCAAAGGTATGTCAGCTTGCTGCTGCACCAAGCCTGGTTCTGGTTTTATTAAAATAGTTAACCTTGTTAGACTAGAGATTCTTCACTTGACAGATGGATGTTAAACTTATTTCCCTTTGGTGCTGAAGGCTTTGCAGGTGCGCCTGGTGCCCCCGGTGTCCACGGTGAGTTACTGTTTCCTTTCTCTCAGCCATTATACTGGAGTTTAACATAAATAAGAACTGTATAATTAACATCCGTCTTGACATTTTTAGGAGAACCTGGCCCTCAAGGATTCCGTGGAGAAATTGGACCATCTGGAGCTAAAGGTACAGGATCACACGTGGTGATACTATCTAAATTTCTGAAAGTTGCTGCCTGTCATGCTCTGGTAAGACTTGTGCATAATGTATGTTGTTATTGTGCTGACACGGACAGCTGCATTTTCCCCAAAACACTGTCTTTTCCTGCAGGGGAGCGAGGGATACAAGGGAACCAAGGACCCAAGGGTAGGATTCTTGAATTGAAATTATTACATTAAGTTCCATGAACCATTTGTTGTATGTTCTAACACCACTAGATGGTGCTCTCTGTTCAAAAAAGGGCTCAAAGCATGCCCCAAAAGCAAACCAAGAGCACCATCTAGTGGGGACAGAAAATGCAGAAAATGGTTCATGAAGCTTCATTTGGCTATCGCTACTTGCACTCAAATGACTGCATGTCAGGGTTAATTAGTTCGGAGCAGCTTCCATTATCACAGGGGGCAAATTAGTTAATGTTCGTCTAAGTGACAAGCTTTTGTTTAACTAATACAGGTGACCAGGGAGAGAAAGGACCACGTGGACCTTCAGGTGGGCATCAGATATTACCAGTTCTTCTTCAGAAGCGTGTAGTTTATTACCAACGTGGACATACGACTTCAAACCTGGAGATTTCTATTTCCCGCTGTGGTCTCATGAGTTTAGCTTGGCTGATGGTTAGTTGTTGGTTCCCTCCCCACAGGTGATCCAGGAGTGCCAGGACTTCCAGGCATTGCTGGGGAGAAAGGACCTAAAGGATCTGCAGGTGAGGGGGCATTAAAATCCCAGAATTCATAAAGCTCAGTTCGAATTCCAATGACTGGCACAGAAATTACCTACTACAAATTAGCTACTAGAGAACTAGAGAGTACTGAAGATCTAGAGTCACACAGGGTAATTCTCTTATTATCATAAAATGTAAATTAATAATGGCTTTTATTTCTAAGCTTTCTCAGGAAATTTTAAATTGAAAATGTTAGATAAATCAGTGAAAGTAGTTTAACTATTGCTCAAGTCATTTCAGGTGATATGCGTTTATATATCCATCCATTTTTGCACCATCTTGGTCAAGATAGTGGGGGGATTGGAGCCTTTTCCAGGCAGGGCACAAGGTCGGGGTGCACGGGACAGGACGGCACACAGTCGCAAGACAGAAACACGAACAGTCTCACTCGATGCACGATTTAGAGACACCAGTGATATTCTTTGGACTGTGGGAGGAAACTCACATGAACTAGCAGAAGCCACACACATACACACACAGACCTGTAATCATATCTTTGTGAGGACCGCTCATTCATTTCTATGGGAAAAATGCTAATGCTAACTATGACACCTTACCCCCTACCCAGCCCTACCCTTAACCATAAGTCCAAAAAATGGTTATTCATCATGTTGTAAGGACAACATGTGGGGACATTCGGTCCTCACAAAGTAAGTATATCTGGTCCACACACACAAAGAACAGGGAGAGGATTCAAAACCTCAAACCTGGCACTGGGAGACAACAGCGCAACCCACTGAGCCACCATATGTACCACTAACAATGCATATACATTACATTGTTAGCACAATGTCACTTCAAACAACTTATTTGAGAAGTATTATAATGTTATTTTACTGTACACTGAATGCAGTTTAATAGTTGCATCACTAAACTGAACTATAATAAACTGATAACTGTTGCCAATTCTTTTTTTGTGTGTTTTCTCATTATTTTAAACAGGTCTTCCTGGCGCTGATGGGGAAAAGGGTCCTAGAGGTACGTGTGTACCAGCTCTAATGGCCAGCTGGCCAGTTCCACACGTCATGTGACACCAGACTCATTATGAGTGACACACAATAAACCCATACCTACTGTATGTTTGAGTCTATACTGTTTCCAGGTGACCAGGGTCCGATCGGACTACCAGGAATCAGAGGCCCACCGGGATCTCAAGGCGACACTGGTGTTCCAGGTGCGCAGATTTTAAAGGACATAGACGCACCAGTGCATTTGCTTACAGTTTTCCAGATTGATCGGCAGTGTTAATTTACCATTAGGGGTATCCAGTCATTCTATGAATAAGGTGAGCTCTGTGGGCCATTAAATTGCTATGGAGTGAATGTTTCTGTTGGGTCAAGTGACAATCCTTTTACTCTAGGATCGCCTGGACTACAAGGACCGCCAGGTAATGCTGTTTCATTAGGGCTTTGGGGCGGTGCTGTGGCAGTGGTGGCCTAATGGTTTGTAAAGCATGCTCATGATCAGAAGCTTGTGGGTTTGAATCCTTGGACGGCAAAGTCCTGCTGCCCACTGTTATATCCCACATGGGTTACTTACAGCATACCCGTGTCAGCCCTGGGGTGTGTTAACAATCAATTGCTTTTTAAAGAAATATTGCAGGCAACAGGTCAGTTCTGGCATTCATATAGAAGGACAAAAACCCCTAAGCTAACTGACAGCAGGATGCTGGGGTAGCAGTGCCGTTTTTGTATGTATGTTAGCACTGCAGTCTTGCTACAGGTTTTCTGTTTGGCATTTGCATCTTCTCCCATTATTGTACGGGCTTCTCTTCGCGGTTAGGCAAATCGCTGTCTTTTATCTGCCCGTTTGTCTGTGATCTGTGTGATCACAGGGTGCCTTATGATTCATGCCACCTGGAACGGGCGCCATTGCAGTGAAATGCATGGAGGAGTATTAATATAAATTTCTTTTTAAAATCGATTGGACGTGACATTAACTTGCATTAGTACTATTTCATATATGTGATTTGCAGGAGGAATGTCTGACTCATTTAGAAAGAATTTATGACTATATCACAATTACAGAGCGACTGAATGGTGCATGCAGATGTAAAAATCGTAAATGAGCTTCTTGCTGTGATTATAAACTGCTTGCCTAATACTGTGGCAGATGGAGAGGTTTCACACACAACAATTCCAACTAGTAACACGTTACATTGCATGAAACAATCAATCTAACAGCAGTATGTTGTTAATGTAACAATTATTCAGCTTGACATGACCTTACATGTGAGAAAATTCACTCGCCCCGTTTCTAGCTTGGCTTCAGTCTTATGGATGCCAGCCCTATGGTCAAACTAAGCACTATGAAAATGATGCCGGCTTCACAGAATTTTCTGTCCTGGTTATAACGCTAGCTTTAAATTTCTTTAAAGATGATGAATGAAAGATATTTAATATTTTACAGGAATTCCAGGAAATCCAGGTGTACCTGGGACTAAAGGTAACACAAAATAGATTAATTAAAATAATTGTAATTAAGGTTCCTTCATCAGCATACAGACTGATGTTTTAAATACATATGCTGGTATTCATATCGAAGAACGAAAACTTGGCACTTCTTTCACAATTAAAATTGGTTGATAAGTTTACTAAAACCTGTAAGCTATGGTCCTTTCCTGATTGTCATTATAAGGTTGCATCATTCAAACTTTTATTTCAGGTGATCCAGGTGAACCTGGAAGAATCATCAATGCAGGTCAGTGACTGGAGATGATGTTTTGTATTTTAGGTGTACTGTAGTATATTGAAATTAAATTTATGGTTAATTCATTGTTTTTGCTAAATGCAATGTGATGCATGCAGTCATTACATTTATATACCTCAGACTGTCATCTGTGCAAATACCTAATCTGTCGCACTCTTTGATATATGTCTTTGCTGTGTTTCTCAGCGGGTTCGAATTCTGTGGGCATACCTGGTCCCCCAGGCAACCCTGGGCCCCCTGGACCTGCAGGACCACCAGGACTGTCAGGTTGGACAGAGAAAAATATTTCACATGGTTTATTGCTGGGAGTAAGGCGCTCTGCAGGAGCTTCAAGATGAAACTCTCCATCTCTTAATCCAGATTAAGAGTCATTAGTGATGCATTAGTGATTTTTTTTTAGGTCCAATTGGTCCAGCTGGGCTTCCTGGTCCACCAGGTAAGTCACTTCTTTCTCATAAAATAAGAAACAGAGCATCCTTGGTCATGCAGAGTGTAGATAGCAGAGTGTAGATAGCAGAGTGTAGATGCAGAGTGTAGATATGCATAGTACAAACAATACTGCAACTTAAGTATGTTTGTGTGTGGCTGACCGTCTTCATATGTATGTGTCTTACACTGAGCATATGTCTATACATTGGCAGGTCCTAAGGGTACCAAGGGAGATCAAGGTAAATGGAAGAGGCGCACTTCTGGTCCTACCATGCATCATTCAAAATATTTGCAAGCTTTCCATGGCACAATTCCTCTGCCACATGTATGATCCAAGTAGGAGGCGCTGAGATGAAAAACCGCTGACCGCCTGTCTGCTTTCAGCTGATCATGCTTTTCTTTCCTTCCTGTGACCCTCACCCAGTTCTGTCGTGTCCCTTTCAGGACAATATGCTGAAAGCAGTGCAGTTCTGTCAAGCCTCCCAGGTCCTCCTGGACCGCCAGGGCCACCGGGGCTGCCAGGACCGGCTGGCCGTGCAGGTCAGCACTACTACGCTTTTTCCAAGTCCACACTTCAGTGACCTAGCCAGGGTCAGAGTGGGTTTCGGCTGGGGAATGTCTCACCCCAGACCCGCCCTGATAATGAAAATATTTGGGGGGAGGGGGATCAATAACACAGTCTGGATTCAATTGTATGTCCTCCTGTTAATTAATAAAATTATTTCCCGGCCACTGTCACCAGCCTACCACCAGGGCGGCGCACTGGAAATTCTCCCAGTTCTCACAATTAGACATTAGAGCTAGTTGTTAGTAACAACTGCTTGTGTTCTCTTAACGTCCTTCTATTCCAACTCGAAACTGATTTTCTTCTTTAGGAGAGTCCAGACAAGGTCCACCAGGCCCCCCTGGTCCACCTGGAAATCCAGGTCAGCCCGTGCCTTTCCAGGGCATCCACAGTCATGCTACCCTGCAAAGGGCTTTGTGAGCTCTGCCGAAAGCACATGTTCTTGCTGTTTCCAGGATACGGTCAGCCAGGCCCCCCAGGACAGAAAGGAGAAGCTGGAAGCCTCTTGCCGAGCTCAGGTACTGACCCATACAAACCTATTATTTTTTCATATGTTTTTGAGATTAATCGATCTGGACTCCAGTGCAAGGATGCAGTGTAGTGCTTCAGTCCACTAACTAATTTAGTTTAACTTTTCACATAAATTGTTTTTATTCTTCATTTTCTACTTATCAGTTTAGTGTTAGTCAGTTATTCTAATGTAGTGAATTACAGCCACTTTCACTGCCAAGCGTTAAAATTGGCGTCATTTACTCATGGAGTGTCCAGATCTTTCCTAAATCGAAATCCTTTTAGATACCAGGATGAGTTATTTTTAAAAACTGGCATGATAATAATTGCCATTGCAATGACATTGCATAAGAAGCCAAATAAAGAAATATAATTTTATAGTAATTAGACCTAAAATGTCAATGCATTAAAAAAACATTTTGATATGTATCTGGTGAAGTACAGTAGTATGTAATCCACTTGTCATTAATATGTAAATGCGATAATGACTTTACTTGGATCGGTTTTTAGGAACATTCTATGCTGGACCTCCAGGACCCCCTGGACCACCTGGACAGAAAGGAGCGCAAGGTCAGTACACTCAGCAGTGCAAGATCCAGTTAATGAAAGTTCCCGCTGATGAAAGTTCTCGCTAATGAAAAGTTTCAGCTGTTGGAAACATACAATCAGTGATCATTGTTCTATCTTTGGGTTCTCCAAAGAGTGTAACTGTACTGTATATTGACAATTACAGGTATTCAGGGTCCAAGAGGATATCAGGGTAAGGTGTTTTTTTTTCACAAAATAAGCTTATATATGTATTCATAGTTAACAATCAGATATAAATTAGATTAAAATATCAGGGCAGCCAGATTAGAGAGTCTGTTTGCTACACGCGACCCTTTGAATCATACTTGTGAATCTATATATGCGGTCAGCACTGGTTGTTAGGACTAAGTTATTATGTTAAACTACTAAACTATGAGCTGAGTGGCGGAAGTAGTGTAATGCATCATTTTCTGCATGTTCTTGACATCTCACAGGTGAAACAGGCCAACCAGGCCTGCCTGGGTCATCAGGAAGCCTTGGAGATCATGGGAGGGGTGAGTAGGCAATAGCATTCATTTGCAATACTCTCACAGTAATATCCAAAACCATTTGATGCCGTATAATAACATTTAGTCTCAATGCACAATACTGGACATTAGTATTGAACAGAAAAGTAAATTTTGTAGTATATAAAAAACAGGTGGTCAGTAATGATAATAATGACTATATGAAGTAAGTATGTAATGGTAAGCAACACTTAAACTTAACTACTGTTACTTATGTTCTTGAGTTTAGGTCTTGCTGGCACCCCAGGACCTATGGGCCCCCCTGGTCCCTCAGGGCCACCTGGACCCCCAGGGAGAGAGGGACCAAAAGGTAAAATGCATGCCCTCAGATATTCAGGGTTCCGTCTCTCTTCCTGGACTCTGACAAGCAGTGTTATGAGCAGTAGAGTTCATGGGTATTTGATTGATGTAATTGTAATTAAATCGCAATTGTGTAATTCTGTTGTAATTGTGTACCTGTGCAATTACGTTGTAATTGTTCCTATTTCATTGTGCTGTGTTCCTCTGACTCCCAGGCGAGGCCGGAGTGCCGGGCGCTCCGGGTATACCTGGTGCTTCCAGAGGTGAGACCCAACCTAGAGCTCTAGTCATGCATGTATCAGAATACATTTTAATTAGCGTCAAATTCATTCTTGAGGAACAATAAGTGTTTATTACTTCAATAAAACACTAACTAAAACCCTGCGATATATAACCTTTGGTTTACTATTGATCAGGAGTTTACTTACCAGGTCAGTAATAAGCATGCATGCACCATGCTGACAACAGACTCTGAACTGCGTGCATGTCATCTGAACTGCCTGTATATCTCCCCCAGGACCTGGTTGTTGCAATTTGCTTGTTTGGTTCTCATGCCTTCCATCTGTTTGCAGTAAGCATTCTGTGTAACCCTTCCAGGTGGTAACTCAAGAATCAGCCAAGGGCTACCTGGTCCCCCTGGCCCTCCTGGGACCCCAGGTTGGCCAGGTGGTGGGTCATCGAAAGAAGAACTTCGCCAGTACATTTTGGAGTACATGCAGAGTAGGTAGCAGTCTTCTGGGGTCTAGCAGGACATCTCTTTGGGTGGTCTCACTACTATGTCTAAGCCATTTCCAGATGGAATGAGGTTTTTGCTTCCGTTAACTCTTCTTCGTAGACTGTGCTAACATCTTCATAATTGGATATTTTTGAGGCAATTTATGAAAACAGATGCAAATGTGTTTTTAATGTCAAATGCAATTTCTAAATCACATTTGTGGTGTAAGTGCACTTAAAAAGTGGGAGAAAAGCTCCAAAGTGATCCCATTACCGTGTCTGTTTTTAGGTGATGCCCTCAGGCAGTACCTTGTCGGGCCTCAGGGTCCCCCCGGGCCTCCTGGTGCCAGTGCTTTGGGAGCTTATTCTGTGGAGGACATGGCCTCCCGAGTGGTCGCCTACATCCAGCGTGAGTAGTTGTCAATGACATCATACTGATTCCCAAGAAAAGAGCAAATTACAGGATAACTAAAGAGAGTTTCTTGGTAATTGGCTGGCTAAAATAATTAACTGTTAACTGTGCCTATGAGAAGTTCACACTCTTTATAAATGTGGGTGGGGCTGTTAGGTACGGGAGCTGTGATTGGAGCTCCAGGTCCAGCTGGTCCCCCTGGGTCTGTGTCTGTCAGTGACATCGTCTCACTGATGCAGCGTGAGTACTGGGTTTCACTGCATTTTACTATCAGGCCCCCTGTCTCACAGTGAGAAAGGACTGAGCTTCATAATGTGTCTCAAGACAGTTAAAGTGTAATGAAAAGCATTATCTCCATACATTTGAGAAAATGGTAGCATGCTCTGAATTCTAGCAGCGTCAATATGAAGATGAAGGATTTAAATGATGTGGCACCAAGTATCAGCATAGTAACAAATGATGACCATAGTCCAAAAGCGATAACATGTTTATTGATTGTGGAAAAACCAGTGTAGAATTTTGAGGAATTACTGTGTGTGTGATATTTTCTGGTCTTATGCAGGGGATGAAGTACGACAGTACCTGATTGGTCCAGCTGGTCCTCCTGGAGCGCCAGGAGTTTTTCAGGCCTCAGAAAATATGCAGGAGATGGCTACTCATATCCTTGGACTCATGAGTGGTAAATCTTTGCTCAGTAGATGCAAGAAGAATTCACTGATTTATACCTGAAGAAGTCACAGAAATGCTAGGCTCATGCAGTCTGAAACCACGCATGTCACTGAAAATATGATGCTTTACATTTTGTGGTTGAACTTTGATATGCTATATAGCATACTACTGCTTACATGCTACTGCTATGTAAATGTTTCTGTATGGTCAGAACGTGGGATGGTTGGAGTTCCTGGACCCCCTGGCCCTCCTGGACCTCCTGGGACGGTATCTTCCCACCTGCCGTGTAAGAGTTCATTCCGCTGGACTGCTCTTTACTCCCATGTCTGTCCTGTGGTACCTTCAGTTTCTGAAATATTTTTGTCCACTTCTATTTCTCACATTCCCCTTGTCCTTGTTGCTAGTTTTTTTATAGAATTCCCTGCTAATGCACTATGATTGACCTGTTTTTTGTGTCATACTTCCGAATAATTAAAATTTGTTTCCGTTTACAGCATTAGAAAGAGTGGAGTACGTGTCACAGCCAGGGCCTCCAGGTCGACCTGGACCTCCAGGGCCGCCTGGACCTCCAGGTCTGGCCAGTGGTGGATCCCATAGCTCTGGCTATAGACTTGAGGATATCAAACACTACTTGCAGGGTAGGTAGACAGTAGACATGCAAAGATGCATTGGCGTATCATGAATCGAATCATTTCAATGCATTGATCTGTAAAGGCAGAATTGATTTTCATAGATACTCCTGCTTCTGGGTTGTGCATTGTCCCGTTCACGTAGTGATGCACAAGGCAGTAACGCCGCTACGTAAATTTCCGAAATGTAAGATGTCATGGTGAGGCTCATTAATATTCATAAAGGAAACACTACTTGATCTTTGTGCTACAGCGTTCTTGGGAAGCTCTCCTGTTTTTTAATGTAGAACATTCTCTCTGACGGTTCTTTGACCACGGTGCTTTTGGAAAATACCTTCTTTTGTATATTTTCGCCTTATGATAGGCTTTTCAGAACGTAACCCCATCGTGACCTGGGGAGAGGCTGTGTATTCGAGTGGAGGGTGTGAGATATTTTATGTTACTGTTAAAGATGGCGTGGTGGTTCACTGGGTAAGGAGATGCTGGTACATGCAGATGGAATGCCTGACTTAACGGTGGCTGATGAGAAGCCATTTGTTTGATATTCCGTGTTGGGTGTCCGCTACTCTGTGCTTTCTAGGAAATACTCCAGTCCTTGGGGGCCAGACCCCTGCACATTTTTGGGTTTCCCCTCATTTAACACACCTGATTCACCTCCTTGTGCTACTTGTCACACAGCTATTGAGCTGAATCATTTATGGTGGAATAGGGAAAGAACTAAGCTACACAGGGCTCCGGCCCCCCAGGACTGGAGTTTGACACCCCTGCTCTAGGCTCACCATGGGCCTTTATTATAGAGCAGTGTTTCCCAATCCAGTCCTTGGGGACAGTCCATATTTTTGCTCCCTCTCAGCTTTTGGTAAGGAGCTGGCAGGGAACTTAGAGAGAGCAAAGACATGGACCAACTGTGGATCTCCGAGGACCGGATTGGGAAACACTGTTATTGAGGATGGATGCAAGTTGATAAGAAGACTAAGAGAGTATCATAATGTTTGAGTATCTATTCAAACAACGCTACTTGTTAATACATTTAATCAAGGGAAATGATCATACCAATAAAACCTTTTTTTGCTGTATCACAGATTCTGGATTTAGTGGACCACCAGGACCCCCTGGCCCCCCAGGACCAATGGGCCCTCAGGGGCCTCCTGGGGACTCCAGAGGACTGGTGTCATACACTGGAAATTCTCAGCAGGAATGGGTGCATGCCTTTTTACAACAGTACTTCAGCAGTGAGTCCCCTGCCCCCCCTACTGATATTTAATGCCATGATATGGTCTGCTTCAATGTAGCTAATTAATCTTCTGATGTGTTTTGTTTCAGATGAGAGTGTACGTCGCTCCATCACAGGTCCACCGGGCCCTCCAGGTCCTCGGGGTGAGAAGGGAGAACGTGGGGATAGCAGCTACATCTTGCGGACTACCCATGAGCGCAGCCATGGTCAGAGTAGTGACCATGCATACAGTCAAAATGCGGACCATGGGTACCATCTAGATAGTGAACGAAGACAGGGCCAGAATGGCAACACAGGATACGGCTACAACGAAAAATGGCTGGAAACAGCGGACTACTCAAATATGGCTTTGAAAGTGGCTGAGTATATCAAGAGTAAGTATCTGCTAGATAGTGCAGATCCATTTCCAGGGCTGTTGAGTAGGGAGCTGAAAATGATCTCCACCTCCAGATCAGGGTCTACTGCGGGACCTGATTGCAGATGGTCATGGGTTGGAGCGATGGGATGTCCAGGGTCCTCCTGGCCCCCCTGGCCCACGTGGCGCTCCAGGATATAGCCGCATCATTGGGTACCATGGCAACGTGACGGCTGATCTCATGGACTTCTTCAGAAGTGAGAAAAAAAAATGCCCAACTGAAATTAGTACATTTCTATAAGCATATGCGACGCCTAAAGGCATATCTGTGAAGGCGTTTGCGGGGGTTTCGTGTAGAATATTCTGAAATAATGCTGTGCGATTTGTTTGAATTCACTAACAGCGCATGGTACCATTGTTGGCCCACCTGGCATACCTGGACCAAAGGGGGAGAGAGGATATCCTGGACTGAAAGGTGACACAGGTACAGCATCAACATCTCAGTGTCTGAAATAGCAAGCGGCACCACTCAAACCAAATAGAGCAAATGATGGTATTTTTCAAGTAGATTATGCTACAGCTGGCACTTCTCAACATTTTTTTTTTTGCTTTTGATTGTAGGTGAAGTGGGATCCCCAGGGCACCCAGGCCATGACGGCCCCAGGGGGGAGAAGGGTGAAAAGGGTAAGCCATTAGAAAGTGGATATTGAGGCAAAATCTAGTTATCCTGCATTATCGGCTTCCTCCATTGCCAATGGAGTCAATGAGTCATCCTATCACGTCCTCAAGCCTGTTCAGGTCCTCGCCAAATTAGAATTCTAATTTCTATATGGATGGAAAAGAGCACAATACTTCACTAAAAATATTACCTTCATACCCACCCCCTTTCCCCAGGACAGTTTCTCTACTGTTGTTTTTTTCAATCACATCTGTGACTCCCACACTCTTCCTGAATTCTAAATGTGACTGAGCTGGACTGCCAGGGGTGGATGTTTTGAGATTTTTCTGCTTGCAGGAGAGCCAATGGTGGTTGGGCGTCGGAAGAGGAGGAGCTTGGGGGTGTGAGCACAAGAGAAGGCGAGGAGCCATTTATTACACTTTCTGCACAATAGCATTTAACATAGAATTATAGTGCCTGGGTAGAGCTAGAAAAAGTATCAAATTAGTGGTGTGCTTCTTACCTACGCAGCCATATATATTTGCTTGTACAAGTCACTTGGACAAAAAGAGGCAAAATGCAAAAAAATTAAATTTTAAACCCCAATTGGAGAGTTAACACCTACATTTTTACAATGCCAATTCATTGATTCTTTCTCTATACGGCATGTCCATTTCTGGGCCGTGGGGGTCCAGAGCCCATCCTGGAAACACAATACAAATTAATACTGGGGAGTCCAATGCCAGCTCCCCCCATAGGACCCAACTGATATGTAGGGCCACAGGTTAGGCTTTCGGTCTGTCATCAAAAAAGCATAGGTTCAAATCCTTGATTTGGCAAAGTACTTGCATGACTGCTAGGTCATTGTGCAAAGTCTAAACCACCACCCCCACCAAAAACAGCTCCTAGGAAAGGTGGGGTGTGTGAAAAGTAGAGAATTCCTATATGACTGGTGAATAAAGCATCTTTTTTCACGTGCCGATGTCAGCTTAAACCATACAAATGATTAAAATACAAAAGGATTTTTTTCTGAAATGATTCTGGTATTATGATCATTTTGCACAGTTGCCAACCCATGTGATTCGTACATGGTAGGTCAGATATTGCTTTCGTTTTGCAAGTTACAGTAGATGAGTACATTTGAAACTGTTCAGTAGTGGCAGCTTTTTATTTTTATTGGGAGAGTACTTTTGTATTTTTGTACCTTTTTAAAAACACAATTTTTTGTACACTGAAAATCTCTGAACTAAAATGTGGTCCAATTCAAAAGGGTTGTTTTACTCTCATTAGCACTTAAATTTTATACTACCCGAGTATAAAATAATTAACATTGCTGGAATATTTTTTTAAATAAGACAAACATTTTAAGTTGGTTTATTTTGCTACACGTTGTCTAATTTAAATAGCTTCCACTGACATCGAAAAAGATTTAACATGGAAGCAGCATTCCTTACAATATTTTTTTGCAGTTGAGAAAACTTTCCAGCGAGTCTCTTAGCATTTGCACAGTAAAGTGTTCAACTTATGTCCCCAAAAGCCAGACCGAATGGAAGCGATGCACCAGCAAAGAATATCAATGCAATGTTACAATGTAATACAACCACCAATTTAGGCAATAGATTACAAAAAATGCAGACTACATTGTGTCAAAAATAACAGGTGTAAGCTCATTCATCACAGTCTCTGTGACTCATTGAAAGATAAAACCTTTAACAAGGCTGGACACAGTCATGGACTTGAATCATGATAAACAGTAACATGGTTTATTTACAACAACGTTGATCTACAGAGCTGTTTTAAAAATAAATCCATCAAATAAATCCACTTTTTAAAAATCAATATGTTCTAAAGGGTCATTCTTTTGAAAATGTTCAAATCTATTCTCTGAAAGTGAACAAGGGTTCTACGGTTCTGTAAATGGACGCATCTCCTCCCCCCTTAAAAAAGATGAACTACCGTCATTTTCTTATGATCCTTTTCCTCTTAGCTGTGTGCTTGCATCTAGATCTTTCTTTTTTGGGACTCCGCGACGGTTGCTGTGTGGGGGCATGCAGTGTTGTCGTGTGCGAGTATGAATCGCTCACAGCTAACAAATGGTAGCGACTCCGGCAACTCTTCTGCAGCGTTGTACCCTCTGCTACTCACAGTCTGACGTTAACATCTGCGGAACAGTTTTTCATGCCTCTGTGTTATGCCGAGAACTACGTGGGATTTTTTCTTTAAACATCCATCAAGATTCCATCACAGTTGAGTATCCCTCTGTCTAACAGACAAGATGTGACAGTTAAAATAATTTTCCATACAATTTCATAAGCATTACAGTATTACCCAGTCATAACTAAAATATTAAATTGCATGTATACATAGTTATAGTAATACAAAAACTTTGAAACATGCAGTGCCCCTCAAAACAATCAATGCATTTGTCGCTGGAACATCTAAAACAGACACCAAATGTAGTGGCTTACAAACAATTGCTAGAAGCTAAAATCTGACCATGGCCAGAATTCTGCCCTCTTTTACAGTAAACATCAGTTCATTACTGCATATTCTCTGGTATCAATGAAACAGTGCAATGGCATGAATAAAGGTTTATGAACCTGAGGGTTTGTTTTGTATGCTTACACCACTAACCACTGCAAAAGACTTTACTGCATAAGAACCAGATAAATTAATAGACGATTCAAAGAAGGAAAAAAAAAAAAAAAAAAAGATAAACCAAAGAAAGGCATTTCCACTTGAAACTGTAACCCACAGAAACCTTAGGTGATATGTGTACACACACATACACACATACACACACACGATAGTTGCACATCAAGTAAAAATTGTACTGAGGAAGCAGTCACTGTGGATGAGAGCTCTCCTCAGGCTACCAGCAGTGCTAGCACCGTCAATCCAGCGTCACCAAGCAATATATTGATCCTCATCCCATTCATTCCAACCTGAATGCCTACTTAACCATACCAACATTTACTTGAACATTCCACTGCATTACTATAGAAACGCAGCCTTCTGAAGCCTTGCCTTTAAAATTCAAGCATCAGCTTATGTGCTAAATATACATTATTATTATTTTCTTTTGTGGCGTCTTTTGATGCGAAATATCCAGCAGATTTTAGTGCAAATGAACCTAATGCGAAAACGGAGCAGCAAAGCAAGAGGAAAAGAAAGTCTCACTGAAGCGGACTGCAGGCACTGGGTTATCTTCTGGAGGGAAAAAATGTATTTAAAATGGCAGTCACTGAATTTCTCAATAATCATAAATATTGATATGCCTGAGCTGCCCGGAACCTTCAAAGCATTAAAAAAAGAGGAAAAAAATGGGCAAAAATATAGACCTCCTTAAGCGATTCCAAATCACTCTTTTAAATATCACAGAGGATAAGCTATACAGGAGACAATCCACATTCTAATCTAAATTCCAATAAAGCCATGGCTTTAAAAAAATTGTGAGGCTTCGGGTGGCTGCATTCGAGTCGTACAGCACTGAAGAGCAAAGTGGAAAAAAGACATCGTAGAGGTAATAGAGATTGTCGTCGGGGGAGGGGAGGGGGGGAGATGGAGGCAGAGATGACGGTACGCTGTTCTCTGTATCCAGCTCTGTGAGGTTGGCACAGGGTTACAGACCAGAGGAGGGGACATTAGGGATCTGGTAGAACTTGGAGATCCGGCTTTGGGCCGAGGGATTAAGGCATTCAGAATCTCCGCCCATCTTGAAGAACACCTCCTGCTCCTGCATCTTACGGGCAAATTCCTCCTCCAGTGCCTGCAGACCCAGAAAGATGAGATGCCAAAACCAAATGACAATTACAGCATCATTACAGGGCAATGTGTGGCTTCCTTTAACTTTATAGCTTATTTTTACTTAGAAGGCGTCATGGTTTTCTTAAGGCCAGCAGGAGGGAGTCAAACACCCTGTTATAAACATCTACACAAACTCTTTCAGTGTTAAGTATGATCATCAATGAGCTCAGGATGAACCAAATGTCACCGATGAGTCGCATGTTTTCTTTTTATTCAGAGAAACTGGTGAAACTTGCTGGTGCAGATTAATAGAATGTAATTTTTATTCTGTGGAAAATAAAATATTTATCTATGGGCCAGATTTAGTAATGGATTAAAAACGTTACGCGGGCTAGTACTTTTACACCTCTTATAAGTGGTGAATGAGCTGATGAACTTCCTCGTCCAATGCAATCATTGTTATTTCAGTGGTAGCTCTGTTGCAGTTACCCTTGATTTTTGATAAAGTATAAATATTAAATGGCAATTTCGGTATGTTAACCGATATTGTGTTCGTATCTATATAGTGTGTTCTTTGGAAAGACAATATGTAATGCAAAAATAATAATAAAGGGAAAATATATTGCACAGGAATCATGTGAAATTGCCATCTTGTAAAAAAATCGTGATTCATATTTTCCCGAGAATCATGCAGCCCTATATCAGGTGTGTTTCTTTTTTTTTTATTTGGGTGAATAATGATGGTTGTGCAGAATGTATCGCAGTAAAAAGTCTTAATTTAGCTCTGAAATGTAGCGAAGTGAAAATATTTGTGCTTCGTTACTTGACACCTCTGTCAGAAGATGGATTAACCCTCTGGGGTCTAGGGGTAGGGAACACACTCACTGACTGGGGCATGGTCACACATTTCAATCAATATCAAACTTAATTCATGGCAAATTATTTCTTACATTTTTAATATCTTAATCTTAGTATACTTTGTAAATATGTCATATTTGCAGTTTGGAACACTTGCAGAAACATAAAAGTACATATTAAGCAATGGAGCCAGTTTTTTTGCTCCCAGATATCTGATTACCAAAGTCTTGGCTACATGAAGATGACTAAATGGTGTAGTTGCAACATTCAGCTGGATAAATAAGAAAAAGCTAACTCGTCACTTTTTTGGTCTTCTTCCACTGAATATGTAGAAGCTCTCGTGTATGAATGAGCCCATTCATACCTGCCCCCCCGCCCGCCGGGTGTTATGGCGCTGATGGTGATGTATATGGATCGCATTTCACCGTTGCGTTGTTCAAATTTCCATGTGAATGCGATTTGAATACGCGCTAATGTGGCTATTTAGAATGTGAATAGTGATCTTTGGGTGAGAGCGACATTGTTTTACCTGCATCGGGGGCGTGTAAAGTAAGGTGACATGCTTTACTATTTTGCCTATTTAACCTAATTTTAAAAACTTTAATCCTCCTGACAATACATGTTTTGAAAAGACAGATTACATATTTAGTCAGCGCTTTTTCCATTTTCTACAATAAGATTTCAGCGAGTTATGAAGTGAAATAATACGAGAAAGATACGCGGCGTCGCCGACGATGCCGTCGACCCCAGATTTAAGGGAAGAGCAGCCTGCGTTTCAGTTCCGTTTCCTCCCAACGGACACGGAACAGAGTGCATTCTGGGCCATCATACCTTCTTCCTCGGCCGTAGTTTTTCCCTCCATTCCTTTAGCTCCTGGCTGTGTTCCTCATCCAGCTCCTTCAGCTTCTGGGTCTCATGCTCGATCAAAAGGTGGCATTTCTCATTCTGCAATGGGTCCAGGCAGCCAGTTAACCCCCATCTCCCACAGCCTGCCGGTGCGCCGTGGTGTTACACTGCGGACGCTTTCTACCGCACGACGCACCTGTAGCTGCTGCAGCTCCCGCACATTGCTTTCGCACTGCATCTGCAGGTCCCTCATCTGATTGTCATGCTTCTGCATCTGCTGGAGCCGCTCGTTCTTTTGCCTCTTCTCCTCCTGGATGGAGAACTGTCCCAGAGACAAATCCGTGACGTGAATGAGGAGCCTTGCAGGGGCCCGGAGCAACTTTATTCTCAGTCACATGACCCTAAGTACTTCTCAGGATCTGAATGGCTGCATGCAGTTGGCGTATGAATGATCATTGTTTCAGAGTCCCTATAGTAAGAGCAGAATGATGCCAGTGGTGGGCCTTCCCCAATTGCTCCTGGGACTGGCTAAACTTTTAAGAGGTTTTTGCATCCCCTAAAGCAGTGTTTCCCAATCCTGACAGACAGTCCACAAGGGAGCAAAAATGAGGACTGTATGACAGGGAGCTGGGAGGGAGCAAAAACATGGACCGACTGTGGGTCCCCGAGGACTGGGCTGGGAAACGCTGCCCTAAAGTGACAGCAGCGAGAATGAGCAGTGGATCACAGAGCATCACCTGTTTGATCTTCTCCCTGTCCTGCTCGGGGGTCCCGCTGGAGGCAATGCGGAGACTCTTCTTGAACATCGCCATGCGTGTCTTGGCATCGCTGCGTTGGATCTTGGGCAGCCGGGCCTTCTCCTGGGCTTGCCGGATCTTGATCTCCTCCAGCAGCCTTTGGTTATACCGCTGCATCTGTTCCATCTCCTGCAGGACACGCATACAGAGAGTACGGTGTTAAACGGAGGCACTGGAGCCAGGGGACCACTGAGGGCTCAGCGGGACGGCTGGGCTGTCACCTCACCTTTTCATGTCTCTTCAGCAGCTGGTGTCTCTGCATGAAATACTGGTCTTTCAGCTGCTGCTTCAGCAGCTGGTGTTTCTCCTGCAGGTGGCGCTCTTCCAGTTCCCATATGGCAGCTTCGCGAGCTGAGGAAACAGGATGCACATTAATGCCAGTGACTACCTTACTGCTGTGTAGCAAAACATCCTGTTGATAACAATGAGCATTGAATGACACAGAGAGGAGAATTCTGGGACTGTATAGCACATAGCCCTGAGCTCTGACCTCTCATGAGTTGCTGCTTGCTGTTGAGACAGTCCCGTTCGATGGTGGCGATCTCGTGCTTGTGCTGCTGGATGATCTTCTTCAGAGCACCATCCAGCTCCTGCTGCTGCTTCTGCAGGAACTCTTGTTCCTGGACGTGCGCAAAACAGCACAAGTCAGCATATAGTGCATGGTGCACTTAACCAGAAAAAGGTCGTAAACCACATGATGCACACGCAGACACACACACAATCCAACACGCCGCAGTCCAAAACAGAAATACGCAGAAATCACAACAGTAAACTAAATAAAACCTGAAATATAAGCACAATTCAGACCTTCACCAACATGGAGAACAAACCATAGCTATTTTAAACTCTATCAATGCGAGTCTGTTAAACACAGACCTACATGCAATTCAAATTTACACTAGTAATCATCTTGATATTTCAAGTAATTCAAGCTTCTCCCAAATCACTTACTGGAAGGATCACTGCATGTTCTTAAATTTAACAGGTATCACATGCACGCATTTATATAAACACAGGGCCCAGAATGGAAACACTCAGGTGTCCTGCTCCAGTTATAAGCCGTCTATTCTTCCCTTATGAGGAAGCAGGGAACATTTGGGCAAAAGCAGTCTGGTAAGCGAGAGCGACAGCACAGCACTGGCGAGTCACTCTACAGACACTTCGTGCTTCTCTTTGTATGAAAGACAGCGGCACAGTAGACTGAGCACGACCACAACGTATCAAAAGCGAAGCGGGAAACAAAAGTGCTCCGTCAGGCTCGTGTCTAATGACTTCCTCAGCTTGGCGCGCAGAGTGAGCATGCCGGACACAGAGCAGCAGGAAGCAGGTTACGCCATGTGCATGTAAAACCACACCACTCGCCCTTTGGAGAACACAACAGAAATAGCCAGAACACAAACTAAAGTCATGTCCTTGCTGGGCATTGAGAAATCTAAGCAGGGGTTTTACAACGTATTTTGTAAAATTCCTTTTTAATCTATTTAGAAGACGTCTTTATCCAAAGCGACGCACATTCTTCAGAAAGGGGGCAAGTGATACTCGGAACAACTGCAGGTTAAGGTCTATTGCTCACCAACAATGAAATCACTCTTCCGGTGCCGTGACCTGAACCGGTGACCTTGCGATTGCAGCCACGGTGATCTAACCCGTCGAGCCAGACGTCCAGAAAATTCCCTTACTTGAGAGTCAAGCAGTATCAACGCCTCACAGTAACAATTGTGTGAAGACTGTATGCCTTCGACAGGCTGAATATTTCAGATGCGGAAAAACTCTGACAAGCCAGAAGTACTCCACACTGCCACTACACCACGTTCCAAATTATTATGCAAATGATATTTTTTCTCCTTTTTTCCTAAATAGTCGATGCAAATGACAGTCAGCATAATTTTCAAGTCAACAATTAGAGTATAATTTGAATGTTACTGAACAAACCTCCCAATGATAACAGTATGTTTTTCAAAAATAAAAAACTTAAA
>JAODKE010000068.1:8554039-8565572 GCA_026779605.1 Mormyrus hasselquistii
AACAGACGCAGCAAACCCAAAACGAAAAAAAGACGAGGACAAAGAGAGAAAAAACAACAAGAGGGAGGGGGGGGGGAGGGGAGGGGGGGGGGGGGGGGGGGGGGGGAACAACGGTGAGGTTCTGCTGCTTAATTGCACTGTGGAACCACACAATGGCAGTGTGAAGAACGCACAGTTGCTTACAGGACTGATAAGTCCTCTGAGAGTCTTTATAAAGGAAGTAACTAAAACAAACATGCAGTACTTTGTTAAAAGGTCTGTCTGTCAACATTACCTAGTGAGTCATGCATTTATATTCCTACGCCTTTCTCTCAGTGTGAATAAAAATAGCACCTACCCAGCATCACGGCGTCGACGGCTCCCCCTGCACAGAACTCTATCAGAATCTGCAGCGTGAACGAACAATAAATCAGGACCAGCGCGGCGTTAATTTAAACAGTGAAGCAACCCACTAGGAGATAGGACAATATAACTCAGAAACGCATAAGTTAATGCCAAGAGATAAAAGTTCATGAGTGTTTTATCAGGGTGGCATCTATCGTCAGTGTCACCAAACTATCTGAGGAGATAATCTGCAGCCTCTCAGAACTCTTGAAGACACCATGAATTCCAGGTGACCAATTATTCACAATTTATTTAATCTCGTTGTTCACAGAGGCTCCAGGGATCAACCTCAACTACTTTAGTCTTTAGAATCAGCTAGTTGCTGGAAGACCATCAGTGCGGTGTGAGATGCTGAAGGACTTCCCAAGCAGGGAAAGGTAGTCAGAGACCTTCTTTAGGAGGAGGACTGGGCTTTCTGTGCATTATAGAATCAGGTGTCTAGTGTGACGCTGCAGGCACATGGCTCTGCTCTGGGGACATACGTGAGCAGCACGGCCTGTTCGTCATGTTGACAGAAACCTTGATGTTATACCTAGTGTGTGCATGCAGTTTTATTCTGTTGTGCCTCATCAATAATGAATAACGATAATGCAATAATGTTGCTACACTTTAAAGCCATCCATTGCTCAATAGTTTTATCTAATCAATCACCAAATTAACGAGGAAAATTAAGTACATTAAGAAGGATCGTGCCGTACAATAATCTGCCAACTACTTTCTGATTTCCTTTAGCCCCGCCCATAGGGGGAGACACACCCACAAGGCACACAATGCAGGAATCCCAGAGAAAGTCACACACCCACAGTTTGGTATCATAGTAGAAGGCATCCAGCAGTTTCACAATGTGATGATGATCACAAGAGGCGAGGATTTCTATCTCCACCATGTAATCCTCCAGCTCCTCGTCAGTCGCCGTGCTGATGACCTTGGCGGCAGCCAGGATACCCGTCTCTTTATTCTGGGCCTGGAGCACAAAGGCGGGGAGAAGAGCATCAATGCTAAGACTGAAAAAGTCGGGCTGACATAGCAGCATAAAGTGCATTTAGAAACGGAGCAAGCATGCAAAGTTAGTAGTCTGTCAATTCCAGCAATTAGCAATGAATTTTTGTTAATGGTTTTCCGTCAGAGAACAGACTGTTGCAAAAGTGGTAAAAGCAATGTAATCTGTGGCATGTAGCCGATGGCCGGAAACGTGGCAAGTCAGATGAGGTGAGGCCAGGCGTGTGCCTACGAGATCAGGAAAAAAAAAAAAAAAACACCCTACCCGAGTTGGCGCCAGCCTTGCCCAGCATTTACTCCATTACAACACTTCCCCCAGAAGCAGGGCAGTGACCAGACGAGGGAAAATGGTTTCAGGCAGGATGAAAGTCGGAAGGGGGGTGAGACCAGCATTTCCCTACCACTCCTAGGACCTTTCATATCGCCATGCTCTACACTCTAACTTGATGCTCTAATGTCAAGGCAGTTTGTATCATTTTTACAGAGCCATCGCAGGGAAGAATCCAGCAGGGCAGTATCCCAACATATATATCATTATTGAGACACTAAGTGTTTAACGATACTGCCACTTGATTTAATCACACAAAAACACAACAGAAAGGTGCTTCCTGTTAACATGGGCACTTCCTGGATGAGCAGCAGGGGAGGAACCGGGCAGCTGGGCAACGGACAGGGTTTGCTCAGCTTCAGACTTCCTTGCAGGGCTGTGGGGGGAACGGTGTAGCTATTTTGGGCTAAGCTCGGGTTTAAGCAGTGAGGGCTGGTAAGAGGGGGGAGGGGGAGTTTGGATGGAATCTGGTGCCGTCACACTTCTATTTACATAAGTAAGGCCCCGCTCCAGTCCCCATACAGGGACTACAAGCTGGCTCTGCCACTGGCAAACAGGTTTTGACTCCGACCCAGAGTCAAACACTTAACTCTGGCTCATGTTTCAGGAAGGATTGTGGGTGTGTCTGTGTTTTCTTGTGTCCGATCAGTTTTTCAAATCAGTCAGGTTTTGTGATGAGTCAAATGACATAATTATGACCTGAAACACAAACTTGTACCATAGCCTAGCTGCCGATTCAGGAGCTCTAAAGAAGTAACATCATAAAAAGAATAATGGACTGACATCAATAGAGACATCTAACACACAATCCCTAATTCATAGATACAATTTCTTCTGAACTGCTCTAGCAAAACACTACTTATGTGGCTAAACAAAACATCCCAGTCATTTCATAATGCAGAATACACTAGACCAAGAGTCTCAAAACTAATACCATTGCAGCATCATTTTTAGCTCTGCATTTGACTGGGGATCAAAGAGAAAGGCAAAAAAAAAACTCCACTGCCAGTATGATTCATTCTAAAGTCAAAGTTACGTTAACTAATAAGCCCTATGAACTATACTATTCTAAGCATATTTCTGACATACCTGTCCCTCTATCATACAGACATCTAAAATGTTGATGCATGACCCTTCAGCTAGCCCTGAGTGCACTGATGTCATAGTCTCATGCTCTTCTGCGTTTCCATGTCAATCTACCGGAGCAGAGATGAGCATGCTGACGGCGAATGGCCAATCTGCAGCCGGTCGAGCGTGTTTTCTCTGTTCTGCTGCTGAATACCACCATGAGGAGCAGTGAGCTGACAGCGCGACTCACAGCTGTGGGAGGCACTGGGATTATGGGCAAGCACTTCTAACTTAAAACCTTAATTTCCCCAGCGAAACCGCAAGTTTATAAAAATGGGTTGTTTCAAATAAAACGACGAAGATAACCATTCAGATCAACAGATGAACCTCAAATTAGCTGTAGCACGTAGGCAAATATGATCATTATATATATAACGCAGTTGTCACCATCCTGCTATATGGCAACCTTGAGTTGTAAAGTACACCGAGGTTAATACATTCTTTAAAACACTCGCAAATGTTTCCGTTACCCTGCGAACTGATTTAAAACAGGGCTGCGGCACTGAGAAAGGGGACTAAGTCAAATAATACACCTACAAGCAGCTGTGCTCCCCAAAGGAACTAAAGCACTCCACCATGCAGTGCAGCAGTAATGTATGTAATCTTACATTGCACAACAGGAATAGTTAAGACATCAATAAGATAGCGTTTACAAAAGCATAAGTAACGTACCTCTAAGACTTTGTGTCTCAGTTCTGAGTCTGCTTTGTGTGTGATTGCTAAATCTGTCAACATGGATGTGGGCAGAAAATAAACAAAGCATCTCTGAGAAATTTCCATCCACAGTGTTTCATGTCCTCCAAGCATCATGCCATATGCTACCCAGAAAAGGAGATACAAGGTCTCCTGCTGCAGAGTTCTGTGACACCTACTTGACAAGGCAGTGGAGAGGAAAGCTTGAGGCAAGTGGCACATATTTCTTTCACGACATTTACGGTCATGGCAATTGCTTGGGTCTGTATGATAGCATCAGAGTTTCTACGATGATTAAGATTAAATATCACACATAACGACAGTCTACAAATTCAGTGGCCAAATACATTGGAGATCAGGCTTTCCAATGATGATTTGCTTGCTGGATTTGACGCACCTATTGGGAACAGTGAACAAAAGGTGTTTCCTATGATGTCAGATGAATGACTAATGTACAAACTGGCAGTCTCGATAGGCTATCTTTTGAAGGGCAGCTACACACAAGCCTCCCAGTGGTCCATGACGCGTCTAGGGTAAGACTATCTGCTACCATTCCAGTCTTTAACCTGTTTGGCTTTGCTCAGAATAGGTGACTCTGAATTTGTACCCTTCGCTCTAATGCACCGCCCACAGCCCTCCTCCTGTCCACTAGCCAAGTGACTCCCACCACTGTTTCTGAGATACGCTTTGGCAAGCCCCACCTAGATGTCAGGACGTGCTACTCAAAGCATGTGGGCCTGGCAAGCACATTGGAAAGGTGTGATTAAATGTGCTGAGGCAAGCAGTAACAGTGAAGCCACTGCTGGTGATGTGACCCATCCCCCAGCACCCCACTCCCAACGCAAAGAGTTGAACAACACTCTATAATCTGTACAATAGCCCATTATGGATGTGCCAGTATCCACAATTCTCATTTCCACTTATTGATAACTTTAAACAGTGGTACGTTCAAAAACATTTAATTGGGGGGACAAGACTAGCAACGGTCCATGGAAATTTGACTGAATTTGTGGCCTCAGTTGATAATGTGTTTGCTGTGAACCTCACAAGCTTTTATATATAAGAATATCTAAATTGTATATATTGTTTATATATTTTGGGAGGTTATTTTTTCAGGTTAGATGAAGGATCCTACAAATTTACCACACAAATAGAAAGAGAATAAATAGAATGTGTGTTTCTTCCAAAATCTGCCCTTCACTTGCTTAGGTCCCTGGCTCTATCATCCCAGGATGTTTCAAAGTCACTCACCTTGCCTTCCCTGCATTCTTTTGGCTCAAGTTTAACAGCAGAATCCTCTAAGATCTAAAGGTGATGATACGCAGGGCAACTTTTTATGCAACGCTGATAGCAACGTTGCTCGGACAGCAGATTTCTATTTGAAAAACTTTAACTGGCAGTGGGCAACATTTTCCCACAATCCAGATGGATTGTCCTTTGGCTCACCTGGTTGGCAGTTGCCCGGGGACATTGCTCAAAAAGTTGCCCTGGTATCATCATCTTAACAGTACGAATACTTCATGAAGATCTCAACCGCACAGCTGCAATAACCAATACCTTTCCACAACAGTCATCTTACCCTCATTCTGGGCACCTGATCCCTTAATTACGTTTTAACCACCAGGTTTGCAGAGTTATCAAGATTCTCCACTGGAATCTCTTACACCATCAGCAGTCATGCTAGGAGCACAGTAACATACACAGATCACTTTGACGTAAGTATGATCAAACTTATTAAGCTTAACCTTAGAGTACATGGTGTGCCAACAAGCATTATAACAGTGACGTTTTATCTTCAGTATTGCTATTTTCATCCGTCAATGACGTTATTTACTAAACCTGAGTTCTTTTGCCACTGAGATTCCGCATCCGTGAAGCACCTTAACTCAAAGCCAGAAGCCTGCTGGACTTTACTGAAGTCTAACAAGCTTAAATCAGTAAAAAAAAAAACTATACAAAATGAGGCCCAAACTCAAAGTTATAGAATAATCTTGACATCACAAGAGTCACGAATTAAAACAGTATTTTAGAGTCCCTAAACAGTATTTAGGGAAGCAATGAAAAATGAATGTCTGGTATAGTTGGAATCACATTATGTGCTTTAAATTATACAGTACAAGTGCACTGCTTAATAAGTGATCTTCACTTCATTTAACTGTCAAAAACAAATCATCACACAATAAAGCATGAAATTAATAAACAAAAATGAAAACAGTTCTCGTGGTCCGCAGTAAGATTGGCGTTTACAAATTAATTCTATTTTTAAAACCCTACCGCATTTCTATGTGTGCGGGTTAGGTACAAGGCACGGATCCACATGTGAAACGATCGAGTCCTGTTGGGTTGAGTTTACCACAATGAGAAAAGGCCCTTAAAATAAAGTTCACCTTGTAGACTTTCCCGAAGGCTCCGTCGCCCAGCTCGCCGATGATTTCCCAGATATCCTCCGGATTAACGTCCCTGTGGACGTGCTCATATTGCTTCTTCTTCTTGTCTGCCCCCAGCTTAAATATTTTGCGAAAATTAAAAAACGACATTGCTTCTTTCCTGCCAAGTAACTATGGTCTGTCGATCGGCTCCGCGACTTCCTTTATTTTTTGTAAAAAAAAAAAAAAACGACTAATATGCAATATGACCAGCTAGGTAGCTCGCCAGTCATTCAATAAAGAAATACAAAACTGTTAGCTACAGACTACATGTATATAGCTTTGTTTTCACCAGTAAAATGTGTTCCCAGATTTGGACTGGATATCAAAAATATTTAATTTATACTATCAATCAATGCTACCATTAACTATTATTCTAAAATCCTGCCAGTCAAGCGATTAAATCCGACTGTTGTAGAAAAAAATACAAGCGGTTAACTAGTAAATCGGACCATACAGTAACTACCAGCCATGTTTGAGCCGCAATTAAAAAATAAGTCTATATCCGCCGCTTATCCGGACGTAGCGGGCGCCGCCGGCCGTCATAGCCGAGGCTAGCTAGCTCTCCCGCGGACTCGGTGGGCATCCACAGCCTCGAGTTTCGGCCCAGCGACGCGAGCGGAGACGGAAGGGGGAAAGACACCTTCTGACTTTAAGTAAGCAGAATAATAAAATAATAATACAATTCCACCCCGTAAACGTGTCTCCCTTCGCAAATCACAACGGTTGTGCGTAAGCCCCCCACCAAAAAATCCTCTCACGAGACTAGAACAAAGTGAGCCCGCTTTCCTCGCCTGGAATCAACAACTTCAGAAGCAACGAATACAGAGCGCGGACTGAGCGCGTTCACGCAGAGCTTGGCGGACAAAGCGCGTTCCCGCGGAGCGCAGACTCAGTGTGGCATCAAAAAAAAAAATCGCAAGCTGTACGGTGGGGGCGTGATAGGCAAACAAAACATTTTCATATCACGTCAGTTTTCATATCACGTCAGGAAGCACCAACAAATAAAACAAACTTATGACGCAAGGAGAAATTAATGTGCCAATTCAATGTCGTACTGAAGGTAGACACAATTCACAGATGCAAAAAGCAAGCAGTCAAGACAAAATGATTAAGAAAAAAATAATTTGCAATCAAAATATAAACAAACTGAAGCACAGCTATGAATACAATTACATTGATTTAAAATACAAGGTGGAGTGTGGAAATATGCATGCATACAATATTCGTGCATTTACAGTACAGACACTATCAGTCCTATTGAACTACAGATATTGTCAAGACAAAAACAAATAGTTTTCTTGCAGTTAAGACTTCCTCAGGACTGGATCAGTAATCAGAATTCACTGATGTGGATGTCTGTAATTTGTGTCACAGATTGGGAGGATCACCCTGATAATTTGAATCACTCTGCTTCTAAAACACTGTTGAAGTAACACTTTCTATCCCAGATTTATTATAATTCCATATTGGGTCGCCTTTACAGCCTTCCGTTAGTGAAAATATTAAAACAGCTTTCAGTATTAACCTTAATCAGTGCCCCTGGAAGGTGTTGTAGATGGTAATGTGCTCCATTACGTACCTTCCAAGGATTTATTTTTCTCCATTATTCATCAATACATGGTGACTCTGAGATGGAAAATTTATCTCACTCTTCTTTGAACACACGGTATTGCAAGCATAGTCTTCTTGAGGTGTGGTACAACTGCAAACTGCATTCAGTTTCCTGGCTGAGCCTTCACAGAACTACACCAAAGAACTTCAGTGTGAAGTTTTCTCAAACTTGAATTTGATATTCTTCCACACGAGCAGGTCATCCTACATAACATACAAGGATTTTTTAATGATTGCAGAAGAATTTTGTGATTTGTTAATAAAAAAATAGTAGGGGCTAGTTCCAATTATCCAATTAAAAAAGGACACTAGAGTGAAGCATTGAGTAACTTTCAGCGAGCAACCAAATCGCTGCATCACATTTTATTCCATCTTATAACCACTTACACCAGGTCAGGGTTGCACAAAAGGCAGCATCAGGCATCAGGCTGAGAAGCATGAGATGCCAGTCCAACACAGGGCACAAATACACACATATACTTCATAGGCAGTGTAGAGATGGCAGATAGCCTAACTGCATAACAGCCTAACTGATAAAGCTCTTATTTGATAAATATTTCATTTTTGAATTGACATAGTCAAATTTTACACAAAATGAATTTCTGGAATGTTACAAGGCCAAATTTGTGTGTTCACTACAGAAAACTACTCCTGTGAGGTATGAGTATGTGTATTGCTCTTAGCTTCCTATAAATAAGGAGTTTATTTATTTTTTATTTATTAGTTTTATTGAACAAGGACAGCACAAAAGACAATGTTACATGTAAAAACAATGCAACCGTTGTTTTGTACAGAGGTTTATTTAACTTTATTTTATATAGATTAAAATAAAAGCCGCTTGATAAAACATAAACAAAAGCAAGCAAACAAACAAAAAACAATCAGTCAGGTGGCAGGATGGCTTAGGCACTGTGGCCCAACATTTTTAGGCTCTGATTCTATCCTCAGGTCTGTGATTCTGTGAAAGTGGAGGCTGCATGTTCTTTCACTACCTGTGCAGGTTTCTGCAGTCACTTTGGTTTCCTCCAGCAGTTAGTTTGTATCTCCAAAGTGTGCACAGTGCACAGGGCTGCAGTGGGCATTTCTGATGAATGTAAACGTTCGTTTGCATTTGTTATTAAATAACTTCTGTAGATACAGAGTTGAGATGGGTTTAATGGAACAGTGCAGATGGATAGAAATACAAATTGCATAAATTAGTGTCAGTGCAAAGGATAACATGCAGAAATCAATGTGGGACTATCATTGCCTGGGAAGAGTCAAAGTGGGGTGCAAGTCTCACGATGTGTTGGGGGAAAAACAAAAGGAAAGACTAGCTGCAAGCCAGAAGTGCCAGAATTCATTTACAAACCAAATTTCTGCTGGCCTCTGCTGGACATACTGTTAAAAGCATAGCTTACAGTAGAAAATAAAACTACGAATAATAACAAAAGATACATATAGCTGTCTAAACTTAAATGTATCTGTTTTTGCAAGTGTATTCCCACCATTTACTTTATTTGTATTAATGTGTTGCATTGCAATCATATGAAAACACATACTTGCCTTTTCACTGATGTTTGGTCTTTACGTTGGAAGATGGATAAAAAGTGCAATCTTTTATTTTTTACATGTTGCTCATAGAGTGATTGTTTATTAATGTGGGGGATTTTGTTATATGTATTATTTTCTAAAAATGTGTGTGTCCTTATTTGTGCTGATATTAATACAGACCCTGAAACTATTATATAGAGATATATACAGTACCATCTGATCATCTTAAACAAGGTACTCATCTAAACAAGTGGACCTTCACTTGGCATAATGGAGATCCCAGTTCCACCAGTGGAATTGCTTTCCTGCACAATATACCTACTAATTTGTTTACATGAAATCAACATTTGTGCGAAAGCAAATATGTAGAACTGTGACACAAAAAATAGACTCGTTCTTCTTCCACCTCATGGTCTTCTGCATACTCCAGGGGGCACTATAATATCTGCAGGACCAGTGTTCTAAGATTGACTTGCTGAGCTATTGATAGAGTTTGGGGATTTTCATTTGTAATGCTTACAATTAATACTTCAATACTTTAATGTTAAATACTGAAGCATACAAATAACATTTTCCTTTGAGTGAACGGGGTAAAAATGGACGTCTTAGTGCACACAATGGAGTTAGCTGCCCCAGAGGCTAAGCCTTTGATGTGTAGTGACTCCTGGGAAAATGATTTGGAACACCGTTCAATAGTGAAGCCTACCCAGAGATTTCGAACGGAACGTCAGAAGACTTGTAGTTCCGCCTATACCATTCATCACTGTTCGAACACATTTCATTTTTTCCCCTCAGCGTCCTAGTCCTTCGATCTTTTGTGGTTAAAAACAGCAAATCCAGTAAGAAGTTTGAATAGCTCTTTCTGTTGGAGTGAGGCTTGATGGGCTGGGGGACGCGTCTCTGAGCAATGTTAGGAACTGCTGTCCCCCTACTTTTTCCAGCTAAACATTTTATGTGAGTCTCCGTTAGGATCCATTCAAAGACAACCAAAGAAACCCAATCAATTGTTTTTTGGCTCTGAAATGGGAAAAAGGTATTGAGGCAGCAAGTATTGGAAAGGGGGGTGGGGGCTGGACATAGGAAGAGCCACAGATTGTGGTGGTTTAAGGGGGATTGTTGCTATGTCAACATATGTAAGACTTGCTACAGTAAATGAGGTGGTGGAAGTGTGAGATGTTTTAGGCTATGATGGTTGCTAAGCAATTGAATGAAGCAGTGAGGAGAGAAGTGAGGCTATGAAACACTGGGTATGTGGGATTACAGTGCACCGTCAATCACTGCCGGGTTTGACCAGATGTGAATGGCCATTTCTCACTTTGGGAATTAGAATCCAAATCCAAATCAATTTTATTCATGCACTACTTTTCATTGCACTGTGTAATGTGTTTTATTCTGCTTAGCATAAGAACAATTGGCATTTATGACACCGAGTAGCCTGACAGATAATCTGTTGAGTGCATCAATGGCATATTCTTGAATGCGATGTGAGATTAATGCAAAGACTATAAACTGCATGTCTGTACAGTAAGTGCATTTCAGGTGAGACTGAGTGGAATGGCTTGGTAAGTGTGGGAGACATAAGCAGTTTTACCAGGGGCTGCAGGAGAAGCAATTTCACCCAGTACTTGTCAAACGAAAAATGCTATTTCAATATATTAAGTTCAATAAAATGAAATTGTACTGTAGAGTTATATTTGAAAATGTGGCTTTTGTTAGTCATATCAATATGTAATAATAACTCATTGTAAATATACTTATTATCATCATTTTTTACTATTGTATTTATCTGGATGAAGGACTGGTTGGGCTCTCTCTTGCACTTCCTGGAAGTCTGGAGTTGCCTGTGTTGTGGGGAGAAAGAACGTGTAGAGATGTTGATTAGTTCTAAGTTTATTAGACCAGGATCTGTTTTCCAGGTGGGAGGAGAACAGCGAAAAAACGTTGACAGCATTCCTTCTTACAAAAGTCTCGCACAAATCCTCAGAGGAGGGGAGATGCCTTAAAGTCTTAAAGCTTCCTGCACATACTTTGCCCTTGGGACAGGTAGAGCCAAAAATAAACAAGACAGTGATGCGAGTTTCTTTGATGGCTTTGTAGATTTAACCAAAATGGACCAGATGACTTTTTTTTTTTTTTACTTGTGAGGAAACACATGTGCTTCTATGATCTCTTCATGTAGACAGTGAGGTTCTAATGCCAGATGTGTGTTTTGGAGTTGGTCTGTGTTGGAAAAAAGGAAAGATTTATTATAAAACCTTATCAACAAGATCCAAATCACACCTTAAGGTTATGTAAGTACTTTATTATCAGGACGAGGAAAGACATGGAGTTCTGTGACGGATGGCCTATTCCCCACCGTCCCCCCCCCACCCCCCCGGCATAAACCCTATAGAGCTGGTTTGGGGTGAGTTGGAGATGCCTGGTCTGA
>JAODKE010000068.1:8576648-8595468 GCA_026779605.1 Mormyrus hasselquistii
TTGAACTCCATGCACCAATCATATCACCGCGCGATATCTTCTGTGCAGTGATTGGTGTGTGGAGTTTGGTAGAAAAAAAATAGTTCCTACATTAAACTGCTAACTACAAAGTCTGTGGATGTCTGTCATGATTTCTGGTAAGAGATGCTGCTGTTGGATTTTTCGAATGTATTTTTCTGGCACTTTAACCGCCACCCTTTATTTCCGGTTTTTGATCTAATGGTCATCCGAACTAACGGTGGGATAACGAATGGTTGATATTAGGCACAATGATAGATACATTTTGACAGTTGTATTGTCTCACACTGTCACAACAGCAACACTGAAGTAACCTCCCGGGCAGCACACATGCATAGGCATGTCGTTTCTGGGATGCTTTGAAATTCACCGCAAAGCATCTTTATGAGATCATTTGCTCAGTGGCACAACGTCGCAGATATTGCTACCGAATATTGATTCAACATTACCCTGCTCTCTGTGTGATGTATTTCAACAGCAACATGTTGATGAGATCATAATGCGACCTATAGCCTACTGTTATTTTTTCCCCATAAATAGCATAACCCCACAACAGGGTTATATCATGTATATTTATAAACTACAAGGTTGATTTCTTCTGGTCCCTGTTGTTTGATACGCATCCGCAGCCAAATGTACTATGAACACAAGCTGCTCTCTGCACGACCATCTGCAGCTCGAAAGCGCACAAAAGTGCACATGGAAAAGTGAAGTATGAACTAGGCTTAATTACCCACAATGTTTGAAAAACCAGATAATTAATGATATCCTCACAACCATTTTGCCATCAATGAGTCATGTCCAATATCTGTTTCCTTGTAATATTATTATTTTGTTTTTATATAACATTATTTTGCATCACCGTATGAAGTGTACTGAATATGACTGGTGTGACAATAAAACCCCACTTGACTTGTGTTGTTTGCATCCACATGCTTGGAATTCTCCCTTATCGTGATTGAAAAGGCACCAAGATGGCAGTACGGGGCAATTATGCAAACCTACTGCAACCTTCCCAGTGTGCCCCTACTGGTTTGGGGCCTGGGCCACACCCCACCCCTACATATTTCTATAATTTTAAACCTAATAATTAAAAATAAAAATAATATAAAAAGTACAGAAATCCTAATACAATTTAAAAATTACTAATAAAATATAATCAAAAATTATAAACGTAATGATAATTCAAATGCTGTTTAATAGAATTTTAATGCTCATGTCACGAACAACAATGCACACATTTATCGAGTGGAATTAAATATTTTGCTTTTTTGTAGTAGGTGGCAACGGTCATATGATTTTACATTTTGGACTCACTGATTGAATCTGTCTGCAACCTGAAAACCTTATGAATTTTTTTTGTTTATACCTATCCACTAACTCCAGTGGTATAATTACTGCAATACAGGCAGGGACATTAATAAATATCTGTGGCCAGTGGTGACAGTCAGTGCATTTTAACGTACATAATGGCATGGATTGTACTTGTGCTGTCACCTCAGCGACGCTCAACTGTCATCATCACTATGTGGCGCTCAGCGAATGTGTCACTTCTGATGTGTATGCAAGAGGCATTTTGACCTGCCCTCTCATTGCCATGCAGTGCTGACTCAAATTACAACTGCGGCTCTCTCATTCAAATAGTAGTTTCGAAGACGCCAAGGTCTTTTGAAGATAGGTGAACAGTGCCACCCATTCAAGGCACTCAGGCATAATGGTCATAACCTATATATGGTGTATTAAACATTGAAAACCATTTTTCGAATGAGTTTCAAGCCAACGTTGGCAGAGAAAGTTCTTCCTGTAACATTTATGGAACCTTATTTCCATCTTTTATATTTTAACTAAGGCTTTGTCAGTCAGCACGATAACATTATTATCTGAACATCCATGTAACGCAAATAATGTTGAAAAATATTGATTTATCATAAAAGGTGCTAAATGCATGTACGGCCAAAACACCACCCAGCCTCAGCCCGTCATCTTTGAGATATAAAGCGTCAGTGTTGCGTGTTGCTCTACCACATTTGTTTTTGTTTTATTAGTCTCAGCTGTGCTTGTACTGTAGTAGTGGGACAACAATCTGGGAACTGGAAAACTATGCTAACTAAACGAAACGTTTCCATACCTTAATCGTAACATTCGGTAAATGGTCCTAGAATAGAAAAGTGTTAGCAAGAGAGCGGGAGGTTTATCCCAGAATGCGCAGGATAGATATCGAGCCGTAGCAGGACACACAGTCACACACTATTGACAATAAATGGACAGTCATTTGCCTCATTGCATGTGTTTGGACTTTGGGAGAAAAACCAGTGGGAATCAACATGAGAAAACTTCTCCATAGCAAAGGAGTGGAATTCGAACCCCTAACTAAAGACAATGGAGGCAATAGTGTTAACTACGGAGCCACCGTAACACTAAAACAATGCTGCACTGTGCTAAGTTGAATTGAACTGAATTTGAATTATGAATGTCTGACCAAGTCTCTCGCAGTCTGCCTTGGGTGTGGAGGCCTGCGGTGTGAAGAGTCAGGGGCTCATCATCCCAGAGAGGCACCCTGTATCGATCGATACTCAGTGCTGACAGGATGTGCTCGATAGGGCCTCCTTTTTGTATTTTAATTGCCGCCGACAGGTGCCATTAGCATAAAGAGGAGGCAGTGTCACCTTTCTGTAAACTTGGGGGAGCAGGATAATGAATTGGCTAATTGCAACAGAAGTAGCGACATCTGTTCTAATCTTGTCGCTCTGACCACCCGTTCATAATGACATTATGTTAGGGGTCATTGACACAGGTGTAATTAGAAAAATGCAGCAGCCATAATTAGGGAAACACAACTACATCGTTGAACTGTTCCATGATTTTTTTGTTTTATTTGAAAAATACATTTGAAAAATGGAGAACTTTGGAGGACATGGAGGACAGGGAAAACTAATAACATAAAATGACACTGGAAGCTGAGATAACATGCTCCAGACTGTACCCAAACTGATTGAGATGCGAGTTACAATTTCTCATCATTGCATCTGTGTGAATGATAATCATTAGGATTTTTGCTCCACTACGGTTACTGCAACATCCAATTGTGATTGAAAGTTTTTTTAATTTTGCATTTTTTAAAATGAGTCTAAAATATAGTGCTCCAAATGCGTTCAGTAGTACCTTTGTACATACAGGGGCATAATTTAGATGGTTTCTATAATACATCAAAATGTCTTGATAAGATTTGACTAATCTGACATGATCAATGAAACAGTTCAGTACTGTTTGTTTAGAAATTGGTAATAAATAGGCATTTTATGTTATAATTCAGGCTAGCAGACTGCTATGGGCGCAGACTGGGGGGGGGGGCAAGTGTTATTCATAAACTGTCACACTGGCGGGGATCTGTCACCCCTAACCTGAGCTTATGCGAAGGGGATACTGCATCTAGTCTTGAGTCACTGTCAATCTTTCAGCAAAACAAAAATTTGACTGTGCAGATTAGGACAACTATTCACCAGCATGCAAGGTCATTGATTAATACCATGCTGTTCCAATAAAGAAAGATGCAGCATGTAGGACAACTGAGAAAGTTGGCAGCACCAGTGCGACCATAGGAAACGGCATTCTGGAGTCCTGGAATGCATAAAAAAGAAGAAAAAATGGCGCCCTCCCTTTGACAGAAATGAGATTTTCTTTGTGTATTATTACTACTTCGGGATATCGCTGTTCAGGAGTCTGGAAATCTGTGATATTGCTATACTAAAACACTAAGATTAAAGCCCTGACCTCTATCTTAAGCTTGGAAATTTGTAGCCTTCTTTTCTGATATTGGATCTAAATGATAGACAGACTTTGATATTTTCCATTCACTACAGTGACAGATTGTGAAAATGCTTGGCTACAAAAAACAACTGCATTAGAGGAGATAAGGTCTTACATAAATCTCCAATAAGGCCAGTTTTATTTGTTCGCTCAGGAAGTGGCTTTAACTTCACAAAGGAATTGAGCAGTAGTTTTCGTTTTTATCAGTGCTGGCATTGTTCAATGCAGTGTGCGCAGTGGCAGATTATGAAGTGTGTTTACAGTCAGTGCTAACTAGGCATGGGTTGCATGTGAGGTCAGGAGGTAACTGTGTCCTCCTGTCCCCAGGGGTGTGGGATGATTTCTTGGGTTTCTTACGGCTCATGAGTATTTGTCAAGGTTTCCTCTGGGTGCTCTGGTTTCCCCTCACAGGCATTGCAGTTTTGGTGAAATCATATCTCTAAATTACCCATAGTTTGTGCTTCTTAGACACTGCTCTCTGTACTCCCTGGATAAGCTTCTGGCTTGCCCCAGGGCCTGCATTGGATGCTAAAATATGTAGGAAAATGGAAAGATGCATTACCGTTTGACAAGTGTATGCCTTTTGACATTTTAGGTTTTGCCTGATTGTTGTACTCAAATTTCGTTGTGTTACACATTTGCCCATTAAAAAAAAACATTGAGGCTTTTCCACTTTTTAAAATCTTTTTTTTTCGGCATAAGCAGACAGGTTTTGGGCATTTTGTGAACAATGCTCATTGCTGATAATTTGAACACAACTGTAATAGTTCTGCATTATTTGTGTGCAGAATTTGTGATGACTGTGCCCTCATTGCGAGACAAAATTATGAAAAGGATACAAACTTTGATATTAATATTTAAGCAATAAGAATTGAAGAGTGGACAGAAAAAGCCCTGGAGCGCATATACAAAGTGACAGGCCTTCTGCCGGTTAGTACTGAGTGACAGCAGTGTTGGCACCCCAGAGTGAAGCACCTGGGTTGGACTCAAGTGCTGAGCAATGAAAAGAATAGCCAAGAACAAAATCAGAAATTGAAGCAGTCCAGGCGAACAACAGCAGCATCAACAACAGCAGCAGCACACAAACAGACACGTAGAAATTAAACATTAACCACAGCAGTACTGACCACAGTGAGCGTAAGTACAAAGGATGCTGGTTCAAATCCCCAATCCACAAAGGTACCATCCTCATAAAGTGCTCCCCACGTGCTAAAAAATAGCGGCCCGCTGCTATATCACGCATTGGTTAAATATAGAGGCCACATTCTGTTTTTGAGTTGCGGTTGTCAACAATGACAATTAACCACCTTAAAAACTAAACATAATTTAACATTAGAGCACATGCAAATTAGCAGTAACAATTTAAGATAACAACATATTTAGTTAGCTATTAGCATTAAAGAAATTAAGATAACAATTTAAGATAACAAGAATTTAATCTATTCTCCTAAAAGTCACTTATTCACACATATTTTATTGGACAGGTAGATGAACACCGCTTCAGTTCCCAAACCTCCATTCAAAGGCACCCCAGTCGATCCCTGTATTCATCACTTAATTAATTAATTTAATTGGTTAAAGTCAATAAGGTATTGATTTAAACAAGATGTGGTTGAGTCAAAGAATACATCTATATATCGGATGTTTACTACAAACACAGGGATGATTTTAGGATATGTTTTGAAATGGTTAAACTGATACACTTTGACAGGCAGAGTTTTTTTCACAAACATGAAGACCATTTAACCATCACCTTCTTTGCCTGATTTTTGCACACTATGTGTGTGAGTGGTGCTGGGTGTGGATTGGAGGAGCAGTTACTGAGCAGATGTAGGTAGTTCTTTAATCCTTAGCTTAAGTCAAATAGCCAACAAATGGATTTTGTCCCCCCCCCCCCCCCCTGCCATTTTGCTACCTGACATGCTGGTGTCAGCTTAAAGTGCAGGGCAGGATTATCAAGGAGTGCAAAGAAGGTGGTAATACTGAGAAAATCCAACAGACAGCAGGCTCCAATCAGCCAAAGCCATCTTACTGTCGCTTTTAGAAAGCTGGTTATGTGCATGTAGGCTGGTGGACTGACTTGCTGTGTAGGAGAGCTGCACCAGTGCGTACAAACATCTTTAATAATGGGAACAGGGCATCTGCAAAGGCTTGCTAAGCTGTGTTAGTCCTCTAAATAAAAGATTGGGGAAATATTATTTTATCCTGTTATTATAAACTCATAATGTGACATTGCCCAAATGATTGATCTGTGTGATGCATTGTTGATAAGTTAATATATGAACTGTGCACAAGTTTCAGAAAAAAAAAACTCTGAATGTAATAAATTTATATTTGTCTCTGTATATGGTGGAATAGAATTTGAAGCAATCTGTTTTTGTGAAACTGTATTAAACAGATGGGAAGCGGAATAGTTTTTTTTTTCATATGAAAAACAAAAACATTGATACCTTTACATTAGCCCCACGCATTAATGCAAGGATGGTTCCCACAGTATGATTTACACATCTGACACTGTGAAAATCGAATAGCTACATAAACTAATGTGTTGCTAAGATGTGTTATTTCGTAATAACGTGTTATTGCTCTGTTATGCATTATGATAACGTTATGTAACCTTATCAAAGCTGGGGCTGGCCCTGGGTGCTCCGCCGCCCTAAGCGAGATTCTCCTGAGTGTCTGGGGTGCTGGAGCCTATAATGCATTCTCCTAGCTCAAATGACCTATCCTGCAGCTGTTATACACAGATCGTGGTCAGCTTTTCTTCATTTTGACATGTTTTACATTAATTCAAACATTTCCTTCCTACATACTTGCTGTTTGTGTAGCTGGATTGGTATTAATTGGCTGATTCACTATATTTAAAAATGTAATTTTTTAGTGTGTATTTATTTGTCTGTTACCTGGTAATTTATTTGTGATGCACTTATTGTGGTTTTCTGAGGCAGCAGTGAATGCTTTGGGCCAGCGGTGGGTAAAGAAGTTACAGCTTCACTTGGTTTTCTAGGTGCTTGGATCAGCGAGGTCGATTTTCCACTCGTGTCTTGGATTGTTTTTTTTCAGTTGCTGTGAAGATGTCCCGTGGGCTTCTTGTCGAGGCACTATAATGCTTGTCTGCTGTATTTCCCCGCTGGACTTTACTTGCCCCATTTTCTCTACCTCCCAATCGATAAACTTCACAGTCCTGTCTAACTAAGGCTTTGTTTATCCATGAAAAACTTGTGCACATACTTTCCTGTATATGCCATACAGTCTTCATGGTGAACAGATATAGATATTTCAATTTTATTTTGTCTACTGCATTTTTGTACCACTTATAGCAATCCCACACTGAGGTATTTAATGTTGTGTGTTTGTTTGTGTGTGTGTGTGGGTGGGTGGATCTGGTATCTCCTTAAAGACCAATGCTGCTGTTGGTTTGTTGAATCTACCTACTCCCAAAACACACGGCTCCTTTTTGAGAAGCTATGGCTAATACTACCATACCATTAATCAGTGAGCAGGTAAAACGGTCACACTTTACTTGAGGGAACATGAATAATGTAGTGGTACATATTTACTTAATGCATTAATTAACCAGTACCCAAGCATTAATTACATACTGAACTCATACTTGTTCATCATTAATCAATCATGACACGTTGTGTATTTAATTCAAGCACTGTATTAGGTAAGATTTAACAAATTAGTTAATAAAGGCAAGATTTCACTCGAGGGGGGAAAAGTTACTTAACTCATTTACTACTAGTCCATTCATGAACTAATACAGGTTTACTCATGAAATACATGAACTGTCATGATTGATTAATGATGGATGCACTTGGGATCAGTATTTAACACTTAGGTTAATTAATGCATTAAGTAAGTGTGTACTACTATGTTTATGTCCCTTCAAGTAAAGTTACCGGTTAAACAAACTAAACCTGATGCTAAGAAATCAAAGCAAACCTTTTGTTTGAAATAATCTCAAGCCACTTTGTTTCCACCAGTAATCAGTACTGCTTACTTTACACTTGGTGTAGTGTTCCCACCAGAGGTGAATTCTAAGTTTCAATACTTTTTCCCCTTTCAATTCTCCATTTTGAACAATGTTCTTTTTTTGAAAAGGGGGTCTTCAAGGACCCGATCCTAGTTAAAGAGGCGCTTCACGAAACTCACGGGTCTAACTGGAGATACAGATAAGCTGTGGTTGTGAAACAACACTACTCTCTACTGCTGTCTTCTCAGGATTCCCATAGCAAGATTATTCATTTCAGTAGTACATACACTAATCAGGACTCCTTTGATTATAGGAAACTGTTAAACAGACCTGTAGAAGAGGCTGAACAATGTCTAAAGAATGAAGACATGATAAGGTAAAATCAAAATAAGGGGCTGGCTGTCACACTTATCATAAACCTTCTCATGTTACTCATGTGCAAAGCCTTATACAGCAGGAGAACCTTTGAGGTGCAGGAGAGTACAAATGAGTTTCTGAGAGTCAAATGCACGATGGTCACTTATCTCTGCATATGGTTGCCTCCATTGACCCGATTTTATAAAATGTTATGTCTTCAGGCAAGGATCCTCTGCGTGGGCCTGAATCAGGGCAGGGTCTGCCTGAAGGGAATATCTTATAAAGGATGCTGAGAATGCTAGAGGTATATGCAGTGATATGCAAAGTGTGGTTTACAGGTATCACTGGGCACCACATGGTGTTTAAAGAGTTTGTGCACAAAGTCTGTTGCAGTGCTGGCAACGGTGCAGCCGCTCAGTGCCGATCACACCGGCTGCGTTTCCAGTGCTGTGCTCCGGGGCATATTTTCAGGGTTGTGCGTAGCCTCGTGTTCCTAGCACCAGGCTGGAGGTTCAGGGACAGCCTCAGGGAAGCTGGATAGCTTCCATTAGGAGGACGGCGACGGGGGCGTCCCAGCTTTCCCTTCAGTATTAGCGGTGACTTTTTTTCTGCTGTCGACCTGAAGCCGCCAAAGTTCCGCAATTATTCCGGATAGAAGTGAAACAAGTCAAGTGACACCCTTCTCTAGATCATTCTAGTGCCGAACAGAGGGTTTGGTGCCAGGACAAATCTGATGGGGGCATGCGGGGGAGTGAAGCTCGGGTGTGCAAATGCTCCGTAGCTACACCTCAGGGAGAGACAAGACTTATTTGCTTTATTTAAGAATAAAACAAAGATGGTGTCCTCGGTGGATGGCACTTGTGGCTCTTTGGCGGGGGCATGCCCATATAACTCTGACCCTGAAGTAACATAGGATGCTGAAATTAAGAGCAACTACCCTCTGTTTAACATAAAAAATAAGGCAAGTTTACTGTAGTTCCTGACATATTTTGACCTTTGTCAATTTTGTTAATGTCCGGGTAGGTTATGGAAAGTCTTCCAGATGATAGACAGATTCATGATCTATGGTAATTTGTAGGATGGAGCAGAACAAATTTACTATATATATTTTTTTAAATTTTAAAATGCAAAGATGACCTGAAATACCCTGAGAGATGAATCATTGCTTCTTGTCTTTCATTTCCAAACGGTGAATACAACGTTTTTTTCTCTGAACTTGCCCCTCCCTCAAGATTTCCACACCCCCTCCAATTTTTGCAAACAGCTCTAAATACTGCAGCCTGAGTAACACGCAAAACATCCTAAATAATGGTTCTAATATTAAGGAAACGTGAGCGCATTCCTTGGACCTAACGTTTCATTGCTACTAAATATATTCAATACAAACACAAAGCTTATTACAGTAGGTTACCGTTGATGCGTGGTCATCAACTGACCAACACCAGTATGATTGAATTCGGATGATCGACCCACCCCATCCCCACTCCAAAATGTCAAATTTTTGGGGAACCTCAAAAACTGTACTTTTTTTTTGTATGAATGATGAGATGGGCTCTAGCATGGCCTCTAAAACAAAGTATCCTATTGGGGCACGAGACGGTCGGACAAACCGTGCTACCTCCCGGCTGATATACGCACGATATACTGCACACGGCAGGGTGGGAGTGGGGGGCAGGGGTGACATTGCTGCTAATGTTAACGGCTGTGGTGAGAGAGGCTGCAGGACAGAAATGCAGGAGTGTTTAAAAGAGAGCTAAGGTGAGGCTCGACGGATTGCCTGACTAGCTTACTCTTCCGCCAAGAGAAAACGGTAGCTCAGACAAGAAAGGAGAAAACGTATTCATATAGTAAAATATACATTTGCGTAGAGGCTAGCTTACCTTTTATTCTTGGAATACAATGCAGTTTTATGATATTTTTAGGCAGAACAGAGTTGCATGATGTACATCTCAGTATTTTCTATCTGCCAGACAGGGCTGCCCATAAGGGAGAAGGAACTTTGTTGTGTCCAGTATTTGATTGTCATTGTAAAACATTTATCCCTAACTGGAATTTATTTGCATTACTTGAACCCAACATCATGATATCCTTAGATATAAACCTCGCAAGGTTTATATCTAAGAAAGAAAGAAAGAAAGAAAAATAGCATTCCTACAATATTCGCACTTTGTACTGTGAAGGAACAGTGGTGAATCTTCAAGGTGTATGACCTACCATTAATGTTTGTAACTGCTTTTTTTATACTTTCATCTATGTTTTCCTGTTTCTGATGTTTTGTCAGGGTTAGGGAACAGCTCATATTTCATATAAAAATGTCATATTTAAGTTACAAACAGAAATTAAAGGGGGACTGTCATTTTGCATTGATTCTGTTGCATAGATACCACAGGAGTGCAAAGCACGATAAGAGACTATAGCCAAGCTGTGTTGCGCTAAATTACGGGTCAGATGGTGGCTCTCCAGCAATGTTTGTTATCTGCTTTCAGAAGTAAACATGGTTATTGGGGAAATTACATCTTTTTTTTGTGGCCCCCTTGTGACTCTTAGCTGCCTTCTGTAGACTGAGCCAGACAGAAGTGTTTGCAAAACTCCAAACGTAAGCCACCCGCCAAAAAAAACGGTTAGTCAATTTGCAAATGTAAGCCACACGCCCAAGAACCGGTTAATCAATTTGTGAGGATTTTAAGCAACAGGAGTATAGTGATTGGTATATGACCAGAATTATTCTAAGAAAAGCAATAGTGCATTCTTGGGGTGGTGCTCTGTTGCTGTCACCTCATACCTCAAGGTTAAAGGTTTGATTCCTGCCCCTACTGTGTTTGAATCCCACCGAGTCCCTCCCTTTGATTGGCCCTGTCTAGGACTCTAAACTCTAAGCTGTCCATAATACTACTGGATAAGCCACCAGAAGATATATGGATAATTGTTTAGAAAAAAAACTCTATATTTGTGTAATTAATATTAAGAACAAATAAAACATTCCAATACTGACAAAGATTTGATACAATCATGGTGCCCTTATAAGGTCGTCATTTGCCCTGTTTTTAAGGGGACTTAAAACAGTTTGTCGTCCCCCCTGAAATGAAATGAATGTACACTAATCAATTTAAATAGTGAGGTTTCATTTTTACCACATTTCAGTCCCCTCTAAAAAAAGCTTACCCCCCCCCCCCATTAGTGCTATCTTACATAAGACAACTGGCAAACAAGCATATAAGATGCTAAACAGAGACAAAGTTTTCTCTGTTAAAAAAATACAAGACTGTTCATATGTAGCTTAGTGGAAAATCATTATTCTACAAAGCGATGGAGTGGAATTTAATTAAAGATTTATCCTAAACCTTTACTGGCTATATGTTATCGTCAAGCAACCAATTTAACAAACTAAAATTGCAGGGGTGTGAACTACCATCCTTCTGAAGTGGGGAATCAGTAGACTGTAGAGTTAATGAGTGATCTGTTTCACCCCTGCTAACCAAGACAGCAATTTTGATGCCTTTCCTTACTCACTTAATTAGCAGTTTTTTTCTGTTTTGTTTTCCATTTTCCTTTTTCCTGCATGAGTTAATTTTCCTACTTTATTTTCAGAATTATGGGAGCTTTGCCACTCCACAGATATACATCACTGCCTGCTATCAGGCACAGATATCCAAGCATAGACAGATCGGTTCAGCCCGTAATTTTCCTAACAAATACGTTAAACAATATTAAATTTCCAATTTAAGATTGTAAATTTGTGAAAATAGAATTCAGAGCCATAAAATTTGAATAAAGATCAACTGCTTTTTGTTGATCAGTGGGTCTGAGTACCAAAGCTGAATATAGCAGAGTGCTGCTCTCTTATGAAAATGTGGAGCTTTGAAGGTACTAAAAGGAGTTCAGAGCAAAACCCAGGTACTGGTAGTCCAATTCTATAATCACGCCTTGACTCCTTAGCCAACCAGGGAAGGTGCTTACCTGGAGAAAAAGGAGGAAAGAGGAAACACCAGACATACACACCTAGGGTTCACATATCCAAGTGGGAGTTAACAGCAAAAATCACAGCAAACCATATCCTGGAGTTAGTACTATAGATAGAGAACAGATCACTAAAATACCCTCACAATCCCCACCCACTATACCAACCAGTACCCAGTTAGATCTGATAACCACCCCCTTATTCACAATCCTACCAGTACAACCCAAAATCTTACAACACAAAAAATTATCAGGAACAGGCAAAACAGCAGTGACAATCTCCTGCAAACATACACCCTTTTCAGACCATACTCACGAAACACACGAGTTCAACGTTTATTCTACACATCATGTGTCCACCTGCGTCCTACCTGAACATCAGCATAAACCCGGACACTTGTCACCCAGCCTGGGAAAAGATCGACAGTTGTTACATACCTGGAAAAAAAAGAAAACGCACCCAGAAACAGCCTTCCCACCACTATTACTCATTACCTTACACCGCTGCCCGGACACAAAATCAACCGCTCACAATTCCCGTCGCTCGCAGGAGTGTCACAGCAACAATCGGACCACGCCCCCAGTACCGGCTTCCCACCGCTTTTATCCACGCCGATCCTAATTAATTGCGTGCACGGCTGTTTCTACCCGATTAAAACTTCCTTGCGGAATACCCCCCAATTACCTATTAACCAGCCTCTTGCGCATGCAACCCGATACGGGATCCGTGGATGACGTCATCCCTAGCAATCACCGGTTACATTCTTCTAGTATGAAGGCTCAGGGTGTTTTTTTCTCAAATCAGGAGTTACTCAAATCAAATTTTATGGTTTTGGTTAATAACAGGGGAGCCCAACCTGTTGGCTTGTTAGCATTCTGTCAATGACTCCTCAAACCCGCATGGTGGATAACAACTTCATCATCTCACTTTAGATGCCAGGGGACAGGGAGGGGGAGATTAGTGTTTGCATATAGTGTTTGTAATGTTTATATATTCACATGGTGTCCCAGTGCTGCATAGGTTTCCTCCCACAGTCCAAATAGCTTTTGGCTAATTGGCTTCTCTACATGTGTCTGCATGGCTGTTCTGTGTGGGACCACCCACCAGTCCAGGGTCCCCCCCACCCCCCGACTGATCCTGTGGTTAGAGCATGGATTGAAGGATTTTGGGGCTCATTAAGTGTGACTGGATAACATGTGTGCTATACATTTTAAGCTTAAAAACTCGCTTTTCGTATTTCCTAGGCTGATCTTCTCAGTTGGGACATTATGCCTGTGATCAGAAGGCCATGAATCTCAGAGTCACCAGAGTGACTTCCCCGGTGGGCCCTTGAGGAAGGCCCTTAAGCCTGACTGGGTGACCCTGCTTTCTCAGGAAAAGCTGCTGAATAAAGGTAATATATATAATGTAATATAATGTGACAAATCCAAGCTAAGAGAAAAAGATAATAGAGATCAGGCAAAAATAATATACAAACTGGGCAGCCAGCAAATGGTTGGTGGGGTGTGAACACACAGCGCCCTGTATAGAGGTGACTAAAGACATCGGTTTGTCTGTCCATCCATTCATCCATCCATCTGTCCATTTTCTATACCGCTTGTCCTGTGCAGGGTTGTGGGGGTCTGGAGCCGATCCTGGAAACTACAAGCAGGGAGTAACTAACACATGGCAGGTCGTACACTCCACCTGTGGAGAATTTGGCAACTTTAATATTGTATGTTTTTAGACTGTGGGATGAAACCAGAAAACCTGGAGGAAACCCCACGACTTCACAGGGAGGACATGCATACTCTACTCACATAGAGCCGGGCACAGAGAGTGAAACCCGGGTCTCTATTCTAGCTACAGGTACTGGGCTACTGTGCTAATACAGTACTGACACAGCGTGTACAGCCACTGGTGAGGCGGAGCTTAGCAGTGATGGGCGTCACCTAATGGAAGTTTGGCTGGTTGCAGGTGAGAAATGGGTGTGTCTAGCTCAGGGTTAATGCATTGTAAACACCCCTTAAATTGATGGCCCAGAGTATTAAATACATGGTGTTCTTTGCCTGCAACAATTTTGTGAGTGACCCCATTAAATACATGAGTTCAGCAACATGTTCTTCCACATGTCATTAAGGAAAAATGATTTTGTCATTAGTTATCTGCCGGGTTTATTAACAGCTCATTAGCTCAGATGATGATGATCCAGGGGTCAGTATTTAAGGATAGAATAAGGAGAAAATATGTATGTGCTTCCAGTTTGATTTTTAACTCTAAAATAACAATATTAACTGAATACCCATCCATACATTTCCCATACCCACTTGATGTTTGCAGGGTGACCATAACTGTAACTTTATTACTTACAAATGACCTTTTTTACATCTTACATACCTGAAAAGAAAATCTGTATTTTAAAATCCACAATATATAATAAACACTCACAATGTGTATTTGATTAGGGAATCTGTGACTGATCAGATGATTAGAAGATGGATGGATGAACTGAACAAACAAAACCATATCTCAGGTAGCTATTAGATGGGATTTTATCTTTAATTGTGCAAACTAAAGTTTCATAAAAGTGTGGGTTGTAAATAGCACCCAGAATCAACATGGCCTAAATAAATGGCCTAAGGGTAAACAGTTTGGACTGATCAACTTTTCATTAGACAGTAACATAAATCTGTTTGATGAATCCCGGTTTCTGACACTGCTCCTCTGTGAAACGAGCTTTAAGATGTATTGTTAGCTGTGTGACAGCGACGTCTTCATCTTTATAATGATAAGTGGGTGAATCACTGTATTACGTTGGGCTTCAAGTGAAGTATTTATCAGATTTGTCAAGATGAATGAGTATCTGAAATAGTGGTTTGCAGGGATAGTAGGACGAAACATTACTATCTTTTTATAGAAACATATATCAGGGCTTCCTTTGGCTGGAAAGTTTCTTAACTCTTCTGTCAAACCAATTTTAATTTTCCAGTTCATGTTGGTGTCCTTCAAAAACCATTTTTCAATCAGAAATCAGCAGCTGATCTACATAGGCGGAGGAGGTACAGTAGCATCTCCTTGTAGATATTTGAGATTAAATTATGAAACAAGTAACTTTGAAACTACTCATTACTAAAATTATACTGTCATTTAAAAACACATTTGCTCTCCCCTTTGGGAAAATTCTGTATTGTGCTATTGTAAAATGTATTATCTCCTTACCTCCTAATTTTTTTTCATTTTATTTTTTTCATTTTATTCTGGGGATTTGCAGGGGATAATGCATCTAAAAATTATGTCAATCTGATTGCTTTGGCAATCAAGAATAATCTCTTAATGTAATGATGCAGAATTACTTCGAAATGTGCCATTTTCATGACGGGTGGGATGTATTTCAGAAGTTAGGTCCATCGCTCTGAGATGCACCACTAATATTGCGAAATGGGCAATATGACAACTTTTCCTGCACTTTCCACTAAATAAAGCTTAAGCTCCACCCATCCATCCACTCTCAGTAGCTGCTTTTCCAATTAAGGTCACAGTAATCCAGTGGCAGGGAGCCCGAGGCGAGGCGCATCCTTAGATGAGTTTCGGAATATTGGGTGTCACCGGGTATAAGATGGATGAAATTGTATCAATTTTTGTGTGCTGAGATTTTCATCCCTGTATTACTGCAAATCGTGTCTTCCTCAAGGTTTTCTTTGAGTGCATTTTTAAGAATCGTGTGGATAAGTCATATTTGTTTTATCCCCTGCAGTTTACAAGGTTTCATGAATCTTCTGACATGCATATGCAGGAAGCTTTAAAAAATGATTTGAGCTATTTAGTAAATTTCAGCCATCTTTCACTAGAGGTGTCTTTCCACCACAGCTGTCAAAGGTTTCATTTATATAAAAATGAGCACCTATAATTCTCCTCTGACAACATGCCATGCTGAGTGTCAAACCTACTTTTTAAAATGATTAAAAATGTATTTCAACGTGGCACATTTGTGGATTTGTATATTACAAGAAGTCCAATTACTTTCCGCTCAGTGGTTTCAGATGATTTGAATTTAGATGCTTTTAAATGGTCTCACAGATACACATTAACCAGGAAGACTGTCACCGGGAACTAGAAAGTTTGATCATTCATTTACAATGATAAATCAGCTGGTGCACCCTGGGTAATTGTGTAGTGCTGTAATAAAACAAGGAAGGTGAAACAGATGCCGCTATGCCGCTAAATGTTACCTCATCTCTCCTCTTAGCTAATAATGTTAAGACCACGATACTTCATGTCAGACTGTTTTTTTTATTATTCAGATGCAACTTTTTGAAACCAGTCATTTTTGGTTTGCATCCGCATTGCATCATGTGCTGTACTGTACCACGTTCAGTGCCAAAGCAACAGAACTGAAGAACACAACTCATCACTTTGCATTGCTCAATTCAAACAATGACAACAAATATACAGCAAAATCAAAACAGGAAGCAATATTTAAAAAGTGGTTTGTTTTTGGCGGTGTACTGAATAATTTGTTCCAGTTCATTTCAGACTTGAAATAGAGTTCTAATTAAAATCCAAGCCAGAAACAGGTCCTTTGGACTTACCCTCAGTTTAATTTCTTATTTATGCACCTCCGGCTTTCCTTTCGATTCATAGCTGCGGTGAATTCCTATTTGTTTTTATTAATAAACCGTGTGGGACCACTGCAGTTAATACAGTAAACGGGCTACAGCTGAAAACCGGAATCAGTAGAAAATTAGCATAAATTTGCTTCACTGTTATATTATCTGTATATTCATTTGCCATGAGAGTTCAGTATTATGTAAACAATATGAAATATATAAGAAAGATTAAATGAAGATATTGGCAAAATGAAAGTATTAATGCAGACTATTGATCAAAGTTTTACAAATATCCGGCAAAAACAGTTTAATCAATGGAACTTTTCAGATGAAAAAGACCAAGGTAATACTAAGATTACATTAAGTATTGATGCATAACAATAGATTACTCTATTAACTCGTTACATTTTGCCTCAGAAACTCTTTGAAATAACTTCCATTATAAAGAGGATATTATCGCTATATTAACTTGGCTGTACTCTTATGTATCTGACCTTCAGATAGTTATTTCCAAGCTCTTCCTGACTTGCACATATCAGCTCATTGACCTCCCAGAGCCCACAGAGACTGATACTACCTTGTGCTTCCCAGCAGGACATGAACTTGCATATACACATTGCACTAAAAGTTTATCTACAGAGTTGTGTAATTGAGGTCCAGAGAGTAAAATTCCAGACTGGGATTTTGTTTCAACCAACCACAAAGAGCATAAAGAGTCACCGTCACAGAGTACTCAACTGGTTGGTTGAAACAAAATCCCGGTCTGGACCTTTACGCTCTGGATCTCAATTACACAACTCTGTTTATCTATAATGCAGTCCTTTTTTTACTATAAGCATTAATTATTGAGCTATAGGACAGAAGAGTACTTTGTGTGTACATCTGGGGTATACCAGATGGGGGCAGTATTGACCTAGTGTCAACCCTGTTTATATTCTGTGGGCAAGAATACAAACGATTTATAGAATTGAAATTCTGACCGGTTCAATATGAATCAAGTACACCTGTTTAATTGCAATTTCAGAAATCAGCTTTAAAAGTATAACACTCATATATTACTGGGAAAACATCTTTTTATATTTCCACTTAAGCTCAAAGGAGTATGACTGGTATTTTAAGTACTTTCCAGCCATGTTATGTCTTCACTTGTTATTTTTAGGGAAAAGGGGTGGTGTGGTGGCCTTTTGTATTGCATGTGAAGTCACAAGGACAGGCGCGCTTTAAAGAGCAAGCGCTCGGCCAGTCAGCTCACGGTCATTCCTCTCCAGGGTACAGGTGAGAGGAAATCACCTGCTAACTAAGTGCATATTTACAAAGGATTTGAACTGTCATAGTGAGAAATCTTCACAGAACTCATTTAGTTGATATAATATCGTCGTATGTGGACATATGAGGTATTACCTTGGCAACGACAATATGCTTAATGCATTTAAAATTTCTGTTCCTCCAAATACAATTGCATGTAGGCTGGGTTGTTCTTCCCCTTTTGCATTTTTGATTTATTATTCTTTTTGACTTTGCCACTGGATGGCATTGTTGCCAGAAGGAATACATGAAATTCACCCTGAGATTAAATATTCTACCACTTAGATTTGCAGGTGCTTTACCACATAGTCAGGAACTTACTAGTTATTATAATAGTTTTATCTGGAAAACTACATTAGTATAAATAGCACAGATTACCGGGCCTCAGAATAAACTAGGGAAGCACAGATAAATGGAAAGTAGCAGCCCACCAGGAGTTCTGACTCCTACTCTACACCTGAGTATTACTATACACTAGCATGCCACCAGGAGTTCTGACTCCTACTCTACACCTGAGTATTACTATACACTAACACGCCACCATGAGCCCAGACTCCCACTCTACACCTGAGTATTACTATACACTAACATGCCACCATGAGCCCAGACTCCCGCTCTACACCTGAGTATTGCTATACACTAACATGCCACCATGAGCCCAGACTCCCACTCTACACCTGAGTATTACTATACAGTAACACGCCACCAGGAACTCAGACTCCCACTCTACACCTGAGTATTACTATACACTAACACGCCACCATGAGCCCAGACTCCCACTCTACACCTGAGTATTACTATACACTAACA
>JAODKE010000068.1:8605919-8618535 GCA_026779605.1 Mormyrus hasselquistii
TACCATGCTGGTCTTCTGTTAGTATTTAGCTGTCTTCCTACACCTACAAAACAGGGGCTCCTAATTATGGCGTTCACGGTAAATTCCAATGACTGTTTTTGCCGAAATGGTATTTCAGGTCGCAATTATAAAACATCTTCAAATCTGCAAGATCTTGGGAAGCAGGGTTGGTCACTCTGCCATAGACAATAAGGTTTATTCTGAGTTTGTATTTAATCACCGCTCCAAGTCTATCAACTGGCAACTATTCATAGCCACCGACAATTTCTTACGTTTCTTACGTTTTCAGAACTTTCTGGGCACTCCTGAGTTTCTGAATCTGGAAGCTGAATGAAAGTGGATGGTTCCCATTTATAAAGCGTGATCATTTTCTTTGTATAATATAATGTTAGTGTGAGCTGAGGCGTCGGGCAGTCAGGTGAGCTTGGATCCTCGGAGACTGTCTTCACGCTCTACAGTTTTGTTTTGTTTTTTACAGCCTCACAGACTGTTTAGGTTTTATGTACTAATAATATATTGCCACACCCTCTTGTTAAGTGCATTGGGGCAACTGTTTTGTGAAAAGCTCTATAAAATAAAATAAATTGAATTAACAAAACTGACGTCTGAGGACAATGGGGATTTTTTTCCCTATCACAGCTATTTGTTTTTATAAAAATTTACTATAATAAGGCCTACTTTTGTGCGAAATATGGTTTGTTATTGATTCAAAATCAGTGATTAAAAAAAAAAACAGTTTAAAAAACACATTTTGACCTGGGACTCTTTACAGGATTTTTAAATAGGAACCTGAATATCAGACAACCTGTAAGCATCATGGACGCAGGAGTTGGACACACATTCCGAAATTAATGCAGCTTGGAATAACGGCTCCAAGGGTTATTAGGTGAGAAAAAAACATATCAAATAAATGCATTTTAGGTGTTCTCCTTTAATACATTGTTTTATTGTGCAATTAGGCACTTTTGTTTGTCCGCTGCACCTTTGATGAATGACAATCATCCCCTTCATTTGTTTTCTATGGGCAGGTTTGACCTTTCTTAACTCCACAAAATCGTTTGATGAAAATCGCCACGTTTCCGTAATGCCAGGTGTGGTCTTGCATTAAATTTTCATTTAAATCACATTTGCCATTCCCGCTCAACAGAAATAATGACCAGACCTTCAAACAATCGAAACCATGACTTCATTTGCATTTGCTCTTGCTCTTTCCGCCATATTCACTTTGTACGGACCTGTGATTCATGTAAATTCATAGTTACCAGTTTATAGGTACCTGAATTGCCACATTGACCTACAGTATGTGAAGACTTTTAATAGGTATGGATATGGTCTTTCTCTAAGAATTTGTTTTTCATGCAGTCTCTGGTCATGTGCTGTGACTGGTTTGCGAGCTCTGCCGTATCCCAGAATGCAAAGTGCACCCGACTACAGGAACCCTGTACTACAGGAGCTATGACAGGAACCATTTAGCACAAACTTGTGGAGTGAACCTGGAGATGGAGTCGGATTGAGGTCGGGTCACATTCACACCAGAAATGAACCATTCCAGTGTTAGCTTTGGACCAGACCAAGGACCACTCCTCTCACGGATCTCGGTATTATTTTTTCGGTGCACACCAGAGTGCGATTACTCTGTTCACACCTGCCCCTATGGATCGCACCAAGGGGGAAATCAACCCAGAGTCTGTTTTAACTGGACTAAAAAGCACTGGTGTGAAAACATCCTAAAATGCCAGAATGCAGAAAGGGAGTACAATATTGGATTTTATTAAAGTCAAATACTAATGTATTTAATATTGGCAATGTCTTACTGTGTGTAATTTTTCAATTAAACTTTACCATATATATGTTCAGGAAAATCATGTTATATATGGGCTCATCCACAGAAGGTCTTGGAATACATGACCCATAGATACAGGGAAACTATTATCCCCATAATTATAAATATATTAATGATACTAGCATTTAATATTTTAATCAAAGTTGAAATACCAGTTCACATACATTTTGGTATTATTTGACCAATGCAAAAAAAAAAAAAAAAATGAAACCTGTTCTTGGTTAGATTTTATTAAGTTGCTGAGATATCAGATGATTAGACTGTTTGAGTTCTTTTTTCATTTCAGTTGCATGTTATTTTATATCAAATGCTAAGGGGACATGAACTCTCCTGCCAGCAATGCTGTCATGGAAGGGTGTTGACATTAGCACTCTGATTCAGTACATTCTACACCAGAAAAAAAAGCATAGCTTAGCATCAAAACTATTCCAAGCCATTTCATTCTGGTTATTGTTATTTCTTGTCTCTAGTTGCATTTGTTCATGAAGCAAGAGGATTTTTTTCACTTCAACCTAACCAGTTGACTCGTGCATAGTGCTATTTGTAAGCCTCAGCCCATTTTAAAGGCACATTTTGCTCTGTTAATGTCCACAGTAAGGGGAGGAAGATGACTGTTGCATTAGCTTTCATGTGTCTTGCTTTCTTAGAGGGGCACTTAGCCGACTGAGGAACAGAGTACTGGGAATTACCTTATTCTCCTTTTTATTTTCACCAGTGACCTGAAATTTGTTCACAGGTTTGACATTAAGTATTTGGCAAATCACAGTTACATTTTATCATGTGTCTGAATAGTGCATGGGCTTTATATTTTGCCCATAATGACAAGCGAACAGGATTCTAGCTGCATAAATGTGCAATTTCGCAAGATGGAAATGTTCATAAACTTAATTTGGTTATTCCAGTGTCAGTGCAAATGTATGTTACTCTAAGGAACCTTATGTACAGTATGAAGAAAAAAAAATCATATTTATTAGGTGAGAAAAAAAAATCATATTTATTAGGTGAGTTTTGGTGGTCAGTTTGTATTTTGGAAGACATTGCTTTTGGTGTCATCAATAGGTTGGTGAAAGTTAGTCAATTCATAGTTACAGTTAGTACTTACGTCATTCAAAAGTAATTTACTTTCCCAATTACTGCGTATAAAAGTAATTAGTTACTAAAGTCACTTTTGTGGTACTTCAATTCTCTTATTAATGCATACATAGTCATATTACTGTATTTTAGTCTTGCTGCTGTGACACAGTGTGAGAATATACAATTGCCAAATTTTATGTATCACTGTACCTAATATCACTATAATGAAATGTAAGTAATGGAACAATAAAAGGTCTCCAGCAACATATCTGGCAATAAGTTTGTTTAGTATTGCCTGGTTTATGACTGTGCAAACAAATTCTGCAGTTTAAAATCAAGGCTTGTCTGTCTGGTTGGAGAGGCTCCCGGGACAGCGGCCCTATCACTGGGGTCTTTGGTGATTAGCTTTGTCTTATAAGGCGGGTCTGAGGGTTAGTATTTACTGTTCCTTGACAAGAATAAAGTTTGCTCACCTGCACATAGATGACACCTTGCCAGTATATTTTGAAGGAGCAGTGTTTCCCAACCCAGTCCTTGGGGAACCCTGGACAGTCCACATTTTTGCTTCCACTCAGCTCCCAGCGCACCTATACCAGGTATTCGGTGTTCCTGATCGGCTGGGAGCTGGGAGGTAGAAAAACGTGGAATGTTTGGGGTTTCCCGAGGACTGGGTTGGGAAACACTGCTCTAGAGATAAACAATGAGAGACACTAACATGCGAACACGGACTCTAATAAATAAAAAAGGCTCTATACAGTTAAATAAAAGCAAATCATAGATCAAAAACAACAAGGACAGAGAGGGACCAGAAAACCAAGTCTAACAAAAAAAGATAAAAATGTGCTGAGCAGCACCGTCTCGTTCTTTTTGAGAAGGTCCTGCTTATAATATTGTTGGCGTTGTTTGCAACTCATGCAGCCATTGGCCAAACATACAGTGTGTTCTGCAGTAAAGTAAGAATGTTTCGGAGGTCAGCATGCGTTTCAAGGCCACAGCATATGCTCAGTGAGCCTTACACTCAACATTGCACACTCAAGACTCAAGAGTTCCCTATGGTCATCACATCCATGTACAAGTACACAGAGTATTGATAGTCACAGTTCTACCCTTTAAATCCATGTGTGACATCAATACGACATAACACTACACAATAAATACAATACAAATGTAAATAAAAACTCTACAAAATTATGATTAAGTACATGGACTGCCATTATGCCTATCATATTATAATACACAATATTACAGTATGACAACAACTGGGATCATTGAATAGTAGTGGGGGGAGGGATGAGGGTAGTGGCAGTCTTTGAAGTTGGGGGGTTGACTAGTGGGGACAGTGTTGGTCCTTGGGGGGCAGCAGGGTATTGAGGAGCCTGACTTCCTGAGGGAACAAGCTGTTGCTGTGTCTGGCACTGATGCTCTGGATGCTCCGGAACCTTCTGCCAGGTGGTAGGGGGACTGAACAGTCTGTGGGATGGATGGGAGATGGTCCATACAGAGGGCTGATGCACCCCACCCAAGGTCAACATTGGTTTGCCAATTTACATCATTAGGTCCTCCGCAATGCAAAGAGGATATAAGGGACTGCACAGCTTGAAAGGAGATTCGTAGGCAGTGAACTCATCAGTGTCAGATTCAAAGGAAACTATGATCTAGTAATATTTGGGGTTTAAGGAAGCTCCTGGGACAGCATTTCATCCGTGTAGAAGTAACTGCATCTCTCATCATCCATTGTTCCTGAAAAATCTGTTATACACACTTGAAAGGACCAGCTGCTGGATGCAGATGTCGACTCCCAGCTGAGAGAGCCCAGGGGTTTTTGCATGGGTTTGTCTAGCAGTTGCTGATAATAGGAACCAGCCTTTGTTGATTTAATTTTATCCTTGAGACTTGAAAAATGCTTTGTACCTGCAGGATTACTTTATTCTAAATCCCAAAGATATGGAGGGCAGTCTACAAAAATAAATATATTTTTTGAGAAAAAGGTTGCTGCTGACACATAAATTAGGGAAATCAGGCACAGAGTAGGTATCTTCTGGAATGTAATTCGAAAATGAAGTGTTCTGGTAGCAGAATGTTTCAGTTTAAGACATAGAATGTGCCATTGAGTAGTATCCTGTGTGTTGGGTGTCCTCGGGCCACGGTGCTAGTGTGGACTGAGCTAGGCTCCTTCTTGTGCTTGTATGACACGGTAAACGCATGATCCATAGACTGCTCAGCTACACTGATGAATACACGGAGTGTACGGCATGGCTGATGAGGAAGAATTAGGTCCACAAAAGGTTCTACTTTGATTACGTGTAAATGGTTTTTACTTCAGAAATGTGACTTAGACCAATCTACTGTACTTTGCAATCTTTCACACTTGAAATAAACCATCAATTGGGATTCGTCAAAGGAAAATGCAATCCCTGCATCTCTGTGCAGAACTTTACATGCAAACTTATAAAGGCCTGGAAAGATATCTGCTACAATATGTCCCTGGTGCAGCTCTGTGAGACAGTTCTTGAGGAAGCATACGGTATAATTAGCAAGAGGAAGTTAGAATGCTGGTGAAAGACAGATGCTCTCACACATGCAACAGTACTGAAGTTCTATGATTTGTTGAAGCAGCTTGTTATCCATGTCACTAAGGACAAGCTAGGAATTTATTTAGTATATGAAGACAGGCTCAAAGTCTGCTGACAGTTCTAATGAGGTTGGTGCAATAATGTGGTCAGCTTGATAAACAGTTATTGACTACTGTTACTTCTTGCTTGGAAAAGAAAAATCTATATTTTTATATTGTGATTCAGAGTTTAATCTGAACACAGGTTACTGAAAACTATCCTGGGGAGAGCCTGAGTGTGATTTAAGATTGTTTCTACACCTCAAAAGACTGGATATCCTAGTTACCTACTATCCTGCTTACTAGACAGAGACACTGGTAGATCATGGCATAAGTAGAAATTCTGGGGCCCCTGATGAAATGTCACTTTGGGCCCCCTGCTTGGGTTACCACTTTAAAAATTAAGAAATATGGGTCCCATGTATGTGTAATTTGTCAAGCGGGAGGAACAGAGGGGCAGGGACCCCCAGGTAAATTTTCCTACATGCTTGGGGGTGGAGTGGTGTAGGTTCTGCCAAGCGGGCCCCTGATGGTATGTTTTGGGGCTCCTATAAAGGGCTGGGCCCCCTGAATTTGCCAGGATATCCATGCCAGTCTGATACCTCTGCTGTTAGACAGAACGTCCAAATTATGGCCATCTCATACTTACGGATGGACTGCCATTAAGCCTATCGTATTATAAATTCGGGTTAAATATAATGGTTCATAATAACAAACACGCACACTACTTTGTCATGCTCCCGGAAACATTGTGTTGCTTCAATGGTTTGTCAGCTTGAGGTACAGTACAGTGTCATATGTAGATACTTATATTTTCACTGTATTGTTATGTCCTGTTATTTTTCTGATTTGCCTACAAATTTGACTTAAAAACCGACTTAGATCTTGTTTGGAATCTGGGGACTGCCTCTGCTATAAAGGACTGTGATAGAAGTACAAGAAGTTCATAGTTCGGGGTCATCTATGTTATAAAAACCACAGAATCCCAAGACATACTCAAGACATACTGTGGTAACTGAAGTAAAAAACCTGTACGTTCTGCACACTAGAATAGCAGAATACAGTTATAGAACAGAATTGTCTCACGGAAACACACACTAGAAAAACACACTGGAATAGCAGAATACAATTATAGAAGAGAGTTGTCTCATAGAAGCCCCAGTTAAATGAGTTGACTGAGAGGAATAAAGTGGGCCTGATCTAAAGTAATTCTGAGTAACAGTCTTATACACCTGATTAACCTAGTGCAATATACCCGACACTCCTGTATTATTGAATTCTCTCCAATACAGATACTTCTACTACCTTTAGAAGCTCACTTTTGCAGTCTTAGCGTAGTAGCTGGAGCATTCAAAAACATGCCTGTTTTGGTCAAGAAGTGATGCTCATGGAGACTCTGAGGAAATGGTGTCCAGGGGAATAGTATAGATACAGGGAATTATTACTATGAATGAGATACAGTGGTAGTATCAAAGCAAGACGAGGAACAAGGTCAGAAGCAGAACGCATGCAGAATCCTATGCACTTAAAGGAGCCTGCAACTGTGTCTTCTATAGCTGATCAAAGACCGTACTCTTTGTCTGACCCTAGCACTGTGATTTTCACCAATAGCAGAGGAGTTAATGATTTCGACACAAGCTGATTAAAGGTTTTGTGCTTGAACTTTGGATCCTTAAACTGGCATCCCATCCGTGTTGTACCCTAACTTTGGTCCCATTGCTGCCTGGGAGAGGCTGATGGTTTCCGCTTTGATCCTGACCAGGATAATCGGCGGAAAGTTGGATAGATGGATGAATCTGAAGTAGACAATATTTTAGACCTAAAAAGGGAAAAGTAGCACATAGAGGCCTTTTGCAATATGCAGATGTATTTGCGATTTTACTCTCTGTAGAGCGATTTTGGAATGAGGCATTGAAAGTGAAAGAGGCATGTGTTTGGCTGTTGTACCGCACTGTTCATGAAAGTATGCATTGCTGATGAAGTGGGTCCTTATGGCAGATTGAGCCCCCATTTATACATTTTATTAAAGGAATAGTCAAACAGAACTGTTCCAAGTTGCCTGAACACTAATCTTCTCTCTATACTATTACTGATTAAGCAAAAGCACAGGATGTTTCTGGAAATGCACCCTTCAAAACCCAGTATTAATGAACGTAAAAGGCTATAAATTAGCCCCTTAAGCCTCAGAAATGATATCAAATAAAATTAAAACTGTACACAACTAAAATGGCAGAATGACAAACCAAACATAACACTGCATACTGCACGTAGTTGATAACACGTTCCCTTGATTTTATTGACACAGTTGGTCAGTTTTTAATTCATCTTCGAAACAGCCCTAAAATTGCTCTTGTGCCTGCTAATTCCTTGTTAATCTCATTCTCATCAGTTTATTAAACTAATTCTTTGAGTTTGTGATAAATATCATGTTTATCCTAAGTGCTAATGACTATATAATTTTAAGTGTTTAACAAAATTGAGATCTCTGTGACACTGTGCTGGAAATGGATAATGGATTGATGTTTTTAGGCAATTTGATGGTTTGTGGTAAATTTTATGGGGCTGTTATTTCGGTAATAATGGCTCAACGGAGGCAGGGAGTGGAGTTGGAGTCTAAAAGGTGTCCCGTCTATTTGGCGTCTCTGAAGCTTCTAAATGTGTGCATGTGTGTGCCCTGTGATGAATGGAAATCTCATGTAAGGTGTACCCAGACTTGTGTCCTACAGTACACTGCCTCAGATGTTCCAGGTGACCCTGACCAAAATGGATGGGCCAGTTTTGATACAAAGGCAATTTGATTTTGATAAAAGCCATAAAGACAGGGGGGTAACCACTAAATCAGCCTGGGGACCCTCTGTTATTGGTTGATTGAGAGGCCATCCCAAAACCTGCCCCCACAGCGGATCTCCATGGATCAGCATCCCTGCTTTAGGATGATGGGTACCTGTTAAGGATCCTTCCATGTTACAATCACTTAGCTAGTGCAGGGTAATGGTGACCCTAAAGCCTACCCTAAAGAGGCCAGGACACAAGGCCGGGACAGCAAATGTGGGGACATCATGGGGTGCACACACAAATGAAGGTTAAAACATCTCGAGAATAATTTGAGAACTTTCAATCAGGTGCACACACAGTGATTTTCCCTTATATGAAAGAAATTTTGAAATCACCTTTACTGTTGGATTTGAACCAATGACCTTATGATCTGAAATACAACATTCTAATCCCCCAAGCCACACCATATTTTTAGCTATGTCATTTTTACAGTTAAGATTAGATATGCTTTATTGATCCCAGGGGAAAGAATGTTTCAAGTAGGAAGGAAATACACATGTTTTTGATGGAGGTTCAGAGTCCTGCTGGGACAGGATCCAGGATCTCTGGTTTACGAAACAGCCCCGTAACAAGCAAAGCCACAATGCCGCCTTGCACTGGATTGGTATGACCTTGACTCTCAGGTTGCCATGTTGGGCTTGTTCATTCTCACTGTCCCCTGCTCGCGCCACTATTTTCCCTTATGATGTTGTGTCTTCTTCAGTAAAGTTTTGTTGCGCACCATGTGCTGCTCCTTTAATTAAATCTTACCCTGTAATGTTACACAATGATCTGGCTGGCCGTACCAGTATTTAGTGCCATATGAATGACCCCGATAGCAATTAGGGGCATGCAGGACATGATGGAGTAAGCAGACACGATGAATGGTTTACAAGGAAGACGGCTTGTCCTGTAAAAAACGGCCAAAACTGTCAATTTAATCCGTTGCCTTAATTTTCTTTTCCTAAAAATAGATTAAACATAAATACTAACCATATTAAAAAAATCAAATGTTAGTCTGAGTTCAGATAAAAGGCATGAACAGGTGAATTTGGATTAAGGGAAATAGATAAAGGCTGCCATAGATATCTGTAGGAGGGTCATTTGAGTGCATTACTGTCTGTTCCACCTTAATATTTTGGGATAAAGAATGTCCTAGAGCAACGTAAAATTGCATAGCTCGACATAAATGTAATAGCCCATTTCTGACAGCCATGGCTAGACAGTTGTCACAGCAATAAGTCTCAATTTAAAAGCACAGGCATCCCTAGCATAAAAGCAACTCGGTAATAAAAAAATCAGAACGCCACTGAAGAAAACAGATATTCCTCTGCTCCTCCCTTCTAAACCCTTGTTGCGTGTCTTGGTCTGTTTTCACGGGTGCTACTTGTCGGTTCCGCTCAGTCGACTCCAGTTCAGGATGTAGCTGTCCAAGAGCAGCGGTTATCAGTGCCTGGGTGAGGCTAATGCTATGTAGCATAAAATAAGGTTTCATACAGGCTTGTATTCATTTTAAAATGATTTTTGAAGTTATGAAACTAGGCCACTGTATTGCTGCACATTAACAATTATTAATTCTAATTTATAGCACATGTAATTATTTATCAGTTTTTCATACATAGATTTTATAAGTACACCAATCGGCCGTAACAATAAAACAAATGACAGGTAAAGTAAATCTCATTACCATGGCACCTGTCAAGGGTGTCATTATACATTAGGCAAGTAAATAGTCAGTTTTTGAAGTTGATGTGTTGGAAGTAGGAAAAATGGGCAAGCGTAAGGATCTCAGCGACTTTGACAAGGGCCAAATTGTGATAGCTTGAAGACTGGGTCAGAGCATCTCCAAAATGGCAGGTATTCTGGGGGGTTCCCGGTACATGCAGTGCTCAGTACCTACGAAATGGTCCAAGGAAGGCCAACTGGTGAACCAGTGATGGAGTCAGGGGCACTCGATGCTCGCTGAGGCACGTGGGCAGCAAACGCAAGTCCATCTGGTCTGATCCAACTGGAGAGCTAACAATGCTCCTCAAGCCTACAATGGACAGTATGAGTGTCAGAACTGGATCATGGAGCAATGGAAGAAGGCGGCCTGGTCGGATGAGCCGCATTTTCTGTTCCATCATGAGGATGACTGGGTGTGTCATCATTTACCTGGGGAGGAGATGGTGCCAGATACCACACGACACCTTCACAGGTCTTGTGGAGTCGACGCCTCAACGGGTGAGAGTTGTTATGGCGCCATGAGAGGGAACTACACAATTCTAGGTAGATGATTTTAATGTTATGGCTGATCTGTGGATATCATTTCCCACCAGAGGCATAGCTATAAATTCTGCTCCCCCTCATCCAATTTCACACATAATTATATGTAATCAAGGGCCCCTGTAAAGTGCTGAGCCCCGAGAATCATGTCCCTCTTATACCTCTGCTTCCCACTAAAGGTTGGTTGAAATATAATATTCGATGCAAGAAATAACTACATTTGAAGCCAACTTGGTGCTGCACAGATCATTATTCAATTTTTTATTTGACTCTGAGTTTTCAATTAAGTAGAAAATCACAAGTTTCTGGAATGTTCAGATGAAATAATTTTAATAACGTACAAATGAAGAGACTGCAGTATACTGTATAATGAAAGTAATATTGATCCATTTCTAATGATTCAGAAATCAGAATGAATATCTATTTTTTTAATTCATTTCACAGACTGAAGTCGGATTAATAACAGAGGGTGAATTGTTTCATTGCATAAGTAAGAGATCCAAAGCTCTCCATAAATCACGTTTACCGCTAATCATAGCAAAGGCACAAAAACAGAGCTGTGCAAGATTTCAAATCTGCAGTTAACAGTCCCAAATATATTGTATTTTTATTCAATATGGATTACAGGTATTATAACAGTGTATTTGGACCATAGTAGGAAAGGAAAAACAATTCACCTGCTGATCACCCACTTCTTCTCTCCCTTGTGAACAAGACCACAAGATACGTAACCTCCTCTGCCTGAGGCACTCATTCCCAGCCTGGATGGGGCAATCCACCCTTTCCTGGTTGACCTCATGCTTGAATGTGCGGATCCTCATCTCAGTCACTTCACACTCAGCTGCAAACTGCCCCAGTGCACACTGAACGTCACACCCTAATGAAACCAACAGGACCACATAATCTGCAGAAAGTAAAGGTGCAATCCTGAGATCACTGAACACAACCCTCTCCACCTCGTGGCTATGCCTAGAAATTCTGTCCATCAAGGTTATGAACAGGTTGAGTGACAAAGGGCAGCCCTGGTGGGGTCCGACACGCTCCGGCAACAAGTCCGACTTACTGCAAGCAAAGCGAATCAAACTCTTGCTCTAGTTATACAGGGACCTACTGGCCTATAACAACAGATCCTGCAGCCCAAACTCCCAAAGCACCCCTCACAAGACCACTGACGGACACGGTCGTATGCCTTTTCTAAATCCACAAAACACTTCAATGAATCCTCCAGCATCCTTGTGAGAGTGAAGAGCTGGTCTAGTTTTCCGTCACACTGTCCCTCATGGGTCCTTTACTACCAGAGAGGTTACATAAAGCCAGAATTGGCAGCCAACAATCGGTTCGCTGAGACTCCTGCCTTCGACTGACACCCAATATACAATACGCACCCAAGCCCCATGCCCTCCCCCTGTAGGTGGTGGCCAACAAGATGGCAGACACTTGTCATTTTCGGGCTGTGTGCTTGCCTGATATCCCCCCCAGGGCGAGGCCCTGATTTTCTCAATCTGGCGTGCGTTTCTCAAATCCATTGTTGCTAACTTACGTCATTCGAACTATGTAAGCACGACGCAGGTGTTTCTCGAAACCAAAGTTCAAACTACATAGGTAACGATAGTGCGGACTTATGTAGTACGATGCTACGCAGGTGTTTTCCGAAACCATAGTTCGAACAAACGTTTGCAAACACTCGTTAAGTTGTGTAGTTAGAAGCGTAGTTCCATGTAAATTCGTCAGCGATGGTGGAAAATGCATTTTAATAAGGGTATGGTCACCGTGTAAGTAAGAAATTTAATAATCTGTAATACCTAATAAGGAATAAATTCGCTCTATGATCACATATAATGTGAAGTTGTCTGAAAATGTACAGTCCCTGACAAAAGTCTTGTCGCTTGTGTACAAATTGAACTCAAGTGCCGCTGAAATATATTTCTAATTAAGATTTTTTTACAAGAAATGGCTCATTTTATTCCCAAGAGCTTTTGTAATACTGTTTCAGTGCAAAACGAAACTGT
>JAODKE010000068.1:8618635-8630348 GCA_026779605.1 Mormyrus hasselquistii
GGCTGTGAAAGTAGTTTGTTAGTTGTTGCGCACGACTTGCCGTGAGTGACCAATCAGCGCTGGAACCACTGTAGTTCCAACTACGGAAGTCGTAACTAACTAACGTCGTTCGAGCTACTGTGGTACGACGGTTTTGAGAAACAGTCGTTGTTCGGATGTTGTTAGTTTGAACTACCATAGTACAATGCATCGTTAATGCTAACTTCCGTCGTCGTTTGAGAAACGCACCCCTGCATGGGGTCACATGACTCTTAATATTCCATTCCACAGGGGTCTTTCTGAATCATATTTTGTCTGGCTTGAGGCAATTTCCCCCAACAGCAGAGTTCCTAGCATCAGAGAAGCGCATAAATTCCTCCCCCACAATAAGGCGGCGATTCATGGAGGGGAAATGACATCCAATGACTTGCATAAAACTCAAAAAACCTTTTTTGAAAGAATACCCAAACACAATTAAATAATAAAAGCAGGTATATAATAATACTTGGAAACAGTTTAGCACTGACTCTGTTTAGGGTGTAATTACTTCTTTATCAGCTTGCAGTGAATGGATTGAAGTGCCACTGTACTATTAAGTTTTTTTTTTTAATCCAGATTTTGTGAACTTACTTTATTCCTGAATACTGTTTGACGGTGGGAAGGCATTTCATAACTTTGAGCTCTCATTTTAAAAAACCTTTGTCCCTCAGGAGGGGGGTCAGCTAAAAATTCAAAGCAAGCTGAGTATTGGACAGTAGTTTGATTTCGTTAACAATACCTGGTGGTGATGCTGGGAATCTTCCTTACATGTGCAAATGATATTTTTGGATGAAACGGCATAATGTCTTTCATGGCATGACATTCGTTTGAAAATTGCATTGTACATTTCCATTAGAAAGATGCTCCCTAGATCGCGGACTGCCAGTGAGATTGCATGAAATGTAATGTCATTTTGGGGTCTATAGCTCAGCATTTAGGATAAGAGAAAAGCATATTACACAGAAGACACTATGCCAACGGACAAGGATGTTACATTTTCTAATGGTTTTATCCAAATTTTTGTGGAAGAAACCTGGTCAGAGATATACTTTCGTATTACTGTAACTTTAATATCTATCCATTTAAGGTTAAAGCCAGTCGATAGAATTTTATTATACTTGAATTTAGAAAACTATCTATTAGTTAGTTCATATTTATTTCAGATTTAGATTATTATTTTATTTCATTGTTGGTACTTATCATTGTCATTTATCATCGTAATATAGCAGTAACAGGAATTATAATGTACAATTATAAGGCAGTTTGAAAAACATGGTTATTTCCCTGTTATACAGTAAGGTGTAGAATATTAAACCTAGGGGGCAATACTGTAGTCTCTGTAATCATTGTGGAACATTCTGGAAAACACCTCTATACTGTAAAAGCTGGAGAAAAACTCATCTAGTATTTATTTGCCCTAGATTAACATGTCAGACTACATAAGAACTAAGTAGTAGAATAATCTGATGCATCACAAAAAAAAAAACAGAATGGACCGTTGGTCGGACTCTGGAGATGTTTTTAAATCTTAAGTAGGATGCAGATTTAATTTATCTGACAGAACAAAATGAAATTGTGTATTGTACTTATTCACTTCACAAGAAAAAATAGACTAACACTGATATACTGAAATAGCCGTATGAAAAGGAACAGAAAAGTGTTGACAAAGAAGCAATATTTTATGGACCCTATGAGTAAAAAATGTAGAAACGTTTATATAGGAAGTTGTATATTTTGTGCATTTCGCCATTTCCTGCAAAATGCATTTTGATGTTGTGTTTTTTTTTTTAAATATATATTTAGACCAAAAAAGCATTAAGAGCATCCTGAAGATGTGCTTTCGGAATTTTAATGCACGGCGGTAATGCATTGCCTGAATGAAGCTGCATTTGAATTCAGGCAGGTGGTTTAGAGGAGAACACAACAGAACAACATTAAATGTTAGCCATTGCTAATGATCGCCGAGAGCACACCATCCATTTTGAAAGAGTATCCTGGCTCCGCTGGGGGCCGCAGAAGAATCAGCTGTCAGACCAGCCGGGAAACATCTGCTCCAACTAAATCACTGTCCCCTGCATACGTTTTATCTGTGTAGGTTTCCGTTTTACTACCTGCCTATCACACAACAGAGACTAAATGAGATTATTAGACTGACTGGTAAAGAGAAGAGCTTCTCTACATGACCAACACTCCAGATTAATGGAATGCATAATTGCACCATCAGTCAGCTCGTCCTTTCAGATTAAGTCAGTTAGCATGCATGAACTACACAGTGTCTTCTTCACACAGGTTTAGCCCTCTACCAGAAAAATACGATTCACTTGCTTTAATTTGTTGGGCCTACAGAACAAATTGCTAACCTTTGTTGTGTGTAGTGCTCTCATCATCCAGTTTAGAACTAGGGAAGTTTTCATGTTTAACAAGTAGGTCTGAACTTAATTAAAATAGCCTTTGATAAGGCATGAGAAATGGAGGTTTGAGGAGGCACAGTAGAACTATTTGGATCTTGATTCAGATCAATTAAAATGCTATATATACGTGTATAATACGTGGATTTTGTGGCCTAGTAATCAGTAGTGGACAATATTGCCCTGTTATTGATCGGAGAACTAGGGGTTTAACCTAAAGTTGTGGTGGATTGCAGCATGGGTTAGGACTCTGTACCCATCATTAAAAGGTTGCTGGTTAGAATCTCGTAATAAACAGAATGGCATCTCTGTTGGGCCTTAACCTCAATGACTCCAGGTGCACTCTTCTATTCCTCGCTTGTATGCCTCTTTAGACAAAAGCATCTGCTAAATAAATGAAATATAGCATAATTTAATATTCTTAAAAATAATTAAACAAGAAAATAAAAATAATACTAATAGAGAAGTAACAATTCAGAATGTGGAGCAGTCTGACCTTACTAACTGTTCCATTCAGTTGCTCGGAGGATATTCTTCCACCTCAACAAATGCCCTTTCTGAGAAAAAAACAATCACTGTCAGCTTTATTGGCACTCATTTATGTGTTTCTGAACGTCTGAGTGCACTTTATACGAAGACCTTGTTAGCTGCTTGGCAGCTAATTTTTATACGAGTGAAATTGATGGGAAGTGTAAATACCGCTTGTGACACTGCTCACTGTTGATGAAATGTTTTGTAATGTCTACAAGGGCAAGATGAAAAAAAGCAATTTAAACTCACCACAGGTATTGTACTTTCAAAAATGCTAATTGTTGAAAATGTATTGAGACCAGAAAGAAATGGGGAAAGGACCTTCTGCATTCATTAGTGGGGCTGAAAACCAAAGGAGGAGGGTAAGAAGAACAGAAAATGATGGATAGATAAATGTGAAGGTTGTCAGGTCATGTCCATAGATATTCTTAAGTGTCCTTGAGTATCTATGTGAGAGACTGAGCAGGTGTAAGGTGAGACAAGGATTCTGGTGTGGAGTTTATTGTCCTCAGTCCAAAACACAAATGCAATACTTCAAAGTCAATATTCAGGCCAAAATCAAGGTCAAGGTCAATCAGGCTCAGGAAGGACAATGACTGGTAATGCAGTAGAAGACAGAGAAGAAATGTCAGACATTAGAAAACCATCGACTAGAACTAATGCTCTGATAGTGGCTCAGGAATGAGAAGCAAGACTTTATGCCAAAAGTGAAGGCTGGGTTTTGAATGTCAAAACAGTTAAAGAGACAAAGGTTGAAATAATCATCCAATTAATGTTCACTGACATTTGTGTTTGGGCAATACCAAAGTATATGATGAAGCGACAACAGGACTAGCACGACCGAATCATACAGATTTGCAAACCTGCTTCACAAAGAGATCCTTCATTAGTGTAAGCCAGTTATAGGTGTCAGCATTTTGTAATCCTGGTCCTCATTTCCTGTGGTGTGTTGTGGGTATTTTGCCAAATGGTCTGAATGAATGGATGGATTTATTAAAAGAAATTCATTAAAATAAAATATGTTAGTGGAAAAATACAAAGTATGTCATAATAATTAATCACTTATTATTTGATTGTGGCACAATGGTTCATATCATCAGGGTAAGGAGTTTCATTCCTGATCCTGGCACTGTGTGCTAAAGCAGTTGTTTAAGCATCTTTAAATTGGCCATTGTTTGTACATGTCGCTGTGCTATACATGCCCTGTGGTACACTGACATACCATCCTGGGTGTTCCGCTGTGCCTATTGCTGCCATGGGGTAGGTACTGTATAAGAGCCTGCCCCCCCATCTCCCATGATGAGTCTGGAGTCTAATTGAGGAAGCACAAGGGAAGAGACACCCCAGGATGAAGAGTTTGCAAAAATAATGAAAACTGAACTATGACAGGTATGACAACACAGATTGAAAACAAAATGGAAGAAAAATGAGAACAAAAAGTTTTTACATTGTATTTTAAGGCATGAAGCATTGTTTTTTTTTTCTTTAAATAATAAATGCCTTGCTGTATTGCTAAGTCAAATGTGACAAGAAAATGGTTAAGTCCTAAGTAATGTGTAGGATGCAGCCTTCCAAGGCTGCCCTAATGGCCTCCTGCAGTAAATGGAGAGATGAATTTGAGGCAAATTTGTCCAATTTAGCATCACTTGACCTGGTTTTTGACAAAAGTAAAGGCATTATCATAGACGGTGACACTTATCTTAGGAGCTCATGCAAAGAAGATAAGACTGAGTGATATTATTTAGTTAGGCTTATAAAGTGAATATTTGAATTTTTTCATCAATTTCCTTCTAATTACGTCAGGTCAGAGGTAAAATGATAAAAGCAGGGAGACAGGCCAATTACACTTGATCATTGCCTTATTTTGTATATAACAGCTTGAGGGAGAAATTTCCAAAAGCAAATCTTTGGGATTCCTTCCTTGTACCGTGGGAGTCTATGTGTCATTAAAAAGTATGAAAAAGCATTAAATCAATTTAGAAAAAAGTAAAGCCTTTCATGGCACTAAAAGTCTGAAACACGATTCCCAGATGTTTTAAATATTTGCCTTATAATTTAACCAATTTAACCAGTACTTCCAGTTGGTCTTTGCGGGCATTCTGTGTGGGGATCGAAACTTATTGTTCTGATGGAATAAAAATCTTTCAAGCTTTTAAACTTTCAAATAAGTGAGACATGAGCAGTAAAGTCAATGACTTAGACTTTAGAATTATAGACATCAAAAACAGAGCTGCCTAACTAGCTATATTTAAGATAATTGCACAGTGTTATCTGACGATCGAATGCAAATTCTTATGTGAGAATGCAGAGGGATGCAGTTCTGGAAGGCTGCTAACAGTGCCTTAATCCCAACAATGACGACCATATAACCCTTACATTGCTCTAACCTTAACTATAACTAACCAAACAAAATACAATTTTAGTTGCATCCTTAGATTTGTATAACATTCAGTTTCCCCTTGTGGGGACCAAAAAGGTGGTCCCCACAATGTAATATATACATGGACCCCACCCCCCTCCACACACACACATACACACACACACACACCTCAGTGGAAACCAGTTACTTTACTGTGTGTGATAGCCTGTATTTGGAATTTCTATTCTTCTTGTAATCCTGTTTTCTAGGTTAAATTTTCTAGTGCTCAATATTGAATAACATTTGGTTGATACTGGCTAACAAGAGTCACCTGCAGCTGGTTAATTAGAAAAGGCGTCTGGAGGGACAGAAGGTAAAGCTTTACTCTTGAGTGACAGATATTTTTCATTATTTATAGAGGAGCTTCTGTATTATGATTCGGTGATGTGTGTCTAGTAGCTTGTGCCTATTGTCAGAGAGGGAAAAGGAGATGGGGGGCGTTTGAGCTCAGCTGGTGTGCGGAGATGAAAAGAATGCACACCTGCTGGCGGTGATGATGGCATGAGATGGATGGGATGGAGGTGTGTAACCTTCTTCCATACAAATTTAATAAATGCACCATTTCCGTTCAGTGTGTCCTGCATGAGTTCATCAGCTTTATGTTGGACTTGTACAGGACAGGGAACACAGAATATCAATCAACAGCCCTGGGTATCATATTATAGCCGGATGTGTAGATAAGTCAACATTTGGTGTGAAGTGATTAGTTGGCATTGTGGACAGACAGTGCACAGCAACAAAATTTGTCCTTTGCATTCAGCCCATATGTCACAGCATATGGGAGCTGTGTCTAGCTATGGGTATCTCCGTGATACTGTGCTGGTCAGGGATTCAAACGAGCAATCTCTGGATTACAAGGGCAAATCCCTATTCATTAGGCCAGTACTGCCCATAATGACAGTGCAATTATTTGGTAACAAAAAAATAAACACAGATAAAAGTAGGACAACTTATTTCAATGGACAATAGATTTCCTTTGAAGGAAGGAAATCTTAACGTTTATACAAAATCAGCATTTCCATTTATTGTTGAAAATTGTTACGATGTGTACCTCTGAGAAGCATGGTTAATGTTCAGAATCAGAACCAGGAGCAGTTTATTCCCCAAATGCACAGGAATTTGTCTTGGTGGTGCAGCGCAGTAGAAATTCAGAGTAAGAGTTAAAAAGTAAAAAAAATAGGTCCTCAAAAAGGTAAAAAAACAATAAGTAAAACAAATAATGGTTTTATTTGTCTATCTTTATATTTAATTGTGAATTCTAACTAGAAATTAATGAGAAAATATGGACAAGCATCAATGGACAAAATGACTAGGCAAGGGCAATGATTTGTATCTTGAAGTCTCAGGTGAGCCCAAATGGGTGATCTTGCTCTTGAAGAAGCTTAAGCTGTCCTACTTTATCTGTGTTTTTTCCTTTTTTTGTTTCGAAATAACGGAGCTGCCATCCGTCTCAGCAGGGTGAGTCAGGTAACCTTCATCGCTCGTGTTAATTGCCTACAGCTGGACCATCGTGCTCTTGCATCATTATAGTAATATGACTCTCTTTTGTCAGTAACATCAAAGCTGAGCTCCGCTCTTAGTGACCCTGGGTGTCCAAATGGTCAGGTACTTTGTAGATGTGTTTTTTTCTGTCTTATTGTGATGTCAATTTTTTTTCCATTCATTTTTCATTTTTTCATCTTTAGTTTTACACACCCCACCCCCTTTCCACCCCACCATTCCTTGTCACCCTAAAAATGGATCTCTCTAAATAATCCCTCCGGCATATTTCGGAATCCTCAGATTCAGAATGTGATGTCTACTTCATAATAGTGTTTTTCATTGATTTTACAAGACTTCTGCAACAGCAAAAGCCAGTTTCTCTGCATGCTCTTCTCAGGCTTCTCTGTGTCACTCGTAGATGTGGCCCTTAGGTTTCCGTGGCGCTCCAGGAGAATCCCCTTTCTTTGGAATCCCCTGGCTGACAGTGGCAGCAAAAGCTATTTCTCGCTAAGCCTCTTCTATCTCAATCGACGCTTCAGTCTCCTGCACCTTTGCATATTTTTCTTCCTGTGTAGTCGCCAGGTGTCATCTGTCGTCTTCTGCCTCCACCATCAGTACACCTCCACCTCTACACCATCTGTCTCTCGAGAATCCTTTACTCGGTTTATCTTCACAATTACTTGTTCCTCTCCATCAAGCTCAAGCAGCTCAACTATACTGACTTCACCAGCCATATCACTTTCAATTACTACCTCACAATTGCATTACTTCTACCTACTCCTTCAAATATACATCCCTCCAGACGTGCCGTTCCTGCTTTCACTTCTTTTCCAACTATGACTTTCTCACATCTGTTTGAATCCACCAATTTGATTTGCATCTCTCCATTTTCTGTTTGTAATAATATCAACGTCTGTGCATCTACGTCAGCTTCATCAGGATTTTTCTTGTCATTCATTTGCATTTACATTCATCATCGGCCCAGAATACAGCCCTCACTATTTTCACTCAGGTGAATAAATGTACAATTAACTAGCAATTAAGCCAGACTAACAAGTATGTATGATAAATACCTGACATTCAGGTGAATGGATGCTTCCTCCCTCAGCCCCACAGTCCATTACCATCCACTCTGCTGTGACCCAGAAATACAGGCAATATTTATCAAAGGCTGTCTAACAGGAAGGACCAAAAATTGAAAATAAACCTGTTACTCTAATCAAGAAAATGTTGTAAATACTTTTGGTCTTACGTGAAAATAATTCAGTAGTGCAAAGTGACCTGTGAATGACATTCAATTATTACTGAACAAGAAATAGGTCACCACAGTGCAACAGTCCTAGTAAATTTCCACATCAAAACCACATAATTTTAACAAATATGAGTAAGAAAGATTTATGCAAAAATATAAGCGAATTAGATTATTTTAAAGTTGTCTGTCTTCGTAATTTGCCTGTGATAGTAGTATGAAAACATGCACACCTGCACACGAAGCAGGATTAAGGGAAAGTCTGACATTTCGACAAGTCTCAAAGAACATCTGACGTGTGGGAACAGCTTCCCAAAAGATGGTTCTTCCGGACAAAATTCCACACTATCTCTGCTCATGTCATGTAATAAATATAACTAAGCCTAAAAAAATCACGTCTCAGCATTCCAATTAATACCAAAATAATTTAAATAAAAGTGTACCCATATTACAAAGGTCAAACAAGAAATGCAATAACTGAAACTGAAAAAAAAATCCGTTAAACTAATATGAACATGAAGCTATTTTAATATTTTGTTAATCACTGTCTACTTTGAAAGTTTATTAGTAAAATAGCAAAGACAAGATACGGTGATTTGTGCAGAACATTTCACATGGATGTGATTGAAAAATTTTTACGGAGATCAAATAATACAGAATAACATTATACAGTAAGAATGATATGTGAACTCAACCCAGAAGGTTCCCCGTTGGATATGGGGAACAAACCAGGAACTTTCACGGTGTATGATGACAGCATAAACCACTGTGACACCGTGCCACTGTATTTGACACCTGTAATATTTACAATTATATTTAGTCTGTCTGCAAATCATTGTCAAGCAAACTCCTTGGCTTTATTTATGGCCACAGTATTGCCTTTCTTAGCGATTACAACTTTATATTTTTCATACAGTTCCATGAACAACCTTTGTTCTGCAGCAGAAAGAAACAACACTCTCGTTTTACATCCATTCCGACTCATTTGATCAATCGATCGTTCATCCTTTCATTTGGGCTTCTTAAATATCTCGGGTGTGCGCATTAAGTGAGACTATGCAAGTCTGTCTTAATTAATTAAAGCACAACTGCGTTAGTCGAATGACGTGAGACTATGTTTAGAGATGGCACTAGTTTGAGTTTGACTTTTTCGGGAAGGTCAGGCTTTCTTTAGCTACTTTCATGGTATACCCAATGGGCATGTCTCATTAGACCATTTTTTTCCAATAGACATTCATCATGATTCATCATGTAGCATACTTAGGGAAACTATTCCTTCATTAGCAATTATACATCTTATACAGTAAATCTGGTTAGTAAAATCTGTTCGACACAGCTTTGATTGGCTGGGATATTGCCATGGTAATAAATCTGGAAAAAAGTTTACCTTAATCAAAGTGGAATATTTTTAAACATAAATAGTCTGGGCTAGCCAGCTACAATCCAATGTAACTATACGTTAGAATAATAAGCATTTAAACAACCATGATTTGTTGCTGTTCTTTGATGGTGCTGTCATTGAAGTGACAAATTTGGATCTGATCAAGTGTATTTTTAGGTGTAGATTTTTATCCTTATAATGTTTTTGTGAAGCGGTAACAAGATCCATCAAAGATGAAATAGGGAAAAGCAGAGCAAATAATAACAAATTAATTGACCTTGTTCACATTCATCTCATGCTGGACAAAATCAAGTGTCTGTGCTGGCCTTCACTGTATGATTTGTTCAGTTTTGGTGTGATTTGTCTCGCAATTTGATCTTCTTCAACCTTACACAAAGTCTGCGAAGGTCGAAAAGGATCTGTTAAATAATTTTTGAGTTATCGTACTATGCCAATGACATAGTCATAGTCAATGTCAATGACTTCTTTTGCTATCATCATGAGGTGCTGCTTCAGTTTTGGGGCTCAGAATTCTCAAGTTTTTATCACTTCCAGTTTGTCGCATCAGTATGTCTACGAAGTTTGAAAAGATCCATAATACTATTAGAGTTATGGTGATCACAAGACCAAGTGTCTTCTACAGCTGCTGTTTTCTTCTTTTGATGTCACACAGCGCTGTTGCTTCACTTTTGGGGCAATAAGGAATACATTATTTAAGCCGACCATATAAGTAAACTACATAAACATATAAATATGTTGTCAACACAAGAAGTAATACAGAAATAAAACTGCTGGTCTGGTCATTGAGACAAGAATTGCTGCTCTGGGACATCTTTCTATTTTAGATTATATTTATATTAGTGGTTCAGTTACTGCTTTCTTGAACAATTTGTGAATGATTGTAATGGTGAATATAAAATAATTTCATAATATTTAAAAAACTGCCTGTGGTTCTGTGACGGTTTCTGAGAAGTTTCCTCATTTCACCGTCTCCAGCTGTTACACGTCAGTGTAGCTTCACTGGCTATTTCTCATCCATTTAGCTGATGACAGCATGTACAGATAAGGGAATTTACTTATGCCTGGTAAGTATATGGCATTGTGCTGGTTAATGCTTGGCATTACTGACAATTGTCTACAGGGTTTGGGGTTCAATTCTAGCCTCTGGCTCTCTGTGTGCATGGAGTTTTCATTTTCATGTGGATGAGAGCATGCAGAAATAAAGCAATTTACTTCTACCTAGTATATATGAGGGCAGTGTAGTAGTAAGTGATTAGTATTATTGCGGCACATCTACAGGGTTTTGGGCTTGAATCCAGCCTCTAGCTATGCGTGGGCACAGTGTTTGCGTTTTCTTGTGGATTTCCTTACTTCAATTGCATCCTGCAGTACCAAAGGTATTACGATGGTAATAAATCTCACAGTCTTTCCTTCAGGTTTTTCCCCTCTGTGCTGTGCTTCCCTGGATGAACTCCAGGGTCTGTATAATCTTACACTAGATAAGTGATTATTGAAGATAGATAGATCATGAAGACGCAATCAAAGCAATTGCAATTGAAATTGTTTCAGAGGTGCCCTTAATATTATAGGTAGTTACTACGTACCCTGGATGCAAATTACATGAATGTATTGCAGCAATGTGGTGCTCATATTTACCGCATTTCACGTCATGCACTTCTTGTGTGCTGTAGGCAGAGTTGAAATGATATATTTATTTACTTTTTAATCAACACAGCTAATTCTTTTGTTATATACCACCTTTCCCAGCATGGTTGCCCCAGAGTGTTTAATAAAGAATCAAACAGCAGTGTCACTTCTGATGAACGGCAGTGTTTGCACTGACAAACATCAGTTCAAGGTGACAGTAGTGCACATGAATAGTGAATAAAAGTCAGTAGACAGCATAGGAACAGAAACAAATCTCTATCTTCCAAGGTCAGCGGGCTGCCCGGCACCAATAAAGAGATCCATACTGTAAGTGTGTGCATCCTCTGTCGTGGGGTCTGTACTGTAGGTCAGCCTTCTGCAAACTCGTCTATAACCTCTACTCAGCTGTAGCTCTGCCTGTGGAGCACTATGAGTATCTAAGTCTACAGGCTGAGTTAAAAAATGATATTAGACGAGCTAAAAGAAATGTCGAAAGGAAGCTTGCTTTGGAGGCTAAGGATGACGTTAAAAGTTTCTTCCAGTATTTTAACTCTAAAAGAGCTCTAAAGGCTGAAATT
>JAODKE010000068.1:8630448-8642855 GCA_026779605.1 Mormyrus hasselquistii
TATTAGTTAAGTTCTCCCCAAGCAAGCTTGATGGGCCGAATGGCCTCCTCTCGTTTGTATAGTTCTTATGTTCTTATGCTTGTGGCATAAACTCTGATCTTTGCCACAGGTACACAGCAGTCATACGAGTGGAGGGGAGATTGGCGCAGTGGGTCAGTAGGAAGGCTGATATGTGACCGACAAAAAGGAAGGCAAAGACAAAAATGATGGCATGCACAGTTGCACCAATAGCCTTCTTAACGGTCAGTAGGGTGAGGTAATAAATCTCCAGTCTGGGTCTAAATACTGAGAAGGAGCGGCCATCCTTCACATATAGTGGCAGTAAATGATGATTGGAGGGTGTGCTAATGTGACCAGAGGCCCTGGCAGGAGCGATTCTAGGACTTTTTTTTAAGGGCGACATAAGACGGACCATAATTCAAAAAGAGGGGCCGACTTTATCATTAACCAATTATATGTTGGGAATCTGTGAGTGACATGGCAAAGGGGCCAATTGGCTTTCAGCCAGCGCCAGTGCACCCCTGTTCCTGCACCTACGTACAATCCTGGATCCTGAGTAAAACTCAAGCCCCAGAGTTAATGGGAGGCAGGCTTTTGGATTCATAAACGCTAATCTAAATGAAAGCAATACATAGAATCTGCGCATGACACCCAGACAGACGCCAATGAAAGAGCCCCAGCATCACAGACAGTGGCCACCAGTCAACATCAGCAGGTGTGTCCCTGACAGCCAATCAGAACAGGAGGGCTGTGCCCCACCCCTTCCCTAATGCAACATGCCTGGGGTTGGCTGATTACTACGGCAGCGAAAAGCCCACATTACACAGACAGGATACACAAATGCCATGCACACAGTGAATCAGGCCAGTGAAGCAGTGCTACACACTCAGTCACTGTTCCTCTTGCATGCTTTCCACAGAGATTTGTATCTTAATATTGATTTCTCTTGATAAAACGTTATGTTTAATACTGTATGTTTAAAACAGAAACGAAGGAATCTAATAATAATGTTAAGTGAGACATACCACCCTTTTTTGATAAACCTTTCTCTATTTGATTGAGTAGCAAATTGCACAATTTGTAAATTTATACATTTCTCTCACGTTATTTTGTAAAACTAAACAGAATAAATTAGTACTGAACTTAAATTACATGAATTAATAATTTTATTAATTCAATGAGGACTGAAATTACAAAGTAATTGTTCACCAATCGAAGTAATGATATTCATCTAAGGGACGAGAATTTAGAAATTTACTTAATTACTTTTTAACAGACTTGATTTGGCATGATTGAAAATAAACAGATCTTTTGCAAACTGGGTTTAATAGGAAATGAAGAGTGTTTTATGTTCAATGGGCAGCTCAAAGAGTAAGGATTATTAATGAAGAGCTCAGTTGAATAAAAAACTACCCTTAATACTCGATTTTTGGTGTATAATGAATCTCATAATATTGGATAAAATATGTTAACTGTTTTGTAGCATTAATGGCACAGGCAATGCAAGAAAGTTTACTAGCTGGCAGAAAAATGCTTATTAAGGGAACATTTGAATGAGTTTTCCTGACTTGCATTTTTCAGGTTAGCAGAAATACATAAAGAATGAATGTGAAAAAATCAAGAAAACTTTGAGAAACAACATCCAAAAACTCACAGAAACTAATATAAATGCAGCTTAGCAAGTACGTAGGAATGACGACATGAAAACAAACGAAGCAGATTAGATGGAAAGATTGACTCCGGTGGATTGTTAATCAGTCATTATATCATAGTCCGATGGGTTGAGGGAGCACACTTCTCTCAGGCCAAACCCACATGCCTCTACGGTACTGTGTAGACAGCACATTATACCCTGTTGCAAATGATAGAAATTAGTTTTTTTGTGTCAGCACTCTGTGATACTAGCCAGATGTGCTCATCATGATTACGGGGAAGTCAGGTGACCCAGATACATTTACGCTCGTTTAGTTCACAGACACTTTTAGCCACATGCCGGCCGTTTATTCCATTGTCTCTAACTCTTTCGCTTCCGTTAATGTCATTTCAGCACTGCCCTGAATAAAATCCTTCATCTTCCTCCAATGTCAAATTCCACTGTCATGCAGCTCTGTTCAAAGTGTTTCTTCCACCTTCTGTGTTGTGTTGACCTAGTTTCCATCGATCCTGCCAACCCTGAAAATGGATGCCCCCTCCCAAATAAACTACGTATTCTACAATCCAACCCCCCCGTGATTCTCCTCCATCCAAAGTGATTGTGTATCAACTACACATGTATACGTTGATTGTTTCTGGTTTCAATGAAAAATAATTACTGTTATCAGTATGCTGATACCAGGCATTTCAGTGATTTCCAGAAGTGCCTTTTTCATGTAAGAGTTTTTATGCTTAGCTGCACGCTGTTGGAAGCATCTTTGCAGATGATGGATGGGTTCCCTGTTTCAGCTTGGTATGGGGCTGCTTTATGTAGGCAGGCTCTATCTCTGAAAGGCTTCTACAAGTGACCCTTCTTCTTCTCCCTGCTACAATATTACTTCCTTCATACTGATCTATTTAAATAAGCATTTTGTCTTCCACATATGTTAATGTACCTTAAATTTTCCTCATGTATAAAATAATAAAAATAAATGATTGTATATGTTAGGTCCTACCTGCATTGTCCACCTGGCCCTCCTGTCTCCTCCCTAGAGTGAGCCTCTCAAGCCACTCCTGTTACTCGATTGTTTTACCTCTTATTCCTAACCTTTGTGTTATTCACTCCCAGCTGCCTCTCGTTAGCTCCCTCGTTAGCCTAGTGTACACACGCTTCCCAGTCCTGTGTTCCCCAGTCCAGTCATCTGCTTCATCTGTAAGCCCATGTCCAGCCTTCTCATTTTGATCCCTTGTGGTTCTGTTTATCTCCAGCCCCAGTTTGTTTTGTTTTGTTCCAATAAAGCCCCTTTTTTTTGCCCAAGACACCTGTCCTCGAGTCTTTTGTCCTGCAAGATGTGACATTATACAGTCTGAACCCATCAGTAGCTAGTATGTACCATGATATGAAAACAGTGTTTAAGATCTTGAACGGCTTTGCCCTTTTCAAGTTTTAATACTCATGCTTCAATACTTTAGGGAAAAGAACTTTAAATTAATTCAAGAAAAACAATGGTTCATTACAGTGACTGTACTGGAGAATCTATAAGAATCAAGACAATCCCATTTTCTATTTTTATTTAGCCATCATCTTGCTGGATTTCTGGTACAAGGTCACAGGGAGCAGGTGCGGTTTAAACAATCAAAATTATTGACAGAAAAAGTATGTAATGTCTTGTTGTTCGCAATTAGTGATGCCATATGTCTCTACATATGATTTATTATTGTAACTGAGTCTAAGATGAAGATCAGATCGCAAACAATTACAAGACAATATCTTCATATACAGTTCTGGAAAAAAATAACGAGACCACAGCACACCTTTATATTTCACTCATTTCTCAATTTGTGAATGTGTGTGTGTGTGAATACACACAGAGATTTCCCTTCATGAGAAACTGTCAGACTAGTTAATGGTTATCTCTGGCATCAGACAATCCATTGCTGGCTAGGTTTTGGTTATTCCCAGTGTCTCCTGCTCCACTCTATTCCTGTGTACAGCTGTCTCAGAAATTTTGAACATGGAAGCAGCCTGCTGCTCAGCATAGCCCTCTGCCAGCAGAACCAGAATTACCCAGGATATAAAAATGCAGATCAGAAAAATATAGAGTGGTCAATATATCTATGTAGTGGTCTTTGGTTATTAAAAACACATCCACTATGTTAAATATATAATCAATATGTTTAGTTAAGACTCTATTACTACCAACTATCCTTCTAATCATGCTAAGTGCAAGATAATTACAGTACAAGAGGCATATCACTATATGCAATCGACTTGTAGGCAGAATGTCAATACATTACAGAGCAAAAATATACACACAAGCGTTAAAGGCAATTTATAAATGTCAGTCTACCTGAGCTGCATGTCTCTGGAGTGAGGGAAGAAGGGGGAGTATCCAAAGGAAAGTGGGTGAGAACATGCCAACTCTACACACACAGAAACTGGGAACTGTGGAGTCCAACCTGCAGTCACAATGTATCACATACCTGTAACATGTAATGTCAGTCTTAAAAATATACTTTTGTATATATGGATGGACTGGCAGATGAGGCATTTTTCAGGTCGTGAGAGTTCTACTTACACAAGGATCTAGAGGGGGTGGGGCCAAGACATCTCACTGGTTGGTTACACATTGTCTAATTGCTTGGACCCACCTCCTCTACAATCTGACTGGGTATCTCTCTGAGACAATCGAACACTATTGTGTCAGTTAAATTCCCATGAGCCATTTTTCAGCCTAAACCTTCCAGTTTCCAATAATTTATCTAGTTCTGGGTTGTGGTGCAAGCTTGATGCCTAAACCAAGAAATGAAGGCAGATCATCATCCTGGTTGGGATGCAGGACCATTTCAGGATAGGCTTCATAAAGACCACATGATGATATCTGAACCCTTGAGACTGAGCTATCATGCAACCTTTCAGAATGAAAAAAAAAACCTACCTACAGAAAACAACTATGGGAGAAACATCCAGGTCATAAACAGCAATAATTAGTAGTTTTAGACATCAAAATACATAGATTATTTTATTAATGATAATCATAAATAAGAGTAAAATACAGATGTCATTGACTTTATCCTTAATATTATGTAGGAATACCTTGTTTGTGTATCTTACCACCTACACAGTCTCTCTGCTAATTCTTCAGTCCACTGTGGGTTGTAAGGGAACTTAGAAAGGAGCCCTGGAAACTGGAGAACAAGACTCTGGAGTTCACTGGCTTTAATTAATGCTCCTTGTGGGGGTGGCTGTGACCTTTACTGGTTTATTTACAGGGGAAAGTCTTCATTGCGCCGCCTCCAGAGATCTCCCTTGTGGAAAGCGGACCTTGTCTGCAAAGGCTCTTTGCTTGTCGGCTAAAAGTTCCCTCATTAAATGGCATGATGCCGATCTTTTAATACAACAAAGAAAACACAAGAGAAACAGGGAAAGAGCACTGCAATGACATGGCATTTAAATGGAGTGAAGATGAATTGATATATCAGTTTGAGTTGTTCTAGGGTAAATATAAAATGTCAAATTGAATCATACTGGAGGACTTTTATGTCACAAAAAGGGTTACACTCAATAGAAATGTTACCATTATGCTTATGGAGGAATAAAAACTTATATCATTTAGTTTCCAAACTTGTATCAGTTATTTTTCTAAGAATATACCAATATATAATATATATCTTAGATATAAAATTTATGTCCCTTTTTATAGGTCAGAATGACGAGTTAAGGCCTTATGAATTCCAAATAATTTCAACACAGCATAACAGAAAGTTTTGTAGAACTAGAGGAAAAGAGTATCTCTCTACGTCTATATGTAATGTTAACAAGGACATGCTATTGATTCATTATCTTTCCACATGTCTCTTCACAGTGTCTCTCTGCATAAATAGCATCAGGGCATTTCTCACACTGAAACCTACATTCTAATGCAAATATCTACCCCCAGTTCAGCACCACATTAAAACTATTCAGTCTATACAGACACATGTTGAAATACTGTCTAATCTTTATTTTGTATTGTACTGCTGAGTCTAACTTAATATAAATATATCTATAGTAGTTTTGTCCTTGAGGAGATAAAGAATGTTATAATTTCAAATATTCTTACAAATTATCTACATTGTAGCTATTGTAATTTAATGAGCAAGTGTAATTTTATGAGCCACTAACAATATTCTGGAGAATTTAACCTTGTTTTGTGCAAATTTTGTTTTTATTTTAGTTTTTTGCCGCAAGCATAATTCACAACTTAACAGACAAAACATACATAGCTATATTTCACAGAAAGTAACAAGAAATATTACTGAATGGTTTTCACTGAGATATATAGCTCACACTTTTGGGGGAAAAGAATACCCAGTAAGGTAAAAGTTTTGTTCAAGGTTTCTTTTGTTTCTCAAGGTTTATTTCGTTTGTAGAAATGTGCTTGGAGTGCAATCACCTAGGTCCTAGTCCCAGATATGCTCCTGCAAGCGAAGTTCAATGACGATCCTGCCTGCTGCAATGTGATTATAAGCGCATGTCAGCAAGGTTGATTATTTTTCCTTTTTAATTGTGTGTACCTGTCTAAGCCGTTTAAAAGCTGGCGGGTTGTGAAATGAACGACCTGGTCCTCTGTGCTGAATACATAAGGAGATCCTGACTAAACCGCACAAAAGTAAAGTCGCCCAGCCGCTTATAGCTGTGATTTGTGCTGCTCTTGTCAATATAATTAATTGATGAACCTGAGATTCCGTCTCAGGAACAGTTTGATCACGAAACCTGTCACTGCTACAACGAAATGGTGAAATGGTGATAGTGATACCATGGGATGAGATTTTACACATCATACCCTGCCAGCATTGTTCAATAATTACCTGGGGAAAAAACTGTAATCCTGTAACTGCATAATTTATAATTTATTATGTTTATTTTATTTGTATAATGCTGCTTTTCCAGTGCTGTGACTTACAGAACAGGGGCCATGAAACAGCAGACACACACATTATGGACTTTTCAAAAACACCAGACCACCTAAACTGCTGTCTTTGGATTAGAGGAACCCATCAAGATATAGACTGAGCATGTACACTGAGAATCCACACCACAGCCGGTCTTGTCATTGATTTTAATTCAAAGTTATTTTGATGAAAAAAAATTGACTGGAGAAATTCTTGTCAAAGCATCTAGCAGCATAAACCTTCCTTTTAGATTTAAATATGCAACTGTTATGCTTGTACTCACCATCCTCCGTGCTGCTACATTTATGTTTTTGACGCTTTTGTATCAGCGGAGAACACCGTTTGGCCGAAATGTTTCTTTGTACAGTGTATAGTTATTGATCAAAAGAAAACCAAGGTGAATCGAGGGACATCCTGAAAAATGCCTTGGGATGACAATCAGAAGCAGTTCATTAAAGTTTTTTTCAGTTCATTTAATTCATGAGCATTTAGCCATCATGCTTTTTTATTGACAGAAGTTTACAACTTCAAAAGCGAATATCCAATTATCTCCTAAACCTATGAATTAAATACTGGAATTCTCAAATGAATACTGATCCTTCCCATAATCACAGTGTGCAGGTTTTTTTTTTTCTTTTCCGTTTGCATTATATGGTCCTGTGTTTAATTAAATTATCTTATATGAAGTAAAATAATTTCTTTATAAGTACAAACATCACAGACAAATACCATTACTCATTAACAGAAAAGAAATGACTACTAATATTTCAATATCACTTTACAAAAATGCCAGATTTAATGAGGCATTATTGTTAAAAAGGAAGGCAATTTAACAAAAATTTGTTACTTTACCATCAATGAAGGCTAGCATTATTATCCACCATATCTGGTTAGATATTCTGACGGTCGACATTTCCATTTTATTGTTTTTATCAAAACGAAAATAATGTGCGATAGATGAATTAATAGCGAATGTCAGTGGAATGCCACTTTTATACATTAAAACTTTATTAACTATAATTACCCGACAAATACCTGACAAGGCACTGAAGCAATTGCATCATTCACAATTTATACCCTATTCCAAAAGCAAAGGACAGGAACTCAACTCACAGTCCTGGCGGTGTGATTCCGCCAAGCCACTCTGTAGCATTTTAACCGGTGTACTGACAAAACATCCTACCTATCGAGACGTGCTATCGAGCCTTTCTGAGCATGTGCAGTTTCACCATCTTGGAATTGGGGTTAGGTTTTAGGGGTTATGGTTAAGGTAAGGGTTTTAGGGGTTTTTGGGGGCTTAGGGTAAGAGTTAGGGTTAGGGCTATCGTTTAGGACTACGGTAAAATGTTTTGATAAAGTAGGGCGTTTTGTCAGAACACTGGAACAACACTCTTATCATGTCGCAGTTTCTCTATGGGGAAGGACAAGGCTGCCTCAGCTGATATACAACATCTGGATAAGTCTAGACAATTTCCGGAATGTTGCTTTTGTGAAGTTTGAAAGGAAGTTCAAAAACTGATTTTGTATACAAATTTTAAATTAACCGTAAAATGTAGTGGTTTCTTGCTGGTGAGCCTTCAGCCCCAAGTCCGAATAACAGTGGTATCAACCTAACTGACACCAGTCAGAAACCAAGGGTGTCTAGCCAGTCTCTTACATGGAATGTCAGATGCTCATTGACTGATGTTCAAAGCAGGTCACATATAGTTCAACTCTTAGGGACTCTTCTCCACACCTGCATCCTGCCTCTGACAGCAATATTACACTTCCTCTCACATTCACCAAAAACGTACTTCACACTTCCCACTACACATTTTCTTTTGAGAAGTAATAGAAAAACACTGTATTTTGTATGTTTTGAAAGCACTATTTATTGTATAAAATATAAGCACCTTATATGGTGGTGGGTAACACTTTAGCATCACACCCCTAGGGATGGCTTGCTTCCAGCTCAGAGTGTGTGCAGTTTGTCTGCTCTACCTGTGTGCATGGACAGTTGCTCAGTTCCTCACACGCATTATGTGAGGGTTTGGTCTGTGATGGACCGGCATCGTGTTCAGGGGTTCCCCAGCCTGATGCACCGCATTCCCTGGGATGAGCTCCCGTTACTCTGTACACATAAATGGTCATGAACGATAGATGTGTCATACGCTGCTCGTCTAATCCTCCTGTGTGCCACGCCCCTCTCGCTACCTCGTGTGGAATCCCGATGTCACCCGCTGTTTTCCACTCATATTGATTAGTCCTGTGTATTTAAGTCCACGTTAAAGTATGTTTCCCCAGTCTGGTCATTGATGGTATGGGGTTGTCTCCCGATCATGCTTTTCCTTTGATTAAACCCCATATTCAGCCGACACCTCAAGTCCTGCTTCTGCTTGCCTGTTCTGGGCTTCCCCGCTATGTAACAGGATGCTTAATCTCATTACTGTACTAACAGCACTTCCCACAATAGGTTTCATGATCATTGTGACTCTCCTTTGGTAGGGATGAATAATTAATGGATGGATTTATTGCAGCAGTGAATTTTAGCGATTAATTGTTAATACCACAGCATACAGTACAGCACACAATAATGAAGTGTGTTCTCTGCATTTAACCCATATGTTACTTTGTGGGCAGCTAATTCAGCACCCAGGGAGCAGTGCTTGGGGGCGGTACCATGCGCCAGGTACTTCAGTGCTGCCTTGCTGGTTTGGAATTTGAACCTGCAATCTTTTAACTACAAGTGCACTTCCCTAACCATTAAGCCACCACAACCCACAGCCCACTTGGCAAGTAATGATAAAAGAATAGGACAATAGTTTGTTTAGAAAAATGGTATAATTAGGATAGGAGCATGAATTTGACAGCTTTTAGAAGAATCTAAAACACAAGATCTGTATCTACACCAATTCTGACCCTTGTTTATTTAATGTTTGTTATGTTTGTAAATGTGTTTTTTTTATACACTTTTTTCTTCTCAAAATGCTCTGCCTTTTGCCAGGCCACAGTTGTAAATAAGAAACCTGTTCTTAATCTGTCTAGCCTGGTTAAATAAAGGTTAACAAAAATAAATAAAATAAAAATAAACACCAATGACCCTAAAAAGAGTATTATCCTTCTTGAAAGTTAGCAAAAAATTCCCCAGGCTTTTTTCCCTTGTTTTTGCCCCTGCCCGGTGCCAGCGTTTATTTGGGTAAAATGTGCCATATGCTATAATTCTGTGGTCAAATCGCTCACTGTCAGAATCACTATGCTATCCATGAACATAGCCTCTGTTTTGTCTTGGATGTATCAATCATCTTGAGCTCTCACATCCATATTCTGGCTGCAATAACATGCCTGAAATGGAGCAGAGAAAAAAGCAGACAAGTGGAATTAATATGTAGGTACAAGGAAACATTAGGGAGCCTTTCTGCTCCACTCTTTCCTCCAGCTAAAAGAACCATGCCTCTAGGAGTAGTCGGCCTTAGTGGAAACACTCATACCAGTCCATCTCCCAAATGAGAATAAATTACAACTACTCTCATCTTTGTACAATAGGATCAAAAGCAAGTACATTTAATGTATTAATCTTTTATTTACAAAGCATGCAGGGGGGTTAGAGTTGAACTGATGATTCTTTGATGAAATGGGATACTGCCTATTCTACACATGTGCATGGTCTTTAAATTGTAATTGTATTAATTCAAATAAGGACATGATATCATCATAGGAGGATTATCTCTTGCCTTGTGTGCTGCTTGGGGTTTAGGAGTTCATGAAGGGCACAGCAAATGAAGACAAATGAGAGAGCATTCAATTCCAGTGGATGCCACTTGATGAGGAATATTTTTAAAACCTCCTTCAGTCATAAATGTATGTTTTTAAGGGAGACCAACGCTCTGGAGACGTCCTGTCTGAGTGGAGACACAAAGTTTATAAGAATAAGAAGAACGTAGTACTTCTTCTGTGGTTCACCTGTGATGTGTGTTTATACTGTATGTAGACATCTAGTTAATAAGGGAAGTACTGTAATTGTGCTAAGCTGTAGATGCCAGCACTGCATCATGTTTTTTCCACATTTAGATGCATTTTTTACACTATTGTTTCCTCATTGATTGATGATAAAACCAATTTACTTGTTAACAGCAAACATTCCAATTTTAATCTGATACCATTTTCCTAGTGTTCGAAAAACGTGTTAAAAAGAAACCAGACGGATGATTATTTTATTCATTTGTATTATATCACATACACTATATACTTTAATTACATACTTATAGTATGTACCACACAGATGCACAGTAGTGGAAGATAAATGGTTGGATTGTACTATAAACAGCAGTGAATATAATAAATTCACTCCATATTGGACAGTGTATTATACAATGTGCTCACTCTCATTGACAGAGAGATTTGCTATTGATGTCTTTTGTCAGGATTGGTCCCCGTCTAGCAGGTAGAGGAAGTTTGGAATTCTGCAGTCATTGAGTCAACAGTGTGTTGGTGACATTTACGCACTATGCGCCTCAGCACCTTGCTGTTACATCATGTGGTCTGACACTTCATGGCTGAGTTTCATTGTTCTGAAATGCTTCCACTTTGCAATAACACCATTTACAGTTAACCGTTGATCTAGCAAGGAAGAATTTTTAAGAACTGACTTATTGCAAAGGTGGCAACCTATGATAGTACCGTACTTGATTTTACTGAGCTCTTTAGAATGACCCATTCTTTCACCAATGTTTGTAAACCTGACTATATGGCTAGGTGCTTGATTTTATACACCTGTGGTAATAGGTCTGAATGAAGTACCTGCATTCAATGATAAAGATGTGCCCCAAAACTTTTGTCCATATAGGGTATTTTCAAATAAAGCATGGGGAGGAATATGTTGGCTTTTCAGAAATGTCCATGCTGGGCCTCTTTCTCTGTCCGTTGCTCCCTTTTAATATGATTGAGTGTCTTGACTCTTTGGCAAGAAAAATAGGGCAGATGAAAGCACTTAATGCATATTTTATGTTGGATCCTTAAAGTTAAGATGTTCAACTGTGAAAAATGATTAATTACATCATGTGTAATCATAGCCGATTTTCATGTTGTATAAGCAGGAGAGATTGTGTGATCTTTATATTTCTCAGTTACATATAGCATGTTTTTGCTACTCTGATTTTTCTCCTTTCTGCAACAATTTATGATGCAAAAACTATTTTTATGAACAATAATGCAATAAATTGTATTCTACTGGAAATTTGCCAGAAAAACAGCAATTTATGCTTCTTAAGATTTTAAGAGCATTTTTAATTTATACCAATTAGTTTGTTTGAATTTGAATAAACACTTACTACAGTATAAAAACTATAATTTTAATCTGTTGCTTTAAATAAAGTGTGGATATTATGTCCTGCCTTTGCCCCTACTGATTTCACCCCAGCATTGTCTTAACAAGCCACGCCTATTTATCATTTGTCTTACCTCTTGTTCCTGCCCTTGTGTGTTTCACCCCAGCTGCCTCTTGTTTTCTCCCTTGTTAGTCCTTGTACAAAGGGCCTCTCAGTCCTATGCTTCCCAGTTCTGTTATGGATATCATTCTCTTCATGTACTCCAGTGCTTTCCCTGTGCCAGTCTTTCTGTTTGACCCTTCACGGTCTGCTTTGTTTTGTCCCATTCCAGTTTTGTTTGGAATACAGCTGTTTTTGTTAGCACTACGCCTTCCCTTGATTCCTTTGATCCCCGTTAGTGGCAGTGGTGGTGAGCACTGTTGGCTCATTCCTCTTTGACTGGGACAGAGTCTCCACTCTGTGTGTGTGGAGTTTTCAGATTCCCGCCCCCCGCCCCGCTCGCCTCGCCTTCTGGGTGCGCGTGTCGTCGGTTGTGCC